>JAUJPP010000007.1:26931164-28131164 GCA_030562195.1 Nipponacmea schrenckii
CTGCAGAGGATGTTAAACGTCAAACTGAACTGTTAATATACAATATTTAGTATGCAGGAGTGTTTCCGTTGTGATAAGTTACATAACCACCACCAATCAAAATACATAAACTTCCAGTTCAGATTGTTGAAATATTCTTTGATAAATATATATAACTCTTTAATATTTAAAAAAAAATCCATTACTTCAATTTTTAGATATGTTGAAATTGTTTCATTAAATTTGATTAATATAGAAAAATACCATAGGTTACATTCTGTTGACTTTCAGGTTTAGTCTATAAATGTATTTGATTTGATCTCAAATGAAACCCGAATAGTAATTAAAATTGTTAATAACAATAATTGTTCTTTGGTTATATTTGTTTAATTTATCAATACATATAGCCTATAACATAGCTTTTACACCTTCAATCAGGGCTCTTTGACATATTTTGTCTTCTGATATTTGGAAAGCTTTAAGCTGGCTGTCTTTCAGCACAGAAAAACATAGGAATTGGTTTTGATAAACGTTTAGAAGCAGGGTATCCCGAATGTGGTATTTTGGTCCTATTAACAAGGAAGTATAATGAATAGGTTGTGGTTTGGACATGATGAGTGCGGCTCAATTCGAATTTTGAATTTAAGTGAGTCTGAAATCAACTGACTGATTGCAAATGGGCCAATGGATAACCGCCAATTATGAAATCTTCGTCGCAAATTTAAAAATATCCCCTGAAAAAATGGTTGAAATGCTAGGAATCTTATTTTTCAGCAACCGAAACGGATAATAAATTTGGATTTACGGATTGAGAAGCTCTGAAAGGACAACATTCCGTGTGTTACAAATATGTAACCCTATACTCTCTTTGCATTTCTGTCAGTAACATATTTATGAAAATATTTCAAACTTTCGACGCTGTTTTTAAATTGGCTTATAAGGTTAGATGAAAATGTTACAAAATGAATAATATTAATTAACCAGCACTTTGTTTTTGGATGCTCTTAGCAGTTCCCAATTTTAAAAACAAACATTTAAAAAAATCTAAGTGACATTTTTAAACTAAACAATGGAAACGAAAATTACATTAATGATACTCAAAATTATTTTGGTTCTTACCTACAAGCATACTCAAAAAATAAAGTTCCCGAAACATTATGTTCTGTAATTCATGAACATGTCAATGAATGTGTTTTCTATTGACTAAACTATAAACTTGAACACTTGAGGTGGAAACACGACCAGAGCTCTATTATTTGATTTCTTAATCGATATCACGACAGCATTTTAATGTTTCCTTGTTGCAACGTAGGCCAAGTATTCTCATGCACAATTTGTGGCACTTTGTTTTAAATGCGCTAACGATCAAGCATATTTTAGCTCCCACTTTCATATTTAACAAATTCCATAATATAATTATTTACAGCTCCCCCCTCCCCAAAAAACAAATTGTCGAAATGAACCAAATCAACTTTCTTGGGGGTTGTGTTGGATTGAAATTTTAAGATTCCTTTGTGGAAGGACTCCAAAAATCATAAGAAGATAGCCTTGCGAAGCAAAATGACATGTCATGGGGATCATTTTCATACACAAAACCACCGATCTTCTAATTAAACCATTACCTTGTAGCTCAGCCCAGTCTGGAATGTCAACATCATTACCCACCAGTTTACCAATAATAATGACGTCACGTCAATCAGTCGACCTTCTAATGCTACTCTAGTTTTAGTGAATTTTATTTACGAAAAGTAGAGAATTCAGTTAAATTTTTATAACCAGTGTTTTTTCAATACATTCAAGGATAAGGAGGAACTGTAATCAACATCTATATAGTGATTATTCAAAGGATTTTTAAGTTTCAATTAGTGGTATGCCAGCAAAGGCTTTCTTTTTCAAAGATGGCCTTGTTTGGTGACGTCATCTACTTGACGACGTCGTAAACAATTTTGTACCTTGTGATTTTACTTCAAATTTGCACAATGAATGACAGTATTTCGAAGGAACTGAATGATTTCCTGAGTAATTTCTCAGACTCTGACTTTGATAGCGACAGTGAAATAGACTTTCCACACCTCAATTCCAAAAGATCAAACTATTCAACTCCATCTCGACCGACTAAGACTTTATCGACATCGACCAGCATTTTAAGTCTGGAAAGGAAAAACTTTATTTTGAACCATCCAGATTTTAATTTTGACATTGCAGACTATACACATTATACTAAATCTATAGTTATTTCATTTAATAAGGAAGAAACGTACAGACTTATACTTCAGTTTTGTTCGAACCAGTATTCTTTATTCAAGGACGACTCCTTAAATGGCCAAATTTTCAAAACTTTTGATTCGTCCTTGTCTCCTTCTAATCAATTAAGTACTACGTTAACATTTTACAACAAGAAAAATAAACTCCATGTTCAGGGTTCAGACTGTTCCAGATGGATCGAGAATGTGTTTTCTAAGTTTATTCCATCTAATCCTGAAATAAGTGACAATCTGGACAAGATTTCTGTGCCCAATGTAAGCCAAAAGTTTTCTACTGTCGGAACTCAAACTTGTGAACTAAATACCAGTGTAAGTGTACAAACTGATTTTCCTTTCTGTACTTCAACTGAAAAATCAAAGTGCGAAGCCGCCATAGAGAAGATGTCAATTGAAATTTTGCGACTCTCGGATCAAATCAATGACTTAACCAAGAAACTTTCTGCGGTCTCAGGTCCGATACCAGTGCCAGTTCCCACTGTTAAACCTACTCAACCTATAAATTTTGATAAAGTTAATGAAGTTATAAAGAAGCAAAACCTTAAGAAGACAACTAAAGCCATTAAGAAAACTCATGATTTTACAACTCGGCCCATTCAAAGATCCATCGCGTGTGCAGAAACCTTAGTCATTGGAAGTTCTCTCGTGAAGTCCCTTTCTTCGTTACGACTATCAGACAATTTAGGACAATTATGTGTCATCGATACCAACAGTGGATCGACAATTAGCGAACTTAAACCGAGATTATTACAATTACTTGGTGAAGCTACGTCTATCAAAAACATTGTGCTCTCTGTCGGAGGAAATGACATAAGCAGGAAATTAGCAACTTTTCAACAATGTGTAAATGACTATAAGAATTTATTGAAGGACCTACTAACTAACTATAACGATATTAATATATTTGTATGTTCTGTAATCCCTCGAATTAATCCTTTTAATTTCCAGATGCGGTGCCAAAAATTTAACTATTTTCTACGGCAGTTTTGTCATGACAATAGATGTCAGTATATTAATATTTACGATTCTTTCATTTGTAGGTCCCCTCGTGAAGTTTTGGTGCAAGATGGTGTTCATTTTATAAATAATTTTGGAACTAATATTTTATCTCATATCATTGTAGATTCGGTTGTCAGACAGAACAGAAAATCTAATCCTTTTATTTATCCTTTAAGGTATAACCCAGAGGCATTAAATTGTATTTTAAATTCACTTTCAGCAACAGCCAGACGTCTATCTTACTAATTGTTTTAAACCATATAATATGTATAACTTTTTAAAAGAGCGGGGTCTTCATATTGGTCACTTAAATGTTTGCCATGCGGTAAATAAAAAGACTCAAATTTGCCAACTTATTTCAAATTTTGACATTTTTGGTTTATCTGAAACTCACCTAAAGTCGTTTGTACCAACTAAATATTTCAGTACTCCAGGATTTCACTTGCCATTTCGAAAAGATAAGTGTAATAATAGTTCAGCTGGACTTCTACTTTTTGTTAAAGAACATTTAAATTGTAGGAGACGGGAAGATTTAGAATCGCTTGATATAGAATCAATTTGGATTGAAATAAATCTCTCTAAACATAAACCCTTATTAATATGTTGCATTTATAGGCACCCGAATTCTAATAAATGCTGGTTAGACTCATTTGCTAAAATGACTGAAAAGGTTTGGAACGAAAATAAAGAAATTATTGTGTTAGGTGATATTAATATTGATGTGTCAAATGGAAAAAATTCAAATTGGAATAATTTACTGTCTTTATATAGTTTAAAACAAATTATAAAAGTTCCTACTCGAGTAACTAAAGCATCTTCTACTATCATTGATCATGTTATCGTTTCTAATGGGAGTAGTATTACTGAAGTTAATGTCCCGGTATATGGTTTATCTGATCACTATACCCAACTTGTATTACCTGGAATAAAAAAGGCGCACATATTCCAAAACCTAAGCATGTTTATATTTACTACCGGAGTATGAAACATTTTGATGTAGATTTATTTAATAATGATCTTGCAACAGCCCCTTTTGATAAAATTTATACTAAATCTGACCCCAATATTGCGTTAGAATCTTGGTATAATATTATTCAGCCAATAATTGATACCCATGCACCATTAAAGTTAAAACGTGTCAAAAATGAAATAAAGTCACCCTGGTTAGACTCTGAAATTTTAAAATTAATGCGCATAAGAGACGGTTTGAAAAAGAAAGGCAAAGATGATGAATATCGGAAGTGTAGAAATTTGGTCATTAAAATGATCGATAAAGCCAAAAAGCAGTTTAACATAAAACTTGCTTCAGATCAGAAAAACTCAAAACATATCTGGAAAGTTATCAACTCCTTAACTAATAAGGCTAATAATTCAACTAATCTGATTCCTTTAGAACCCGAGGTAGTCAATGATCATTTTTCAAATATTGCATCCAAATTGATTAATCAAAAGCATGTTCATAGAAATATTGATAAAAGTTATTTCGTAAATAAAATAGAATAATTTGTCACTTCTAAGTTAAATTCTAATGAAGAATGTTAGATTCCCTACATTAACAAATATGAAGTTTTTAAACAGTTGTCTTCGTTAAATGCAACCAAAAGTGCTGGTTTAGATAAATTAAATCCTCTATTTCTCAAATATGGTGCTTTTACGTTAAGTGGTCCTTTGACACATATATATAATCTATGCATTGATGCAAATATATTTCCTGATAAATTCAAAGAAGCAAAAGTTTTACCACTGTATAAATCCGGCGCTAAATCTGATCCTAATAATTATAGACCAATTTCTGTATTATCTAGTGTATCTAAACCACTTGAAAGACATTATTCAAAACATATAAATAATTTCTTAAATAATAATAAGTTATTGTACTCGCACCAATCTGGTTTTAGGTCTAATAGTTCTTGTCAAACAGCTCTGACTAACATAATTGAAAACGTTTATGATGCAGTAAATAATAATCTTATGGTTGGTTCTATTTTCTTTGATTTTACAAAAGCATTTGATTTGATTTCCCATGAGATAATTATTGAAAAACTAAAACTATACAAATTTTCGAATGCATTAATAACCTTCATAAATTGTTACTTGTCGAATCGTACTCAGCGTTGTTACGTCAATGGAACTCTTTCGTCTTCTCGAAGTATAAAGTATGGAGTACCACAAGGATCAATTTTAGGTCCCTTGTTGTTTAATCTTTATATTAATGATTTGCCATTGCATATTAACTCTAACTGTGATCTTTTTGCGGATGATACTACGATTTATACTTCTGGTAAATCGGTTACTGACATACAATTAAAATTGCAAGAAGATACTGATGCAATCTTAAACTGGTGTTCCTTTAATGTCATGATTTTAAATGAAAATAAGACCAAATGTATGTTAATTACAACTTCTCAAAAAAGAAAATATTCATCAGATTTATCAATTGAACTTAATAATCAATTTATTGAACAAGTTGAAAACTTTAAATTACTAGGTGTTACTGTGAATCAAAATCTCTCATGGACTCCGCACGTAAAGTTCGTTGCTAAAATTTTAAATACTAAGTTATTTCAACTGCGACAGTTAAGAAAGATCATGCCTGAAAAATATAGATCTATTTTTTATAAATGTCACTTTCAACCATATTTGGATTATTGTTCAACTATTTGGGATTCGCACGACATTGCATCGGCCGATATTTTACACAGGCAACAAAAAATTGCTTTTAAATTAATTCTTGGTTCTAAGTATAATACTGATTTGTCACTGAATCTTAAAAGGCTTAATATTTTTGACATTAAAACCAGGCATAATTTTAATTCGTATAAATTTATGTATAAAACACTGAACAACTTGTCTCAAGCTATAAACAGACGCCTTATTCTAGCATAAATTCAAAACTTGTGCTGCAAAAACCACGAATCAATTTGATTAAACAAAGTATTAAATACAAAGGATCGATTTTATGGAATGGTCTAGACGAAAATATTAAATCAGCATCAGATTTTAAGACTTTTCGAAGGATGATTCTTGGTAATCTTTCATTAACATAAGCATACTTCCTGTTACACGGGTATTCTTTTCACCAACTATAGGCTTACTTGCTGATGGCTATCTTAACAATTGTGTTTCTCCATGATTTAATGATTTAAGTAATTTATTAATTTTATTTTTCCCTTTCCCACAGGTATATCACCACCAACAATTCTATTTTGGCCTAACTTGAACCATTTTGAAAATCTAAATTACTACTGTCGGGGGATGAGTAAACATCCTTAAAGCTGGTCTTGAGCATGGACAAATCCTACCTCCCCCTCCATAGAAAATAAGAACATAAAATGGAGTAGGGTTGGGTAGCCCGCTCGCAGCACATGCACTGACGCTTTGGCAATTCTTTTTTTCTTTTTTCTGTCCATTATTTACACATGTAATTGTGTATTTTAAAATAAATTGTACGTTGAAATAATACGTGATTTTTTTTGCGGTCGTGTGCATGGCCGCGGGAACTATATATTACATCCATTTTATAAACTAATTGTAGGTTGAAAATCTGTCCATTCATGCACATGTACCGGTCCGTCTTTTTACTCAAATCCGCTCAAATCACACTCAAATCCACTCAAATCCACTCAAATCACACTCAAATCACACTCAAATCTACTCAAATCGCAATACGTTCATTGCGGGAGTCAAGCTCAAGATCATAAACACAATTTTAAAAACATAAAAACGTGTTTCATGAATTTAAAGGTTCAGCAATATGAAAGAACGCACAATATAATCTTTAATTTTTATTCAAGTGACATCAACAAGAAAATTAAAATAATATACAGTAAATGATGATCATAATAATAATAATGATAATGATAATAATACATTATCCAATTTTTAATAATAATAATAATAATAATATAATAATAATAATAATAATAAATGTAATAATAATAAATGTAATAATAAATATAATAATAACAGTAATATTAATGAAAACGATACTTTAAAGATTGATAACAAAGATACATAGCCATTCATCGTGCTCTTTCAGATTTAGATCTCTTTCTTTGGAAAGGTTTTTTTGCAAGGCTTTTGATAGAATTTGGAATTGACAATATACCGTTGGTAGAACAAATATTTTTAGGCTGATGTAAAATATATCTCTGTCCATTTGATACACATGTACTTGTGTATTTTTAGTATTTCGGACGAATTGTATATTGAGACATTATGTATTGTCGATTTTTTTTTTTTTTTTTTTTTTTTCCAATGTATTGCCCCATGGGCTGAATGTGAGACAGGACCATGTCCTTGTGTATTGGGCCTAATTCTGACCCATGTAAAATAAAGAGTTTATTATTATTATTATTACTATAAACCCACAAAAAAAATATCATAAGAATCCATCAAGCCTGTAAAGTGAAAACAAACAAATGTGAACAGACCGGCGGACCGCCTGGGAAATTACAATAAATTTGTGGGCGTATAAAAAGTAGGCCAATTAAAGTTGGTTTGAAAACCTCACAGCGTCATGATATAGGCCTACCCAAATATATTAGGCCTATAGCCTTTCTCAGTTTCCTGGTTGCACATTGTTTTGCATAGTTCGGCTTAAATACAGCAAGCAGGAGCATACACACATTGGGAGTAAAACTCAGTTTCATTTCATTTTCGTAATCATTCCCGTCTCATAGGAGACAAAGGGCCTGACCTAAATTTTACAAGTGTTAGAATAACGTTACATGGAATTTCGTATATTTGCCGATTGCTATTGGAATAAACGGAATATCACCTGATGTTCACGGCTATTACTGCGCGAGTCTGGATGATAGAGGTTTTTCATATGTAGATATTCACTAATCTTTCAAAGAAAGCCTTGAAGGAATTTTGACTCTGTTATACTTATAAAGTATTCATTATTCACTACATAAATACATTTCAAACATCAATTTTTACAATCTCGTAAAAATCTAAAGCACAAAGTCCAGTCAGATTTGTGGGAGATTATTTATTATCTACCAGTTTCAACATGGCCACCTTAGCAGCTGTTCGTTTCACTGGACGGGTGTGCAGTAAATTTAAGTTTAAAAGCAGTGTTAAAACTAACTTAATACCATGTCAAATTCATCGTAAGTTTGGAACAACTAGTAAGCTGTTGGCTGGTAAGTGCAACTTAAATGTCTTCAGCAACACAGGTGTTTCTGCAAATGAACTGAAACTCCCAGAAGTTTATATACCTAAGTCATATATTCCAGGGTTGCCAGATTATTAAGGACTTGCCTGTTAACTTGCTGTGATTGCAATTTATTCGTATATAATTTTCTTTTCTTCAGTTCTTCTTTATAATTGATAGACCCATCTCAAAGCTTTAATAATTAATACCTAATTATGTCATTCTTTATAAATATACAGGTTTTGTTCAAATTGTTGTCGGGTACCTGTCACGTTTAGATATTGACCATATCCAATGATGTTCGTTGCCAATCCAATGCAGATAGTATTGACAGATCATATATTTTGAACCTTGTTTGAATTGCAGGGCGTTTCTTTACACAACAACATGAATGGATAGATGTAGATAAAAATAACGTTGGTACAGTAGGAATTTCACAATATGCTCAGGTAAGTATACTAATACTGTACCCAAAATATGGCTCTTGGAATAACAGATAATTCCATTCATGCTTCTAAATATTATTTATGTTTCAATGTTGCCTTAGAATAAAATCAAATGTCTATAATTCATTTGTTTTTAATATGATATGATAAATGGTTATTATATTAAAATGCAAATATGTAAGGCATTTGTAAACATGACATTATGCATGTAAATATTTTATAAATAATTTATATATTATTATGAAAAGGTCTTTTTTCTTGGCATAATTTCTTGTACCCCAAAATCAACTCGATATGAGTTATTGATAAATTACAGATTTTCTATTATTATGGAGATCAATTTATGCCATGCCTATCAAAATGCACTGCAGCTGGTAAAATCTGATATCTTTTGACTAACCATTTAAAGTACTGTGTTTGTATATTGTAGGATAAATTAGGTGAAGTAGTATATGTACAGTTACCTGAAACAGGTACAGAAATAGAAGCTAATGGTAAGATTTGATGGAGACGTCATCTCTTTTAGCTCTTAATTTAAGACTTTACCCTTTTTCATGTAGATTCTGTACATTTAACATCTGTTAAAAGTGTTAAATAGAATGCTGGTATGGTTTTCCCTTACCTTCAATTCTTAGCTAATAAGATGTACAGATAAGCTTATATTTGATGCTGTTATTTTTACAGTACTCTCCAATTATATTTTGTAGGTGAAGCAGGCTGTTTAGAAAGTGTGAAAGCTGCCAGTGAGATATATTGTCCTGTATCTGGTACTATAACAGAATGTAACCAAATGTTAGCAGACACACCAAATCTCATTAATGATTCACCATATGAAAAAGGTACTAGCACCAATCCCTTTAAAACTTTTACTGAAATTTCAAGGAAATCAACTTAAAAGTACCAGGAAAGGGTTAGAAGTAGATAGACCAATCATGGGGTCCTTATTTTGAGCATATTGAACTTCCCATCTGTAATAGAAGTGATGAAACTTTTTAACTAAAATTCTAGAAAAAGTGTTTATCTCTTTGATAGCTTAATATAATATTTGTTTCAAAGTAATCGGCAAATATTCTTAGTTTGGTTATTTCTAGATTCTGTCAAGGTTTGTCAACTTTGGTTTTGCATTCTATTAATTGCTTGTAAATGATGAATTTGTGTATTGTAGGTTGGCTGTTTAAGGTAGAGCTCTCACAGCCTGAACAGCTACAGCAACTATTAGATGAAGATGGTTATAATAAATTCTTGGAATCTCATGACTGATCTAAAACACCTATGACTCAGATTTATCAAATTACCAATTCTTGATTTTCAATTTATAAATGATTTAAAAAAATAACTAAGATTGTTAAAAGTGATGAAAAATGTATATGGATTTTTGATAAATCAAGGTAGGATTCTAAATGTGCTCATGATTTTCTTTTTAAAATATGTAATCAAGTTTTATTATGATATACCAGTAATGTTATGTTAAAGTGCCTATTGTTCTTTTGAATGTGTTACTTTTAGAAAATCAAACTCATTCATATGATCTTTGAATTACAATTGCATTCCCAATGCCTATTTTGGTGAATGTTAAAACTCAAAATTTAAACTACGGTACTAGATGAAGTTACAGTGGTTTAAGCTAAAATGTTTCTAACAGTTCATAAAATGAATTGAAATTAATGTGGGTTCTGATTCCATTATTTTAAATAATATTCTATAAGGTGTGAAATGATTTAGACACCAAAATCAGTATTTGATCTTATGCTTTAATTTGTCATAGAAATATACCAGTAATACAACAAACAGGGATTATTGCATAATGATTTTTTAGGTTATTTATTAGTAATGAATGATTTTGCTTGCATAATGTCTTTGTTTTAGAAAGAATAATACCCTAATCCTTACAAGCATTGCTCTCTAAAGTGCTATATTATTAATGTTGAAATGTGCCATAATAATTTTTCCCATTTTTTTCTGATGTTCCTATGTATAATATACAATCGTTGTCAGGTGTCTACCACTTTTGCATTGCTGTCTACTGGTCTACTGACGAGACACCTAATTCTATTTTATTTGTAACCATAATTATCACAGGCCCTATCATTTTCAATGTCTTCTGAGATTGTTTTGTCTTCAGTTTTGGGTGACAAGTTGTCTAAATGAATAATAAGATCCAAGTGTCCCTTTAGTGACATGTAATTTATTTCACATAAACAAATTATATATTCAACCTTTTGTTCTGCTTGTTAATCAATAAGTAAATCAATAACCACTATAAGCTTATTAAAACAGTAAAGTTAGGAGTGTTTTTTAGGTATTAATATCAGGATTGTGTTCAGTTACTTGATGTGTTCTAACATAAGCTGTGTTTTATATTCAAAATTGAATTTAGTTGTCTCCATTTACCACCAGTGTCAATTGTACGAGGATAAATAGAATTTACGCCAAAGAAATATGAAATTAGTGAGAAATATATAAGGAAGATTAGCATTACAGAAAGTTTGCATGTGATTTAATTTGAACCTATAAATGATTTGTGGGCGTGGTTATATATAACGGAGATTAGCAAAGTTTATAAATATTGAATATAATGATTATTGCATTTTGATACTGTATACCTTTAGGTTTATCATGGCATTTGTTGAATAAATTAGTTGATAATTTGCATTTGTTTTGAGTTCTTTTATCACAGAGAATCCCTTTGTTGTTTCTGAATCCCATTTTTCATAAATTCTGGATAAGGATAAGTTTTACCCTTTGGTTGATGAAAGTTCCAATTGTAAAAATCATCATTTGGAAGTTTCATTTAAACTTGAGTAGTTCACAAATTTTATGAGCAATTTCTTGGTTATTTTGAATGCAAGTTTATCAACCATTATATTTCCGAAGACATTGTTAAATTCTAAAAAGTATATGAAAATAAAAAAACTTAATTGATTTAAGGCAAATGATTTGTCCTCATTTTTAATGTAAGGTTGTGCATCTTTAATACTTAACAACAACTGTAGTCTGAATTGTTATCTATTAACAAGAGTTCCTTTCCTTTCAAATGAAAATTTTAAATTCTCTGCCCTTGAAGCTAGATGGTTAATACACATAAAATAAATCTATACGAGCTTTAAACATTTTGCAATTAATTATCCTAATCTTTGACTGTAAGTGGACTCGAAGTTTTCAATATTCCGATATTGAAATGGTAAATCCAAATCAAGATTTGACGCCTTTACATTCATTTCAACTTCCGCCCCTGAATTGCCCGGATATTGGTCATGTCGAGCAATGGTCTATTATGATTGTTTAAGGAGTTGTTTTTGTTTTAATTAACGTTTACATTAACCTAAACAATCAATAGGTTGTTTCAAAGATGGCGATGCTGGGCCAGCAAGGGCAGTGTAAATTTGAGGACAAATGGCCATGTATGAGACCCACAGTTCTAAAATTGCTGAGACAGGAACCTGTTAGCCGAGATGAATGGCATTATCTTTTTGAAGCTGTCCATTCAGTCTGTATGTGGGATGAGAAAGAAGGTCCACCAAAAATATATAAGGCTCTTGAGGAGGACATTTTAGACTTTATTCGTAATGCCCAAACAAGAGTACTGCAACACAAAGACGATTCAGCCTTGTTGATTCGAGCTTACATTGCTGAATGGGGTAAATTTTTTACTCAGTGCAACTATTTACCTATGCCTTTCAATCAACTAGAAGCTAATTTGTCAGGCAAACTACACAACAGTACGCAAAAGAAAGATCAAGAAAGTTTGGTTAGGAAGTTAATGTTGGACAGCTGGAACCAAAGTATTTTTTGTAATATAAAGAAGAGGCTACAAGACAGTGCCATGAAACTGGTCCATTCAGAGAGAAATGGTGAAGCCTTTGATTCTCAACTGGTAATTGGTGTGAGAGAGTCCTATGTCAATTTGAGTTCTGACACAGAAGATAAGCTGAAAATTTATAGAGAAAATTTTGAGAAGGCTTACCTAGAAGCTACAGAATCTTTCTTCAAAATGAAGGCACCAAGATACCTGGAAGAAAATGGTGTACAGAATTACATGAGTTTTGCTGATTCAAAACTAAAGGAAGAAGAATTGAGGGCCAGAAGATATCTAGAAACTGGTTATGGATGTAATTCTGTGGCTTCTTTAACTGAATGTTGTGTACGAGTGTTGGTTACAGATTTTAAGGAAACCATTTTACAAGAATGTGCTGATATGATAAAAAATAATGAGACTGAAAAATTAAGACTTATGTTTAGTCTGATGGATCGTGTCCCAGATGGTATTACTCCCATGTTATCTGATTTGGAGAAACATATTGTTGAACAAGGCTTAGCCGATATGATGTCTGCAGCTCAAGCCATTACCTCTGATTCTGAAAAATATGTTGAACAATTGTTAGATTTGTTTAATCGTTTTAGTAAATTAGCAAAAGATGCTTTCTTGGATGATCCTAGATTTTTAACCTCCCGAGATAAAGCTTACAGGACTGTTGTTAATGATACCTCTGTCTTTAGGCTGGAAATACCTGTCAAAAATAAGAGTATAGCTGGGATTAAAACGCAACCAGAATCCAAATGTCCTGAACTTTTAGCTAATTATTGTGATATGCTTCTGAGGAAAACTCCATTAAGTAAAAAGTTAGCCTCTGAAGAAGTGGAAGCGAAATTACACGACGTTTTATTAGTATTAAAGTATGTTGAGAATAAAGATGTTTTTATGAGATATCATAAAGCCCATTTGACAAGAAGATTAATTTTGGACACATCAGCTGATAATGAAAAAGAAGAAAATATGGTAGAATGGTTGAGAGAAGTTGGTATGCCAGCTGATTACGTCAACAAGTTAGCTAGAATGTTTCAAGATATCAAAGTTAGCGAAGATTTGAATGTTGAATTTAAGGACATTCATCGAAACAATAATGAAGGCATAGCTGATGCTATTAATATTAAGATTTTGAATGCAGGTGCTTGGGCTAGGTCTAGTGATCGAGTTTCTGTTACCTTACCACGAGAATTGGAAGATTACATCCCACAAGTGGAAGAATTTTACAAATTAAAACACAATGGCAGGAAGTTGCAATGGCATCATCTTATGTCTAATGGTATTATAACCTTTTGTAACGACAGTGGTGGAAAATTTGATCTTGAGGTAACCACATTTCAAATGGGTGTTTTATTTGCTTGGAACCAACGACCTTATGAGAAAGTCTCCTATGAAAGTTTACGTTTAGCAACTGAATTACCAGATGCAGAATTAAGAAAGACTTTATGGTCATTGGTAGCGTTTCCCAAATTAAAACAGCAGATTCTTTTATGCAGCTCAGATATAAAATCTCCAAAAGACTTTGTAGATGTGACTGTTTTCTGGGTAAACCAAAAGTTTACTATGATAAAGAATGGTAAAGTTCAAAAGCGAGGAAAGATGAATCTTGTGGGACGACTCCAGTTATCAACTGAAAAGAGTAAAGAAGAAGATAATGAAGGAATTATGCAGCTTAGAGTGCTTCGTGTTCAAGAAGCTGTTGTCAAAATCATGAAAATGAGAAAAAGAATTACCAATGCAGCCTTACAAACTGAACTTGTTGAAATCTTAAAAAATATGTTTCTTCCTTCCAAGAAACTAATCAAAGAACAAATTGAGTGGCTAATAGAGCATAAATACATGAAACGTGATGGTGACAATATTAACATGTTTATATATATGGCTTGAATTATGTTCAAATGATCAATTTTATAAGTAAATTAAGAACTAATCTACGTAACAGACTTTTTATGAGCCTGTTAAATTTGCTTTATAAACAGGAAAGTTGTGCTACCAATTTTATGCATATTTATGAAAAAGAGTGAAAACTTTTTTTTGATTTTGTTATTTATTATGTTTTCTCTGGTTGAATTAAGAACATTCCCACGAAATTTGCCACAAAACATATTGATTATCTAAAGCACTCCATAACTCTACAATTAAGAGTAATATTGCTGATTTTAAATGCTCTTATGTTGTGCCCATACAGAACTTAATAAATATTCCTTGATATTTTCCTATGGCTTAAATCTACTAGTTAAAATGCATGTCCCTAGGTTGTTTCCATTTGACAAAATGGTATACATGTGCACATAAAAAAATAGCATTTGGTAATATTTTAAAACCTTTTTGGTTTAAAAGTAGATGTCAGCAGTAACAATGGAAACTCCTAGAGGTCTGTGCTGTTCTAAAATGTCAGTAATTATGTAGGGTTCTTGTATGTAGATAACATACACATAGCAGCTCTGTTCCTAAGACTGAATTTGTGCTGGAACCCTTAATTGTTGTCCCTCAACCCAGAAAATTTTGAAAATTAGATGGTTGCAGAACATTTTGGTACTCTTCTGTGGTTTTGACTTATGGTTTTAGCAAATCAATCAATCTCTGCTGAACGGAAGGTTTTGGGAGAGGTCAATTGGTGTGGCTGATACAAGTCCACAACCATTTTGAATTCAACTCAAATTTTAAAAAAAATTGATTTGAACTACACGCTAGTATGATTTTTTACATTGGCTATTTGAAATATATGTTGTTTCGTATGTTGAGAGCTTGCGTGATTTTTATAGCCTTGTATATCGAATACATTGCCTTTTGATTCGACAACCGAGAAATCTCGAAATCGCCAGTATGATATGTAAAGCAGACAATCTCGGATTATATATCGATAATTGTCTCGATCAACCAGCCGTTTTCGTTACACAATGAGTTTGAAAGGTATGTAACAATTTGACTTTATGTACCAAGGTAACCGTTCATTCATAACAACAGGGTTAGTCATGGGACACTCTTAGATTTCCCTTTGTTAATGTCTGTTACTCATCTAAAGGGATATTTAAAATGCATGTAGGGCGAAGATCACAACTTGATTCTCAACAACAGTGGATGCATTCGAAACCACGTTTTGAAACTAGCTCATTCGAAATGGAACAACCTATAGTATTTCTCATTTCCAAAGGCTTCTGACGATCTCTGAGTGCAGAAACCTAATAATACAAGCATTACATCTGATCAGTGGACTAAAAAGTATGATTTAACTATTTTCGAATTCGGTAGATAACCTGGAATAAATTGTTCCAAACAGACGTTTCGAATATAACTTTATTATTAGTAGTCCGAACAATTCGTACCCGTTTAAAACCAAAAATGGCTACAAATAAGCCTTCATTCACTATTTAAAATATTCTTGCTTTAAAATGATATGAATTAGGTAAAAAAATCTTTTATATTTATACCATCTTCAAATTTAAAACATACCACATGGTCATGAATAGCGATTTATTTAGGACTAGAAGTAAAAGACTAAAAAAAATCATGTGACTAGTTTCTTGACAAAATGGCGAATGCCAATAATTAGAAAATTAAATGTGAACATCATAAGCGGCGTTGAAAATGAGTTCAAATAAGGAATCCGAAAAGGGGGTGAAAAATGAAACAGTTTCATCAGCTGATTTGCAAGAAAGAAGCGATCTATTGGATATCGGGCAGCCAATAACAGAGGCTGTTCCACCGAGTGTTATTGAACTGTGTCAAGAAACGTTTCAAAAGACTGCCGAATATGTTCAAGGGGAGTTGGAAGGAACGATAGAAGATTATAAACTTCTTGAGAAAATGAATAAGGTTACTGTTGGGAAGTATTCAGAAATGAAGAATATAGCAACCAGCATAGAATCTGCTTTGAGGGATTTAAATGTGAAATATAGGAGTCTTCAACCTTACCTAGAACAGATTGATCTCATAGAGGATAGTGTGGCCTCCTTGGAGCAAGCAGCGTATAGTTTAGACCATTATTCCAAAAGACTGGAAGCTAAATTCAAGGCATTGGAAAAGAAAGGACCCTAATGCATGAAAGCATTTGTACTTGCTTGTTACTTTTTTTGTGTGTGTTGCGAATTAAATGTTGTTATGTTAACCTGTTTTTTTTTCATCTATCTCTTTTCAAAACACCCATAGATGGTAGAATAGTAGTTAAATCCTTACACAACCTGGAAGAAAGACCTGATATGGAAATTTTAGACCTCCTGGAAATTTGTTTAACGCGAAATGACTTCAATTTTAACGGAAAAACTCATCTTCAGATATCTGGTACTGCTATGGGAAACGCTTTGCACCAAGTTACGCGAATATATTCTTGGCCGAATGGGACCGGGAAATAGACCAAATTTCACCTTTTAAACCTTTCTTCTATGGAAGGTTTCTTGACGACATTTTTATCATTTGGACCGAATCTCTTTTGGCAGTATTTTGAAATTCTGAATAACCATCATCCATCAGTAAAATTAACATTAGCGAAACAAGTATGAACTTCCTGGACACGACAGTGTTCAAGGGTACCAATTTTGGCGAAAATAGAAAACTTGATATCAAAATATATTTCAAGAGACCAATACCCACCAACTTTTATTTAAAAATTCGTTTTATCTGAAACACACATTTGATAAATTACGAGAAAGGGGTTACTCAAAACGTTTCCTGCGCCAAATTAAAAACGACATCCTTTTGAACCTTCAGAGAAAGAGTAGCCCCCCTCCCCCTTTAGATGGCCTTGGATCAACACTGTGAAGAGGTTCGTTCCTGCGTTCATGTACCTATTTCTCATTATTTTCAAAACAAAAAGACCGGCAAATGTTTCCTCATGCGTGACCAACTTTCTTGTTTTGACTAAAATTTAATATACCTAATTTCTTGTCAAAAATGCGAAGTCCAATATGTTGGCGAAAAAAAAAATCTGTTAAGAACCCATTTTATTGGCCATCGTTACGATATCGTACAAACAGACCTATTGCGAACCACTTTAACCTCCCAGACCACTCCATCGAAGACTTGGTAATTATGCCTATTGAGGCGGTTATTTTGATGCCTAATATTAAACCAAAACATAAAAGATTACAGCGCGAGAGCTATTGGATGGACCAGTTGAATGGCTTAAACCTTCAGCCAAATAATCCCCTTCATCACTACCTTTAATCATACTGCTACCAACGCATCGGTAATTGTAAAAAATTACTATAAAACTCTACAACAGAAATATCCACAGGTTTATACTAAAAGAGTTGTTACCGCGTTCAAGAGGAATAAAAATCTTAGTAACCATTTAGTCCATGGCGGACTTGAACCACTGCAAAATGTTTTTTCAAATCCATAACTGTTATATATTTTTTTTCAAATCCATAACTGTTTTATATTTTATATATATATATCACATATAACCTTAAATAATTATTAGTCAAATATCATCAGTATACACTTTAGTTTTATTATAGGTCAATGGGCTCCAGTATTTGAACAGGATAATGAGGACCAAAATTGAAAAGTTTTTTTTTTTTTTTTAGATTTGGATTTCAGAACTGGTGAAAGAACAAGACTTCCATACTACTCATGATTATAACCTTAACCATTTTTTAACTATTGTTTACACTAACTATCTCATCCTATAATGTTGTTTCTTACTTCATGACCTTGGCCAGTGCTTTCTTGAGAATACTATTCTCATCTCACCCTAACACAGCCTGTATTGATTTTGTTACCATGAAACTATGAATAAATGCAGTACATTATGTGCTGGTGAATTTTCATGGGGAATAACTCTTCCTAGACACAAGGATTTTTTACCACACTGCTTTGTTCAGTTTATTGTGGTCTGCAATATCAGTGACTGTATTGGTCGACCTGTACTTCAAAAACGCCTGCATAATTACTATCTAGAAGTCACATTTTTGCTTTAAGCTCCACCATTAAATGACTGAATTTGCTTGATGTTACTTTCATTCGGAGACCTCTTCTATTCATTTTCGATGTGGATATTGTCTTCAAGAGAATTTACGGGGCCCTGAAAAGGGCTGTATAGATGTTCCTTAAAATTGTCTTAAAGACGTCCCTGAAAATAGATAATGTCAAGGTCATTGAAGGTCAAGGTCACTCAATTTTCAAAAAATTCAAACGACGGTTTCCAACAAGTTTGAGATAAAGTAACAAAGTTTTAATAGACCCCAAAACGGCTCAAGCATCTATTCCGGTTTGGATTTTTCATATTACATGCAAAATAGTCAATATATATAGTTTTTGTCCACATTCCTAATTTACACCGGCAATGTGATTTTGAAAAAAACGGAAGTCCTCACACCAAAAGCTGAAATTATAGAAACGCAGTTTTATTTGTACAGATGAAATGGGTGGTCAGGAATCGGGTAAGAAACCACACATCCAGATAATATCAAGTAAAATTTTATTACATAACACAAAAACCCTGAAATATTCAAAAGGAGAATATTACTACAAAAGTACATAAAGTATAATAAACCCTGAAAAATTCAAAAGGAGAATATTACTACAAAAGTACAGAGTATATATAAACTATGCAATATCATACCTATTTTAGCTTTTAAAGTAATAACTATGCATACAGACTCCTAATCTAATCGAAACAGTATAATTATAATACAAATGGTATTAAAATCTAGATATAATACAGTGGCTAATTCATGAACGCAAAAACACCGTAAAGCAGACTTACCCTGAACATAAGGGGTTTAAAGTATACCAATCAAGCTAACGGCTTGATATAACTATAATTAAATGCAACTAAGTGTCTAGCCTATAAAGGAATAAAATGTGATGTAAATGTAACTTTAAGTAAATTACTATAAAGAATGCAATAATATGTATGCTTACACCTCTGAACCCAATAAAAACTAAGCAGAAAACAAGATGGCTGCCAGGGAACAATGAAATTGACCAATGTAATCCATTACACATGAAACCCGAAAGAGAAATACCACATAAGCTTAACTTACCAAATATGCTGAAAGATCCTTGTAACACAATGATATCCAAAATTGATGAGAAAAGCACACTTCAAATCATTGTACAAAACAATCCAACAACTACCAATTTCAAACATGGAATTGAAAGTCCTTTCACTTTGAAATACTAAAAGTGGTCACCATCAAGGCAGACCAATGGAGAGAGAGAAAACAGATGAAAAGAAATAAGGATGAGTGAGTGAAGAAAAGAAGAGTTCACTCAGTTGATATTGAAGATCTGAAAATAGAGAGTGATTACAGTGTGTTAGTGAAACATAGTCAGTGTCTGACTAAAATAAACAATATTTACAATTAAAATATCCACTCTATCACATATTCCCCCCATTTAAGAAATGTTGTCCACAACTTTTACTATTTTAAGTATTAAATTCTTCAGGGAATAAAGACTTACACAGAGTTGGTAGCATCTCTAATACAACTCGCCATCTGTCAGGAGCTAGAGTGGAAAAATTAGCAGGTAATAATGAACGTGCTAACTCTGTCCTCCTTTGACTGGTCGAAAAATTAGTTGGTTGCTGAGACAGGATATACTCACCAAGCCATTGAGGGGGGTTGTCTTGTTCGATTTGGTCGTTCTTCGGGTGCAGGTGGTACAACAGGTTCAGTTGCACTATTTCCGGACCTTGCGGTCGGCAAATTGTCAATAGAACTGTCATCTTGGGGAGGATCGGTAATTATCTCTGGTGTTGGCTGCTCCACTGCATGAAATCCATTCCTCGGTACGGCTAAAGTAGTCTTACTTGATAAATCTGACACATATCCTAAACGAGATGGGACTTCCAATTCTGGTGATTCTGGCCTCTCTACTTCACCTTGCTGTGCTTCATGAACTAGAAAAACCTCATCATCTTCATCATCACCATTATCACCATCTTCTGTGGGGCTAGCAGCAGGTAAGAAAGTTACCTGATCCACAACATGATCTGGTTCATCTCCACTATCATCAGTGTCCGATTCATCATTTTCAACTCGAAAATTTTGTCTAGTGTTTGGTCTGATTGGTCTGGGTGGTCTTTCTGGTGCAGTGGTGTTAACCGGCAGCTCTGGAACAGTACCTATAGGTAGTAAATGATTTCGATGTAAAGTTCTTCTCTTACCTGTTCCATCAACAGCCAAAACACCATACACAGGTATATTAAGATTTGGTTGGCATATAATTCTATATTGCTTTTCCTCCCACTTGTCAGAAATCTTATGCAAGTTTACGCACTAGAACAAGATCGTCAGGTTCCAGTTGATTATTTCTAGCTCTTAAATTATTATTATAACCCTCTGGCTCTTTTGAGCTCTGGCAACTTCTTCTGATGCAGCTGTGTACACATGTTGGAGCTTTGACTTCAGTTGATCAACGTAGGTTTTAGGATTTTGGAAATCTTCATCATCGTTAACCAAGTACTACATCGATGGCTAAAGTAGGTTTTCGTCCAAACATGAGCTCGAAAGGTGAGTAGTTGGTAGTTGAATGCTTTGTACAGTTGTATGCATGAACCAATGGCCCAATATAAGTTTTCCAATCTGACTTTTGCTCTGGGTGTAGAGTTCCCAGCATGTTAAGCAAAGTCCTATTGACCATTGCCCTGAGGGTGGTAAGGGGTGGTGCTGGATTTCTCCATACCGGTGAGGCGACAAAGTTCCTTAATGAGTTTCCCTTCAAACTGTGCACCTTGGTCACTATGAATCCTTTTGGGGAATCCATAGTTTATGGTTCTTGGTTGTCCTGTTCCTGGTAAAGCACAGCTCCCAAACCACGTCCACTGGCGTCAGTGTGTAACACAAATGGCTTGCTAAAGTCAGCATATGCCAGTATAGGTGGTTTAACAAGGCATTGACGAAGTGTGTTGAACGCAGATTCCTGAGCTTCTCCCCAGTGCCAATCTTTGGATGATGGTTGACTACGCTTCTTCTTGGTAGGACCTCCAACTAACAAATCGTTTAAATCTTTAGCTATTTTAGAGAAATCTTTAATATATCGCCTGTAGTAGCCGACAAATCCGAGATATCTTCTAAGTTCATCGCTATTTGCTGGTCGAGGCCACTTGGCAACTTTCTCCGTTTTAGAAGGACCAGTTTCTACACCGTTTGCTGAAACGATATGCCCTAGATACTTGACCTTTTCTTGAAAAAAATTGCATTTCTTTGGGGACAATTTCAAACCATGTTGTTGTAGCCTTGAACACACTAAAGACATACGTTCCATATGTTCTTCATAGGTCTTGCTGTAGATTATTAAATCGTCAATAAATATGGTGCATATCTTAAGGTTAAGATCTCTCAAACAATCCTCCATCAAACGTTGATAGGTGGCTGGCGCATTAGTTATCCCGAATAGCATTCTGTTATACTCGTAAAACCCGAGTGGACCAACTGTATAAGCTGATTTGGGTTTATTTTCCTCCTTTATGCCAATTTGGTAGTATCCGGACTTCATATCTAACACAGAAAAGTACTGTGAGCCAGAGAGGTGATCAAGCAGTTCATCAACCCTTGGTAGTGCATAGGCGTCTCTGATTGTCTTCTTATTGATTAGCCGGTAGACTACACACATCCGTAGTGACTTATCTTTCTTCCTGGCTAAAACTATGGGAGATGCATACGGACTGTGGCTTCGGCGAATGATGCCGCCATCTAATAAATTCTGAAGATGTTTTTCACTTCATCATACATACCTGGTGGAATTCGGCGATGTGGTTGTTTTATCGGTATCGAGTCTGTCAGTTTGATCTCGTGACCAAATCAATACAGCCAATATCATTGACCAGTCCTTGATAAAAGACTTCAACTCCTGTAGTTGGTTCGGTTCCAACGCATTTTTGATGAAATCAATCTCATCCATGAAGTTATGTTCTTTCGGCTGGCAATCAGAAGAAAGGTGTTAAACTGTTACTAATGAGCTTTCTAACGATATCTACCACTACTAACTCAAATAATACTGACTGTGGGACAATGCTCACCTTAGATGACGATAAGTTTGATATGCGAACTAGTACTGGAGTACCTAAATCTTCTGGGTCAACCTCCATTATGGTAGGAGTAATTTCAACATGAGATGGTAGTTCAGATTAAGATGATCTTTGGAAAAGTATATGATGTTTACCAAGATTTGCATAATTCGCAATTGTTCCTGTCAAACACACAGACTGGTTACCATGTAGGATGGTTGACTTCGGCTGTGCAAACTTCAATAAACTCACTCTGTTGTTAAGGATGTAATCTTGGATTTTCATGCACTGGAATGTCAAAGTCCATGTTTTTGGTAACTGGGCTGTGAGATGGTAATTATGACTATAGACTGCTAGAACTTTGTTGAGGATTGGCTTCAAAATGTTGGTACCAATAAAAAGAAGAGTTCACTAAGTTGATATTGAAGATCTGAAAATGAAGAGTGATTACAGTGTGTTAGTGAAACATAGCCAGTGTCTGACTAAAATAAACAATATTTACAATTAAAATATCCACTAAACTATCACATAGACAACCTGTTTATATTCTGTGATTTTCAGGTCGATCGGATAAACGACTGTTAAAAAGTTCTGAATATGTGCTCATTATCAATATCCATATGACATATCTAGTTAAGTTATTCATTTTCGAGACCAGTTCATTTAAAAATGTTAGGTCAAAACAGAAATACTATGCATGTACCATTTTCAAATTAAGCAATATATAGTAGAGCTTCCCGAATAAGATCATTCTTTCAAAAACGATTTGATCTCCGTTACCTTCTGACAAACTAAACAGCTTTTGTGTATCCATTTAGTTGTACTCGCCTCTGTGAGTCTGAGTGCTTACCTGTACAACGCAGTCCCCGGATCACAAAAAAAAGAAATTCAATGCCATAGATCGAGAGGGAAATGAACCAATTTCTATAAAACAAGACCTATAAAACCAAGACCCCACCAGCTATAAAACTAAGACCCCACTGTAACTTCCCGTTACAAAAAGCCTAATGGCAAAAATCAAGAGAACCGTTGAACTATCACACGCATATTTTAAGGAGAGATGCCTTTTGGTATACACAGGATACCCTGAAAGTTTGAAAAGGTTATTTAGATTCCTTCTTTGATTTTTCGCCAGGGTCTTAGTTTTATAGTTTTTCAAATACCCATATCTCCTTAACTACTTGCTCAGGAGGGCTGTTATTTGTAGGGTCAGTGTAAGATCCCCCACCCTAACTTAACCTAGGATATGTTTGCTATCAATGCTCACATATGTATTTACCAGTACGTTGAACAATCGTTTCGTGTGTTGTGTACAATTGAAAAAAAAGCCTAATCGAGAACCGTTTTACCTATCACAAGCATATTTTCAGGAGAGATGCCTTTTGGTATACTCAGGATACCCTGAAAGTTTGAAAAGGTTATTATTATTGTTTGTTTTTATCCCAGGGTCTTAGTTTTATAGCCAGGCCCGCAGCTACGTGGGGGGGGGGGGTGCATTGCCTCCCCAAAAAAAATTGCCAAAAAAAACTGTCCGACCCTTTACTCATATCATCACTGCACACTATAACTAAAAATCTCACGACGAAATCCCCGAGCGCACGACTGTGAGTGTAGATTAGGGTCTAGCCTGAACCACCTTTATTGACATTGAGCAGCAAAAAAGTCATAAATCAATATAATTTTCATTGTGTTCACAAAAGAGACAGACCAAGCACAGATAATAATTTCGTCGGTATTAAAACAATAGTCATAGTTTTGTATTTAGGGGGTAATAAGGCCATAACGACTTAATAAGGACACTTAAAGTTAATACCAAATAGAAGTGAGACCAAACGAAACGATTTCGGGGCTTATATTATATAGACCCAAAAAATAACATTTTTGAAGAATAAAACAGTTGGGAGCTCTTACCATTATGGTAATTTTGTTTGGTAAAATTCTTTCATACCGGGGTATGAATGAGGCGGTTACACATTTTTTTAAAACCTCCTTTAGACACAGTACTTTAGACACACTTCATTTAGGCACACGGACAGAAAAGCACATGTTATTTATGCACAGCGTTATTTAGGAACAGCGATTCAGACACACATTCAATTAAGCACACATATTATGGACTATTGTTTTTTGTAGATTGCTTGTGGGTGTTTTTTAACTCAATACTAACTATGCTAACTTCACCTTATCTTGTATCGAACATTTATCTCTTTATCCCCCCGCGAACTAGCTGGTGGGGTCTTAGTTTTATACAGGTCTTAGGTCTTTGTTTTATAGACACCCAACCAATTTCATTAATCTTCTACGTAAAGGAATGGCGTTTTTTTTATGGATACTCATTGGGGTGCCCTTCATTTACCAAGATTATATCGATGAAGTGCACCAGAATCATTTCTTACAGCGAAATATTTTTTATCGTCTACTCTTTCAAACTTTTGTGGCCCTGTCACCGAAAATTGCTTCGATCCTCGTTCTATTAGAAGTATAATTTTATCTTGCAGGTTTTATTTGTATGCTTAAGCCACCTCGAGTCATATATTATAGGCGCCATTTAAGTTTTTCTGTTGCAAAATTACAAGATGTGAAAGAAAATGCAATATTTAGGAAGTTTGATGAAAATATGCTGAAACATTTAGCTTGTCCTCTATGCAAAAAGCCTTTGAGGTAATTATGAAAACATTGTTTTATTCCGAATATATTTCTTCTGTAATTTATTTATACAATTAGATTACATGTATATGAAGATAGTTAAATGGATTTTTTTTTATCTATTCGACAGTTATGGTAAGTCAATAATTTTAAACGAAATGGGGGAAGCGAACTTTTAATTAACCAAAAATAAGGGACATTGCTGGAAAAGGTTGAATGCCCCTGGTCTAAAGTCTTCCTCGGATAGTTTTAACAATCCAACGCAAACATTGATACATGTCTTTAATTAAATAAACAATAATATAGATTTCTTCCTATAGCCTCCTAATTTAATCCCAATCTATTTCAGATATGATAAGGAAGCAAATGAACTAATCAGTGGTGATATTGGGGTGGCTTACCCAATTGTTGACGGGATTCCAAATCTTGTTCCGAAAGACGCAAGATTACTGAAGGAAGATTTGAATGAAACGTAATTCTTAGGCAACAAAAGTTAACCTTTGTAACTTCTGTAAAAGCTATATTCTTCATATGTTGTAATTGATGCATGTTCATGCTTTATACATGCCTGGTTCATTATTGAGACTGGGAATTGGAATGATGCAAATTATGTTTAATGGTGACTTCAAAAATTGAGCAATATTAGATGTTGATGCGATTCCAGGCCGATTTTTTCTGAAAGAAAACATTGTATATTATATTGTAAAATAAGAATTATATATTCCCGAATACGTTCTTATTTTCTTTTTTTTTTTTATCTATACTCGAAACTTGGTGTGCTTTTTAGTACTCACAACGCCATAGGCAACACGGCTTTTTAGTGAATACGCCGAACTCTATCTGTTGCATGAAACCCACCTGGCAGAAAACAGAAAGTATAGGCTTCGCAGCTGACAAACGATAAATATCTATCAGAGTCGTACGAGTTTCAATCTTCACCACTTTCTTTCCAATTAACGACACTGAACTCTTTTATCAGGCCATATATAACCGTGGAAAAATAATTGTCTATACCAATGTTCAATTGGTCACAGGTTCATGTACTAATCTGCTAGTGTCTTTATGAGCTTCGGGCAGCACAGAATATTGAAGTTAACACTCAGTAAGCATTTTCGAGTGGCGTTTTGGATAAGTATTAGGAAGGGTAATATACACTGTTCAACTTGGAAGAAGTAGCTATTAGTTCTACTATTAAGAACAGGGTGATATTGAATATACAATTAAAATGTATACACTCTTCTGTAGCCTGATTTGCTTGATAAGTTTTATATAGAGATTAATGTAAGTAACCTGATTTCATTAACGAGACCCATTTATCTTTTAATCGCTCTCTGATTTAATATGCCAGACATAAACCCATTTCCCATGTCAAAAAAACACACATAGCAATAGATCTGAAGTTGTGTTAAAATGTAAGATGTAAAGTTTATAACGATGTCAAACTAGTTGAACAAGTAGTACCATTCATTGATACTTAGAAGAAAGTAAAATTTCTTGTTTTATGTCAACACAAGTGTCATGCTAGATAAACTTGAACGGTGAATAAAGGCTTACATCCGGGCATTACAAGTCCCGGAATTACTATAAATAGCCACAGACCATCAGTTACAGGTGATATCCCAGGACAACCATTAAATATTGAGCAGTTATAAACCTTTGTGTGCCTGAAAACAAAGAAATGAAATATTTTAGAATATTACCACACAAAGGATGTGAAATATTGAAGCGTCAGTCTAGTAAGAATTAACAAAGAAAATATGACCTACAATACAGAGTATAATATAGATTATTGACTGATTAACAAACAGGTATGTATTATATTTATATTTTAATTTTAAATATAAAAAGCAATGGAGAAAAAAAGCAAAATAAAATCATTCAAGTAAGTTTTATAGAAAATAAAAAGTTTTCCAAATATTTAGATATATAAATTTTTGAGTTATATATCTGTATTATCTGTATCTATTAGAGTTCTGTTTATGACATAATTACAGGAACAGAGTTCTCTGAAAAATCAAAAATTGTCTTTTGTTTTTATGAAAACATCTCACTACCTGGATTTATATTTCATATATAGCTATCCCTCTACAAAGAAATCACAAGATTAAGAATTCTTCTGCTCTTTCTTATCTGTTGGTTTCAATATGTGCTTAAGCTCTAGAATAGTTTATGAGGTTCGCAAATAGTACACATTAATATTTTTTTCAAGAAAGGCAATGGAGAAGGATAAATTACAGTTTGAAGCTACAAACCATGGTGATGTCATGTTAGCTGGTATAAGAACACTGCGAGATAGATGTCAGCTATTTGATATGATTTTAAATGTGGAGAATATAGATCTACCAGTTCACAGAGTCGTGTTAGCCTCTTGTAGTGATTACTTCAGGTGAGAAACTGTCAATTTTTGATTTGCAATTCCATATAACCTGTAATCTTTACCTTCCTCTAATACTTTCAATCTAAAATTATACAACTCACACATAAATTTTATTTCTTTTATCTCTCAACATGTATTTGTTTACTAGGCAATATCTAACAGAACTTTTTGACTAGTTTCAACTCTAATTTTAAAAAAATTAGCTCTTCAGGTATTCCTGATTTCTTTCTTCTTTAATCTCAAGGTTTTATAGTTCTGTTAAATTATCCATTTATTCTCACAGAGCAATGTTCACTGATGGGTTGAAGGAATCTAAAGAAGAAAATATAAAGTTAAATGGTGTAACAGCAATGGGGATGCGAAATTTAATAGATTTTGCCTACACCTCAAAAATCAACATTGATAATGGTTAGTACTGGTCATATATATATGACTGTGTATCTCTCATGGATATATTTTTATACACCCACATTATAATGTGGTCGTATATTGTCGTCACCCCTGTCTGTCGAACCATCCGCCTGATTGCTTGTGAACGCAATAGAGACTACAGTTTTTGTCGGATTTGAATGCAACTTGCTGTGATCATTTATATTGATGAGATCTCGGACAAGTTCAAAATTGGCGATTTCTCAATGAACGGTTTTTGCACTTAGTAAAAACGCGTCAAAATTGGCTTGTTAACGCGATAGACTACAGTTTTCATCAGATTTGAATGAAACTTGCTGTGATCAGTTATATTGATGAGATCTTGGACAAGTTCGAAATTGGCAATTTTTCTGTGAATGGTTTTTGACTTATTGCTCTTGACTTAGTCAAAACACGTCAAAATTGGCTTGTGAACGCGATAGAGATCACAATTTCCATTTGATTTGAATGAAATTTGGTGTTATCATTTATATTGATGAAATCTTGGATAAGTTGGATAGTGACGATTTTTGGGTGAACGTTTTTTGAGTTATTGGCCTTGACTTAGTTAAATTGCGTCGAAATAGACTTGTGAACACGATAGAGACAACAGTTTTCATCTGATTTGAATGAAATTTGGTGTGATGATTGAATTTGATGTCATCTTGGTGTAGTTCGAAATTGACGTTTCGATATACTGTTTTTGAAATATTGCGCTTAACTTCGTCAAAAACTCAGCTTGTGGTTGCGATAGACAATACAGTTTTCATCTGATTTTAATGAAATTTGGTGTGAACATTTATATTGATGAGAACTTGAAATAGACCTAAATAATGCTAGAGTTTTGGCCTGTGTTAAAACAGAAAATATATTTTAAAGCGGGTGTATCTTGCTAGGAAACCACTTGTTACACATGCTGTCAATATTCTCGTTTGATTGAACTAGCTTAATAATAGAATAATATTTATAATATTTATTTCTTTGTCTGGCTTCTGATTGATATCATTACCCTTACAAGGTACTTATGCCTTTTCCTCCATTTAAAAAAAAAAACTACATGTACTATTATTTTGTAGAAAATGTGTATGATGTATTGGCAGCAGCAAATCATGTACAGATATTGCCAGTTATTTCTGCATGTGAAGATTTTCTCAAGTCACATTTAGACCTTGACAATTGTATTGATATTATGAATGTAGCAGAACTTTACTGTCTCAAACACCTTTACCAAGTTGCTCAACAATTTATGTGTCGGAACTGGTCTATATATGTATTGTCTAAAGACTTTCTACAGTTGAATTTCAAAGAATTTCAAACTTTACTTTCTTCAGAGTTCCCAGTGGACTGTGATGAAAAATCTGTCTTATTGTCAGTATTAACCTGGACAGAATATGACTTGTCAAAGAGAAAGGGTCTCTTTGTGGAATTATTTGAATTCATCAATTTTGAAAACATCAGCAGTGAAGACATGGATGAAATTCAGTCCAACCCAGTTTGGAAAATTGTGGTGTCTAATGAAGTGGGCTTATCTAAATATTTAAATCAGCTGAACAAGAGTGTGGTTTCAAAAGACTGGCTCAAATGTTCTGGTATATCAAACTTAAGAGGCTTTCAGCACACTTTAATAGTAGCTGGAGGCTTCAGTAATGAAGGTGGGTTGACTAATTCTGTTTGGTATTTAGATCAGTCTTCTGGAAATTTAAAACATTTGACCAAGATTCCTCATGTAGATCAGTGTAACTTTGGAATGGGTGTTCTCAATAATAAACTATATGCAATCGGTGGCTGTTTCAATGACCAAATGCAAGAATTGATTCATCCTTTTGGTTTTTGTTACGATTCTCAAAGAGACGCATGGGAAAGTATAGCACCAATGTCTCAGGAGAGGTGCAATTTTTATCTTGGAGTTCTTGAAGGCAGATTCTTTGCTATTGGGGGTGATCCTCATGCTACAGCAGGTGCAGCTGATACGGCTTTGTGTGAGGCATATGATCCTGAAACAAACACATGGGTTGATATAGAGCCAATGCCTGGTAATCGAATGCAACACACTGGAGCATCCATAGGTCGAAGATTGTACATTTCTGGTGGCTTACAAGAGCAAGATGGTGATGTATTTGATGATCTACTTTGGTATGATTTAGATACCAATTTGTGGCAGACAGGAGCATCTATGAGAACACCCCGTGCTGATCATTCCATGTTTGTTTACAATAATAAACTCTATGTAGTTGGAGGATGGTTTTACGATACTCATACCCAGCAAAGAGTTATTGCCTCTGCCATTGACTCCTATAACCCAGAGTTAGATTGTTGGGAAACTGTGGCTACCCTCAATGAATGTAGACTGTTTGCAACTTACACTGTTTATGACCGGTGCATCTATGTTGTGGGAGGATGGAAGGGAGGTAACTACAGGAAGAAATGTAACACCATTGATGTGTTTGATTTAGAACGTGGTGAATGGATTGATAAGAAATGTCAAAGTATACAACTATGGGAACATTCTAGTTGTACTGTCTATCTTCCAAGATTTATATCTTGATTTTGATTTCATTAATTTATTCTGTTGTCACATACATTCTTTTAGAGTTAAAACTTTTGTTGACTTTTTTTTAGGGTGGGTAATCAGGCTTACATCATACAGTTTGAGAGGGTACAAAAACTCACATAACCAAATCAGACAAGCCATGTCAAAGAAAAACCTCATATACATGTATAAACAATTTTAATTGCAAACTTGTTCTTTTTTTCTATTGCATTATGTATCCACATGTGGGTGTAAAAAAAAATTAAACACAAATGTAATCTGTATTCAAGCTTGATATAGAAAGGCATGTCAAGTCACCAAGTCTATTTAACAATGGGGTTTCTATGAAGTATTGGGTTGGACTGGTTGGAGGGATATAGTAGAGGCCAACACGCTGGGCAGAGGGCTATGACAAATCTTGGTCAGCATCATGCATTAATGTGGGGTGATATGTCAAAGCAAGGTTAGTCTCATATATGAAAATGTGAGATGAAACAAATTAACAAGATGTTTTTAATAATATTTATTGCACATATCACTGACATCTCATTGCACTGAATCAAACAGTTATTTATTATTACAACATTAATTCTAAAGTAGTATTATGCCTAAATAATAAGATAAAACATTTCAAAAGATGGGATTTGATGATTTGAATATTAATTCAAAACAATGCGAAAAATATTTATAATGCTTCAAACTTTATGCAAAACTATTATTGGGTAGTTACTGGAACAAAAGTCAGACAAAAAAACAAAATTAATCTTTCATTGATGTTCAAAATGAATACATCAGTTAAAATCACACTCAAAACAGGATAAAAAAAATTATAAAAATATTTGGACTTAGACTAGGATTTCATTAGAGACAAAGTACCAGAAGCTTGGTTCTGTAGGTATGTACTTCACCACAAAAACTTGTTAATTAGATTATTTACGTAGATATTTTGTTCAAAGGTTTGTAACATAAGAATATAATTATATAATGTTTCATATCTTAGATATGTTCAGTCCTATAAATACAACCTTCTGGACAATTCAAATTCATGTTAATTAGCCAGTATAAACCATTTTTGTCTGATAACCAAAACAATATACATGTACTTTCAATAGTGAAATCAAGCCAGTCACTTATATTTTGTACAAGTTGGAGCCAAAATCAGACATAATTGGCAAAACTTACCAAATCAACACCTAGAATTCACCCTGTAATAACTGGTATGGACCATATCAATGCTTTATGCATTTTACTTTATAATAGGTCTTTTACAGGTTGTTTGGTGGGTAAATTTAAATACTTATTTTTAGATATAAATGCCATCATTAATATTTTCTTTTTGATGATAATTTGCTTTAAGTTACATAAAACTTCAATTATACAAATTAAACACAATCAAAAGAAATATAATCTCCTTTCAAGAAAATATAGATTCAATATAACCTAATAACAGAGCAAAATTGTCCATATTGAAAAATGTTCATTGACAATTGGTGTTACTTCAAACAAGAGAGTAAAATTCTAGATTTTTGTCATTTCTTTAAAAAAAACTTCAATGTAGATTCAAGTGATAATGCACAATGTTAACAATATATTAAAAAGAAAAACAACATGTTTATATAGTTATTACAAACAGCAAATAATTTAAACATGCAGCATATAATACAATGACAAAAATATGAACTGTACAAAATATGGTATATGTGGATCTTCTAGTACATACCTACTTATAAGGATTTTATTACATATACAAAAGAGTTTTAGTCTTCATCCAATTGACATTTTTTACATGATTCAAATGTCTAAATAAAATTTTGCTACAATACATGGGAATTAAAACTTCATAAGACTTAATAAAGCATATCTGATTGTACAATCTTTGGAAAACACAAAAGAACAGTATCCCCACTCTAAATTAAGAAAAGGACCATTGCACAATACATAATAATTTTCAAAAAACAACAAGGTATAATTTTAAACATATAAAAATTTAAGATATATCTTATCAGGTAATATAAACCAAATTAAAACATTTACTTTTCAAGTACTAATCACTGATACAAAATAGTTTTAAGTTAATTATTTAGCACTAAGGTGGTCACTTTTAAAAACCATTTGTGTTGTGTTGAGTTGTGACAGGTAGCAATATCTCTTTGAGAAAGCTCTTTAAGGCATGAAAAATAGGCAAGTAGAAACTACCTTAGTTTTAAGACAAAATCTACAACCTGTTATTACAAATAAGGTTTTCACCAAAATCTCTCAATGATATTCGTGCACATATGGGAAAATTAAAGCCATATAAACACAAATCTTGTATTTTGTACTGTTTGATTACCTAATATAGTAAATAATACCTGGCTAGTGAAGTTAAATGATTATACCAATTCAGACTTAAAATCTAATCCAGTGACAAGAAACAAACTTAATAGGACATTTAACAAACTTCTTAACATCTCATTTACACCAATATAACAATAAAAAAAATGTCTAAAAATCATTAAAGTCACAACAGATTCAAAATTCTTAAAACTGATCAAATCTTATTTTGTCAAGAAGGTTTACTAATAAAGGTAAAGAAACAAAAGCATTTACAGGCAACAATAACATAGAAAACAGATACATTATTTAAAAAAAAAATCATTAGTCATTAATCATAAGTCATGGAAACATTTAACTGTATATTTGAAGAGATTCAACAACTTATTGATAGCACATTATGGTCATTAATTCAAACTGGAAATATGTGGATACATGGATAATCCTTCACATACTTAACATACTATGACTCGACTCTGATCAACCAACATCAGTGGTCATCCAAATTCCCGGCATCCAATTTTACCAGCCAATATTCTAGTACATTTAAATTGTTCATTTTTTTTGTTCAACAAAGGTTTAGAATCTAAATGTCTTAGAATTCTCACATCTGAATAGTGCTTCTGTTGACTAAAAGTAAGTGTCAGCTGATAAAATGAATAATTAAACAACAGTAGGTCTTTATAATCTGGACTTAGTCATAAAAATTTTGTTTTGTTTCCTAAAACTTGTTATAGATGTCTTATTAACACTAAATAAGTTAAACATTATTACAATAAGCACTTGGAGAAGAAATATTTTGCAACTATGTCATGAAGAAGCACATAAAAAGTAAAATACGCAACCAGATAATTGTGGCCTTATTGTAGTCAATAATATACATTTTATACCTTGTCTAAACACTATCATTTAAAAAAAATATATTTTGGTTTTGTTAAAAATTATGAAAATGGTTGTATGCAATACAACATGAAATAAAAGGCAAAAAAACAAAATTAAACACTAGATATTCTAAATTTTCCAACAGTTAAAATCCTATTTATAATACTAACTGTTTTAAATCTATAATATCTATGAATCAACAACATATAATGAATATATAATATTATATGATTAAAAGTTATGTTAAATATCATTTCATAATTAATAGGTCAAATGTCAAAAATTACTAAATCTAAAAGAGTATATAATATTTACATGAATTTTACACAGCACATAGAAGAATTAAGAATATATAGAGGGTATAGTCACTTATTTAACATTCAATATTAACAAATATATTAACATTACTTCTCTAAACATATATATGATATTGATATTGAGATTCTATTTGTCTACAATGATAAGAGAAATAAACCTCCCATGATCAGAATGAAGAATGTCATGAGGCTCTCCCTTTTTGTTCAGACTGGGCAGTTAAGACAAAAAGAAATGTACGTATCATGCTTCTTTCAAGGCACAATTTGCAAACCACACTGCCATAGCACATTGAAAATTTGTTCAATGTTCTCTTTTTGATCGCATGAAATTTATCAACAGCTATTTAGAATAAGCATTGCTCTGTCAAGTGATTACATGAAAAGTTTAAAGAATAAGTACAACAATTGAAATTTTTTTAGCAGTCACTAACATTACTTTTGAATTTAGTCATATTGATATGTCCACTGTATTTCTTCATTTAGTCCTTAAAGATTCTAAATTAATTTTTCATGAAACAGGTCTCATTGGAAATCTCCAGACTTTAAACTGGCAATACATTTTGTACAAATGAAAGCCTTTTTCACCTATTAAAAATCAATGTGTAAATACAACAAAAATTTAAGGTAAAGTGAATCAATTCAAATGTTCATACAAATGTTTGATTTCAAATTAGAAATTGCTTGCAATATGTGCTCGTCTAAATGATTTGAATCTTATTCTATATACAGAAATCATGGAAGCCTGGATATTTTGAGCTGTAGGGCATAGTCAAGAATAATCATTACCAAATCCAATTCACATCCACAAATGATGGTTCCAAAACAAAACAGGAACATTGGAAAGGACTAAATATATGTTTTACTTTACAGTTTTCAATTACATGTACTCTTATTTTTTTCTAAACTGCTTTATATATTTTATTATGAACAATAAACATGAAATGAGTGATACACTTCAGCTCACTAGATAAAGGCATATATTAATCTATAATTTGGGGGCTGACTTAATCTATTTTAACTTTGCTGTTCACCTATATTCAAGTATTCAAAGCACCTTTTGCATTCATTAAATAAGTATGAAAAACACACAGGTGACACACAAAATGTAGAAATAATAAAGCATAACAGTTTGACAAGATACTGTGTTTTAATATAAAAACTCCCATGATTAATGAATGAGCTGTGAGCAGATGTTTTTATACAATCTATTATTTGGCCAACATATGAACTAAGTATAGTTTATAAAATTACTGATTTTCTTGACTTGACAATTCTACATAAAGATATCTTCCTTTATATTTCAGTTAAAGTTATTTTTTTAAATAAAACTGACAGTACCGGTATTTAAAATCTTTTGGCATTTTTTTCCACTGCTCAAGCCACAAACACGACTATGACAGGAGGTCACTAATAAATTTGTTAAAATCATTAAGTTTCTATCACCTGTCTAATTAACCTTGACTAATTAACATGAAATCCTTTCAAACTGATCTATTACTTCTATTTAACACTCTGACCATGTGGACATTTTTTAAACAAAGAAAAAAAACAGATAATTAACTAACAATAAGTATAGACATATGTAGTAGTTACTCATGCGTAATAAATGAAACAATACTTAACATAATAATGATGTTGATAAATAAATAGACCCTGATGACCACAGTTTTAACTTGTTGGCAGTAACTGCCCACCAGGTGATGATTCCACACCATCAGCACCATTTTGAAGTTCATTTTGAGTGGGTTTACCATCTGACATTATTCCCAAAACAATAAATTGTGACGTATCTGCAAGCGTTTGACTACAGTCCTGACAGATACATTGTTTATCAGTATTTAATAACAATTGTCTATCAATTGGAGATTGAAATATAAACTCCTTTTTACATTGTTCACAAGCCACGGTCTTCTGCTCATCATCATGTGTTTTCATGTGTTCATTTAGCGCTGCCTGGGTATTAAAATGCTTTTTACACTCACTACAATTGAATAATTTCGATTTATGTGCAGAAGATATGTGACTCTGCATCGACTTTTTATTCGAAAAACCACGTTTGCACTCAGGGCAAGAAAACAGATGAGCTTCAGGGTGTTCATTAGAAATGTGAAGTGTCATTTTCTTCTTTTCTGAAAACCCTTTATTACACACTGGACAAATAAATGGCTCCAATCCAGTATGTGTTGTCATATGAGCTCTCAGTCTCTTCTTATCTTTATATGCCTTATCACAAATGTTACACCCAAATGGTGTTTCTGAGGTATGAGTGAGCATATGTTTCTTTTCTAAATCATACTTGTTTGAGAAATGTCTACCACATAATTTGCACACATATGGGTTGTTATGAATTCCCTTATGGCGAAGTAAACTTCTATGATGAATGAATTTACTACCACAGATGTCACAGCAATAAGGTTTTTCTTCATCCAAATCAGTAGCTTTTATTTTGGATTTTTCACTTGAAGTATTCTTTTCTTTCTTTTCGGGTACTTTCAGTGTTGACTGTTGTGGTGCTGAATTATTTGGTAGTGGTAATGTAACTTCAGCTTCTTCAGCACTCAGTAATTTTTGATCAATTGTTGAGTTTTCAACATGATTTTCATGAACAGCATTCGAATCTTCTTTAATTTCCATAGGTACTGGCATTGTTGGCAAAATAGGACTAGATTGGGATTGTAATTTTACACTTTCAGAACAAAGTTTATCAACAATAACATTACTTAATTCAGCATAGGTTTTCATCTCAGTTTCAAGTGTAGATTGAAGATCGTACGTTTTTTCATAACTCTGAGTATCCATAGGTTCGGGGTAGATATCATGAAATTCGTAACCTCCATTCATCAACATTCCATCTTTATTCACAAATTGTTGAAATTCAGCAGTTTGAGGCAATTGAGATGTCTTATCATCTTGGACTGCTATATTAAGGTATTGAGTTGTACCATTTTGATCAGTTTGAATATGAGTTACCGGTAATGCAACCTTTTCTAAATTGATAATGGTTGCATTGGAGTGGTTATGGACTACATTTTCATGATGATATGTTTGGTAAGGGAACTCTCCACCATATTCTGACAAAGTTATTAATTCTTTGTCTTGACCTGCAGCCATGATAACTTTCAGGTCATTTTCTGACAATTGGTTGCTAAACAGTATCTTTGAATGATCAACTCTCTCAAGTCCTTGCGTTGTGGCATTCATATCTAGAACGGGCACTTCATGTATGTGTCCATTTTGATCAATTTGTTGATTAATTCCTTCCTGACTCTCAGAATTTTCATTCTGTACAGATTGAATATGATTCAATCCTTCTGCTTGTAGTTGACTGAGATTTTCAGCACTAGCATAGGCAATAGGAACATCAACAAAATAGTCTTGAATGAGATTCATAACAGGAGTAACACCATCTTTGTCCGTCATAGCAGTGAGTAATTCTGTAGCTGATTGAGTTTCTGTAGCACCAGGTGTATCCATTGGTATAAGCTGGCCAATTTGGTGAACTTGATCACCAAGCGGTGTGTGTATTACCTGTTCTCCTAAAGATCCCTGCAATACAACAGTGTTGATTGTATTTCCAAGGATATCAGTTGTGGCTAAAACTGTACCATTGTTCAGGTTATTTAGGTCAGCTTGTGTATAGATGAAACTTGTTGGGGCTACATTTTGAAGTTGGATCAAATTTCCTGAACTACCCTCTATCACTGGAACTGTATTAAGTGTAGGGGCAACTGGTACTGGAACAGTTACCGTTTGAGAGTGCTGTGTCGACACAACACTCACTGGTGACAGAATAGTTGGTGGAGCTTGCTGGACTGGTTTTGATGTAGGGATAGTGTTGATTTTGGTGTGCATTGTGGGGCCTTTACAGTTGACTTCATGAGCTTTACATTTGGCACGATCAAGATAACCATGACCACATTTTTCACAAGAAAATGGTCTTTCTTGTGTGTGTGTGTAACTATGACGTTTTAATCTGGATCTCTCTATAAATCCTTTACCACATATATCACACACAAATGGTTTTGTATCGCTGTGTGTTAACATGTGTTTCTTAACACTGTATTTCTGATGAAAGAGTTTTCCACAGGTTTCACAAGCAAACTTTCTCTCAGGGGATTTGGAAACACCAATGGAGCAGCGGTGACTTTGAAACTTTTCCTCTGAGCTGAAACTAATTTTACATTTCTGGCATGCATACAAATTAGTCTTAGGTATACTGCCAGTGTGTGTTAGAGAATGTGCCTCTAAATCAATTTGTTTTTCAAATTGACTGTGACAGATGTCACAAGAGTATTCCATCATGATTTCAGGAGTGACAGGAACTTCAGGGACTAGGGAGTCACTTGGCATGTTGGGAATAGTATTTTCAGTTTGATATTCAGACTCTGCTGGGTCAGGAGTAGGTGTAGGAGCAATTTGTAGTAAACCACCTGTATGAATATTTGAGTCAGGTATAAATGTTAATATTCCGTTTATATTCTCACCAAAATGTCCAGCAACCAGGGGAGTTGATATGGGGGTTGATCGTTCACTTGAATTAGTTTCAGAATTGACAGTGTCTATGGGTTTATGAGTTTCTTCATGAGCTTTTAGGTTTTTCTTCACAGTAAATCCACGTCCACACATTTGACACACAAATGGTTTCTCAGTGGTGTGCATGTAAGAATGACGCTTAAGTCTTGATTTCTCAATAAATCCTTTACCACAAACATCACAAACATGTGGTTTTTCACTAGAATGAATTAACATATGTTTCTTCTCTAACTGATATTTGCTAGCAAATGATTTGCCACAAATTTTACACACATGATCTTTCTCTGAACTGTCACCCACTTTCTTAACTAAAGTATCTACAGTACAAATATGTTTCCCTGATTCTTCTAAACTGCTAAAACTGCATCCACAATGTTCACAGGTAAAAACTTGTGCTTGTTTGGAGATTAATTCGGATTGAGTATGAGTTAAAAGATGCGAGTCCAAATCTTTTTTCTCAAAAAAAGTGGTTTTACACGTTGGCACCGAGCAAGTGAAAATTTTGTCTTTAGAATGAGCAGCTATATGTGCTTTTAAATCCACTTCATTCTGAAAACCAATGCCACATTCTTTACAAGTCAGTTCACGGGCTGCTGCATGGATTATTGTATGAACTTTTAATTCTGTTTCTTTTTTAAATCCTATTCCACATTCAGTACAGACATATGGAGTATCCATACTGTGTTGAAGTTTAATATGAATACTTAAATCTTTGCGTTCTAAAAAACATGAGCCACACTGATTGCACACTAAATTATTGGCCATGGATGATTCAGGTCCAATAGTTTGGCCTTTAAATGGTGCTTTAATGTTCTGGAATTCATAAAGATTCTATATATCTAAAATACCCTTCCAATATTTCTTTCAGAAATTAGAAAATGTGTAAACAAAATACTTATTATGGTAGAGTTCACATAAATCCTAACACCACGTTTACTATTTTCATAATAAGATAATCTTTTTCTTCATAAACACAATAGTCATATAGATGCAACAACTTTTTTCTTGCAATAGGTAACAACTTCAACTGTCTGCAATACGTAAGTATGGTCCTTTCCAATCAAACAATCACTATCTCCAGGTAAGAAATTCCACCAATGCCGTTTAGAATAATGTTTTAATAAACAAAATGTAGGTAGTCCGCCATTCTGACACTGACATATTTTATGAGTTTTAATTATGCTGTCATTTTTCATAAAGTAGGATAATATATTCATATCATCCTTCGTTATGGTCGCTAAAACAACACAGTTTACATGTCCGATAACATCCAGGAAGTGTTTTTGCAACAGTTAGCACAATCCAGACACAAAAAAATTAACATTTGACCTCTTTCAGGATAAAATTTTTGATGAAATGAATAAACAAAGAAATCTGGATGAGCGGTTCCGGTTATCTTTTCCTAAAGGGGAGCTAACTCTATAAACGGTTTCTTTCGTAAATGCTGCACGTCAGCTTTACTTCACGCGAAATAACCTCACTTGTCGCGTGCTTCATTAGGGGTGCGATCAATGTGATACTCTTGATAAATGAAGTATGAAGCTCACTATTTGATTGAACAACGAACTTCACACCTTAAATTACTAAGCTTGATTTGCTTTTGTGATTTATTCGAAATGCTAAGAAATGGAATATATTATATTTCGCAAAAGTATGGAATATATTTAACAAGTGTCTAAATTGACCCGGGTAAGGTGTAACAAGATAGTTTAAAGGACACCGAGTAGACAGACACAGACCTTTCTCTTTAGATCACTCGGTTTACGTTTTGTTTTGGCGTGCTATATTTACTTGGGACTATCTAATATAATGTTGTTAGCGATAATATATGCACTGTCTATAAGAAACTTTTTTCTACACTATATTACAATGTCAGGCTAATGCCCCAAAATAACTATTGGAGGTCTGTGGATTTCTCTGATAACATATTCGAATGACATGATAATAAATGACAATCTTTAAAACATTGGGCAGTGTCAATCGTTTAATTTGTGTAAGCGAAGTAAACGGTGCGAATTTTAAAAGTTCTGATGTTATTGCAGGTCTGTTCCAAACAAATGTTCTTAATAAAAATTTACGGATTCAGGGCGACTGATGTCTGAAATATGGATCTGCAATAGGATATTGACAAACTGTAGGCACATTACTAAGATACGCAGTGCCTACTGAGTAAGAGAATAGTAAAGCATTGTAAATGCAAAGCTGTAATATCTGATATTCACTTTCTTCACATCAAAGAGTAGGATGTAACTCCATTCATTTCATCTTCGCCCCAAAAGTAGCGAGTCTGCCTGTGATCCCTGTGTCCAAACCACACTCTATTCCTCATACCTCGACTATTTGAAATTCCATATTCAGAATATGATGGTCTATGACAATCTCTCCAGCCTTCGAAATCGAAGTCAACGAGCCTAGCATTGATCTGCATAATTGATTAGTCGTAGGCCTACCCTAGCGAAGGCACCAGTCACCATACAAAAACGGACAAAGCGCTTTGACACTTCCAGAGATCATCACCAGATCAACGCCAAGAGTTCTCCATTGCCTTGCATAATAGATTCCAAGTTTTAACAGACCAGGAAGAGCACTCTATAGATGCCATATGGGAACAGGTCAGAACATCATACCAAGCAACATGCGAGGAGAAACTAGGATTCAGGAAAGGGACTTACAAGAGCTGGCTAAGTCATGACACCATAGCAAAGATAGAAGAGCGCAGGACCATCAAGTGCCGGCTTCATCAAGCCAAGAATAGGGCACAGAAACACGCAGCCCAGAGGGACTACAAGGAACAACAGAAGGAAGTTAGAAGAAGCACCCGCCAAGACAAGAGGAGCAACATAGACCAACTTGCGTCAAAAGCACAGTGAAGCAGCGACCAAGAATGACGCAAGGACACTGTACGAGATCACCAGAAAACTATCTGGGAGAAGACCCAACACTGACAAGCCTGTTCGAGGAATAGATGGGGGAACACTCACCAAACCAGAGGAACAACTGGAACGCTGGAAGGAACACTTCAGTTGCCTCCTGTCAGGAAAGTCAGTAGAACACCCTCCAAACATTGAAGACGGTGAGGAACTACAGATAAACACGGGTCCCATCACTACAGAAGAAATATCCAGAGCCATCGCTAGAATCAAATTTGGAAAAGCTCCCGGACCAGATAATATTCCTCTTAGACGTCATTGATTAGAACTTATGCTAGAACATATGCGTTATTTTGCCCATCATTTCTGATGCGTTTCGATAAGGGGAAGTAACTCAATTCATCCTCTGTTTTATCGAATGATAAAATGTGGATTTTTATGTTCTAAAACTTGATAAATCTAGTTAAATCTGTTCAGTATTTAAAGTACCACGGCTGTGTGAGGACTTTGTTTTTAAATGTGCATTGTCACAGCCAAAGCTTAACTGAAAGTCACCCAAAGTCGTGAATTGTGCTCACGGTAAGTACACAGACCAAATCCGCAAGGGACGATAGTGGCTTACCCCAAGGATTTGAACCAAGTATCAAGAAATGAGCTGGTACTTTTTAATTGTTAAATACCCCCCCCCCCCCAAATAGTAACACTTTCCACTGCCAAAAGAAATCCAGAATATTGTAATTTAGCAATTCATTGGTTTCAGCTAATAAACTTTGCACATGGAAAGGATTAGTCACAAGTGAGCAAGTAACAATTTTCAGTGCATGATCCTAAACTCTCAAAAAATTCAAGGGTTTTTAAATCAACTTGCACTCTTCAATATTTCAGTCAGATGTCTTTGGTTCCTGCAATTCCACTAATACTAAGAGTTTGATGAGTTTACTTTTGTGATCAAGGTTTTGCTATTAGTGAAATCTTCAAATACTTTAGAAAAACCTGTTAACAATCCGTTAGAATCCAAATCAACTGATTGGATATAAATAAAGATATAATCAGTTTTAGTGATCTGGTCACCTTTATCATTTTTAATTTGTCGGAACCCTTTTTTATTTAAGACAAACTTATGTACATCACTTTAAGAAATCTGAGTTTTAGACAAAATCATCAATTAGCATCTTGAATATATTAAGAAAATCCTTAATGTTATATGGGACTTAGATTGGACTGCTGTGTATGGTGCGAAAATATCCATATAGTACAAAATAGTAGAATGGAATCTTATGTCCATACCATGTTAAGATCCTTACCTCCTGTATTCATTTCTTTGATTTTCTAGTAACTGATTATTCTGCATTGGACAACATAACCTTGTCTCTCCACTCCTTTAGAGTGTTCGTCCACAGATCCAGTTTGATGAATAGTAGGAACGGTAAAATACACAATTCTGAGAAGAAATATTTACAGTTTAATAATAGAAAAAAGGTAATATAAACTAAAATTATCATCACACCAATCAATAGATTATAAATATATCCATTTCATAGAAAAAATCAATGTCTCTGCCACTTCAATATTATAATGCATACATAATAATTATATAACCTGTTAAAAAAGAATAGTTTGAAAAAGCCCTACTTGTAAAATGCATTGTGAATAAAATGTACAGAAACACATATTAACATTCGCATAGTCAATTCAATGCTGTATATGGCACTCAGAATATTGGTTGATAATTTTATCCAATCCATGTATTAAAAAAATCAAAATGCAGATATGATTAATTAGTTTAAATAGGTTTACTTTTCAACCGCAACAAAAAACTGGCTAGATTTCATGTTTCTTAAGTGTATCATTTTAAATATTGTGTGGTTTTTTGTAAAAAATAATTGGATCTCAGGTATTACAAGTTAATAGCTGTAAAGATAAAATAGTCATGGTCCATTTTATAACCTCATGAAAAAAATAGTTTGAGTATCTGCAATCCTATGCAACGGATGATTTACCATTGAATTTAAAAATTCAGAAGAAAACCAATTACAAACCTGAATATTCATGAGCAGCCATTTGAATTCTGAATACAAAATTAAATAATCTTCAATAATTAGTATGTAAATGTATAAAGTTATGACAAAAATATAGGCTTACTATTGATAGATATATAGTAGAAGAAAGACATGAACAATAAATAGCACGGTTTATTTTGTACATTGGTTCCACATTGACATGAAGTAATTAACTATAAGTAACCTTAAAATACAAAAGGTGACATTTATGCACAGTCAAAGATGTAATAATTTAGTAGATTAAGCAATAATGCAAATTTTTAACTGTAATAAAAATGAAAACTGTTCTCTCCATAAAATAGGTATAGTGTTCTCTGCACCTGTTAAAAATAAGTCTCAGAAGCATTTTTTTAGTATTGGTATTGGTATTTGACCAGTTGTTCAAAATAAAATTAGAAATGACTTAATTTATAGTCAGTTGAATTAAACTGAGATGATCATCTAAATATTTGCCTTAATAGAAATAACTTAAATTGTTGTTGTCACTTCTCTATGGGCCTCTAACATGACATTATTACCAATGTCATTACATGATAAGCAATAACAGCATGTCAGAATGTCAATAAGGCCCTTAAATTCAAAATTGAAGCAGAACCAAGATTTCATTATTCACTCAATAGGCCCATAAATTAATACTAAGATTGTTTAACATGTTTCTTGATAAGTAGAATATATAATAATTAAAATCTTTAATAAATTTGTCTCTAACAATGTCCTATCTTTATATTCAATCCAGAAAACCTGTTTGTAATAAAGAATATGTTTTTCAAGTACAATTTAGGCCTATAGCTATTGCAAATTTTTTTCTGAATTCTTGTCTTTATTAGTCACCGTTTCTTGTATCTTGGCTCTGATTGGTTGTATTTGCAAACATTTTAACAAATCATTGCTATACCAACTTTTGTATACTTTTGCAATCAAGGTTAAATACACAGATGGTTATATCTTAACATTGTGAAAAAATTGCAAACATATGGTTCCACCTGTATTATTTTTGTCACATGGCTCCAGTTATCTCTTCTTTTCCACATCCTGGCACAAAAACTTATCCGTGTGGAAAAAATATTTAAATAATATCAGATAACTTACAAACAGTGATTTTATCACTATATTTATTAATTGGTTTAGTTCTTTACATTTGCTATCTCCTATAAAATTAAACATGTCATAAATTGTCAGATGCCAATATTCTGAACAAGGACTAAAAATTATGTGTTTAATAATATATTTTGTTGTTGTATCAGGGAATTGTGCTAACATAGTTAGAAACCTCTTTACAACCACAAAGAAGTCGATATAAAACTGAACACTCAGTTAAACAAATTAATTTAGAATGCTTCTACGAATTTTTCTTTACAGAAACAGAGTTTATATTCTAGATAAAATTTATGTTAAAATGTATCATAAAATTCTATTTTACCTTATTTAAAAATACATTATTATAATAATTATTAGTAATAGAAATTATCATCATATGTCATTCAATTAGTACAATAGGCTATTAACTATCCGACATCAAATTATTCTATCAGACAGACAAAAAAGGAACGAAATCCTGTTGGCTAGTTGAAAGAGAAAGCCCTAATTAATCTTATTCAAAATACCCTTGTCAATATTACCAAAATCTGACATGAAACTTGTATTTTATCATATGGTTAAAGTAAATTAACAGAAAGTATAAATTCAAACAAAACACTCAAAAAATTAACAAGAAATCAAAAAATGAATCTCTGATTAACAAAGGTCAGCATAAACTTCAATCTGCTTTAATAGAACTCCAAGCAAAAGCATAGTCTATGGAAGAGATTTTTGGTTATCATCAATATTATGCAAAATTTATGGTTTGGTTAACTTTGATTTTTAGACAAAAAAAATATATGCTTGATTTAAAACACTAATATAATCTGATGCAGGACTTTTAATTAGAATATTTAAATAAACAGCCTTGATCAGATTTAAACAACATCAAACAATAAAAGAAACACTTAAAAACACACTACGTGAAAAATGAAGTTTACAAAGAACACTTACAACTAATCTAAAATAGATGAAAACTACAAAATATGGCATACAATTATCAACCACAAGAAAAAAACCTACAAAACCCTACTAATACATGTACTACTCTTTCATATTTTATTACAATAATCACTGGACAGTTGCATCTGGAGTCTTGCTAATGATTGGAATCCATTCAAATGAATCTAGACCATGTTCCCGAAATTCAAAAATCTTTATGTGCATATTATCAGTTTTTCAGCACAAGTTAGACCACAAGCTTGGAATTTGTCATTTGAGTGAACATCTGAATGGATTCCACTGTCAGCAGCTGAGATAACAGGTTTGAACACACTTATTTCTATAACCTAACTTGTGGATGTTGTGGTATTGGTTTCTGATTCTGATTTAATTAACTGATCAAGTATGGAAGGTTTATTAGCACCACTTGTTTTATCTTCTTGACAAACAAGTTTTTCAATCATTATGTCAGTAAAAGTCTTGAAATCTTTTGCCATGTCAGGTTTATCTAATTTAGATGAATTATTAAAATGCACTGGTTTTACTGTCACAGGATTGATAGATTGTGGTTTTGTCAAGGCACTTTTTAATATGCTAAACTCTTGATTTGGTTTTTCAGGGACTGAAACTGATACACATGGTGTAATATCATTGTCAGGGTTTTCTTTAATATCATTCCCTGAAGTCAAGGCAAAGTCCTTACCACTTGTTTCTAAGGCAATATTTTCATTTGATTGTGAAATATTGCCACTTAATTGCATTTGAACATCATTATTATGAACACTATCATTGTGAACACTTTGAACATTGACATTTTGTATAGTTGAGATATCAGAAATGTTTTCATTTACAGATTCACTATTCACATTTTCAGAAGTTTTTAATTCTACAATACTCGCTGGTAGAGGTAAACCATAATCACTGAAAACCACAGTATCTACCTTCACTGCTGAAGCTTCTCCACCACTTTTAGTCACAGGTGATGAAGAAGCTTCAGTTTCCATAATTTCCGTTTTATCTGTATGGGACATTTGATTCGATGAATCATTCACAATTGGTAAATCAGCAGAATTTTGTTGATCACATGAATTAGATTCAGACATTGTTACATCATTCACCTGATTTTCAGTATTTTGAATGTCTGAATATTTTGCGGATGCAATGGCAAGGTTATTTTCAGAAGCATTAGATTTTACGCTTCTGTTTCCCTTGGAATTCTTCCCTTCGAACATTAGTCCAATGACATAGAACTGAGCTCTGTCTGAAAAGCTTTGACTACATGGAGGACACACATATTGGATGTTTTCTTTATCAGTGTAAAGAAGATGTTTATCAAACATAGATTGATACACAAACATATTACCACACTGTTCACAATGGACATTTTTTTGACCAGTATGACGTTTCATGTGTTCATTTAAAGTGAATTGAGAATGGCATAATTTCAAACAGTCCCCACACCTGAAGTTTTGTTTCACATGAGTTTTCGTATGTTCCTCAAGTTCATGAGATTGTTCAAATCGAAAACCACATTTAGCGCACACATGAGGAGTTTGTTCATAATGCTTTTTATTTACATGGTCACGAAGTCGTCTAAGTTCTTTAAAACCCATTCCACAAACAGTACACTTAAATGGCCTTTCTTCAGAATGGATAAGCATGTGCTTAACATCCAAAGCATAGCTAGATGAAAAAGCCTTGCCACAAATCTTACACACATAGGGATTGATATGAACAGTTATGTGACGTTCCAAATATTGTTTTTGAGAATATTTCTTATCACAATGTGGACACTCTAACCAGAAAGACTTGTCTTTATCTTCTGATAGACTAGTATCAGTTTCATCCAGACCCGTGTTTGATTTCAATTCATCTTGTTCCAATTTTTGAAGAGTCAATTCTGCCAACTTTTCTCCAAGAGCTAGTTGAACTTCATCACCTCGTGGATACATCATGACAGCTAAAGCAGCAAAATACTGGAGCGTTGGAGGACCTTTAGTAGCATTCACTGGTGGTGGTTGACCTACATGTTCTATTGGCATCATTTCATTTTCTAAATGATCTGTTTGATGCTTCAATAGATCTTCTTTTGTTACGCAAACTTGTGGACAAACTTTACAGTTACTTGGAATCTTATGGCCATCCAAATGTTTATCAAGGTTCTTTTTAAAAGTGTATGTTTTCCTGCAAAAAGAGCATCTAAAGAGTCCGATTCCTAACTCTGGATTAAAGGCAGAGGTTTTATCAAGATGAGTCAACATGTGTTTTTTATCTAAAAGATATTGATTGGAGAAAAGTTTGCCACATATTTTACAAGCAAATTCACCAGTGTGCAATTTCAAATGTCTTTTCAAAAACTTTGGACTGTTGTATTTTTTGCCACATGTAGAACAGTCATATGTTATTGTCATCAAGGCTTCAGCTCCATTTACAGGTTGTGGCTCTTTATCTTGTAATTGATTGCTGTTCTCTGGTACTTTTACAGCTCCATCAGGTTTTAATGCTTGCTGCTGGTTTTCATGTTTCTTCAAATGTTCTTCTTCTAGTTCTTTTCTATTTGAGAATGACTCTCCACAAATAACACAAGAATATTTCTTACTGTGATTGAAATAGTGTACATCTAATTTCTCTTTTTTGAAGAAGCGTTTATGGCAAATTGGACATGAAAAAATATTGTTGGTGTTCAATTGTGGTTTTAAGTCCTTGGCTGACATAGGGATTTCACGAGTTTGTTGAATTGGATTCATGGTAATAGTTTGAGCTTCAGATGGAGGTTTTACTGTCAATGGCTGGAAAGCAATTTGCTGAAGTTGCACAGGTCGATGAATGGGTGGTTGAGGTGCCAGAGCAGGTAATATATTTGGTTTTTCTGAATTTCTTGTCTCAGCAGCATGTATGGGCATATGTTTTTCTTCCAAAGCTTTTTTGTTTAAAAACTTTTTACCACAAATTTTGCAAACAAAAGGATTCATGTGAATGACCATGTGTTTTGTTAGATTCATTTTCACAGAGTATCTCTTGTTACAAATGTGACATACAAATGGTTTATTTTGAAGAGCAGTGTTTGCAAGCATTTCATTGGAAAACTGAGCTTGTGGATCCGATAATAAGTTAGTGGTCATGATACTGGTTGAGGTCGAGCTTTGAACATCATTATTCGGTTGAGGCAAAGATTGGTCATCAGAGATGAATGTCGGTATGTTAGGTGTGGTCCTTTCGTAACTGTCCAAAGTGGAAGAAATAGGTTCAGTTTTGATTACTGATTTAGCTTCACCATCAACATTATGAACTGGCATGTGCAGTTTATTTAAAAGATATGGAGAAGCAAATTTCTTACCACAGATTTTACAGATCACAGGATCCGTGTGGACTTTCATATGAGCTGTTAAGTTGGCCTGCATTTGGTAACGCTTATTGCAGTGGGTGCAGGCATAAGGTTTCAACTTTGGTTCATTCTCCGATGCTATTCTCATTGCTGTATCTGTTTCCATAGCTGGCTTGCTTTGTGCAGATGTAGAAATAATGGTGGTTGGTATCAGGGTGGGCCGAGGAGCTTCAACTGTTGTCTGGTAAGCTGGAACTTTTACATCTTTATGAGAATTATTTACCATAGGAATCTGTATCTGTAAGGATGAAACATCATGTACAGGAATTGTAGGTGGCAATGAACTGGTATTTTGAGTAGATGTTGGTGAAAGAAAGGGAGTCTGATTTTGCGATAAATGTTCCATAATAGTTGGATTAATTTCGTTCAGATTTATCTCTGATAGCAATGCATTGTCAGTATCATAATCACCAAGATTGATGTCCAGACTTTCTGATTCTAGATTTACATCATGGAATTTGCGTAAATGAATACGTAAAAAAGTTTTGGTAGTAAAAGTCTTTGAACAAATGTGGCATTTAAAAGGATTATTATGAAGAACCATATGCTTAGCATAATGACTTTCAAGTACATAAGATTTCTTACAGATGTTGCAGGAGAATGGTTTTGATGCTCTCATCTTCTGATGCTCTGGAAGGTATTCTTCTGTGTTGTTCTGAGTTGGTAGCTGCACAAGCCCTGCTGAAGTAAACTGTGGTGTCGAAACAACTGTAGTATTCTGTGGTGTTGAAATTGGATTATAAGTTGATGCTTGAGGACTGATTCCATTCTTATGCATATTTTCAGTTTCTTTTCTGTAGTCCTCTTCAGCTCGATGCATAGCAATATGTTTCTCCAGAAATTCCAATCGTAAAAATTTTTTCCGGCAAATAGTACATACATAAGGATTGGTGTGAATTATCATGTGCTTATCAAGATGAAGTTTAGTTTGATATGTTTTTTTGCATACTGAACAAGACAAAGGTTTATTCTCCTCAGTGACTGTAGATGAGGGACTTAAAATTGATGAAGAGTCGTCTTCAATAGAATCAGAAATACTGTCCTCATTCCCAGTATCAAATCTATCATTTTCCACCACAAAATCTGCACTTGATACAGTTTCTAGAATATCATCTAAGCCACTTGAAACATTGTTTTTTATATTATCCTCAGCATTATGTGCCAACAAGTGTTTTTCCAAATGAATTTCCTTGAGAAAGCGTTTGTCACAAATCTTACAAACAAATGGATCCAAATGAATTCTCATGTGTTTGTCAACTGAAGCCTGTTTATGATAGCGTTTTTTACATATGTGGCACTTAAAATTTTTGTTTCTCCTTTTAACAAGACCACCTGTTTGTTCTTCAGAAATGTCATCTGTAGTCATTACAGAATCTGGTGTTGATGGACTGGTATAGGTTTCTGGTTTCAAATCTGGTGATGAAGCTGTTAACTGAGGTTGAATTTGAATTGGCATGCCAGAATTAGGATTAACAAAGGTATTCATGACAGGGGCTGGTTGAGGTGATAGAACATACTGAGAATTTTGAGCAAAAGTGTCCCGAAAAGTTGGCAACCCTTTATTAGCTCCTTGATTTGAAACCCCTGGCATTGAGTATAAGTGTGAATTAATATTAGTATTAAAATTTTCAAGACTTGTACCTGACATCAACATTGTCAATAATTCATTTTTAACAACACTTGAACCATCAGCTGTGGGAACATTGAGAGAGTTTATGAGATCTTGATTAGATGTGGAGCTAGTTTGTTGTGCTACTGGTATTACACCTGATTGTTCCTGGTGAACAGAGATATAATTGTTCATTTCAGCACTGTTTAAGTCAATATGACTGTAACTGTTAGGATCAGCTGTAGCATATTGAGCACCAGTATACATATTGTTAGTTACAGGAACAGTATGATCATACATATTATTAGTAATTGGAACAGCTGTTAAATTATAAATGTCATTTGATGCTGGCATAGTTGACTGATCATAAACAGTTGTGGGCAACATTTGTTCATAACTAGCTACATTTTGTTCATACACTAAGTTCGACGAAGGCATTTGGTTATCATAGTAATTATTAGCTGCACTGAGACTGAGAGAATTTATTTCAGTTTCTGACACAATTTTCACACTGGCACCATTAGAAGTGTCATAATTTCCAGTATCCACTGGAAGAACAGAGTTAATAGGGTCCACATGATGATCAATACCGGTACTCATATTGTTTTCACGCTTCTGCAAGGGAGCTGACATAACTTCGGATTTTGACTTCTTGATATCTACAGCTTGGTTGTTACTTTCTATTGATTTACGCTTTATATTCACACTTTCTGCCATGGCACCAGGGTTACTTGATGATTCTTCAGATGGCACACCACTGCAAGTATGTTGAGTTAGCAGCATTCTTCTTTTAAATCCCTTTCCACAAACATCACATTTGAAGGGAAATTCATGTGTATGAATGTACATGTGTCTGATTTCCAAATCATATTTACTTGAAAAATGTTTACCACAAAATTTACAAATGTGTAAATCTGTATGAATTATTTTGTGTCTGACTAAACTAATTTTAACAGAAAATCTTGAGTTACAGATGTCACAAACATAAGGTTTTTGAGCTATTGAATCACCATTAGCATTTTCATTAGAGTTATTGTCAGGTTCCGATTCTATGTCGGCCATTTTGTTATTCCACGGTACAGAAAAAGAATATGAACAGCTCACACAACAATGCCGAACATCAAGCGTAAGCAACTAAAATTTCCGTGTATTACATCACTGTCAAAGTTAAGTTTCAAACGTTCCTAAATTCAGATCACATTCAAGCCACAACTTGATAGCTCGAACCCGGAAATCGTAAAATCACAATGTAATTAACGGCCATGGTTAAGTTTATAATTTTTTTTTTCAAATTACAAAAAATGAAACCATGTTTATACTGTTCAGAATCCATTTCAAGAATAAGCATACTTAAATTCAATCAAAGCACATGGAAACTACATTTTTCTCTGTACAACTTCTGCAAATATGTCGAATTCTTGCAAGTAAATAAACATAACGCTTGGCCTCCATTTCTTGTCGGCCATTACTAAGGGAGATAACTACGAGTATGCGTGTATTAGGAAATACTGCACGGCACTTTTTAAACATTTATTCTTCAGCATGCTTCACACATACAACAGCTTCAAAACGCCTTTCGCCACAAAACTATTACCAAAGATTTATTTATATGGTCTTTACTATTACTTCCTTATCTTTCAAACTTTAACATCTCATGATGATTTAATTGATTGTTTGTATATACAGGTATAGGCTAACTATAAACCACCCTGCATTAACTACACATAGTTTAATATGGAGTCACTATACTCCAAAAGTACCATGGACACAATTAACCAGTTGAGCTATCAGATGACCTAGAACAGTAGCTTTATAATTCTCCAAAATGTACATTCTCAACAAATTTTTTATCCTCTCATAGGGAGATTGCCTCTTTTCAAATAACTGTACACAATTTCTAAATCAAATGTTACCAAAAATCAAAATCAGTATTTGTCAAATTTGTATGTTTTATGTTATCAATTTGACCTGGTGCAAATATCATTTATCATTTCAAGTTCATTGAATCGGAATATATTCCTTTAAAATTATCATTAAGTATAACAATACTATCAGCAGATATGCAATCATTGGTAAAAGGGTGACATTGGCTGAACACCGGGTTAATAAAAACACTAGATAAAGTTGAAAATGTGATATCTTTTTAATATAGCATAACTTGTTGACAACTCAACTACATTTTCAAGTGAAAAATATACAAAAACATTGACAATCTATTGCAATCATATGAGAGTGTTGCATGGAATATGAAGTGTATTATTATGATAGTCTATATAATTGGCATTATCAGCTGACAACAGCATGATTTCAGGGGTCAACATTAATGCATAAATGGAACAAAAGTCTTACGAATAGTTGTTTAATTCATCAGTAACACTAACATTTGATATCCTGTTCTATTAAATGGTACGACATAATTTGGAACTACAAAATCTTGCCATTGGAATTTGTCAATAGAGCAAATTTCTTTTTTCAAAATCAGACCTCAGACAAAAATCAGATTTTGAGAGAAAAACTTGACGGAAATAATCTGAAAATACTGCCAACAATATCTTCATTGTCTAGTATATTCAACATCAACAAGTATGCGCATATCAATTATTTCCCACTGTCTCAACACAATAGCAAATGAAGGAAACCAAAGCAAATCATAATTTAAGTAAAAAAAGTGACAGATGAGAAGTTTTTGCATTAATTCTTTCCAACATTTTAATAACCTTAAAAGTCATTAACACAAGATCAGACCGGCCTGCATTTAGACAGAAAAATATTCCTAACTGTACTCAATCTAATTAAAATATAGACCTAACTTTCGTTCGTATTTTATTAGTTTCCTTTCGTATGTTTTTATTACCTATTGGCTTTGTACGTAACCAAATGGAAGCCATGTGTTTGGTTAAAACTGAGTTAGGTCATAGGTCGTTCGAACAGACTGTTTTGAAGGGCAGTGTTAGACCTAACTGTAGTGGTTACATACAAAGCCAATAACTCATAAAAACATTCGAAACAAAAGTTAGGTCTATATTTTAATTAGACTGAACTGTACTGAGCAGAATATATTTTAAAAATACTGAATGAAGTACTGATGTCAAAACCTTCATACCTTAAGCATTTTGCTTCTTTGTATGAACAAGGATATTTTAAGCTCAAGACAAATGAGAGAATAACCAAAATCTTAGCAATTCTGTTGACAATAAAAATCACAATATATAAACTAGTTTCATTGAAAAGTTTTGTATGTCCTTCTGACATGATTAATGATAAAATTATTTACACATGATAATGTTAATATATACAATATGAAACAATGACAAGGTAGACTATCTCCGACCACGCCCTCGACCACCCCTGCCTCCTCTTCCGCCTCTACCACCTCGTCCTCCCCTAATACCACCACGACCTCGACCCATGGCACCTGAAATACAGAGAAGAAATGCTTACATTTTGGCCACTTATATGAATTATAACAAGTGGTTGCCTAGCAAGATATGCCCAGTTTAAAATATATTTTCTGTTTTCAAACAGGCAAAATCTCTAAGATTATTTAGGTCTAATCCAAGTTCTATTCAATATAAATGTTCACACCAAATTTAATTAAAATCAGATGAAAACTGTATTGTCTATCGCAATCACAAGTTGCGTTTTGACTAAGTCAAGTGCAATAACTCAAAAACAGTATATCGAAATGTTAATTTCGAACTTGACCAAGATGACATCAACTTCAATGATCATACCAAATTTCATTCCAATCAGATGAAAACTCTTGTCTCTATCGTGTTCACAAGTCTATTTCGACGCAATTTGACTTAGTCAAGGCCAATAACTCAATAAACGTTCACCCAAAAATCGTCACGATCAAACTTGTCCAAGATTTCATAAATATAAATAACACCAAATTTCATTCAAATCAAATGGAAATTGTGATCTCTATCGCGTTCACAAGCCAATTTTTAGGCGTTTTGGCTAAGTCAAGCGCAATAACTCAAAAAACGTTCTTGAAAAATCGCCAATTTCGAACTTGTCCGAGATCTCATCAATATTAATGATCACAGAAAGTTTCATTTAAATCCGATGAAAACTGTAGTCTCTATCGCGTTCACAAGCCAATTTTGACGCGTTTTAGCAAAGTCAAGTGCAATAACTAAAAAACTGTTCATCGAAAAATCACCTATTTTGAACTTGTCCGAGATCTCATCAATATAAATGATCACAGCAAGTTTCATTCAAATCCGACAAAAACTGTAGCCTCTATTGCGTTCACAAGCAATTGTGGACGGACAGACGGACGGACAGGGGTGACGACAATATATATAAAAATAAAATTAAGTTTACTGATTTTTCTCAATAATAAATATTGAAATACGCTAACAGAGTAAGGGCATATCCTGGCATTTAAATATTTATCAATAAACAGACATCATAAATAATAAAATACAAACCTCCTTCTCGTTTCCTCTGTCTTGCTTTCGGTGTATCATCTATTAATAATGTGTCTAAAGGTAAACTATCAGGTAAAATAAAATAGCGAATATTGTTTCCACGAATACTTAAAGTATCTATTTGTACTGGATCTTTATTTTTGATTGTCATTTTCACAGCTTTCAAATGTGTATTCATACAAACATCAACTCCTGAAATAATAGACATCCTCATCATTATTTTACAATAAAGATAATATGAGATTTAATAGTTATGTATATTTGGGACTACCAATGTACATGAAATTCAGAGTATACATTGTTTAGCATGTTTGATAAATGGCTTTAAATCTTGAAATAATAACCTCAGGTCAATATGGCATCTTATCAGCTCAGCACCTCTATTCAATCAAACAAAGATACCAAAATAAACATAACTTAGTTCATTATAACTTACCAGTAACTGTTCCATGAACTTGTGTACCATTTTTTAACTCTATAGTCACAGTCTCATGACTCAACTTCATCAAAAATCTGTAAATAAAAAAAAAAATATATTTAACTACATAATAATATATTATTTTTTTATTTTTATTGACTGTGTCCATTTGTGTAATTATAAACTATTTTGTCATAATGCCAGAAAAGATGTTGCCGAATCAATAAGTGAACTGAAATAGTGAAGGAATAGTGAACTGAAAATAGTAAAACCAATTAAATCTAAATCTACAGATTGACAATAACTCACAGATTAAATCAATAGCACTAAAAAAAAAGATTCAGATAAAAAAGATGAGCTCGAGTGAAGGTGGAAGAGGCAATTGTCACTAAATTTGGATTATTACCTTGGCTAGTGCAGTGGGTTTAAATGTTTTTACATAATTCTAATCCACAAAACCTGAATATATTTGGAAATATGGATGTTTTTATAGTTTAATCATACCATTTATATGCTCCCTGACACTACTCATGTCACGCCTGTGGTTCTGTTAAAAGTTTTTTTTTCAAGAATTTCAATCAATCAGTCACCATTCCAAATCATGCATTCAAAAATTTCGACTTAAAGGATCATGTGATAGAAACAACCAAAAATTTCAACTCGTTCTGTTCTGTGGACTATGTATGATCAAAATTTTGGATGCGCTCACAAATTCAAAATAAAGCATAAAAACAAAACTAGCATTTTATTTAGTAAATGACTTCCCAATATCGTACCGCTGCAATTTTTCTGTTTTTAGCGATAAATTGTTGAATTAGCCAACACTTTGGAATGTGTAAATCATTTACGCAACCATTTCCCGAGAAGAGTTACTAGTAGTGGAATAACTACATGCTTTTGAAATAATGAAGATTGAATATGTCATATAAAAATATTCTTATATTCAATTTTATTAATAAGTTTCAAGTTTTAAATCAACTATTTTTTATAATAACTAATATTTAATTACTAATTTTTGTACAGTTTTTGTATATTTCCAAATTTAAACGCATGACCTGCCTTGACAGCCAATCAAATCGAAGTTGACTAAAAAATGGCAGATATGATTTTATATTTTCAACCTCCTTGCCGATCGGCCTCAAGTATTCGATAACTGAACGTAATAAGGTGTTGACCTTAATGGACTTTAGTGTGGGTTTCTATATGTAAAATGCGCAATTGGCTAATTTCAACGCACAGTAAGTTCACAATTTAACCATGAATCCTGTCTACACAGTTATCTCCGCCTCAGACAAAAAGTAGAGGGAAGGGTATGTGTAGCGTAGCGAAACTTCTTTTGTCTACAACTTTGACTACCATCTATCCTAATATATCAAGCTTTGGTGGATTCAAGATATGTAAAGATAGCTTGCCAGGCAAGGTAACATACGCCCACTTCAGCAAACAGAATATTCCATTTTTTTTCATTTAATCCAGGGCAATAACTCATAAACTGACATCTGGAATCGCACCATTTTTGAACTTGTCCAAGATGTAATTAAGATGAATATACATACCAAGTTTCATTCAAATTGGATAAAAACTACAGCTTCTATTGCGTACACAAGTAAATTTTAACATTTTCTCATTTAATCAAGGGCAATAACTCATAAACAGGCATCTGGCGAGACATTATCAAGATGAATACACATACCAAGTTTCATTCATATCGGATGAAAACTATAGCTTCTATTGCATACACAAGTAAATTTTAACGTTTTTTCATTTAATCAAGAGCCATAACTCATAAACCGACATCTGGAATCGTGCCATTCTCGAACTTGTCCAAGATATTATTAAGATGAATACACATAACAAGTTTCATTCAAATCAGATGAAAACTACAGCTTCTATTGCATACACAAGTAAATTTTAATGTTTTTCCATTTAATCAAGGGCCATAACTCATAAACCGACATACGGAATCGTGCCATTTTCGAACTTGTCCGAGATATTATCAAGATGAATACACATACCAAGTTTCATTCAAATCGGATAAAAACTCTGGCCTGTATCGCATACACAAGTAATTGTTGACGGACGGATGGACGGACCGACGGACGGACAGGGGTGATGGCAATTTAAGTCCACATTTTCATGTGGGCGTATAAAAACATGTGAAACCTCTGAACCCCCAAAGGTGCAGAAAATCCCCAATAATTGTGCCTTGGTTTTTATAGCTCTCCCTCAACCTGGGAAAAGAGTCAGCAAGTGTCGGACTACAGTACTTGTTGTCATGAAAGCAAATTAATTGATGATACAATGGAGCTCTATAGGAGATAATTTTGGCACAAAAGTTCATCAGCCAAATGTACTTTTTTAAGAGTAGCAGCGGACAAATCTCTTTTTGTGGAAAAATATCTTGACGTTCAATTTTAAGAGGTCCTAAATCTTTCCTGATGAAGTCATAAAAGAACGATCAAAACAAACTCAAAATTCAACTGAACACGCCTCAAAATTAATTAATCTATAACTACTGTTGTTTTTATGTTGAATCATACCTCACTAATTTCATGATGGCTTGGATTATATTTTATTTCATCAACCGGTATAAACAATGGCGCCAGTCGTGAGAAAGACGCAGTATACCGATTTAACCTCGACATTAGAGAGTAACTAAATAAAGGGACACCATTCCCCAATTTTCAGAACATATTTAACTTTTCAATCGGTTATTGTTCTGTCTGTAGTATCCAACTATGAAATTAAAAATGAAAAAAGGATATCTAAGTTATATTTATACTGTTAAATCTGGTTCAATTACCGTAATTAAAATGACATCAAAATTATGAATCAGATATTGTATGCAGGACAAAAACAGAATATTTTTCATGATAGCGATTGACCAGTTGCCCCATCCCATTCTTAAAAGGGATAAAAGTGATAAATAGTTATCAATATTTTATACCCTTTTGAGTATGCATTCCTGGTGAAATGTGTCGTAATAAAAAAGTGGCTTACTCTGAACAGATGATAGTAAAAAAAATACAATATAGGTTGGTTGGTAGGTAGATGACAAGTTAACGTTCGTTTCGAGCAAATGCTGATATCGCAAACTATGTAGTTGTTGGTATTGACTACAATATAAGGGTGTGGGACCATTTATATCTATGCTAGAAACGGAGTTATCATTCACGTCATTACTAAAGCGGGAGTTAAAAACATATAAAGACACTCCAAGAACTGATTTGTTCGATTAACGTATATTGATTCGATTAACTGCACCGATGACTATAAATAGTTTTGATTGACTACCAGGACAATTGGTTTTCAGACGTAAATCGAATCAAATAACCCAAGCAATTTCTTTTCATATTATTACATACTTATACAATGTTGAATCAACTATTATCCTTTTTCTAAACATGTCAAAACCACATCAAAACATTGCCAAAGAAATAGTCGAAGAAGATGCACCGAAGGCTCCGTGTGTTTGGGTGCAACATTAATTCAATACAGGGTTGGGCAGCCACGATATCTATTCAAATTTCATTTATTTTGATGAATTTCCCAGAAAAATATTATAGGTTATCATTTCCATTCATTTACAATAACACGCCCACTATCAACGCAGTGATGATGAAATACTCGAAATTAAGATCAATTGTTACTCTACAATGTTAAAGGGATACTGCCTCTTGAAAAACAGAGGTCAAATTTGTACTAGCAATGTGAGATTTATCAATGTTTTCACTACATAAATGCTGTGGTCACCAAAAAAGTAATAATCTGAGTAATGGTCTTGGTCTTGTCAAATACCCCCCCCCCCTCCTTCATTAACTTTCCGAATTAGCGCTTTATATATTTTAGTTATTTGTGTTCGATGTAAATCTCCTCAGAAGCTAGTAATTCAATCACAAATTGATGTATTACAATATTGGATCCATGCAGTCTCTACTTTTTACAATATCTCTTACACCAACTATTACTAATGTATTCAGTTCCGATATTTCAATGACTTGCCACCTTATATTTCTTAGTAAACATAGAAAAGGATGTCCGAATTATTTGCAAGAAAACGCCCTGTATATCCATATATAGTAGAAACGATGATGAAAATGGTCTTTGTTAGATTTACGTTATTATCGTCACTTCCGTCTGAATGCAAACTCATTGTCACTTTCTTTTTGTGCTATTTTAAGTAACTATATGATTGTTCAATGACTCTACATTCTTTTAAGGAATATTACCTCTGAGAATTAACATAAATTTAGTCAGACGAATAGGGGTCTATTATTTTACAGTGGACTTATCTGGTGTCATATTTAAGAAAATTCCTGGATTTCCCGTTAAATTCGTCAAATTAAATAATATTGCAAATACGTTACTATTTGTTAAGTGATTCTAGAAATCAACTTAACGTTTTACGGATTTCAAGGATCATAAAGGGATTCTGTCATAGTTTCATGACCTCAGCTAGTCCACTGATGTATATACATCCTTTTTCCGCTTGAGTCATTTAAGAAGTAGCATCCCTTTAATTTCTAGTAAACTATACAAGGATATCCTATTCATTCAAAACAAATTGCCAAGTATATTTTAGAAATGATGATGAAATATTGGATATTAAAATCAATATCTACCCGAGTTATGTTTAAAACCAACATAATTTAATGGATTCAGTCTATTTTTGTAACAGGTGTAGATATACAAAATATACCGGTACATAACCGGTCATTCTACTAAGAACAGGTGAAATATTCAAAAGCGGAGAAGTGTGCGTATATGGGCCCACCTGGAAATGGAGTCGATCAGGAAGCTGTCATACCGCTTAAGGCCTATGTCAAAATGTAGGATACTTTCCATAACTTCAGGGAAATTTCTCCCATTTAGTTTCATCATCACGGGGAATATTATAAGTGTAGGCCTCACAGGTCTACGGAGAGGCAGATAGCTCTACAACCCCTCAACATTTACTCCGTCCTATATTTACATGTTTTTATGTTAAAGTGGTTGAGGGCTTTTATGTTGAATAAGTGAGTGTTTTTCTAAGTTGTGCTCTCTTTTGTTTTTGAACCGCAACATGCATTTTTTTAAAATTTCTAACCTGAATAAGACGTCGCCTTCGCTGGCTTTGCATTACAAATATCTAGCATACCGTTAGTTTAATGTAGAAACAAACGACTTTAACAAAAAAAAAAATTCGTACTCTATAACCCTTGCGTTGATTGATTGGGATTAATCATGTTTTTACAGTTACTCAATTGACAGTAAAAGTGATGATGAAATCTTGTTCATGCTGATGTAACGACTCCCTTTGTTAGTTAACAAGAAACCAAAATGTCGATCAGCTGACAAAACTAACCTACTTTTACTGTGCAATGTTTTATTTTAGACGAATGTACTTATCGTGCGAATTTAGGCAAAATATCAAATTAACCGATCTTTGGACTGTTTACGTTTACGTGGCTTTGGCTGTCATAAACAGCTGATCCTTCAAGGGCGTTTTACTTTTTGTCCAATCAAATTCTCTCATTTCTAAGCCACGCCCAACTGACCGAGATAAGGTGAAGGTCACACTTACCTGAAAGCAAAAGTAGTCTACACGGTGAATGTGATGATGCAATGACCGAATTTTGATTCACGTTTTCAGTATTAAACAAAAAATAATATGATAGAATTAATTATGTTTGAGGTGCAGAATGCAAAACAAACAGCGAAAAAATATTGTCTCATATGAAATAAAATCAACTGTAGATTACCCCTTTTATATTTATGGACTCAATTTGATCAGATTTGGCTGACTTGAACGTATTAGGCGTTGGCTTAGGCCTTTACAATGTCTTTGATGTCTTGAAATCTAAATTTGAAGTTATGTAATACATTGCATAATAGCATGCATTGCCTTGGACTTAAACGGTACCTATACAGCAAAGTATCGGGCTTGTGAAATGGATTCCTAAATATGCTGCCTTATCATTTCAAACTTTTGTCATTATCCCATAATAAAACGATCTAATTAGTCAAGTAAATCAGAGTTAATACTTAATGTGCGACAAGCCAAGTGCATAATAGCATTAGCGTCCCAAGTTACTGAAGATTAGGCTATGTATGGTAGGCTATGTATGGTAGGCCCCCCCTATAGCCTACCCTCCCTTGCTAACAAACGAAGTTGAATAAATAAAATTTACAAACTAGATTGTCATTTTTGACTTATGTCATTATCCGAAATGAATGATCTAATTGGATTATTATAGTCAATTACGGTTCATAGAGTTGACAGGGATTACACTATTATGTTAATTGACTTGCCATTCTATTTTTGGAAACAGAACAACAATATAACGTCGTTGTATCTAACCGTATTAGAAGGAAACCACGAGAAGTATGGTTACCCGTCAAAGAATTGTGACGTAGTGAATAGTAAACACTATAAATAGAAGCTCATCAGCTGGGAGACTAAGAGAATAGTTAGACAGCTACTGTGAATGATCGGAGGTTCAAATCGATACCTAAATAATATCTGCGCTCTTTCTTCATCGGAATCTCAAATTCATCATGCCTGAGTTAGAAAACAACATAGAAATTAAAGAGCAAACGTAAGTTATTTTTTTCTTACTTTCCTGTTGATCTATCCATCGATTAATTTTGCTATTTACTGTCTGTTAAATGATGTAATCTAAGCAAAATTAGCAAATAACATCATTCGGTTTATTATAAGCTCTACTTAATCATCAGCTCGATTGTTTCTCAAAATATTTTGGGTTGCCGAATTCATCTATAGACTAGTCCCTATAGAAACGTGTTTGAAGAAATGTAATTTTGGGCATAGACGAAGTAGGCCTACAAACAATAGTTTTGAAAGATTAAGATACCAAAAAGAACAGAAATAAGCTTTCAAAATAATGTAAAATGGCCAAAAATTGTTAGTGCAAGAATTTTTCTGAATTTCGTTATAATTTTTTTAATAATTGACTATGGTTTTGCAAGGGAATAAATCAAATGAATGGAGCTTTGCGTACTACTCTTCTGTATATCTAATGGGCTAATAAATACGTAGGCTGCGATGAGGGAAATTTTGCCAAGACAGCGGCGTTAGCGTGCTCTTTTTGCGATTTCCAACTGTCGAGGGAATTCTTCGCAGACTGGGCCTCGGTTTATTGTCCCATCTGACCGACTGGACGTTTCTTTCCATGACCATGTAAGCCCTCCGACCTACATCACTGATAAGGGACTACCATCGTTGCACTGACATGAATGGAAATTCTCACATGCAAATAAAATTGCAGAGATTTGAGTCAAAATGAATGAAAAGGAAAATATTCAGATCTTCCTCCAGGTCTGAAATTGTTGACAGGTTAATAAGAGGAAAATCGATCACGTCGTCCAGTATATATCATTAGTTAGAATTGATCAAGGTTCAATATCCAATAAATAACAGCGGTCAGTCATATTAATATATAATATTACATTGTTAGAAGACAATCAGCCAAATAGTCTATGTCCCAAGGTTAATAAACATCTTTATAACTGATCTATCATTGATTTACCGATAGTTCATAAAGGTGTGAGAAATAACTGCGGTGGGGATGTATTGGCTATACGTTTATATGGGTGCGCCCGAATTTACGCACATAATTTCGATATACCAGATATGCCGATAAAATTTTTTTTTCTTTCTATGTATAAGTTTGTTTTATTCTTTATATATCATCATATTATGCTGAGCACATTGCGTCAGATCAGTCCATTACACGGATATGACTTGCATGTTCATTCATATTGGCCCACATCACGTGTTGGACTAAATGCACACATATATAACCTATCAATAAATTTCCTTCCTTCCCGGATTATTCTTTATAAGGATATAAATTTTATCTTATCTATAACTTGTTTGAATTTAACTCACTGTGATCAATAAGCTGTCAGCTTTCCTAATATACACCTACATATATAAATCTTTAACGTCTATTTGCATTTGTTGCATAAAGCATAATATGGAGAGATCTATCTTGAATATGTCTTGATAAGGTAATGAAACCCAGGCTGACCGATTGAGAAAACATATTTAATGTTGAGTCCAAAGTTCTCTGTCAGCTCTGTGATAATCAGGTCATTGACCGCATTTTTCGTTTGCACGTGCATCGGTCGAGTGACTTGTGCAAATATTGTTGGCATGCATGCACCATGCCCTTGTATGTCCAAAAACATATTTCGCTTGTTGTGGCTTTGTTACAAGGTCCATGTTTACGTATCCCAATTCCTCTTGAATAAAAAATCAACTGGACTTTGACTCTCTTATCTGTCATTGGCTAGACTTGTGGACATACAACAACTATTTTAGTTTGCAGTAAATCAAAATATTTTTTTCTGTTATCTCGTTAAAATTCGGTCGACAGGTATGAAAAAATCGATTTGGCTGTAGGCTATGTACAAAGGTCATATTTACACGCATTTCTTCATGTATATAGTATTTTAGCTGAGATTAGGGTGATTGAAAAGTAACAAGTTACTATTCAATATAAGGCACTGGCACTGGGTTAAAGTTATGTTTACAATTATGTGTGAGTTAATCATTGGAGAGGATTGTGTCTGGATGTAAATTTTCTCTTGATTTGACCTAACCTGCACCCCCAACCTGTGCCCCAATTTTCTCAATCACACTTTTCAAAGAAAACGAACACCGTTAATTTTTAGGTAAATATCCCTTTTAAAAGTCGGGAAAAAGCTCATCTGCATGTCGCGATAAACTGTAGTAAATTAAGCTGTGTCTGTTTAACAGCTGATTACATAACGTCAATCACACCAATGTCCTCGTCTAAACTACGCCTATTATGCATATCAATACTGTGAAGCGGTGCGGAACAAAATGTAGATCCTGTTAAATACGAATTTTAGTTCAAGAAAAAAACGTACTTTCACTATAACTTTGCTATTCTTTGTTGCCTGTTGATATTTAAAGCTTTCATGACTGAGGAACTCTTTGTCCGATATAATTTCCACATTTTTATTGTTGTCACCAATGAAATTACTACGACCAGGCGTTGAACAAGCACGTCATCCATTTGTTCATTGACAAGGAAAGGTGGTGGCTGTCCTTACAAAATTATTGGATGAAGTTTATTTAAAGTTCTATAAGTTTTGATACTGCAAAAGTTTTAATTATGGGTTTGTTAACACATTTGATAAGGTATGCTTCGTCAAATTTAATTGTTTATTTGAGTTTTTGTGACAAATCTGTGATTGTCGTTATTATTGATTTTTACTTTTTTCAAACTAACACGTTGACTTCTTATAAAGAAAATCTAAAAATAAACCCAATACAGGCGAAAGTGATTAACATTAACAACATCCAAATAAATGTCCGTATGTGTAATTAATTGAAGGCTATTTACCTGCTGATTGATTTTTTTTTATGAAGCATTGACTTAGAATTTGAAATGAAAAATAGAACTAACGTAATAAGGAAATGTAATAGGCCTATTTATATTTTTTTGGGGTGGGGGGACCAAACATATTAAAAGAGTAGGGTCACTGTACTGTGCTTTTAGTATAATACACCTAAATCTATACGTTACTTCTATTACCAGCCTTAGCCCTATAATAGGCTATTTATGCATGGCCATGTGATATAATTTTGTGACCCACTACATATTCATCTTTAACTTTTCTAAATAGTCTAGGTCTAGGCCTATGTTAAACCAAATTTAGTATTTTCAATTTTGTTTTTTTGGGGTTTTCACTTTTCAACGTTCTGGAACCTACAGTGACTCGGTGAGTTGGATACTTGTGCGCTAACCTGAAGGTCCATGGTTCAATCCTTGCAAGGGTCGATGTCATGTCTCCCCTTGTAAGTGATTCAGGTTAGAGATGGCCCTGTGTGGTACAGGCTGTATAATTAAAGTTCCCTCTATTGTTGCAAATTGTAGACTAATGCAGCTGTCATGGAAAAGTTCCCCCATTGCTCACTGCATGTTGTTGCCTGTCTTTATTACCGTATAAGAGTAAGCTTGGCCCCTATTGGTTGTATATTTTATCATTTGAATAAAGTTAATTACCATCTTGTGTTATGTTTTAATAATGTTTTTTTTAAGCTTTTCACAATTTGCTGATAAGAGTGATAAGCAATTGATGTTATCAGCAATCATATCCGATATAATCTCAATCCCACAAATATTTAGTTTGGTTTAATAAAATAACTTTCTTTACAGAGATTGTTTGCAACTTTTAAAAAAGAAAATTTTGTCAGAAATTATCTCTTCTTTTCAGAAATGTTCCTAGAAGTTTAAAGGACTCACCAATATTCAAGAGACAATGTGTTCAAAACAGAAATTACAGAGTCATCTATGGAGAGATGAGTAAACTGCCAGAAAAGGTCCACAATTATGTCGAAGAAAATATAAACCTGTGTAAACCTGATTCTATCCATATTTGTGATGGGTCACAGATGGAAAATGACATCCTATTATATCAGTTACAAAAAGATGGCATCCTTAAAAAATTACCAAAATATAAAAACTGGTAAGTTGGAAGTTAAAATTAAAACTTTACTTTCATACATTTCATAATGTGTTGCCATCTGGAAAGAATTTGAAAAATATACAAGAACAGTTTACATACTGTAAGTCAGTTTTTTTATCCGGTATTAGTAACATAATTATACACTATTAGTTGGTGATAAAGTACTGTAGTGCTTACTCTTCAGCTCACATTAAAATACTATCTTTGCATTTCATTTCAATTGATTTCAACAAGCTTTGAAATTTCACAGTAGCCCATTGATAATATTTTTCATATTTTTAGTTGGTTGGCTAAAACAGATCCTGCTGATGTCGCCAGAGTAGAGAGATTAACATACATTTCTACTGAGTTAAAACGTGATACGATACCAACCACTCAGGCTGGAGTTGTTAGTCAGTTGGGTAACTGGATGTCTCCCGCTGATATGGAGGAACAGCTCTTCATGAGATTTCCTGATTGTATGAAAGGTTTGTACACTTAAAGACTGAAAATTGGGCAAATAAATTCTCCTAAACAACCATAACGCTGTATCATTTGATAGGAAAAAGATTTTGCACTTTCAACTCATGGAAGGCAAAATCAATAGATGTAATATGTGTCTATGCATTATTTATAGATTTGTCTTCAGAAGATGCTTAATGAAGCTTATTAATGGTTTTTCCTTCTGGATATTTGTACAGTCCAATATAGTACATTTAAAATTGTTCATGGTCTATTGGACAAGATATTTGATGCCCGTAAAATAAAATAAAATGAAATAAAATAAAATGATTCTTACTAAGATTAACATAGAAAAATAAACCTTATAAACTTGAATTTGGTAAATTTTTCAGGAAGAACAATGTATGTGATACCATTTAGTATGGGACCTATTGGGTCACCATTGAGTAAGATTGGTATTCAGTGTACCGATTCACCATATGTTGTGGCCAGTATGAATATCATGACCAGAATGGGAGCCAAAGTTTTAGATTCTCTTAAAGATGGAGATTTTGTGAAATGTTTACATTCTGTTGGCCGTCCATTACCTCTTACTGGTAAGTATATGCTAGATTCATAATGCAGTATGCCTTACAACATTAGGCATTCACAATTAGTATTGTCTTCAAACTTTTAGATGGAGTGGAACAACAGAAACCACAGACATCTGATTGAAATTTGTAATTGTGCAAATTGATGCTATCAATTTCCCCTTTGTACATAAAAAATTTAGGAAATCTCATAACAATCCTTTTATGCTCAGAATGAATTAACACACCCTGGATCAAGGCTTCTGCTGGTAACTTACATATTCTGTGAAACTAATGATCTATTGTTAATAGTAATGAATATATAATTATTTTAAATTACTACATTATTACGTATGTAAATTGCTAGAAATTTAAAAACGTTAATCTAATGTTATCGATAATTTCATGTAGCAATTGTCACTTTGTTATCATACTTAAGGATGTAAGATTTGAACGACATTTGGATGAGAGGAGCACATATAATATAATAATTATGGGCTAAAGAGACACTTATTTAATACATTGTACATATCAAAAAAACTGTGGAATTATTAGTACAAAACATCAACATTTAGACAATATGAAGTACATGAAATGTTAAAGATAACTGTATGATTAGAAGTTACTCAATTTCAATATATTAACTTTTTTAGCCCCACTTCACAATAACTGGCCTTGTGATCCTAAAAATACACTGGTAGCTCACTTTCAAGAGAGAAATGAAATCTGTTCATTTGGTAGTGGTTACGGCGGTAATTCCTTATTAGGAAAGAAATGTTTTGCTTTGAGAATCGGATCCAAGTTAGCTCAGAGAGAAGGCTGGTTTGCTGAACATATGTTGGTAAGATAAATAGGATCTTTATTTCTATTTACTGAGTCATTATGTTACATATCATTTAACACCTTATTTGTTTTTAGATTAGTTTTATTATTTAGATAAAATTTTCATTCGAATGATTTTTAATGAAAATATAATTTGTTTATTGAATAGCAAAATTTAATGTCAAATTTTAAAGTGCTTGTGGATAAAAAGTTGATGAGAAAATTTTTATATTCTCTAGATCCTAGGATTAGAGAACAGCAAAGGAGAAAAGAAATATATAGCTGCAGCCTTCCCTAGTGCATGTGGTAAAACTAATCTAGCCATGATGACCCCACTCTTACCTGGTTACAAAGTTACCTGTGTTGGGGATGATATTGCCTGGATGAGATTCGATGAGAATGGTCAACTCCGTGCCATTAATCCTGAAAATGGATTCTTTGGTGTTGCTCCAGGTAAAAATAGCACCTGTTCTTTGTTGGAAAGCAAATCCAGATGATATGCTAATGTTTCTAAACTTTATTTCTTGTACTAATTAATGAGCTAGGCCAGTACAGTTTATAAGGGTAAATTCGACCAATTAATATATATACCAAATATTAATATTCTCAGTTAACATTCTCCTGCCCTTATTTGTTACTTGTTAGGCCTCCTCCTAATTCAGAAGTATTTGGTTTTTTTTCAGGAACATCAAACAAAACTAATCCTTGTGCTATGGACACCATTAAAACCAACACCATATTTACTAATGTTGCCGAAACTAGTGATGGTGGTGTATTCTGGGAAGGTTTAGAGAAAGAGGTTGCTGATGACGTAGAAATTACATCCTGGCTTGGTGAAGAACATTGGACAAAAGAAAAGAGTTCAAAGACTGCAGCTCATCCCAATTCAAGGTAAAATTAAAGATTGATTTATTGACAAAAGCTGTTTGATAAAATTATATTTAATCTATATCAGCAGTCCTTTTTAATTATGAACTTGATAATGGAAATACTGTCATTTGAAAAATTTGTGTTTTACTAAAGGCTAAGTATCATATTCTTAATATTAGCTATAATTTTTTCTATAGATTCTGTACACCAGCTAGTCAATGTCCAATACTTGATGAGGATTGGGAATGCCCAAAAGGTGTTCCAATAGATGCTATCATATTTGGTGGTAGAAGACCGGATGGCGTTCCTCTAGTGTATGAAGCATTCAACTGGCAACATGGTGTATTCTTGGGTGCCTCGATGAGATCTGAAGCCACTGCTGCAGCTGAACATAAAGGTTAGTATATATAATTTTCATAAGGTCAATGGGGTCAGTCAGAATCTCAAAAGTCAAGACTGTCATTGGTCTGAATGTATGAAGCATTAATATTAGACGTCCAGTCAATGAATTCTGGGATATGACCAGCCCCTCCTACATGGTTACAAATAAAACGGGAAGCTGCAACAATATTCAAGGCTATGTAACAATATTATGGAATTAAACAAACATTTGAATGATTTATAGTAGACCATTTTGAATTTATATGCTTTGTGAAAATATATTAAAACATTTTGATTATACAAACACACACACACACACACACAGACATTCTATTCACTGGCTAGATGTTTAAACATGACCTACAAGATAATAATGTGGATAAATATATTTAATGATAAAAAATTGAGGATATTTGATATGCCATAGATAAACCTTTCTGGACATTTGTTTGGTTTGCTTGATTTAACTAGGCTTTTTATGTTCATGATACCCCATCTTTTCAAGGTTATGCATGAAAAGATCTGAATTGGTTTTTTAGTTAAAGACTGATCTTACTCAGCTAAGTGTAAACAATGTCATTAACCAGAGTTGTTAAGCCACCTGTGTTGTTTTTGTATAGAAAGTATGATAACTGTCCATAGTAACAGTAGAATCTATTTACCAGTGGTAAAGGTCAGGTCAAGTGGGGTTTAATGTCTAGTATTACATTATATAGGGCATTTATGAACTCACAGTATATAATGCATAGTAATATGATACAAAAATTTATGTGTATTGTGGACACTGGTAGCATCTGTGTTTCTTACAATTTCCTCATAAACCTGCTTAATTAGGATATTGCATATTAGCCAAATATTTTAAGCTTAATTTAAGCTTTAATTGATGTTAATAAATACTTGAAAATTTGCAGCAGTATCATCAAATTAAACAAAGTTAAGGAATTATAGAAATAGTTTGGGAGATTGCATTTATGCCATAATTGACCTTAATAGGCTGTAATTTATAATCTGAGTCGTATTTTAAATGTACTTTTTTTCTCTTTTCAGCCAAAAGTTTGATGCACGATCCTTTTGCTATGAGACCATTCTTTGGATATAATTTTGGAGATTATTTGAAGCATTGGATGAGTTTCCAGGACAAGAAGAATCTGAATTTACCCAAAATCTTTCACGTTAATTGGTTCCGTAAAAATAGTCAAGGGCAGTTTCTGTGGCCAGGATTTGGTGAAAATGCTCGTGTTTTGGACTGGATCTTCCGTAGAATAAATAATGAAGACATTACTCAGAAATCACCTATTGGCCTTCTACCCAAATTTGACTCTTTAAATTTAGATGGGCTAGATAACCCTGTAGATTTAGAGGCATTATTTAACATCCCTAAAGAATTCTGGCTCGATGAAGTGAAAGCTTTAGAGAAATACTTTGAAGAACAAGTAAACGTAGATTTACCTCCTCAAATTCGGGAGGAATTGAAAAAATTGGAAGAAAGAGTGAAAAATAGTTCATAATTCACATTTCATTATAACCTGTTCATATTCATTCCATAAACTGTCAAAATTGCTACCATGTAATGAAAACATATTATTATAGTAGATTTCATTTTAATTGTAGTCATGTTTACTAAAAAAATTTTTAATGTAAAATGAACTTGGTTTTAACAAGTGCTTAATTATTTTATGCTAATTAATTTATTGATTATTTAATTATAATTTTAATTTCAATCTGGATTATATTTTCCTGTGTTGATATTTTTATGTCATGTAATTGAATGAAAAACTTACAAGTGAAAAATATATTTATTTATGAAACTGTTGATCTCAAAAAACATTTATTTCATTTCATTTTAATATGATTTAATGAAAAATGAAATACATTGTAAATATATTGAAACATAAATTTCATTTCTTTAGTACAAAACACAAAACAAACCTATTAAATTTACTGTAGTCAAACTTCAGTTGATTAAAAGCGTTTTGTTTAATTGCATATTGATATTCATTTTTGTGTTTTAAGTCCAATTCCTTTCTTATTGTCTAATCTAATCTATTCCCTTCTTTGATATTCAGGGATAAAAATTATGGCCCAACTAAAGCCATTTTACATTTTATCTGTGATAATTTGACATGTAATTTATAAATTTGCTAATACATCAATTTGTAAGTTCTATATGTTGCTGGTTTTGTGGGTTTGTTTTAAAGCCCATTGCACACTTAGATACAAAAGTATAGTCAGTTAGATATGCTTTTGCACATCCTTAAACAATCCAAAGGTAGACAAAATAGTCTAATTTAATATTGAGGTATCGCAAGTCAAAGCCATAGTTATTATATAAGTATGGTCAGATACCACAATTGGAAAATAGACTATTCTCACTAATGTCCCTGGATGTGCAATAACATATTTGACATACTTTTTGGTATATTATAAATATATTTTATGCAATATAATGTTAGTATGTTTGAATGGATAAAAAAAAAGAGTATAAAAGTTGTATTTTTGTGAAATATTATAGTAACCTTGGGGAAACTTTTAATTCTTACTGGTATCTATAATAAACTGATTGTAACCTTTATATCTGAACTTCATTGAATATTTGACAGCCATCGAAACCCCCTCCCTTTGTTATGTTTTAAATACAAGACATCTAGCTTTGCATTGAATTTTTTTCTGCTTCTGATAGTCTGATTTTCAGTGCCAGTTAAGACTGGAATCAGTGACACAGTGCAATGGGCAAAGATTGAAGGATAAAAACACCACGACTCCTGTATGTACTCATGATGTAGGCCAACTAAGAACTGGGTTGGATTGTAGATCCAATACACCATGCCCAAAGGCCAAAATATACTGACTACAACAAAAAACTGTGTCAACCAACCACAACAAAACTACTTAACTAATTTAATCGTGCTTTAAAGAATTTACACTCTTGCTGTAGGCTACGACAAAGCCACAATTTGTACGTGAAGGCAAATTAAATAGGTCAAGATTACGTCACGTTTCATATTAGCCAATCAAAATTAACTTGGATCTTCACATATGACCTAATTGTCTTATGATATGTATTCACATGCTATTAGGGGATTTCCATTCCATACCATTCGGTATTCATTATTACTGTTCACATCAAAAATACTGAACCGTAGGTCTATGGATTTAGCAAAGAAAACGTGACCTTATTTTAAGGCAGCTGCTATATGCTTATGAAACAGATAAGTTGATTCTAGACTAGACAATTTTGCTTTCTCTCGTCTCCAAGAGTAAAATACATGTACGCAGAGTATATTTAGTTAGTTAGAAGCGACTTGTTGCTATGGTATATTGTAAATTTATTCGCTCAAGTCGAGAAGGAATCGATTAATAAACCCCACGCGCACTTGCAGCGAACGATGACCTCATATCAACATATCTCGTTCACAAAGCGAATTGATCATTCAAGAAAGAAATGGAACGTGAGCTATGAATCTAGAAGAATTGACCTTCCATAAACTCTGTTTAGGTTGAAGGTCACTCCCAAGGCCACAAGCAAGGTAGAGGTCTTGTTAATCTATTATTGACTGGCTATCTTTGCAGGTTGGACATTTTAGAGACGCATCCTAAATCGCATCCTAAATCGCATCCTAAATCGTTAAGACATGTATGTATTTTCAATTTTTTTGTTTTTCATTTGACAGCGCAGTAACAAGAGATTTACAAGATTGTATGGGTAGGCCTATTCGATCTTTAATTGTTGTTTACTAGTATCATCATATACCAATTTAGGCTACTATTACTATGATACAACTGGCTACTTTTACTGGCTCCACTGGCATCAGAATACAAAAAATATGGTTTTTTTGTGGAACAAGTCTGAAACTTGCTTACTCTTTGCTCAGCCTCTGATAGCTATCTGTCCAAATAGCTATTAGAAGAGTAGAGTCATCAAGTTTTGGAAAAATTTGTGGCCTGACATATTTTGTTATAGCACTGTGCCCATTGTGAAAAGTGTTCTTTTTTTCTTAAAGTTAAAATTAAGCTCTCTAAATCAAAATTCATCTTGGGCCACCTTATTTCTTGTGGCATATGGGGGCTTCAGCTCAATGACACCTCATTTTTTGCCCCATCCCCCCTTTCAGTTATTTGCTGAATATGACCCTTGTGTAACCCTACACTTGATTTATCTGTGGTAATCAAATGCAAAGTGTCTATGGTCTAACAAATCATGGAGCCAGGTACCAGACAAATAGAAATTTTAAATAGTGTAAGAAAATCCAGGACCCTAAATCAGATAACTAGTCACATGTGTCAGTTTGCTATATCTGAAATGTGAGAAAAAAAATGAAACCTTTAACCTTTTACCTTTCCCCACAGGGTCAATTGTTGACAGCTGATAGGGGTATTTCTTTTAGGTCAGAATCAGTGAACCCAAAAGAAAAATTGCAAACTTTGGCCTTTCTCTTCTAAGTCAATTAGCGATAGAAGAGATTTTGGGGAGGGTATTTCATGCATATTATATTATACTGTCCTATTGTACATGTTGGCTGTATTTGCCCTGCATACAATCTGATTAATTGCTGCAAAAAGAAAATTTAACTAATGTTGTCAAGGTATAAAAGGGATGTGTAATTACTTATAACTTGACCATTGTAAAGATGCAAATTCCGATTATTCTGATGACCTCTTCCACACATTTATTAATTTTCTTTAAGCTCAATTTGACATCCTAGAAAACAAGCCAAGATGTCTGACAATGAAGAAGAACCTTTTATGGAAGTGCATGAAATTGTCACCCAGAAACTTGGTCATATTCCAGTTGCTAAGGGAGACTTTAAGAAGCTTCCACAAAAAGTCCAGAAATGGGTTATTCATTCTGTAAGTAAACTACATGTATAAGCATCTTAAGTTTTTGAAGGTGCATTTTTATTTTTTATTCTGTCCATATATCTGACAAAAGTGTTGCTTGAAACCACCAATTTGATTCTCATTGAAATTTAGATTTTCCTATCAATTTTCCACAATTTTTTAAAATATATCAGTCCATACTTATCAGTGGAGAAAATCCATGTCGTCTGTTTATGTTTTTCTTTAATCAAATTTGTTATATGTTTCAGGTAAATATTTGCCAACCAAGAGCGATCTATATTTGTGATGGATCTAAACCAGAAGCTGATGAAGTAACTCATAAATTACTGGAACGAGGAACTTTGACGAAACTTACAAAATATGAAGAATGGTAAGGGCATTGTACCAAATAATTGGAATGATATACATGTATAATTGTGACATGAAATGGTTTGATTGGATTGTACGCTAGTGAATGTATCAATTAATTGTTTTTGATGTCACTTCCACAAAAATGATATCAGGTGCGGTTTCTAACGAAAACAGTGACATTCAATGGAAAATAGGAATGATTCATTTACATAATATGAATGACCCCAGTACAAATAAATAAAATTCTATTATATAGAATATTCTGTATCTTATACATCAATATTTCAACAAAAAAATGACATCTGATGCAGTTTTTAGAAAAACATTGATATTCAATGGAAAATTGGAATAATACATATATAAATGACCCCAATTAACATAATATAAAATTCCCAAAATCTCTTTGATATTCTGTATCTTTCATATCTATAATTTAGCTATCTTTGTCGTACTGATCCTTGTGATGTGGCACGTGTGGAATCTAAGACCTGGATTACCACCCCTGACAAATATGATACGGTACCACATGTAAGAGAAGGGGTCAAGGGTATTCTAGGACAGTGGATGAGTCCTCATGATATGAAGAAAGAAATAGATGAAAGATTTCCTGAATGTATGAAAGGTGATTTTGCAAATAATTCTTTTCAAGATATATTATTCATTTTGGGGATTGAATAGTCTTCAAAATATTATTTTAATTTTGATATGCAGATGATTCTGTGCAGATATGGATTTACTCAAATTTTGTCAGTAAGCTGTGAACACTTTTTCTGACTAACTGAACTTAATTGGTTAAACGGATGGCAAAGATGTCCTAAAACTTTGTATTTTGGTATTTTCAGGAAGAACAATGTATGTGATACCATTTAGTATGGGACCTATTGGGTCACCATTGAGCAAGATTGGAGTACAACTGACCGATTCTAACTATGTATTACTATGTATGAGAATTATGACTAGAGTATCACCTCGCGTATTTGAAGTTATGGGAGATCATGATTTTGTTAAATGTCTTCATTCTGTTGGATGTCCTCGACCAGTTGAGAGTATGTATAAACAGTTTCTTCTTTTGAAAATCGTGATTACTAGTCACTTAGTTTATGACCTCAAGTACCAAATGAAATCTTGATTAAAGTTTGGATTCTGCGAAGGTGACATTTTGAGATACATGATTATAATTTAAAAGATATTGTGAATAGTACTAAAAGACAGTGCATTAGAAATTTAAATTATTAGTACCATCGGTAGATCGGAAGACCGCATTTAAAGTGATAGAAACCCAACAAAATCGTCTGCATTTTTCAAAAACCATAATTTATTTTTTATCTTTCTACAACCAACAGGGAAGGTTGTCAATCATTGGCCATGTAATCCAGAAAGAGTTCTTATTGCTCATTTCCCTGAAGAAAGGAAAGTGAAGTCATATGGTAGTGGTTATGGTGGCAATTCCCTATTGGGTAAAAAATGTTTTGCTCTACGTATTGCTAGTGTCATTGCTCGAGATGAGGGTTGGATGGCTGAACATATGTTGGTAGGTATTACTTTTTTTTCAATCTCTTTAACCCTACTATATATTAATGTAATTAATCATGATATACCCTGATCATATACTCTGAACTCCAAGTAGAATAACTGAATGATGATAATGTTCTGTGAAGCACTGGGTAACAGCTGTTTTAACTGCCCTGTGCCCGGGATATAGTCACACACTTACCTGGTCACTGGCATTGAAAAAGATAAATCTGCACTAGTATAAATGTACTCAAGAGTAATGCTCACACTTTGCCTATTGGATGTTGTTCCTCCGGTAAACTAGATAATTATAGAATTTTCAGATATTACAGGTAAATACAAAAACATGATCAAATTATGGATGTACAAATTTGCCTAACTTTGGCACATTGGGATATATTTCAGATTATGAGTGTAACAGATCCAAATGGTAAAGAAACATTTATAGCTGCAGCCTTCCCCAGTGCTTGTGGTAAAACTAATCTAGCTATGATACAACCAACTTTACCAGGATTTAAAGTACAGTGTGTTGGTATGTTTATTTACTCCTTCTATATCCTTTAGATATATTGTAATCAGCGGCCTTATTCTTGAAGGCTTCAGAGTTTAAGAAACTCTGTAATTGGATTGGATAATGAAACAAAATGTAAAAATCAATTTTATTGATTGACCAATCAGATAAACCAGACCACAAAAATTAACTTAAACTAAGATTTTGAGAATAAGGCCTTATGTTTTCATTATTATGTATGTTGATAAACTGCATGAGTACTTTTTAAGAAAATCAAAAGGAATCTTGGTCTAGAGATTTTTCAATGTAAAACTAGTAGATACAAAAGGACCATGGGACTTTATTTATGTAATCTCTTGAGAGTTAAGATATTATCACTATGATGTAAGTACGTTTGGTAATATGGCCTCCCATTGATAGACAATGTGATAATGTCTATTGCATAATTATATCCCAGTTATATATTCTTGTAATATCTAAAGTTCAATGAACCCAAAATCTTCTAGCTTTGTATGATTAGACTGTTATCTCAGCCATCTTTGTCAGTTTCATATAAGAATGTCTGGCTTTAATCTAGGTGTTGAAGCAATTCTTGCATCACAAGCTGACCATTTATTATCTTGACAATGTCAAGCTATTATGAACTTTGTACTTATACCTTGAAATACGTGTAGTTGTGTTGTGTATATATAGATTTAAGACTTATTATTATACATTGACTGCATTAGCCACACCTTGACTTGCATTAGCCACACCTTGACTTGACATTGCCACACCTTGACTTGACTTTGCCACACCTTGACTTGCAATAACTACACCTTGACTGCAATAGCCACTATTCTGGTATCATGGAATGCAGTAAATTATATTTTATTGAATACCAACAAAGGGTGTAAACATGACTTTGTGTGTAACATAATTTTTGATTGCCTGTATTAGTTGATACATTATTATTAGTATTATAGTATTATTTGATGGCATACAATCCAATCAAAGCACTTCATGTACATAATTCTGTGATAGAAGTATATAATGACTTTATCTTGTATCAGCATATTGTTGTTTTTTTCGTGCTTATTTACATCATATTTATATTATAGGAGATGATATTGCCTGGATGAGATTTAATTCAAAAGGTCAACTACGTGGCATTAATCCTGAAAATGGCTTCTTCGGTGTTGCTCCTGGCACCAACTTTAAGACCAACCCTAATGCCATGAGATCCTTTCAGAAAAACAGTATATTTACTAATGTAGCAGAAACAGCTGATGGTGGTTACTTTTGGGAAGGTCTAGAAGATGAAATAGATAAGGTTTGTCCATTGTCTCGTATATATTTTGCGTGTACATATTGTACTCAAAAGCCCAGTTGAACTGTTTGGGCATATCAATAATGTTATTGGTTAGAGTTTACCATATCCTTGTTATCTGGGTTCAATCCCCCAGCAAAGGTCGAGATGCACGAAAAATCTTCTAGTATACTGTTTGCTACAGACAGAGAACATTAAAGATCCCTTGACAGTTTGAATAAAATAAAGAGGAAGTAATGCCGAATTTCCTCATTGCACACTGCATCACATTGCCCGTCTTCCTTGACCCATTAGGTACAGAAGAGTAGGATGTCTCCATTCATTTCATTTATTCCTGATTAAATGATTCCAGAAACTACATGGAACTTTGAAGCTAATATTTGATTCGAACCATTGAAGTATTACAATAACCAAAGGGTTTAACAAATTGTTTATTGTAGAATATGAGTATTACAACCTGGTTAAATCAAGAATGGAGAATTGGTAAACCAGGAACTGCTTCCCACCCTAATGCCAGGTTTACCTGTCCTGCTAGCCAGTGCCCTATTATGCATCCTAAATGGGAAGACCCAGAAGGTGTTCCAATTAGTGCCCTTATATTTGGTGGTAGAAGACCCACAGGTGAGAATGAAACTTTTATGGTTCTAAGTCTGAAATGCTGGTAACAAGACAATTCAAGGAATTATACATGGTTTACTGGAATACATTGGCTAAGTTAAAATATTTAATTTTATGTTCATTCTAAGGGATTCTTTAACATTGTTTCGATCTGAACAGAAAATTACAAGTTTCAAATATTAATCAGAAAGGTCTTACACAGAGCAATGGATCATCTCCTGTAAAAGGGCATTACATGTATTTTGGATTGTTCAGAAGTTTTATAGTCTTAAAATGTTTGTTTCAATAGGTGTTCCACTAGTGTTAGAATCATTTAGTTGGGAGCATGGTGTTATGATTGGAGCCTGTGTTAAATCAGAATCTACAGCTGCTGCTGAACACAAAGGTAATAGTTCATATTATTTACAGTGAATAACATGCATGTCATGAATGAGGTAGATTACCTAGGTTCTTAACAACAGACCTTGGAGTACTTGTAAGCAATATTTTAGAGTAGGGTGGGTGGTTCTGGAAATATAATATTTTATAGTGATAACCGTAAGCTATGCATACTTAGATTAGGAGGCTACAGGTCCCAAGAATTGTCTTCAACTCATTGATTTAATACCTTGTATTTCTTAACATAACTCTTTCAAGTCACCGTTTAATTGGAACATGTCACTTTTCAGACACAATACTATTTCTCCATTTTAGGTAAAAAGATTATGCATGATCCAATGGCTATGAGGCCATTTATGGGATACAATTTTGGGAAATATCTTGATCATTGGTTATCATTGAATAAAGATGGAAGACAGGTAAAAAAGAAAAGACTTTTTGGAATAAATTTTATAAAAATATGCTTGTGATTTTTGACATTTTTTATATAGTAAAAATATTATAGAAAAACTCTACAAGTATTTCTTTGATTTAGCTAATCATCAGAAATAATGACAATTTGGAAACCTTCCAAGCCTTTGAGGCATTTATAATAATAATTAAAATGATTCTATTTTTAGATGCCAAAGATCTTCCATGTAAATTGGTTCAGAGTGGATGAACACGGCAAATTCTTATGGCCAGGATTTGGTGAAAATATCAGAGTTTTAGACTGGATTATCCAGAGATGTGAAGGAAAAGACATAGCCGTAAAGAGTCCCATTGGCTACTTACCAAAGAAAGGTAAGTCAATTTGGTTATATATTGAACTGTGATCAAAGGGAGGTAATGTAAAGAAAGGATTAAGTATCACAACCAACACTATCAAAACCACCACTTCTAATTTCTAAATGAAAGCCGTCCTTAAACATAGTAAGAAGATTTGACAACGAATTACAAATAAAAAGTTCATTTTTGAACTTAGTACTTTGTTATGTATACTGGGTGTAAATATGGATGTTGTGCAAAAATTGTCTTTGTTATATTTGTCATCTGGTGTGTTGTAAGGGAGATAATTTGGAAAATATTTTACATCTAAACGTAAAAGATAATGTTTCTTTTTTATTCTATTCTAGGTTCTATTAAATTGGAAGGTTTAAAAGATCCAGTAAATTGGGATGAATTATTCAGTCTCCCGAAGCATTACTGGTTGGATGATACTCATGAGAGTACCAGATTCTTAGAAGACCAAGTTGGCTGTGATGTTCCAGACATCATCATGAAATTACTAAAAGAACAGGAAGATAGTTTCAAGAACATGTAAAGTGATTCCTGCATGATGCCAGAATGCATGCAAATTATATTTTGAAATATATCTTGTACTGTAGCACAGTTGAGATCTGAAATCTTTTCTGATAAATTCATCATTCCAGCATCTTAAATTTGCACAGGAAAATTTAGATTACCTTCAATCGCGTGCAGCTTAAATTGAGGGCTCTTACCAAATCGTATAATAAATTTTGGTCATAAGTGTTGAATCTTACAAATAAAATTTCACACTGACAAAATTGATCATAAAGTTATTTGCACCCAGCTCTTGAGAAAGATTCAAAAATGGCCAGGTTATGTATGCATTTATGAACAATATTTGTATTTAATAAGTATTCAATTTATAATTTTTATCACTTTTGTTATTATTTGTTGGTTTCTTTACACACTTATCATGGCTTCTAATTGCATTATATATTTTATTCAGGAATAAGTTAATTGCTGGCACTTGTTTGTATGTGGCACATCACGATAATTTAAGTGTTCTTTTAGATTATGAAATTTTGAAATATTAGTGTTGTCTTTGCTCAAATTGTGTCACTGAAAGGTTTTGATGCCTTCTATTGATATGAAAATGTGTGGATACAGGACCAATTTGTGTTATAAATAACATATACATGTATCATGTTTCTCTATTGTAAGCTAGTGCTATATTAAATATTTGTTGAAAAAAAAAATGTCTTGTCACTTTAGTGATAGAAACCATAACAAAGAGCTTAAAATATATTCCAAGTTATTTTCTTAACTTCTGAAGGTACATCAAGGGTCTATGTATACAGTAAGGGTAGCTTGCCAGTCAAGGTAATATATGTTTTGATATGAAAATGAAATATTTGGTAGAACATTAACTGTCACCAGTATGAAATTCTTTGAACTTTCTGGGCAAGATAAGGAACAGTATTTTATAAAAATTTGACAAGAATTGTGCCTTAAGTATTTACTCCAAAGCTCAAAATTGAACATTTTGTCAACAACAAGGACAATAATTCATATAAAACAATTTTTTCAATTTTCCTTCCTTTTAATTGGTTTTATCTCAAGGTGATTATAAATGCTCACAAAATAAGTCACGATTTGGGCCTTCTGGAGTTAGTATGGATGGACATGACACAAATGTGGCATTTAAAAACAGTAGCAGTGAATTAGATACTTCTTGTAGAATTGTTATTTAAACTGTACACACTTACCAACTCCAAACTACATCAAAATAAATTCATTTTTGCCTGCATATTGATCACACATTTTAATGTCATTAAATCTAAATACTTAGAGGTCCTGAATGATAATCAGCCTCAATATTTTCAGGGTTTAAAAAAAAACCACTTTTACAGAAAATCAACAAAACACTTTAATATTGTCTACTTCTAAATTAGTTCTTACAATATATTGAACTACTAAGTAATAGTACTAATGAATTTTGCAATTTATAACAAGGCTTGTATTCAACATTCCTCTCAAAATCAAGCCAATGAACTTGATTATGATACACAATACTTGTGGGATATAATGCATAAATGGTGAAATTATGATAAATATTCTGTAATTCTCATTCTGTGATTTTGAATTAAAAACCAACACTCAAACATTGGCTGTCTTTCAAATACTTAATATGGTCAGACTTGACCTTGGGCCAACTCCTGAAAGCACTAGCTGTGAAATATTTTTTCTTCACATGCCAGGATAAAATTAATTCAAAGCACATAGATAAACTTGATTTTATAAAAGTATTTTGGCTATACCACAAATTTGTCTCAAGGAATGTTGGCTATTCTGAATTTAAGAACTCTAAACAGAAATATACAAACAACCATGACCACTCCAATGATATACAAGTAGTTTGGCATTTGTAATAATAAATACAATCTTAACACACCAACCAGAGTAAACACTATGAATACATTCTCTAAAACACTGAATAGGCATAACTATAAAATACTGTATCAAATAGCATATATAAAAAAACAATGAAATCTCTAAAAACTGCATAGTCAATCTCTATTTATAAAAGTCTGAATCTTTCTAATTCTTATTTGATCTCTGCTATTTACAGTGATAGATGTCAATTAGGTGTAGTCAGAAAAACAAGCTTTAAGAAAGGAAAGTGTATACTAACAAATTTTATGTCTCCTTATTTTATGATTTCGTTTAAAATGAAGACAAGCATATAAAGATTACAATAAAGCCAAACTAGTTTCTATGAATCTACCTGGATGACATCTCTCAGAGACTAGATAAGAATCAACAAAGTTTCAGACCCTATATACATGTACCTGATTATGTTTATAAGTGCATTAATCTAAATCTCTCTCAAATAACAAACAACATTTATCAACAATTTATGGCTGAGTGAAAGAAAACATATTCAGTGCCTAGTCGTTATTTAAAATCTTATATTTGCATATCATTTACACAAAGCTTTAGTTAGTAAAACACTTTAGAAAAATCTGACAATTGAAACACTTTATACCTTTCTCTGATCACCATGGATAAGAATAGGTCAAGATTTTGGTAAAAAATTTAATTTGTTTCAGTGCAAATAATCAACAAATTCATGTTACATTTAGAAGCTTTAAAAGCAGGATTGCTTTTTGTTTGGAAAAACGTGATGTGACTGTCTTTCAGAAAAACCTAATACCCTTTTATTTCCATGGATTAGTACAGGTAATCAACAATTTCAAAATTGACACAAATATAAATGTGCTAAATAGGCCTAATTTAAGTGCAATATAGTAATAATGTATGTATCCTATCTGACAGTGAATTCAATATGCTGAATGGCAGGCAGAGTGGTTAAGGGGAAATCAATCATACCTGGCATCTACAAGGCAATCTTTACCATGTTGTTTTGCATTAATTCAGCAGCCATACAGCACACATTCTCACATATTCATGTTTAAGCTAAATAGCATAGTATAGTACATATAAGAACACGACATTATTAATCATACACATGGTGTAGATATACCTCAATATTATTTCAGCCAAGATCAAATAAGTCTATCAAGAGACAGTGGTGGGGAATGTAAAATCTAATTCTCCAGTTTTAGGATTAAAATGAAAGTTAATATCAACATGTTGATTAGGTTGTATGGTGATTGGTTGTTTATATAGATGTACAGCTTGTTGAGAATAATAGTCCCATCGAACATTAGTTTCATTAACAACTGGTAATAATGGACCGTTTGATATGACACTATTATCACTGAACTGATATTCTACCCACAAAGCAATACCATTCAAGTCACCAGACCTGGAAAAATTGATATTAATATAGGTTAAAGCTATGTAGCTACTATAAGCAAAACAATTTCTGATATTTCTGAATTTCCTTTTGGATATTTAAGAAATTTACCACAAGTTCTTTCCGAAAAAAGGTTTTCACTCACTCTCAAGATTTTTATTTATTGTTAAAAATTTTCTAAATAAATATAAATTTTCTGCTTACCACAAGGTTATCTGAGACAAATACATTTGAATACTCACACATTGAATGGTAACTTAGTAGTAGAAGTAATAGGTTTAGTATCTAAGACTGATTTGGACCAATCCAACTCGGCTATTGACACTGGATCTGTCAGTGGTAAACCTGGATATTCCCATAATGGTTGGCGTTCTACATTAATATCAGACTTCTCAGATGACTTCTGAATAAAATTCATTCTATTTCAAAAACTGTCATTTTGATCAAAATTTTCATTTACATGTAGACAAATCAAAAGAAGATAAACAATAAGCATTATAGAAGATAATGTGCAAGTAATTTGTATATATTGGGAGATATTGGTATTAATATCACTATATCAATTGGATATGTAATTACACACTAGGTATCACTGATACCATAATCTGCATCTTAAAATGAAATCCACAGGATATTACAGAAATTGGAGCAACCATACATGAAGGGAGATAATATTTTAGCTTTTCCCAAAACTCTGAAAGACTACAAATCTCAAATTTTACTACATTTGTTATGAAACTGAGAGGCCTCTCAAATACACTTGTGATTCCAACCAAACCATCATAGACATATACCTGTATAATGTTGTCAAATATATCTAAATCAAATCCTTCACAATTACCAACAGGAGCTCTAATCTTCCACAAATCTTTAAACTGCATTCCCACAGCTTTGATAGTCATCTGATAGGGTAATATAGCTACATCAGGTACCATGTATTGTCTGAGTTCAGATACTGCATACCAAAAATACATATTCTCCCAAGGTAAATTAGACGACATGAAGAATGGTTCACCAATTACTACATTAATCTGAAATGAATTTGACTAAATTTCATAAATATCATAAACTATGCACCCTTTCTTAGAGATGTATTGACAAATTGTACAGAGGTGGAAAGTACTTTGAAGGGCCTTCATTAAACAATAAATTTGGTGATCCTATAATAAGATATCTTAATGTTTTATAAAAATAAAAATATCCAGAAAAATAATGAATATATCCAAAATTGTTTTTATTACGACAAATAAAGACCCATGAAAAGGGATATGTCTAGAAAAACAGATACAAACTTTGTATTTAAAGAGATCTTCTGCTGTAATATCTTCTAGTGGTTTAGTAAAAACTGTAATTTTATCATTCAGTCTGTTATAATTTATATAAGATTTTAATACTCTCTCACACATAGGATTCGATTCTATTACAAATACCTAGAAAATATTAACAAATACTTAGAATATAAATAACAAATACCTAGCAAATACCAACAAATATCTAGAAAGAAACCAAAAATATATATTTTTTAAATATATGTTTTAATCAATTACATACAATTGAAACAATTAAAATCACAACGTGATAGTACCTTTTTGGCCCCTAATTGTGCCGCCATCAAGGGAAGTAAGCTTCCATCACTGATACATAAACATATAGAGTTGGTTGTGAGATTCTAAAATATAAACCAGTCCAATTAATCTTTCAATCTTTAGAATGCCAAGAAAAGAGACATGTAAAATTTGATTATGATGTTACAAAAATGACATGCTTTAATGTTCTGCTTTCTTTTCTTTAAAGATTTTTTTTTTTTTATACAACAAGAGTACATTTGACATTAAGTTTGTTTAAGATGAGACAATGCTCCTCTTAAATATAGATATTTCTGAATAAATACCTGTTTTAAAACTGAGATAAAGACATTGTTTCTTCGTGTGTCGTTAATTTGACCAATTCTAGTTCTACTAATAGAAGTATGTACACCACATTCACAGATTGGTCTTTCTAATTCGGCTGGTGAAGTACTGTAAGCAAATATGAATTATTCATATCACATGAAAATCTACAGTGAATATTACAATGTATAAAACCATAACTAAAATAATGTTCATACTAAGAACCTTAAAAGCATCTCTACTATAAATCTTGCCTTCAGATCCAATCAGACATGACTGACAATTCCGGTAATTAATTCATGCATCTCATTTTGTAGGTTATAGAGGTGAAAGTCGACGCCGCTCCGACTGTCAAAAGTACTGGCACAGGCATCTGAATATTTGACTGCATGTGAAAGATTTGGTGATCAACAAAGCAATGTTTGATGTTTTATTGCATTTATATGATAAACATTATAGAGTTAAATAAATATGATACATAAAATATGTTATTAACTTACTCATGACTGTCTACTACTTCAAACCATAAACTATATTCATCATGACTGCTCAATATTTTAACATTTTGATTAATATCTACTGTCAGAGGTACTGTAGGGTAGTATATAGCTTGCATCCAATGGTCTCTCCACTACATATGATGAAAAAGAAGCAAAATTGCAGATAAATTTTCTGTTTTGCATTGTGTAAAATTGTTTGTAAGCAATAAACTGAGAGTACAAACTTTAAACAAAATAAATGGAGTATTACATCCTTTTGCATCTTATGGGCTATTAAATATTGGAAACAACATGTAGTGTGCACTGAGGGAAATTTTCACAAAAGCATTTGTTGTTTACTCATTTTCACTTCCAACTGTCAGGGCCTCAGTTATTGTCAGAATCACAAGGTTTTTTTTTCCTATTAAACTTATCTGACATGGCCCTTTCCAAATTTTACACATTTACAATAGCCCTTACTGACCTGAAGCTTATCTCCATCAGGATGAGCCCAGCGAGGAGCACAACTGAGAATAACCTCCCCTTGTGGATCAACTTCTATATCCCACCACATCAATACAGCATCCACACTGCCCTTGTTTAAAGATTTAATAATAACTGTTGAATTATCATCTTCAGGAATACCTTCTTTACTGGCAAAATCAAACCTGCAAGGAAATAAAGCGGTTGCAAATCAGGAATATACGGATCAAGCAAACACAAATCACTTGTCCATCTACATAGAATATGACAGAATAGCATTGGGCCTTCATCAGAATCATTTCTCCACAATGTCAAGCTTTTACAAACCTTGACATCATTAACCACTTATCATCTTTTAAGAATTTGTATTGGATAGTATAGCCAATCCAAAACAGCCTTCCAAAACATTCACAGTCATTTGTCTACAGTTTATATATGTTGAGTGCTTTGATTGGTTGTATTCACTTATGTACAATCCAATCAAAACCTTGTGTTATATCAAAACAGAAACAGAAACATACTGCTAACAATAATAACAAGACATTGCCACACGTGGCACAGAGTGGGACTTTGCTAACGTTGCAAAATTGCAACAAACAGGCCGAAACATCTGATTTTCTAGGAGCATATGGCCAAAGCAACTAGGTATCCGTGTGCAAACAATTTTTTGGAAAAACGTTATTTCCTACTGACGTAATTCGCTGACCTATATAAATGCTAAATTAAAAGTTTACGCGGATGTGCCACGCCCATCTCATTTGTTTTTTGCGTAAATCTAATAACATTCAAAATATATATTCACGGTACAAATTTGAAGCTTGTACATTTAAAAGACCACGAAATATGCACAAATACATTTCAAAAAGGCAAAATGTACTTTAATTTTAAAAGTGCAAAAATTAAATTTTAATTTTAAAAACTTTTGTTATTCATTGCAGGAAAGTGGACAAAACGCCCCTTAAGAATCTGAAAATAATAAACCTCTAAATTAATTAGGTCACGCTCTAGAGCAGTCCAAAGTTGTGAATAAAACCGGAAGTGGACGTCGGAGGTCAAATGTCAAAGTATTAAATGATAGACACGGTCTATGACCTTTGACCTACTAAAGTTCAAGGTCACCAAGGGTCAAGGTCACGAGAAATAAGCTTCCAAAATTAGAAAAAAATATTAACTGGTAACCTATTGTCGAAAAATTGCAACAAACAGGCCGAAATATCTGATTTTCTGGAATAAACTGGCCAAAGCAATGAGGTATCTGTGTGCAAAGTACTTTTTTAAAAAAGGCTATTTACTGCAGCCGTAATTTGCTGACCCATATAAATGGTAAATCGGAATTTTACACGGATGTGCCACGCCCATCTAATTTTTTTTATATAAACCAAATCACATTCAAAATGAATATTCACGGTACAAATTTGAAGTTTGTACATCTAATAGATCACGAGATATACATACATACATTTCAAGCAAACGTAAATACGGCAAAATATACTTAAATTTTCAAAAATCAAAAACTTCAATTTTCATTTTAAAAACCTTTGTTATACATCGTTGGAAAGAGGACAAAAAGCACTTTAAGAATCTGAAAAAAATAACTCTCTAAATTAATTAGGTCACGCTCTAGAGCAGTCCAAAGTTGCGAATTTCGCTGTTTTTAGGCAGCTATAAAACCGGAAGTAGACGTCGGAGGTCAAATGTCAAAGTATCAACTGATAGCCAAGGTCAATGACCTTTGACCTACTAAAGGTCATGGTCACCAAAGGTCAAGGTCACGAGAAATAAGCCCCCAAACTTTGAAAAAATTCAACCGGATGTTGCAAAAATGCAAAAGCGAAATTCAAAAATCGACTTCCAATGTTTTTTTGCAATTTTTATGTTCTTTCATTTGACACCAAAATCATCTCAATCGGATAAGCCATAATGTCTGAATTAAATTCGCGCAATTTCAGAAAAATCAAAATGGCGGCGAAAGTTGCGCATGCGGCCTTGATTTTATTTTCTTCGCTTTTTTGTATGGCTAATGGCTACCCGATGATACAAGTTTGAATCTCATACATTAATAAAACCGGAAGTTATTCAACCGGACGTAAAACTCTATTTTTCGCAAAAACCGGAAGTGACGCAAAAATTTTGACCTACTTTTTGGAAATCATTCCATGGGCTACATATACTCAATTTTTTTAAGATTAATCGGTCTTTAAATAACAAAGTTGCAAAAATGTGCAAAATACGGCAAAAAAATGTGTGCTACGAATTTTCGAATTTTGAAATTTTGAAATTGCTATCTTGTTGGAAATTATTTCAAGTTTCCAAAAATGCAAACCCGACGAAAATCGATTGAAAATTGCGACTTCTAGAGCCACTGACCGACTTTTTAGGTATGTTGCAATGCAGCACTTCCGGTTTTGCAAAAATGTTCCATTTTATATTTATGCAACACGTCGCCACTACAGAAGATCAGGAGATGTTGTGAAATTGCTGCAACTATTGCAGCCTAGGCTGTGTGCCCTGTGTAAATTTCGAAAAAAAAAAAAAAAAAAAAGAATTGACAAACCGAAAACAAACTGGGACTTTGCTGAAAGCAAAGTCCAATAACAAGACATTACCTGAAGACATGTACAGGTTGTGATATGGGTGTAAATAATGATGTATCTAGTTGATCTAGTTGTATATCATGTAAAGAAGCAGCACCACTACATTTACAGCATGCTAGAGGAGGGGAAATAGCTCTAGATTCACTTGTTTTTATTGGTTGTAAAACATTCCATTTCTTAATGAAATCTGAAGACACTAATTGTACATACATATTAGCTGCTCTAGGAATGACCAGACATTTTTTCTGAAGAATATTACAAGATATCCCAAATCAATTAATAATCATGATGCAAAAAAAAAAATACCAAATAAGGCTAGGGTAAAAAATTGTGAAAATAGAGGTAGGATGCATTTAACAATAACGAAAAGAGCCAACTAACCTTATTAAATCCATTATACAAATTTTTGTGGTATTATATAAAATTAATTATTCATATTATGTTTACTTAAAATCTGTTTAGCAGACACACTCAAGGTAATATGATTTAGTTTCAGTCAGTTTTAACAATTTAATATAAACACAACATTTACCTCTAATAAATGTTTATGAGCATGATTATAAGTTCCTATAGCCCCTTCACCTATCAATTCTGTATCTAGAACTTCAGTTACTAAAATATTGGCTCTTTCTTCCATATCATTACCTTCAAAAAAGAACATGAGAATTTCACTGGTGGTTTAACAAGATTTAAATATAGATCAAAAGCTCTACCAAACATTCATAACCTTTATATTTCCATGTGCATCTTTGTGATTCTGAAAACAGCACTTCAGTCAGCACTTATGCAAATACCTTCTAGCAGTTCTTGGCTCACCCTAACCACCTATTATTTAAGAAGTGAGTTATACCAACAAGAACTTGTTATATAAGCTTAATGTAAATCAGTCCCAAAATAAATAATCATGAATCAATAATACCTGGGCCTGATTTCATCTCTGTTGATCTTTTAGGAATTAATTTAATTTTATCAGCAAAATTATTTTTCTTCATTATTTCTTCAGCACATTTAGCCATTGGTTCAAAGGCCTGAAAAAGGGTGGAAGGAATAATTTCGTAAAGTTTTTGGCAGACCATTACTCCTTTGGACTCTTTTATTTTAAATGGAAGTTCTGACTGATTAATGCAACATATTGATAATTTCGAGGAGAAAATGGTTAATGACAAAATTAATCAATTGAACTTCGACCTTAATGCAAGAACTGAACTTCAAAAAAAATTGTGTAGTTTATACAGAGAACAACCTACCTCACAGGCAGTAATTTGGTCAGCACCAGAGGCAGCTGCCATCATTGACAATAAACCAGTACCTGTTCCAATATCTAATACTTTAGCTTTTTCACCTCTAGCATGTATCATCTCTATAGCTTTCTTTACTCCAGTATAATACTTCTTATTCTGAAACATATAGCATAAACTTATAACGCCCTAACAATGTACACAATAGACCACATATATACATTTCATTGAAATTGATTTGGATAGTATCCAGTTATGTTATATATCAAGAATATAAATAAAAAATTTACCCTTTCAGTATCGTGTAACATATCAGCATAAGCAGACCTGAAATATATAAAGATACATGTAGATTAATATTTCAGAGTTTTCACTAGGAAACTCATAATACCTGTAGGCTATATTTTTTTAATGAAATACATTTTAAAATTTACTACATACACTATACCCATCTACCCGATACACATGTTATTACACGCTTTAAGAGTATAAGACGTCATTATTTTCTCTGTTCAATAGAGTTTGTAATACGTCATTTGTCCCAAGTATTACATTATGGTATAATTCATTATCTTCTTCATAACGTCAATTTAAGGAAGATAAAGAATGAATTTATTAGTTAGTGTTTTCATTACCACCGAGAGGGTGAAATAATGTAGGCCTAACTCAAAGAAAATAAATGAATAAATAAATAATAAATCTCTCCAAAAAAAAAAAATACAAAACAAAAAAAACATGTTGGTATAATCTCTGTACGGATAAAATGATGTGACTGTATGAAGAAGATAATGAATCATACCATTATGTAATACGTGGGACAAATGATGTATTACAAACTTTATTGAACAGACAACATAATGACGTCTTATAACGTTCTTAAAGCGTATAATAAAATGTGTATCGAGTGCACCCATCATACATTTACAAGCAGCAATTGGTACACTCTAGGCTAGTCCATTGCAGAAAAGGGGATGGGCCCACCAGGCACCACTGAAATTTAGTCTAATCATATGTATTGATTTTGTCTTTTAGTCGAAAAATATCAGGCAGACTGGAGATATATATATATCTTGACAGGGTTATGAGGAGTCCAGAAGGCTTCGAATAAGTTGTCTTTAAATGAAATAGTCATTGATCGATATTGACAAGAAAAACAATGATTTATTCACCTGGCTATTTCTTGATGATAATCATACTCCTCATCTTGTAATATCCACTGCATTTTACCAGTTATAGGACACAACTTGGAAGTAAATGTGCTCATTTTGACTTTATGTTTGATATGATTGAAAGATTCCACCCAAAACGACGATAAAACATTAAAAGCAAGTATCATTTCATGGTATCAAGTAAAATTTTATGGAGGCTGCCATCTTGTTTAGGGGGAGACAACTCGTCTTGAATGAATTATGCAAATTAACGAAATAATTACATCTAAATCTAATGATATCCTCATGAACTATTTGCTACAGATTTTTGTTCCTTATTTCTTTGAATGTTTTACTGAAAAAAATATTTTCACTATCAGACTTGATGAATTGAAGTAAAATCATAGAAATAGAAATGTTTGACAATAAACGGTTGAGGGGAGATAACCCTATTTTATTTACTACAGACAAATATAAATATAAAGCGATTGAACAAAACAGTGTTGTATAAAAGCGAGTCGACAAGACAATATCTTAATTTCATTTCTCACGACACAAGTCTGAATATCTATTAATTTGGAAATTTGAATCCCTAAGAAAATCTAATTAAGAGATTAGCAGCAACAAGATCGGTTTAGAAAATAAACAAAGTCTGAACTTTGTAAATTCATTATCTTCTTCAAGGTGACAAAGTCACAGATGTTTGAACCGATGCATCTTAAATCGTGTTTCTTTATTTACTGAGATACTTTAAAACGTGACTCCCTAATTTCTTTTTTATTTTGTATCTCTAAACTTACAGTTTTCAAGAGAAAAGTAGACATCAAATACAAGATTAGAACATTAAAAGATTCAAACGATATTTAAATCAGAAAGTATTTTTTCTGTTGATATTTTGCAAAATTCGTCTTGAACGAAACGGTAAGTCTTTTTTTATTTTGTATTTTCATATTTGTTTGTAAGCCTTGAATGGATGTTAGTTATACTGAACCTGATCGCGCTGATGTAGTAGGTCTTGTGCTGTTAGTACAGGTAATATTTGTCAGGATTCCTACATTAACCTACTAGTTCATATCAGGGTTAATAGAAATGATAATAACAATAAAACCCTTATTTTACATGGGTCAGAAATATGTCCAATAGACAAGGAAGGACACGGTCTAACATTGAGCCTAAGGTTCGATTTAAATTAGAAAATTATTTCAACAAGTTTCAATTATGGCTAATCAAGTTAAGCTATGATTCGCATGTGATATATATAAGATAGCAATTCAAAAATTTCCGGTTGCAGACTTAAAATCGATCTTACCAAGTCTGTTTGTTCCGTAAGGTTATAGAAAGGAAGCATATTTGAAGATAAGGTTCAAAAATCTCACGAAAAATTTACAATTTGATTTTATTTGCAGATGATTGTGTTAAATATTAATCATAAGTTGAACCCTGGTGAAAATATTTGTATATCACATCATGCAGGTTTATGAAAACTTTTGTATATCACAATTTATTTCATGCAGGTTTCTGTTTAATCTACAATAGAAGATGTCGACAATGGATGCTATAAGTAATGTGCCGTCTGCTCTAGGAGGGAATGGAATGGCGCTAAATTTAAATTCATTTCTACAAATGGTACAATTAGCTACAATACAGGCTCAAACTAGAGAAATTGGTTGTCAAACTGGAATGGGTAAGTAGATCTATATATTAATCATCTTTACAATGTCAAGGTAGGCCTATTGCAGCCTCCGACTACATACTGTAATACCGTGACATCGATAGGCATATTTCTTAAATCACGGAAGTATTTTTCCATTGGTCTATACACGTATTGATACGATAGATTTTTATATGATTAATCATAATAAAAATGATAGATGCAATGACTCTCTAGGATTTTCAGTGGATCCAGCAATCCCTTGTCAAGTTCTGTCACGGATTATCCATACCAAATTACATAGGAATAATTAGGAAGATGACTAAAGACATAAAACAACCACTATTAATATTTATTTCGCTAAATGTTTAATTGTGTAAAATATATATACATGTATATATTTTTCTAGTTTACTCAACATGTCGAATACAGCCATCACCTGGTCATTATGTTTCTGGTACAGTTGATTTTGCACAGAGTGTTGTAAGTATTGTTAATAATCAACAAACTATTTGTTGTGTTTCATAGTCACCTGTACATTAACCGGATACTTTTTAACTAGCAATGATATTTACAGTGATGAACGTTGAAGTAAAGACGTCTAAATTCATTTTTTACCGTTACACGTTTAGTCCGAATAACATAACGAAAAATCTATTTAACAATCATGGTGGCAGACTTGGTAAATAGTAGTTGGCCTTTAAAGGAAGTCGTATTTTATTTCGGCGGAAAGGAAACCGGCCTTGGCATTACCTTTTGACAGATTAGTAGGTGTGTTTTGCGCTCTGATTAAAGGCACTGGAAGTAATATTTAGACACAACTATGGTTTTCTCTCAAAATTATAAAAAAATATTTGTCAGATCTTTTCTATTCTCACCCAGACTCTTTCAGAACACATATTGAATCAGATATTTCTTGTATTGTAGAATTCACGATGTGAAGCTACAGGAGATTTAGAGATGAAAGTTGATATTCAAGGTTTACCAATTACAGATAGCATTAAAAAACATGGCTTCCATATCCATCAACTAGGTGATATCACTAACGGCTGTGATTCGACTGGCAGTCATTATAATCCATTTAATGGCCAACATGGAGGTCCGGACACTCAAGATAGGTAAGAACTGAATAGTGAGGTTAAATAGATACCGAGCATCAAGATAGCTAGGAACGAACTCTCAGGGTAGATAGATACCAAATAGTCAAAATGGATAGGAATACGAATATTGAAGGTACCGGATTCAAGGATAGAAAGATACAAAGGGACAACTATACAACGAAGATACATAGATTCGAGGACGAAGAGATAGGCAGGATAGATATAGATAGTACAGCCAAAATCAATACTGAATAGTAAAACGCTGTTAGAATAGATAGTAGCTATAAGTTGGCAGAGTGGAGAGGACCTTGCTCGCTGCTAAGGAATCACGATTTCTCAGGGTTTATGTTCCATTTTAAGACTATGATTATAGTGTCGAAATTTCCCTTTAACTTTATACACATACTTCTTTCAGACATTATGGTGATTTGGGGAATTTGGAAGAAGATAATTATGGTAACATTAAAACTATTTTAACTGAAAAAGTAGCTACATTGACTGGTACATATTCGATCAATGGTAGATCTATGGTGGTAAGTAATAAATGGAATTTCTGAATCTGAGAAAACTTATTCGATTGTTCATTTTATTTCCGAAGCCACCCAGCTCTTGCGCGTTTCATTTCCAGTAAAACGTCTGAATATCGGCCACGCATATCTCATTTTTATCCTTATAGTTGCACAGCAGAGAAGATGATTTAGGAAGGGGAGGTAATACCGAAAGTCTATCATCTGGTAATGCTGGTTCTAGAATGGGATGTTGTGTTATTGGTTATTCGGATGGGTCAAGATGGCAAGGTTCAGCAGCACGATTGTCTAAAATGACCATGAGAAAGAGACCAACCAGAATTATTCATGCCCCTATTGGACGATAAAGTGCTCATTTCACAGAGTTGGCGCATAGTGCCTGTATAATAATATGACATTTTAAATGGTAGTGATACTACGCACTGGAAAACACTCAACATGTACCTAAATCTGAGTGTACTTATTAAGAACATATGTATACTGAAGTGTTGCTGAGAAGGACAGGAAAGGACAGTGGTAGCTTTTCTTGTGTCAGCACCTTAAATTGAATGTGTTTTCAGGTAAAGCCTATATTATAACTGAAGTAGGAATTCTTAGATTTGATGGATTTGATAAACCCTCCTTAAAAAAATAACTTAACATGAACAGATTTACATTTTCTCAACTTTAATACTAATAACAGAAATATAAATGAAATGTAGCATCGCTTTAATTTGGAAATAAACTTCTGTTATACAGATGTATTTTACCACCCGTATGCATTGACCAGGTGTTGAGCTCTTGCTATGACGTCATTACTGTAATCATCACCTGTTGTTCCACCATCCATTCCCGAAATTGTTCTCACATTGCCGGGACCGAAATTATAGGCTGCTACTCCACCTATTAAATATTATGTGTGTTATTTACTGCCAAAGCCAATAATATGGATTATGATAAAAATGCTAAATTTCAGGCAGCTGAACTGAAGGTAATGTGATCCATGCTTAAGGTTAAATTAAGCAAATAATTAAGCTTTCATGCTTTGAATGATATAAACATTTTTTATCTAATTCGATCCCAAAAATGTTTTGCTTTGGTGGATAGATTAGCTACATATTCGTATAGTGGTAGACAGTGAAAGCATATGAAAAATCTTTGCAACATTAAATCATCAAAATGGCCGTGTTTATTAAATGTAAGCAGGGCATAAATGTTTCAATTTCTCATGTCTCTTACGACTGCAAGGAACGGCAACATTTCTTTGCTATTCGGGATTTCTGCCGTCATTAATGGCTGTATTAAAGAGGGAAAAAGTATGCAAAACAATTTTATATCGGAAGACACTTACCTTTAATATGGTACTCAGAAGCCCAACTGGGATGTTTACGTTGTATGGCTTTTATATATTTCAATAAAATTGCTTGTGTCATTTGGTTGATATGGTCACAACTGTCCCATGGGTATTTTTTGCAATTTTGTCCGGAGTTTTTAAAGTCACACTAAATATATAAATCGAGAATTTCAGTTTTGCAGCAAACCAAAAGCAAAATATGGAGCATATGGAAATACCATAAATTTTTTTTAAATCGGGGAAAGTTTATAAGATATTATTAAAGACTTTAAAAAAAACAGTTTGCTGTTACTTCATCATTACTTAAAGCATTGCAACGTATTACAATTCAAAAGTCGAGAGGATACCGACCATAAAAGTTTGTTGTATTCTACAAAAACAGACACCAAAAGCTTCTTGTTTCATAAGGAATCTGGTGCTTACGGACGAGATACGCTCGACCAATAACATGCTACATGTACCTCCAATAAGTGACTAAAACGTCTTTCAACTAAAACATTTAGGGTCATATTACCTGCATGATGCCCCAAGCTTTACCATTGTCTCCCAAACCATTGGTCTTATACAACAGTCTACCACCTCTAGATTCGCGACTGGCAACAGCAGCAATCACTGCTGGATGGATACCTGGTAAGTTATAAACGGGAATATAAAGCAATGAAATCATAATGTCAAAAAGTCTAAAAGAAAAACGAATTACTTCGTAGAATTTGGAATGCATGGAACAGATGTTCAAATGGCATTATGGGTTTACTAATCAAGTTCAATTCCAATCTTAATTTTAAATCGAGGATGTCCATAAATATTTAAGAAGGGTTGTATATAAAAGAGAGAGAACTTACAACTGTTTCTTCCAGCTGTAATGTAACATTGTTTACGTTTGTTCAATTCAGCTATATCATTATCCAACATTTTGTTAGATGCACGTACCCCTAAAACGGAAATCATATTCAAATCACTCTTTATCAAAATATAAAAAGAAAACTGACACTGATAAAGACAATATTAAATAAAACCATTGAGGACTAAATGACAGCGAACCATCTTGGTACCAGGTAGGGCTTTCCTACATACTTTTGATTCAGGGGTAGGGGAGAGAGGATTATTGGGGCTAAAAATGAATTTCCCCCACTAAATATATTCTGACAACAGACCAATTTCATGTACTTCGTACAGAAGCAATTCCAGAAGAGAAATCTCTCAAGCTTTTCACCCCAAGTCTTTAAAAAGGAATGCTATATTATTTCATTCACGACATTATGCTACCCTGGTAAGATAATATTATTTTGGGGTATTATTTTCTTACTTACCTGTATAGCTCAACCCATCTTGGCTAGAAGTTTTGGAACCTGCTCCGACTGGATTCAACTTCATGAAATCACCATAACACTGGTAGGACCCTTAATCAGTATAAAAAAAACCATCTTATTTCCGGTTTTAAGTTTAAGACATATTAGATCATAAGCAATAAAACCCCAAACATAAGGATACTTAATAGTTACTCCCTTCATGATAGCCGATGTATGTTGGAAATGACGTACAACTTTTTCCTTGATGTTCTGGCCGCGGTGGCTCATTGATTTAGATGCTTGTTCGCTAACCTGGGGGTCTAGGGTTCAATCCTGGCAAACATCCAGATGAACCTTCGCATTTTCAGCCTGGTTCCCTTTGTCAGTGATGTATCTAGTCGTTCGGACAATAAACCAAGGGCCCGTGTACTACTAGTTGCGCACGTTAAAGATTCTCCGAATCGCTAAAAGAGTAGGTTAAAGCTGCTGTCCGGACATAAGCCCAAAAGGTGCAGAATATAGGACGTAAACTCCATTTTATTTCATTACAATTTTTTTTTTATCCTGGCGTTCCTGGTGAATAAGAATCTCTCTTACCCGAGGAAGATGTTTGGGTTCTTATAGATGTACTGGGAACACAACATTTAATATTGGAAGGACCGGAACATAGATTACTGATAAATCTTCCGTTGGAACATCCACTGTAAGTCCCTTTACACTGTCCTCCTTTAGCCGTACATTTACCTAGAACAATAATGACATGCTTAACTGATTTATTTTTCTAAAAACCTTACAAAGAAAAACCAAAAAAAACCCCTTTGCGACCACCAATGGGATTCATTCAGTGGCGCATCTAGTGGCGCCAACAAATTCTATCACTCTTACATGTATGCCAATATAACTTACCATTTGTAGTGGCTGTTACTGTTGGTGCATTTGGAACACAACATTTGATATTGGATGGTCCTGGACATAGATTACTGATAAATCTTCCATTCGAACACGTTGACTTTCTGGACCAGAACGATCCACTGGAAGTACTTTTACACTGTCCTCCTCGAGCGGTACATTGATCTATATGAAGTGAAAATTCAAATTGGTTAAGGGATGCCCGACATCTTAGGATGATCAAAAGGTTGAATTTAAATTGTTATTATCCAATAAATCGACAAAGTAATTTTGAAACAAGCCCAGATTCATGACAGCTGTATACTCCTATTCAATATGTTTCAGACATTTAATTCATCTCAATTCTAAGATATAGTATTCCCTTAAATTAAGTCAGAATTGTTTTTAATATGTACTTCTAAAATTTAAATAAAGGTCAATTTTCGAATTTTGTCATTTTGATGGAACTACAGTCAATCCTGAACGTTATGCTTACCTGCGTTAACATAGCAACATAAAAGGGTAAAAACTACCAATACATTTGTCACATAATATCCCATCTTTGCAATGTTTGTAATATATGCGTGCCAGTTTTTGTGGTATATATAGCCCAAACCCGGATGCTCATCAAAACGAACATCACAACATATTCAATTAATCACTAAGTCCGTTGTTTACGTATGGGATATAAATTTCGATGAAATATTAAAAGGGTAGTTCTAATGTCCAGAAAAGGATTATTTAGATTTTGAATTATAACTGGTATCTCGATGACGACAACTGCGTTTTTTGACATCCGGATCTGTGAATCCAAATTCGTGAAAATTTTCGCTGAAAAACTCACATCTCATTTGCTTGCAGGATACCTTCGAAACCAATACTCTTATCCCCAACCAAAACGCACCTGGTGATCGCTAGGGCGTGAGAGTATCTTATATAATTTGTAGCCCTTTAATCTATTTCTAATAAGCATGTGGACCTTCAAGTTATCATGATGCGAACAGAGTAAACGTAAAACGTGCTGGAGATATCAAATATATACACCATTAGAACATTGTTGATTTCTAACTAGGATGTTTGTAAAGGGTGTGTATTATTCAGTTTCTTTGTGAAAGATTGTTTAATTGTTCTTGTTGACATTTGCATCAAATGATTTTTTTTTGTTGGCTATGTTTTGCTTTTTGATATATGAATACCGATATTGACGTCTGTACACATCATATACATATTATTATCCTTTATTATCCAAAGAAAACAGAATTACAGAGCAATGACGAAAATCATATACGTAACGTACGTAACCTAGCTATCAGAGTAATTGTAATTCCAAGTTAGATTCGTGTAGAACCATTCGTGTAGAACCATTCGTAGAACCATTCGTGTAGAACCATTCGTGTTAACCAGTATATAGACTTCAAAGATATTTAGAGGCTGTAAAGATCACTTTTGTCTCTAATATGGACACAATGATATATTCTTAACTAGAAATAGGATTGATCTCAAATTCAAATATGTGCGGATATTGCCACAGGCTTTCAATACAATTGTCCAGACTAGAATTTTGTCTTCAATATTTTGTTTAATAAGGACAAGCTCTTGAATGATATTCGATTCGCCAAAAAAAAAAAAAAAAAAATACTCAAATTAATAAGCCAAAACCTAAAACTAAAAAATAAGGGGATTTTTGAAAACATTTATTATTACCATATTTATTCGTCGATTTTACACATACATGTATAGGCTATTGTTATTTATATCTTTGGTTTTTAGTTAAATTAATCCCCCAATCTACTCATACCACAGAACTATAAGAGTTATAACTAAAATGGATACGAATATAACTATTGAAGGTACTGAATTCAAGGAAGAAAGATGTAAAGGGATATCTATACAACGAAGATACATATATTCGAAGAAGGCAGGATAGATATAGATAGTATGGATAAAATCGAATGGTACAACACTGTTAGGAAAGACATTCGTTGCTGAGGAAGCACGGTTGCTCAGGGTTTATGCTCTAACCCTATGATTAGTATTATCTCCATGACTATATATATATATAACAGGGGATGTAACTAGTTCAGAAGTACCTTCATAAAACATCACTCTACAACGTTATCTGCATGAATTTGGTCTCGACGTGTAGCTAAAAGGCCATACTTTCGAATCAATTAATAAAAGTTGGGCTCACTGAATTTAATGTTGTAAAAAATAAACAAAATAGACCTATCGGAGGTTTTGTCGTAAATTTCTTATAAGCAGACGGTACGACATTTCAATGGTTCTTACTGATTGGATAAAAAAATATTATGAATTTTAATCAAAAGTCAACATAAGTTATATATTTTTTAATTATTATTTCAAGCTGATTTGGATTGACGTCGCTACACGTCGAGACCAAATTTATGCAGATTGATTAAATGATAACGTGGTAGAGTGATGTTTTATAATGGTACTTCTGACTTAGTTACATCCCCTGTTATATATATAGTCATAGAGTACTATACATTATCAATATACCATGTCACGAAAACCCGTGATCTATGGTGGTAAATAATAAAAGTATGCTACACCCTCATTATAACGCTAAGAGGCTTTGTAGAAACTACAACGCTTGCTGAGTTGACGAACTTTTCAACAATCCCGGTTTCCCTCCCTTTGGTAACTACAAATAGGCATAAAACCTCTAAATGCGATAGTTTTTTTTTCATTCCAAAGCCACCAAACTCTTACTCTTTATAAACAATAAAACTATTAAATATCGGCAACGCACATTTTATTTTTATCCTCATAGTTATACAGAAGAGAAGATGATTTGGGAAGGGGAGGTAATACCGGAAATCTATCATCTGGTAATACTGGATCCAGAATATTGTTGTTTTATTGGTTATACGGATGGGTCAAGATGGCAAGGTTCAGCAGCACGATTGTCTAAAGTAACCATGAGAAAGAAACCAACCAGAATAATTCATGCCCCTATTGGACGATAAAGTACTAAATTTCACAAAGTTGACGCATAGTGCCTGCATAATAATTTGACATTTTATATGGTACTGGAAAACACTTAACATATACCTAAATCTGAGTGTTTTTTTTTATTAAGAACACATGCACTGAAGTAATGCTGAGAAGAGCAGAAAAGGACGATGGTAGCTGTTCTTGCGTCAACACCTTAAAATGAATGTTTTTAGGTAAAGCCTATATTACAACTGAAGTACGAAGTCTTAGATTTGATGGATTTGATAAACCCTCCTTAAACAATCAAAAACTTAACATGAACACATTTCGATTTTCACAACTTCAGGACTAATAAAAGAAATATAAATGAAATGTCATGTCGCTTTTATTTTGAAATAAACTTCTGTTATACAAATGTATTTTACCACCCGTATGCATTGACTAGGTGTTGCGCTCTGGCTATGACGTCATTACTGTAATCATAACCTGTTGTTCCAACATCCATTCCCGGAATTGATCTTACATTGCCGGGACCGAAATTATAGGCTGCTACTCCTCCTATAAAATATTAAGTGTGTTATTTACTGACAAAGCCAAAAATATGGATTATGATAAAAATGCTTTAAACTAAATTTCAGGCAGCTGCTGAACTGCAAGGTGCTTTGCCTACGGTTATACATTCAGCAATTTTAATTAGGCTTTCGTGCTTTGAATAATTTAAACAAGTTATACGTAATTCGATCCCACAAATGTTTTTTAGATGGATGGATTTGCTACATATTCCTATAGTTTAAGATGGTGAAAGAATATGAAAAATCTTTGCAATATAAATCATCAAAATGGCCGTGTTTATGTTTGTAATATTTCAATTTCTCATACAGAGTTATCGTTCCTTGCCGTATCTTGCGACGGCAGGGAACGGCAACATTTCTATTTGAGAAATAGAATTTTCTTTGCTATTCGGCTGTATTAAAGAGGGAAATAGTATGCACAATAATTATATATCGGAAGACACTTACCTTTAATATGGTACTCAGAAGCCCAACTGGGATGCTTACGTTGTATGGCTTTTATATATTTCAATAAAATTGCTTGTGTCATTTGGTTGATATGGTCACAACTGTCCCATGGGTATTTTTTGCAATCTTGTCCGGAGTTTTTAAAGTCACACTAAATGTATAAAAGGAGACTTTCAGGTTTGCAGCAATCAAAATCAAAATATAGAGCATAATTTATTATGGAAACTTACCATTAATATTGCATTCCTTAGATCGGGGAAAAGTCTATAACATATTATTATAGTCTTTAAACAAAGTCAGTTTACTGTTACTTCATCAAATTAAGAGCATTACAACGCATTACAATTGAATTGTAGACTATAAAAGTTTGCTGGATTTTACAAAAAATCAGGCATTAAAAGCTTCTTGTTTTATAAGGAATCTGGTCTTATGGACGAGATACACTCGACCGGTAACATGCTACACGTACCTCCTATTACGTCTAAGCGATTAAAAACGCAATTAAACTAAAAAATTCAGGGTTATATTACCTGCATGATGCCCCAAGCTTTACCCTTATCTCCCAAACCATTGGTCTTATACAACAGTCTACCACCTCTAGATTCGCGACTGGCAACGGCAGCAATCACTGCTGGATGAATACCTGGTAAGTATAAAAATATAAAGAAATAAAATCATAATGTCAAAAAGTCTAAAAGAAAAACGAATTAATTCGTAGAATTTGGACGCATAGAACAGATGTTCAAATGGCATTGTTGGGTTTACTAATCAAGTTCAATTCCAATTTAAATTTTAAATCGAGGATGTCCATAAATATTTAAGAAGGGTTGTATATAAAAGAGAGAGAACTTACAACTATTTCTTCCAGCTGTAATGTAACATTGTTTACGTTTGTTCAATTCAGCTAAATCTTCATCCAACATTTTGTTAGATGCACGTACCCCTAAAACGAAAACCATATTCTAATCACTCTTTATCAAAATATATAAAGAAAACTGACACTGATAAGGACAAGGTTAAACATAATCTTTGATGACTAAATCATAGAAGACCATTTTGGTACTAGGTAGGGCTCTTCTGCATACTTTGATTGCAGGCCCGTTCTCGAAGCTAAAGGGGCGGGGCAAAGAGGTTTGGGGGCTAAAAATTATTGTCCACTCTGAGTATATTCTGACGAACAGACAGAAAAGAAATCTTCTAAGCATGTCACCCCAAGTCTTCATAAAAGAATGCTATATTATTCCCCCGATGAAATTATGCTCCCCTATAAGATATTTTTGGGAATAAATCTTATTTTCCAAAATTAGAAACGCATAGGCTCTCATTTACCTGTATAGCGCAACCCATCCTGACTAGATGTGTTAAAACCTGCTCCTGCTGGATTCAACTTCATGAAATTACCATAACACTGGTAGGACCCTTAATCAGTAAGAACACAATCATATTATTTCTGGTTATAACTTTAAGACACATCAGAATATAAGTACTAAGATTCCAAACATAATTATAATTTGATACTCAATAGTTACTCCCTTCAGGATAGCTGATGTACAGTGAAAATGCTGTACAACTTCTTAGGGGAAAGGGTTCAATCCCTGCATACGTCCAGATGAACTTTCGCATTTTCAGCTCGGATCACCTTGAAAGCGATGCATCTAATCGTTCGGACAATAAACCAAGGCCCCGTGTGCTACAAGTTGGGAATCGCTAAAAAAAAGGAGACTGAAGCTGCTGTCCTGGCATGACGTTGCCACCGTCTTCGTTAGCCCAACGTATACTGGGTTGTATTAAATTTCATTTTTTGATATCCTGGCGATCCTGGTGAATTAGAACTTCTCTTACCCGAGGAAATTGGGGTTCTTATAGATGTACTGGGAACACAACATTTAAAATTGGAAGGACCGGAACATAGGTTACTGATAAATCTTCCGTTGGAACATCCACTGTAAGTCCCTTTACACTGTCCTCCTTGAGCCGTACATTTACCTAAAACAATAATGACATGCTTAACTGATTTATTTTTCTAAAAACCTTACAAAAAAAAATAAAAACACCATTGCGACCAATGTGCTTTAGTCAGTGGCGTATCTAGAAAATGGCGCCTACAAATTATATCTCCCTTACATGTATGCAAATATAACTTACCATTTGTAGGCGTGGCTGTTACTGCTGGTGCATTGGGAACACAACATTTGATATTGGATTTTCCTTGACATAGATTACTGATAAATCTTCCATTCGAACACGTTGACTTTCTGGACCAGAACCAACCATTGGAAGTACTTTTACACTGTCCTCCTCGAGCGGTACATTTATCTATATGAAGTGAATATTTAAAAAATGACAATTTAAATTGGTTAACGGATGCCCCACACCTGAGGATGATCAAAAAGTTGAATCTAAATTATTATCCTATAAATCCAACTGATGAATATAATATACACAACATAAAAATATAGCAACATAAAAGAATAAAAACTACCAATACATTTGTCACATAATAAGGGTAGTTCTAATTTCAAGAAAAGGATTATTTAGATTTTGACTAAGAACTGGTATCAACATGACGACAACTGCGTTTTTTTAGACATCTCGATCTGAAAACCTATGACCGCTATTCTTATTCCTAACATTACGCACCTGGTGATCGCTAGATAAATGCTTTTTTGCTGAAATCTGTATCCCTTTAATCTATTTCAAATTAGCAGTAAACCAAGGCCCCGTGTGCTACAATGTGCGCACGTTAAAGATCCCCCGACAGTTGGGAATAGCTAAAAGAGTAGGTTAAAGTTGCTGTTATGACATGACGTTGCCCGTCTTCATTAGCCCATTAGGTGCAGAATTAGGACGTAAACTCCATTTTATTTCATTTCAATTTTTGATATCCTGATGTTTCTGGTGAACTAGAATCTTTCTTACCCGAGGAAGATGTTGGGGTTCTTATAGATGTACTGGGAACACAACATTTAATATTGGAAGGACCGGAACATAGATTACTGATAAATCTTCCATTGGAACACGTTGGTTTTCTGGACCAGAACCATCCACTGGAAGTACTTTTACACTGTCCTCCACGATCGGTACATTGATCTATATGAAGTGAAAATTTTAAAAATGACAATTTAAATTGGTTAATCGATGCCCCACACCTGAGGATGATCAAAAATCTAAATTATTATCCTATAAATCCAAATTAGTTTGAAACATAAATTTATCTCAATTCTAAGATATAATTTTCTTTCAAATTAAGTCAGAATTGCTTTTAATATATACTTGTCACATTTAAATAATGGTCAATTTTCGAATTTTGTCATTTTGATGGAACTACAGTCAATCCTAAACGTTATGCCTACCTGCGTTAACATAGCAACATAAAAGAGTTAAAACTACCAATACATTTGTCACATTATATCCCATCTTTGCAAAGTTTGTAATAAATTCGTGCCAGTTTTGGTTATTTATATAGAACCATACCCGGATGCTGAATAACACATTCGAATGGTCAACAAACTCCGTTGTTCACGTAAATTTCATTGAAATATTAAAAGGGTAGTTCTAATTTCAAGAAAAGGATTATTTATAGTTTGACTCAGAACTGGTAACACGATGACGACAACTGCGTTTTTTTAGACATCTGGATTTGGAAACCCATGACCGCTTTTCTTATTCCCAACAACACGCTCCTAGTGATCACAAGGGCGTGAGAGCATCTTATATAAAAAATAAATGCTTTTTTCTGAAATCTGTATCCCTTTAATCTATTTCAAATAAGCACATGGACCTTCAAGTTATGTAACGTATCAAAAATACACATCATTAAAACGTTGTTGGTTTTCAACTAGGATGTTTGTAAAGGGTGTCTATTCAGTTTGTATTCAGATTGGCTGTTAAACTGATCTTGTTAACATATGCATCATTTGATTATTTTTTAGTTGGCTTTGTTTTGCATACGTGTGAATGTCGTTACCGATAGTGACTTCTGTACAAATCATATTCATATTATTATCCCTAATGGATCACAAAGAAAACAGAATAACAAAGCAATGACCTATTAATGTATGTAGCAGTAAGTCAGATCTTCGAAAGACTTCAAAGATCTTTAGAGGCTGTAAAAGTCACTTTTGTCTCTGATATAGGATTGATCTAAAAAAAAAAAAAAAAAGGTGCGGATATTGCCACAGGCTTTCAATACAATTATCCAGACTAGAATTTTGTCATCAATATTTTGTTTAATAGGGACAAGCTCTTTAATGAAATTCGTGTCGCCGAAAAAAATACTCGAAATAATAAGCCAAGACTACGGTAGTCTACCATCATCTATTTTTTTAATTTTTAATTCAAAAAGTGCAATATAATTTTATAACTGTAATATAATTTTAAAACTTGAATTTTCACACGGGTGAAAATTATAATTCTAGAATTTTGAATTAAAAACTTGTATTTTCACCCGGGTGGAAATTAATTTTCACCCAGGTGATAATTCTAGAATTTTGAATTAAAAACTTGTATTCTCACCCGGGTGGAAATTAATTTTCACCCAGGTGATAATTCTAGAATTTTGAATTAAAAACTTGTATTCTCACCCGGGTGGAAATTAATTTTCACCCAGGTGATAATTCAATAATACTTAATCATTTTTTTTCAATTTTAGTTAAAAAAAAAAATTCGAAGAAAATATATAAATCGATTCTCGTGGTTATAAGTGCCTATCATTTAGAGTGAACTTGTTTGTCAGTCTACTGGTCACTCACGTGCTAACCGAATTACAACATGACAGGGACAGTCACTAAAGAAACTGCGGAATTAGAAGTTTTTTTGTCAACAGAAGAGGTAAGTCTTGTGTGGGTTAAAAGTATGATCGTGATTTTTAACAAAACATTCACATATTATTCTAACGGGATGCAGAATTGGCGATTCCACGCATTGTTAAATATCGGTAACTGCTAAATTATAACCTACATAACTACAAAGGTCCTTAATCGCCATACATCGACAGGCGAGTAGGCCTAGGCTTAGTGCCCATTCTTTGAAGATTCATTATTTAATCTTGTGAATGACTTAACTTGAATGATGTGTGACATTATGCTTAAAATTAAAATTAGTTTTACTTCAACAAGTACCCAGAGGCGGTGTGTGGGGGGGGGGGGGGTTATAATTTGGTGCTATCAAAGAAACTTTTGAAAATTAGATCCCAGAAAACACTACGCAAATGTATATAGTACATTGAAGAGTAGACTATATTCAATGCATAAGACATAATTATTCATATCTTATTATTTATATTTGTAGGTGTGTTCTTTTCTTGAATCAAGAGAAGTTGAAGGCAATGTTATTGATTTTTTCAAGCGTCAAAAGGTAGGCTACCATATGTATGGAATCAGTAGGCTATGTATGGTATTCTCAATATAACATCATTTATTTATCAAAAACATATATTTTATGTTTTTAATTTTATTTGAGATTGTAAAGAGGCATCTGAGACACTGATAGCATCAGTAGTCTAGAGAGAAACTATTAATGTTGATGAAGTTGAAAATTGGCACGGTGCAAATTGATGCATTCTGTGTCTCTGATACACATAAAACGTTTAAAAGATCTTTTTACAACCCCTTAAGTAAACCCTGTCCTTAATATTTTTTACAATCACAATACCTATGCAGGAAATCAGGACTTTTAAATCCTGGAAAAAATATGAGAGTTAATATCATTGACTCTGCCTGCAATTAGTGTTAAACTAGAAAATCAAGAAATATTGTCAAGAAATGTCAGACACATTTTTTAATTTCAAGAATTATAATCAGAAAAATATCAGCTACGTTTTTAATGGATATGGACAATTTTATAGTGTTGATTTAATTTCTGTAAAATTTAATAAACTGATAAATTCAGTGTTTCTTGACATAAGGGCCATATTATATTTGCTGATGTATTTCGCTGTATTTTGCATTCTATGTTTACTCTTTCAGATTGATGGCAGAGTGTTACATCACTTAAACAACTTATTGAATATGGCATAAGTGCCATTGGAGATAGAATTCTATTAAAAGAGACATGTGGGGCTTTACAGTCTAAGAATAAAAATACTATAAAGACAAAAATAGACAGCTTTATTTCACCTATTCGTAAATCAGGAAGAAGAAAAGAATTACTAGATCTTTTGAAGAATAACCAAATAAGGACTGATAAGAAAAATACAGATAAGAAATCTGTTGGAAGACCAAAAACTGAAAATAGATCTGTCACCCTCGGTTTAAGAGTTTTAGATGAAGAACTTGAAAATGGAGAAAGGATTTCAAAAACAATTAAATCACCCCTTGGAGATAAAAACCAAATTTCATTAAAGATACCTGTAGACACAAATTATGAAACGTTGTTACAAACTGTTATTGATGCATTTTTTCCACATGGAAATAATCCTGTTATCAAAAGCAAAGAGGACTTCTTGTTTGAAATAGTGAATTGGAGAAATATAAATATCGAAAAGGGTATAGACTGCTTTACTTTCCAAAAGTATATTGATGAAAAGCGAATTCCAGGTACTCCAAAGATATTCCTTCTTTGTTCTGCAAATTCATTTACAGATAGTGAATTGGAACACCCAATTGAATTTGACAGTGTAAAGACTGATGTACCCATACCTGAAACAGCAGACATGAGTTATGAAAACTTTACTGAAACTACTGTCTTGATGCCTGATGATATTTTGCCTATATTAAATGAAAATTCTCACAGTTATGGTTTGGAGGACATTCCCATGCAGTTTGTCATGGCTTCTCCAAGTGGGGAAATTTTGTTCAGACAAAGAGAGGAAAGCCATATATCTGAAGGAATGCAACAGGATATTAAGTTAATTGTAGAAAAGTTTGCGGTAGATATTGATGAAAAAGGTGTAACAGATCCAGTAGAAATCCTAAGAATGTACCAGCCTTTAATTGTAACTGGAAGACAGCTTGATTTGGTGAGTGAAAGTGTTTCTCCTGAAGGAGAAACCAATTTTGTGATGGTAGATAGATTCAACCTGATTGAAACTGCTTTCACTGAAATGAAAAGACTGGTTGATTTAAGGATTACTCTGGAAGTGCAGTTTTATGGAGAGGTATGTATTACTGTAAGACACATTACGTAACCTACATTATTATAGCTTAAAGCATTAATGTCTTTCAATAATAATAATAATAATAATAACTAGAATTGCTTACAATTATGAACGTATTTCGAGAGCCTTAAAATATTTTGTAGGCTAAATTTGCAATGACCTACTTCTAGACAATGTATTGAATATCATTTTACCTAGTTTTCAAAGTCATAAAATAATTAGGTCACACCTTCCGTAACGGTTAATGATGGCGAAAATATGAAAATTATCAATTTTTGCTGTATTTAAGTACACTTATCTCTATGAATTTTTTAAGTAAGCCAAATTAAAAAATATCTACTCTTAGACAATATATTGAATATTATTTGACCTAATTTTCAAGGTCATAGATTAAGTAGATCACACCTTCCGTAGCCGTTAAAGTGACCTAATTTTGAAAAAATCGAAATTTAAATAATTCGAAAGAAAATACGAAATTTGAAAATCGGTCTCCAAGAAAAGGTAGATAATGATCCATTGTATCTATGTGCTAAATTTCATCAAAATCGGTCTATCAGTAGTGTCTGAATTTCGGATTTAAGAATTGTAACGAAAATTCAAAATGGCGGCCGATATGGCAGGTTGACCTAATTATTTAGGTCAAATCAATTACTATTGACAAGTTATTTATAAAACAGTTTTCACTTTTCACCTAGCAGTTATAGACCGGAAGTTACGTAATTACGTCATTTGAGGCTAAACCGGAAATGGAATTTTTTTTTTCACATTTTTTCAAAAATTATAATCATATCGCCTATCAACTGGTAAAGTTTCAAAATTTTACCATTTATATTAAACGAGAAATCACGGTCTGAAATTTTTGCCGATGACCCTTGAATATTGAATTGCAAATCGTGGGTAAAATATTTAACCTAATTGCATAAAACCTATAATTGTTAGTTGACAAATACATTGAAGTTTTCAAATCTGAAAATCCGGTCAAAATCGAACTGAAAATAAACTTGCTAAAGCAAAAAAACCTCAACTTTTTTTTTTCACATTTTTTCAAAAATTATAATCATATCGCCTATCAACTGGTAAAGTTTCAAAATTTTACCATTTATATTAAACGAGAAATCACGGTCTGAAATTTTTGCCGATGACCCTTGAATATTGAATTGCAAATCGTGGGTAAAATATTTAACCTAATTGCATAAAACCTATAATTGTTAGTTGACAAATACATTGAAGTTTTCAAATCTGAAAATCCGGTCAAAATCGAACTGAAAATAAACTTGCTAAAGCAAAAAAACCTCAACTTCCGGTTCTCACTTCCGGTCAGAGATAGAACTTCCGGTTTTGTTTTATTTGATAATAGAAATCATTCTAAGATCAACTGTAGATTTAGAATTTCTGCACCTTTTACCAGTTTGTCTGCAAACTCATCCAAGAATCGCAAAAAAAAAAAAAAAAAATAAATAAAATAATCCGAACGATTACAATAAGTTTTCGCCAAAGTCGAAATACGTAATAAACTCTCTATTTTACATGGGTCAGAATTAGGCCCAATACACAAGGACATGGTCCTGTCTCACATTCAGCCCATGGGGCAATACATTGGAAAAAAAAAAGAAAAAAATCGAAAATACATAATATCTCCATATACAATTCGTCTGAAATACTAAAAAATACACAAGTACATGTGTATCAAATGGACAGATATATGTACAGACAGATATACGGCGATCGTGTCCATGACCACAAAATAAATATACAATACTCCACGTACAATTTGTTTAAAAATACACAAGTACATGTGCATGAAATGGACAGATTTTCAACCTACAATTTGTTTATAAAATGGATGTAATATATAGTTCCCGCGGCCATGCACACGACCGCAGAAAATCACGATATTTGTTAATGTAGGGAATCGAACATTCTTCATTAGAATTTAACTTAGAAGTGACAAATTCTTCTATTTTATTTACGAAATAACTTTTATCAATATTTCTATGAACATGCTTTTGATTAATCAATTTGGATGCAATCTTTGAAAAATGATCATTGACTACCTCGGGTTCTAAAGGAATCAGATTAGTTGGATTATTAGCCTTATTAGTTAAGGAGTTGATAACTTTCCAGATATGTTTTGAGTTTTTCTGATCTGAAGCAAGTTTTATGTTAAACTGCTTTTTGGCTTTATCGATCATTTTAATGACCAAATTTCTACACTTCCGATATTCATCATCTTTACCTTTCTTTTTCAAACCGTCTCTTATGCGCATTAATTTTAAAATTTCAGAGTCTAACTTTAATGGTGCATGGGTATCAATTATTGGCTGGATAATATTATACCAAGATTCTAACGCAATATTGGGGTCAGATTTAGTATAAATTTTATCAAAAGGGGCTGTTGCAAGATCATTATTAAATAAACCTACATCAAAATGTTTCATACTCCGGTAGTAAATATAAACATGCTTAGGTTTTGGAATATGTGCGCCTTTTTTATTCCAGGTAATACAAGTTGGGTAGTGATCAGATAAACCATATACCGGGACATTAACTTCAGTTATATTACTTTCATTCGAAACGATAACATGATCAATGATAGTGGAAGATGCTTTAGTTACTCGAGTAGGAACTTTTATAATTTGTTTTAAACTATATAAAGACAGTAAATTATTCCAATTTGAATTTTTTCCATTTGCCACATCAATATTAATATCACCTAACACAATAATTTTTTTCGTTCCAAACCTTTTCAGTCATTTTAGCAAATGAGTCTAACCAGCATTTATTGGAATTCGGGTGCCTATAAATGCAACATATTAATAAGGGTTTATGTTTAGTGAGATTTATTTCAATCCAAATTGCTTCTATATCAACCGATTCTAAATCTTCTCGTCTCCTACAATTTAAATGTTCTTTAACAAAAAGTAGAAGTCCAGCTGAAATATTATTACACTTATCTTTTCGAAATGGCAAGTGAAAACCTGGAGTACTGAAATATTTAGTTGGTACAAACGACTTTAGGTGAGTTTCAGATAAACCAAATTTGAGTTTTTTTATTTACCGCATGGCAAACATTTAAGTGACTAATATGAAGACCCCGCTCTTTTAAAAAGTTATACATATTATATGGTTTAAAACAATTAGTAAGATAGACGTCTGGCTGTTGCTGAAAGTGAATTTAAAATACAATTTAATGCCTGTGGGTTATACCTTAAAGGATAAATAAAAGGATTAGATTTTCTGTTCTGTCTGACAACCGAATCTACAATGATATGAGATAAAATATTAGTTCCAAAATTATTTAAATGAACACCATCTTGCACCAAAACTTCACGAGGGGACCTACAAATGAAAGAATCGTAAATATTAATATACTGACATCTATTGTCATGACAAAACTGCCGTAGAAAATAGTTAAATTTTTGGCACCGCATCTGGAAATTAAAAGGGTTAATTCGAGGGATTACAGAACATACAAATATATTAATATCGTTATAGTTAGTTACAAGTTCCTTCAATAAATTCTTATAGTCATTTACACATTGTTGAAAAGTTGCTAATTTCTTGCTTATGTCATTTCCTCCGACAGAGAGCACAATGTTTTTGATAGACGTAGCTTCACCAAGTAATTGTAATAATCTCGGTTTAAGTTCGCTAATTGTCGATCCACTGTTGGTATCGATGACACATAATTGTCCTAAGTTGTCCGATAGTCGTAACGAAGAAAGTGACTTCACGAGAGAACTTCCAATGACTAAGGTTTAGTCGGTCGTGATGGAGTTGAATAGTTTGATCTTTTGGAATTTAGATGTGGAAAGTCTATTTCACTGTCGCTATCAAAGTCAGAGTCTGAGAAATTACTCAGGAAATCGTTCAGTTCCTTCGAAATACTGTCATTCATTGTGCAAATTTGAAGTAAAATCACAAGGTACAAAAATGTTTACGACGTCGTCAAGTAGATGACGTCACCAAACAAGGCCATCTTTGAAAAAGAAAGCCTTTGCTGGCATACCACAAATTGAAACTTAAAAATCCTTTGAATAATCACTATATAGATGTTGATTACAGTTCCTCCTTATCCTTGAATGTATTGGAAAAACACTGGTTATAAAAATCTAACTGAATTCTCTACTTTTCGTAAATAAAATTCACTAAAACTAGAGTAGCATTAGAAGGTCGACTGATTGACGTGACGTCATCTGGATCAATACCTTCACATTTGCTGCTGGTTGGTGAAAAGCCTTTCAGGTGTCCTCTTGTGCATACTACATTTAATTTTTCATTTTCATAATTTTTAGGCATATGTCCAATATATTTAGTAATTGGAGAATGAAACATTGGACACGATTATATGAATAATTACTTATCAAGGACAAGGATACTCAATGATCATTGTTTGATGAGTACCTATATCCAAAGATTTTTGATAAAAGTAATTGTTATCCATATGATTTATGTTTGTCTGACATTCTATGTTTATATCATAACTAATATTTCCATAATTTGATTTCACATATAGGTCGCTCAAGATTTAGGTGGTCCTAGAAGAGAATTTTTTACTCTTGTATTACAAGGTATAAAAGAGAAATATTTTGAACCTTTAAAAGAATGGATGAGTGCTGACTATGAAGTCATAGGGAAAATATTTGGTATGTAAATGTGTGTGTATTTTTCTGATATGACCAATTTTAGAATTTCAGTTTTAACAGTATATAGGTGGTAGACTGGTAAACCTTTTGTTAGGTTTATTGAAAAATTATATTTTAATACCTATGCAAAATCCATTGAAAATTTTACACTTTTTTTATTATTTTGCCTTGTTTTTCTTTATTGTATAGCCTTAAGTGTTCTTCAAAATGGGCCATTGCCAAGAATTATGGGTGTTGAATTTACACAGGAACTTTTTAATGGAATGCCATCATCCAGTAAAATAATACAGCAATTGCGCCGAGGACTTAATTCCCTTGGACTAATTGCAGTAAGAACATTTTAAAAGTTACTCTTAAAGGGAAGGAAAGTTTCTAGTATCTTTTAAAACATTATGAGCTATATTATAAATCAAAGTGTTAAAATTAATTACAGAACTTAAAAAATATTCAAAAATATTATTTTATTTATTAGACCATGTTTAAAAAGATTCTAGAAGCTTTTCTTGCCCTTCAAAACTAGTCTGTGAAACAGTGACATGCACTTATTTCCATATATTGCTCAGTGAGTTAGACGCTTGCTAGCCTGAAGCTCCAGGGCAAAGGTTGAGATGAACTTTCAGATTTTTCAGCTTCCATTTTTCCCTTGTCAGTGAAGATCCCTTGACACTTGGAAATCCCAAAAAGAGTACCGTAAGCTTATGCCGCTGTCCTTGCAAAAATTCAGAACTCCATTTATTTCCATATTTTGCTCAAACTTTTGTTTTTTCATAATTTGAGTAAATATTTTTAGTAGTAGCTCATGTTTAAACAAAAAATGTGTAGGCCATTTATTTCAATACTGTGGTCATAGACCCATAGGTATGAAAACAATATTACAATTGAGAACGACAGGGGAAGAAGGCAGCAGTGGCTTAAACAGTCAATTTATTAAATGATTCAATATAGGCTACTACATGATATATGATTTGCACAAAGACACAAATACTGTGGGTCTGGATAACTATGGCTGTCTATAGCAGGAGTATGCTAAATAACACTACTGTCAAGTAGTATCACAGGTCTGTTGTAAACAGGAAGGTGGGCATAGTTTGTGTTCCTCAGTATAGGTTAAAAAGCTTGAATATATTTATATTGAAATATTGCCTCTGAGTAGATGTGGGTGCATTCAGCATTGTTGCTATTTTCGTGAGTGTTCCTATTCAACAATTTGTTTTTTAATGTAATCTTAAACAAATCTCTTTTCAGTTGACCTGTAAACTACCATCTTTGTTACATCTTTTCACCCCGACAGATTCAAAAGTTCTAAGTTTTAGAGAACTAAATCAAATTCTTAATCCTGTTTTTTCTCCAGAGGGATCAAATATCAGGAAAGACGAGAGTCATATGTACTCATTGTTTGTGAAATACATGCGAGAAGCTGCAAGTGAGTATTTTATTTCAAAAAGGTTCACATATTTATTTCTATTCCCCCAATTAGGAAAAGTGAATAGTGTGTATGAGATTATTACAGTTGGGGTTACTAATACCCGACTATAAACCCTTTCAAAATTTGAACAAATCACAAAAAGTTGTAAACTCTCTCCATCAGATTTTGTTGTATGTGGACAATATTACAATAGGTAACATGATGTATTACCTTTGTTTTCATTGATTTCATGATATTTTCATTGAAGATGAACCTGTTTTAGGATTCTCACTTAAGCCTTGCATTCACTTTCAAAGGGACTCAGGACTTTTCCCATCAGCTAATACCTGTATTAATAGATTGTCTCTACCTCTGCAATATAACCAAAGTGTATTAGAAGAGGAACTCTTTGAAAAATTTGATTATGCATTTAGTAATGCCTTTTTTGGTATGATGTGATCACCTTGTCGGTTGACATTTTAAATTTGTTATCTTGAAAAGATATATTGTTTGTAATTTTCATTGAACAGTTGATGATATATTTTTAATTTGTCATCTTGAAAAGATATAAATATTTTTTGTAATTTTCATTGAAAAGTTGATGATATATTTTAAATTTGTTATCTTGAAAAGATATAAATATTGTTTGTAATTTTCATTACACAGTTGATGATATATTTTTAATTTGTCATCTTGAAAAGATATAAATATTGTTTGTAATTTTCATTACACAGTTGATGATTTATTTTTAATTCATCTTGAAAAGATATAAATATTGTTTGTTATTTTCATTACACAGTTGATGATTTATTTTTAATTTGTCATCTTGAAAAGATATAAATATTGTTTGTAATTTTTCATTACACAGTATAGATTTATTTTTAATTCATCTTGAAAAGATATAAATTTTGTTTGTAATTTTCATTACACAGTTGATGATTTATTTTTAATTCATCTTGAAAAGATATAAATATTGTTTGTAATTTTCATTACACAGTTGATGATATATTTTTAATTTGTCATCTTGAAAAGATATAAATATTGTTTGTAATTTTCATTACACAGTTGATGATTTATTTTTAATTCATCTTGAAAAGAAATAATATTGTTTGTAATTTTCATTACACAGTTGATGATATATTTTTAATTTGTCATCTTGAAAAGATATAAATTTTGTTTGTTATTTTCATTACACAGTTGATGATTTATTTTTAATTCATCTTGAAAGAAATAAATATTGTTTGTAATTTTCATTACACAGTTGATGATTTATTTTAAATTTGTCATCTTGAAAAGATATAAATATTGTTTGTAATTTTCATTACACAGTTGATGATTTATTTTTAATTTGTCATCTTGAAAAGATATAAATATTGTTTGTAATTTTCATTGAACAGTTGATGATATATTTTTAATTTGTCATCTTGAAAAGATATAAATATTGTTTGTTATTTTCATTACACAGTTGATGATATATTTTTAATTTGTCATCTTGAAAAGATATAAATTTTGTTTGTTATTTTCATTACACAGTTGATGATTTATTTTTAATTCATCTTGAAAAGATATAAATATTGTTTGTAATTTTCATTACACAGTTGATGATTTATTTTTAATTTGTCATCTTGAAAAGATATAAATTTTGTTTGTTATTTTCATTACACAGTTTATGATATATTTTTAATTTGTCATCTGGAAAAGATGTAAATTTTGTTTGTAATTTTCATTGAACAGTTGATGATATATTTTTAATTTGTCATCTTGAAAAGATGTAAATTTTGTTTGTAATTTTCACTGAAAAGTTGATGATATATTTTTAATTTGTCATCTTGAAAAGATATAAATATTTTTTGTAATTTTCATTGAAAAGTTGATGATATATTTTTAATTTGTCATCTTGAAAAGATGTAAATTTTGTTTGTAATTTTCATTGAAAAGTTAATGATATATTTTTAATTTGTCATCTTGAAAAGATGTAAATTTTGTTTGTAATTTTCATTACACAGTTGATGATTTATTTTTAATTTGTCATCTTGAAAAGATATAAACGTTTGTACGTGATTATTATCACGCATTTTTTTATGAGGAAAATTAAAGATAGTTAACAAAAATCTTTTTTTTTCATGAAGAGTCAAGAGTTAATGATCAAAACCCAACTGTCTTCATTGAAACGAGCGGAACAACCACCTTATCTTTTCTGACTGACTGTAGATGATAGTGACTAGGTAGGGGATCATGACTATAGATGATAATAGGTCTGTCTATAGTGACTGTAGGTGGGGGATCGTGACTTTAGATGATAATAAGTCTGTATATAGTAACTGTAGGTGGGTGATCATGACTATAGATAATAATAGGTCTGTCTATAGTGACTGTAAGTGGGGGATCGTGACTATAGATGATAATAGGTCTGTTTATAGTGACTGTAGGTAGGGGATCGTGACTATAGATGATAATAGGTCTGTTTATAGTGACTGTAGGTGGGGGATCGTGACTATAGATAATAGTAGGTCTGTCTATAGTGACTGTTGGTAGGGGATCGTGACTAAAGATGATAATAGGTCTGTATATAATGACTGTAGGTAGGGGATCGTGACTATAGATGATAATAGGTCTGTTTATAGTGACTGTAGGTAGGGGATCGTGACTATAGATGATAATAGGTCTGTTTATAGTGACTGTAGGTAGGGGATCGTGACTATAGATGATAATAGGTCTGTCTATAGTGACTGTAGGTAGGGGATCGTGACTATAGATGATAATAAGTCTGTCTATAGTGACTGTAGGTGGGGGATCGTGACTATAGATAATAATAGGTCTGTCTATAGTGACTGTTGGTAGGGGATCGTGACTAAAGATGATAATAGGTCTGTATATAGTGACTGTAGGTAGGGGATCGTGACTAAAGATGATAATGGGTCTGTCTACAGTTACTGTAGGTAGGGGATCGTGACTAAAGATGATAATAAGTCTGTATATAGTGACTGTAGGTAGGGGATCGTGACTAAAGATGATAATGGGTCTGTCTACAGTTACTGTAGGTAGGGGATCGTGACTAAAGATGATAATAGGTCTGCATATAGTGACTGTAGGTAGGGGATCGTGACTAAAGATGATAATAAGTCTGTATATAGTGACTGTAGGTAGGGATCGTGACTATAGAGATAGTAGGTCTGTTTATAGTGAATATAGGTGGGTGATCGTGACTATAGATGATAGTAAGTTTGTATATAGTGGCTATAGATGATAGGTTTGTTTATAGTGACAATAGGTGGATGATCGTGACTTTATATGATAACAGGTCGTTTATAGTGACTACAGTTTCCATCGGATTTAAATGAACCTTGCTGTGATCATTTATATTAATGATATCTCGGACAAGTTCGAAATTGGCCATTTTTCGATGAACGGTTTTTTGAGTTATTGTACTTGACTTAGTGAAAACGCATCAGAGTTCGCTTGTGAACGCACTAGAAACTACAGTTTTCATCGTATTTAAATGAGACTTGGTGTGATCATTAACATTGATTAGATCTCGGACAAGTTCGACATTGGTGATTTTTTTATTTGCCTTTTTTTAGTTATTGCACTTGACTTAGTCAAAATTGGCTTGTGAACGCGATAGATATTACAATTTCCATTGGATTTGAATGAAATTTGGTGATATCATTTATATCGATGAGATCTTCAACAAGTTTAATATTGAGAATTTTTCGATGAACTACTATATTTGAGTTATTGCCCTTGACTTAGTCCAAACACATGAAAATTAGCTAATAAATGCAATAGAGACTAGGTTTCATCTGATTTGAATGAAATTTGGTGTGAACATTTATATCAACGAAATCCTGGATTAGGCCCTAATATTGTTGGAGTTTCAAACTTGTGTTTAAACCTAAAATATACTTTAAAGTGGGCGTGTCTTGCTAGGCAATCGCTTGTTTTAATTTTCAACAGCATAATGCATTGAGAGAAACTATATGTGTCTAAATAGCTATTAGAGGGTTTATGGTCAGAAAGTTTCGAACCACTGGTAGGGTCGATTTATATTGCAATAGAGGTGCATACAAATATATTTGATTGGCATCCAAATTTTATTCTAAATTAAATCCGAATGGGTACAGAAAAGAAAGAAAATATATATACGTGAATATATTTTAATACAAGAAACCAAACCATCAAGTTATGCATACATTTCGGTTTCAATTGTGTCTAACAAGTACACTAGAAGTGCCTGTGCACTTTCTAAGTCTTCGGGTAGATTTTTATCGTCTTCACGAAGAATTAAATCAAACAGTTCAGTGTATGGTTGCTGGCAATAAGGGGGGCTCTCTGTGAGGTAGTCTGACATAGCATCTAAATATTGAAGATTAACCGGATGAATGCTATTAACTCCATTAAATAATTCCGGCAAGAAATACATTGAATCGGGTCGGCCGTTTGGTTGGTTTGAGTTTCTAGATCCTCTTATATAGTGGGTATTCCATAATTTCTCTATTGCTTTAAGTTCGTCACGAAACAAACCCATGTAACAAAATATAATACATTGCATGTGCATATTATTTGAAGTATCAATTATACCCGCACTTTCTAAAGTTTTAAAGTGATTAACCCACACCTGCATCCCATACATAGGGAATTTACTCCACCAACATTCGATCCTCTGATTGGCTGTGGATCTTCCGTACAGAAAAGTAACTGAAGGGAAATTCTCTTGGTTTAAGCTGCGCAAAAATGTCTGCATGACTTCTACATTGACGTTTTCGGTACCTCTATCTGCTCTAATTTTGGATGGCAGTCCATTCATATTTCGGACACAATTGGCAAAATAATGACATATTACATAGGGGTTGTTATTGGTAGCTGAGGCTTCGAGCCACATAACTCGTCTTGAATACCCGTCTATACATCCGTGAACGCAAAGACCATATCTTTTGAGTTTATCCCAGCCATCTATGTGCCATAAAAAGTTAGGCCCTGGTACATTATACTGTCGTCTATGTAGTCTCCTTTGTCTCCTTAACTCCACACCCTCCGGATCTATCTCTTTTAATATTTCCCTGACACATTTCTGTGATGTATTTAAATGGTACTTCTGAGAAAGGCGTAAATGCATGGATCTGTAACCAAAATGTCTTCCTCCTCCATCCAATTCTAATAGAATACCATTTAAAACATCATTACGAAAATGTAAGTTGTTTTGTCTCCGTTTGAGTCCGATTGTTCGAAGTTTTCGCTGTAATTGTCGGTATCCAATATTAATGCTGTGGTAGTAATGTAGAAATGCCAGAATCTCTGTGTATGTGAAACCACGGAGAAAGTAACTTTTGATTATATCACTCTCTTCTTTCTCATTAAGGTCATTTGGCAAATTTATCAAAGAAGCAGCAGACATTATTATAATACACCAAAGGAAAATAAAGCCTAACATTAGCTTATCTGCAAAAAAAAATAAATAAAAATATTAGCAGTCATGATAATAATAATATTAATGATACCAAGAGGAGCCAGGCACCCAAAAGAAACACCCACTTTGTATTTTGAATTTAGCCTATTAATTGTCTGTAGGCCTACCTCGAGTAGTCCAATTTCATAGACTTTGTGAGAAATTGCGATGCGGAATGATATAAACTTATTTGTGTAGGCCTAGTCATATTCCCTCAGTTAACGGTATATGACGTATTCATATCACAGCTGATTCCTTACGCCGTTATACAGCATATTAGGACTTTAAATTGCGAAGAAAAATGTAAACGTCAAATCTTCTTTCACAAAGACATGTATTTTACCATAAAAGCAATCCAACAGGAATTATTTCCTCTTTTACAATTGTAGTAATTCAAATCACCTACCTATTCAAGATTCAGGATTAATCGGCCATAAGAATCTTCTTGAATATTTCAGCTAAAAGATCTCAAACATACGTCCACCGGATGATCAAAATTGACTTAAACAATAGACGTTTCAAACAGATAAAACATTTGTTGAAGATTGCAAATTCAATCACTTTTTCATTTATATATGAAATTTCGGCTAAAATATATATTTTCTAAAATAATAAACTTTTATAATACAAAATTCTACATTTTTTATTAAATATTATTGAATTATACGGCGGCTGATTAAAGACATGCAAGACTAATTTCCTCTTAGATTTTTAATATAATTCATTTTCTTGAATTTTCACCCCGATGTTTTTGAATATTCACCTCGCTATTTTTTAATTTATTTTATTTTTTATAATTTTCACCCCGCTATTTTTTAATTTATTTTATTTTTTATAATTTTCACCCCGCTATTTTTTAATTTATTTTATTTTTATAATTTTCACCCAGCTATTTTTTAATTTATTTTATTTTTTATAATTTTCACCTCGCTATTTTTTTCATTTATTTTATTTTTTATAATTTTCACCTCGCTATTTTATAATTTTCACCTCGCTATTTTTTCATTTATTTTATTTTTTATAATTTTCACCTCGCTATTTTGTTCATTTATTTTATTTTTTTGGATTTTCACCCAGATTTTTGTATTATTCACCTGGTTAGTTTTATAATATTCACCTCATTGTTTTTGTATGTAATGATAGTTTTATAACATTATCACCCATGTCTTTAATGGCCGCTGGAATGAATTTTATATGCGTTTTTATTTATGCTTTTCTGGTCTGAACAATGGAGGATGGTGTTCTCAACAGAGTCAGCAACAAATTGTGTCCTACTATTTTCATCGTGGTTATTCATACTTTGAAATATTGGCATCTCTTAATGTTTATCATGGTGTTAATTTTGGGTATAGGCAGCTGAAACGGAAGCTAAAAGAGTTTGGTTTACGTAGAAATAATTCCAGGAATGTCGAATCAACTTTGGAGGCCGTTCAACTGAACTGTCAGGAAGTGGTCAAAATTTAGGATACAGAATGATGCAAAGACGGATACAGGACAAATATAAAATTTCGGCTTCGAGGGAGGAAATCAGAATAATCTTGAAATATTTAGATCCATTGGGAGTAGAGGAGCGGAAGCAAAAGCGACTGAAACGAAGAGACTATTTTGTTAAAGGATTGAATCAACTATGGCATATCGATGGATGGGATAAGCTGAAACAATTTGGATTTTGCATTCACGGTTGTATTGATGGGTACTCTCGTAGAATTATGTGGTTAGAGGTTTCATCAAGTAACAATAACCCATTTGTTGTTTGTTCTTATTTTGTGGATTGCATCAAGTCAGTAAATGGAATTCCATTTAGAATACGAGCTGACAGGGGTACAGAAAATTGTGAACATTGAAATGTTGCAAAACTCATTGTTTCGTCTTAATTGTTCTGAAGAAAAACATTTCTTATATGGAAAATCAACAGCCAATCAAAGGATCGAAAATTGGTGGAGTAAGTTTGGACAAATGGGAATGTCTACATGGATTTCACACTTTAAGAGTATGTCTGAGGCAGGCATAATTGATACATCTCAAGAACTCCATATCCAATGTATATTGTTTTGCTACATGTATCTACTCAGAAAGGAATTAATTAGCATTGCCGAGATGTGGAATGGTCATGTTATCAGGAAGTCCAGAAATCCATCACAGCCACATGGTAGACCAGATGTCATCTACACCTTACCCGAACTTTATGATACAGTTGATTATTTGGTACCCCTACCCCAGAATCCCACTGAATTGGAAACCTTATCTGGGGTTCTTGTTAGTACACCCTCGATTAGCTAGCTGTAAGGATGAATATAGAGAATTGTTTTTATTAACAATGGACATTAATGGTAAAGTTTTACCTTCAAACCTACAAGAAGCAGATGATCTCCTAGTTTTCCTAATTGACAGCTTAACTAGGGATTTGTCTTAGATAAAGAATTATAAGACAATACATAAGAATAAGAATAAAGATATAAGCAAATCTAATCTAAATTGGATTTACAATCTCAAATATAGAACTAAATAATCAAAGTAAAGGAGAGATAACTTTTGAAGCCTTGTTCAAAATGCCTTTAAATTCGAACTTGTTGGAGATATTAGTATTTAGAAGATTACAAAAATCCATTGAAAACAATCTTTAATAATGTTAAAAGCCAAAAATGAATTTTATTTCTCTAAATCAAGGATCATAACACTGAAACTATTCTTTTAAAATTTTCGATATTTGAACTGTTGATAGACAGACAGACATGACTAGAATATACATCCACATAATTCATTTGGGCGTACAAACATTATTTTGGAAAAAAACTTTAAAAATCCATAACTAGAAACAAAACAATAAACATTTTTGTGTGGACATTTAAAAAAACTAAACATAAAAATACTGATAGCATCAGCAGAACATACGTAAAAAAACATATATGCTAATCCAAGCAAACTTTACAAAATGACTACATTTTTAAAAATCCAAAACTAGAAACAAAACAACAAACAAAATACTTAAACAAATTTCCTCACACATTATCATGAAGAAAATGCACCCACACCAGTTTTTATAGAATAGAGTGTTACTAAGAATCCTAACTATGAAAAATATCAAGATTTTTCTGAATATTAATTAATAGGGTTCTTCATAAGTTAAAGGTAAGTAACAGATATTACAGAATTTTAAAGGGAAACTGTCCTCTATTTAATCGATGATTCATCTAATAGATTGTGTTTTACTCATCAATAAATAATTTTGATGTCTGTAACCCGAGTTATGGCCTTTAATTCACACAGGATATGACGTCAATTCTGGTCTAGACGCGAATATACAGACGTAAATAACCAGTCTGATTCGCGCAGACAGTTGTCATTTACGTCTGGGTATTTGCGACTAGACCAGAATTGGCGTCATATCCTCTGTGAATTAAAGGGCGTAACTCTGGTTACAGACATCAAAATTCTTTTTTGCTGGGTGGGTTGAGTTGAGGAAAACACAACCTATTAGATGAAACATCGATTAAACAGAGGATAGTTTCCCTTAAAGAGTGTTTTCCTTGGAAGTAGTTAGTAAACATTCTTAAGTTTGATTGAAGTCCAAAAAGATTTACAGTCTACAAACCGTTTACAATCTTCAAATTGAACTTGTTTCAAATACAAAAAAATATTGCGGGGTGAATATTCAAAAGTCGCGAGGTGAAAATTTATAAAAAAATTAAAATAAAAATTAAAAAAATTAACGAGGTGAAAAAAAAAAAAATTAAAAAAAGAAAATAAAATAAATTAAAAAATAGCTGGGTGAATATTAAAAAACATCGGGGTGAATATTGAAAAAAATAAATTATATTATAAATCTTTGAGGTGGAAATTATAAAAACGCTCCAAAATTAGTTTTGAATGTCCCTAATCAGCCGCCGTAGAATTATCACCTGGGTGAAAATTAATTTTCACCCGGGTGGAAATTCAAGTTTTTAATTCAAAATTCTAGAATTATCACCTGGGTGAAAATTAATTTTCACCCGGGTGGAAATTTAAGTTTTTAATTCAAAATTCACCCGGGTGAAAATTCAAGTTTTAAAATTATATTACAGTTTTAAAATTATATTCCACTTTTTAAATTAGAAATTAAAAAAAAATAAATGATGTCGTATACGGACCACCGTACAAGACCTAAAACTAAAAAACAAGAGGATTTTTGAAAACATTTAATATTACCGTATTTATTGGTCGATTTTACACATACATGTATAGGTCTAACTCTTATAGTTCTATGTTGAAACTAAGTGCACATTCAGGGAAATGACATGGAGTGTTACACCCTATATTTCTTCACCACAATGGACTAATAAAGAACTTGAAGACTAGGTAAATTAATGTTAAGTAGATGAATAGAAACCTTTATTTGATTGCTTATTTATTCCATATGCAGCCGAAATCAAACGAAAATATTGGTGTTGTATCTATATTGGTTTACTTCCTGGTGGTTGGAAAGGTGCAGATTATCTGGGCCAGCATAACCTACAAAATAGAATATATAGGTCAAGACAAAATGCCTTCAAGACAAGATAAAAGGAAGAAAGAATATTGTCTATACAATATATAAATAAAAAACAAATGTTGTAGCATATTAATCATATAGTGTGTTATGGTATACATTCTGACTACAGAACATTACCATTGAAGAAAGCAAAGAACTCTGTAGCTTACGGTATACATAGGTGTATACTCATAGAAGTAAACTCAATGAACATTCACAACAGTTTAATAGAATTGGATATACAAGGGCAATATGTCAAACTGATTTAATTGCACACCTTAAATGGATTGTAAAGATAATCGAGTAAAGGGGGTATCGGAGACCCTAATAGGATCAATTTGCATCATTACAATTTTCTTGCAAACGTACATTTTTTTCGAAAACCTCTTTACAAACCCTTTAATTATTTTTTTGGTCCATGTGGGTAGTAAATAAACTTGACTTGCTATCCGTGATCAGACGAGAGTGTTGTGTATTTTATATGCTTTACACTACGTATGTTGAAAACTTGGATATGTATTGTTAAGAGAAACCAATGTGCGTTTTCCTTTAATACCAAATGAAACCATGGTTATAACTCTTGCTCAAACTAAACTTAATTTTCATATTTCTAGTGAATTCCTTGGTCATCTGCCAGGGTGTCAAAGAAAACTAACAAAATTCTGTATTTGAAACCACTGATTATTGTTTCAGGTTGATGAGTTTAGTGGTCCTACTCTATATCTCAGCAACAATAATAGTATTTTCAAAATTAGTTTCTGTGCTCGCAATTTAATGTCATCTGTAAACTATGCAGTAAGTTTTTCACACGAAAAAATCTGACAACCATTTTCATTATTTGAACTGAGACCATACCCATTGCTCCTTCGGTTATATTACTTTCCCCTCCGGTTTTGATAGTTGGCCATATTAGACGAAAAATAAGAATTAACTATGTGTCTGTTTTCATCTCATCCCAATATTAAAATGGTCTATCAGCAACCATTGACAAAGATAGATCCATATCTGACAATTCCATGTCTCAGATGGAAAATGGTTTATTTATTACGAATTTCCAAAAGTTTATCCTTACTAGATTCAATTGATTTCAAAGAAGGTCGAGAATTTTTATATCAAATTAGTTGAAATCACCAAGCATGGATCGAATTTTAAGATTTTCTACTTCGACATTTTTTGTTATACATCTTTGTTGAATGGATAGTTTCATGATTAAATTAATTTGGCATTTTAAGAATATCAATGAGATCAGATGGACTTTAATTGAATTAAAAACAACTATTTTCAGAAATTTCATCTATTTTGATTGCTGGAACCGTATTATAGAAGTATTATCTATGTTTTGTGTCTATCAGAGATGTACAGTGTTATATGTTTTTTGGCAGGTGTGTTCAAGTAGATGGTATAGTGTTAAGTATAAGGTTACAGATGCCACTCTGAGATTAGATAGAAGGGCACTGGGCTATACGATTGATTAGAAGTCTCTGATAGTACCACGTACTTTTAACTAATATCTACCTATGGCGTTCTGGTTTTGACTGTGCTATTTTATATTTCTAGATTGTAAAGGATTGTTTTCGTGATTGTCTACTAGCCTAGAGGTGGATATTAAGAACTTTACGAAGGTATGTTATTATACTTATTTATAGTAAGATATTGTATATTTAGTAGTAGTCTCGGTGGTTCTACTAGCTATTGCCTGTCTGAAGAAGTTCATGGTACAGATTTATTTAAAAGTTCAGGTGTTGTAAAAATTCAGACTTTTTTCTGGCTTTTGTAATTTGATAACCACGCTATAGTTATAGTTCGGATTGTTTGGCAATTCACCACAGTTATATTGGCCATAAGGTCTTTGGCATTTATTACAAGGGATTGGGATCCCCTGAAGACAGCATTAATTCGCACCGAAAGTTTATCACGAAGCATTCTCTATCTGTAAGGAGACGGACTTTGTTTTTGTTGTTATGATTTACTAGGTTCAGATCCAATGAAGAGAGCTTTCAATTGCAACGAAAGGTTATCACGAAACATTTTCTATCTGTGGGAGGTTTGCTGAAGCAAATATGTTTGATCGTTAAGCGAACTCGAATTACAAAATATTAATTTCAAAATTTCCAAATAACAAAACTCTGTAAGGATCTTTTACAAATTACAAACGAGGAACGCCATGTTTAAAAACTACTCCTAGTCGTTACTTTACTTCAGGTTGTCGCCCTCTCTACGAGATATCCTAGACCATATCTGATCTGTATGGAAAAGGGTAAAATACAGATACATGTTCCAATGAATATGTTTATAGTGAGCAACATTACTGGTATTTTATTATTCAGAAAACTATAAAATCAGCAATAAACACTTCATTAATTTTATATTTCTCATTAACCTTCAGTTACAAGTATATAAATATTGTGTCTGGACGATTGGACGATAAACCAGAATTCTATATAATATATATACATGTATAAGTTTTGATACCTGCATCTGTTTCATTCATTCAGACCAATATGGAGTTGTATAACAGATGCAACTCGAACACTCTGTATCCTTTTCGCTTACTTCAACGAACCCTAAAGCATAAGATACCCGAGATCGTAACCATTTAATGCCCATTAAGTAGCGTCGTATTGTTTAAAACTATTACATATTTCCCTCCAATTAACAATAAAGGGTGCTTTTTATATAAGCCACAATGCCGACTGTCGTTCTAAGGCCTTTGTATTCAAGAGATTAACGAGAAACTGTTTGAAACGGCGTATCGACTATCGATAACATAAGTAGCCCTTTTTTCCCTTTTTACCAGAAACCCTTTGTTGATTCTCATTCCATTTCACTAATTCGTATAACAGGGATATAGAAGCTTATATTCCGGACAAATTCAAATAGAAAAGTATACCTATGTGCCGGGGTGAAAAGGATACAAATTTGAGAATGCAATGGGCGTATTTCTATAAGATGGGACAAAACTTCCTTTCGTTTTTAAATCTAAGTAGACAATTTCCCTTGTATCATTACGTGTTGGTACATTGATATAAGTTATCTTCTAAGTTCTGTAACTATCAAATATCATATCGTCAGTTAGTGGAGGTAAATAAATTGGAGTACCCATTACTAAGAGTTACCACACGTAATTATCTGTACCTTTCTTTCATCCTCCCTCCCTCTCTCCTTACTTACTTCATACACAGCTGGCAGGTACGTTGCCATGGAATCACGCGGATAAGCATATCTTATATTACCTTCAGTTTGAACTACCTTACAGTATATACAAGATAAGATTTATCTCTAAAATTTCTACCTGTGATGATAACATAGAACGTTATATTGTTTGTAAAAAAAACTCTGCTTGTTTTGATTTAGTGAATCGATAAATTAAAACTTCAAGTGGAAAGTTGGTTTGTTTTTATTTAAAGGTGATGGTTAACATTATTTGATGTAAGGAAAAATTATGATAAGAGAACAAATTTTGTAAGAAAGTTGAACTTGATTAAGTGAATGGTTACCTCATAATAAGATTTAGTAGACGACGTCTGCATCCAGTTAGCGCGTGCAGTAACTGCACAATCATAACGTCTGTTGAAAGTGACCGGAAGTTGAGTATCAAGGTGGAAGAAAGTCTGATGAAGGAGTACAGGAGTGACGTATTTTGTGTTTTAGAATGAACTACAGACGATCCAAAACTTCAGATTTAAATTCAAGACGCGTAAGTTTTAAAACCTTTTTATATATACATGATAATTCAAATTTACTTTGATTACATTTTGCATAATTTATATTGATTCCATTGGTTAGGACTAGGTTATGTTGTTCTTGTAAACTTTACCTGTTGCCTGTATGTCAAATATACACATTTCGTTTGATCCAATTACCCCCCCTCCCTCCACCAAAAAATATTGCATTTGTATATTATGTATATAGTAATGTTTATGTATAGTGGTATCCTCGCCCTTCATCAGCAGCTTATCAATTGGTAGCCTATCTGAATTATTTCATAACGTAGGTAACACAATGATTGGATTTAAATTGTGTTTTTTTTTTTTTTTTAAATCATCAGCTGATGGCAATTATAGCCTGTATATCAATAGAAGGTGGTTCTTACAAATATTCGCGAGTAAAGGTTTGATTATTTGCCATGTCAGCATATCTAATCACTACTGATATGTGACTTAGTACATCTATTCAAATTTAAGCAAAAGCTTAAACCAGATAAATCTTGAGTCAAATCAGTCATGTGGGATTACGTAACAACTTTCTTAGCTCAGTTCAATTTTCGTTTACTTATTTGACCTTAAGAAGTATATATATAAGAACTAAGGTGTATAATATCAGATTGCTGTAGAATATGTTGAAGGATATCAGACTAATCAGACAGATAGTTTAAAATGTGTCTTCCTTCTGCCAATAACTCTACCTTTTTAACTGGCGTAACAAATTGTGTTTTAACTAAATGGTTTTAGCGAATATACACTTTTTTGTGTATCGAAAAATTACATTTCCACTTTATTATTGATAAATTGTTCCATTGAAACAGATTTCTGGATTATGGCCTTTGAATACAAGGCTAAATAATGTTCAGGTTCATTAACTGTAAAAGTAATAAAGTAAATCATATCTTATGCTCCACAGAGTTCGTTGATGTTCCAATGTCTACAGTTTCATTGGTGTATCTGAGATTCTCTTAAGTAGTGATTTTTTCTAATCTGTTCTTAGATTCGTCGAAGTTCATTCTTGAAGTTCATGATTTTCTTTTTGTACACGCGTAAATATGGAAAAACTCACAGTTTCTGTGATGTTTCAGGACTGTTCTCGTGTTCACTGATATTCCCGGTGTTCATGTTAATGCCTTCTTGATGCTTTGGTTGCTCCTGTGTTTAAGGTCGTTCTAGGGTATACTTGAGCTGCCCTCGACTTCATTTTTCATTGAAGGAAGAATCTCTTAGAACGAAAACTAATAACACAATTCAAATTATTCCGAATGAAATTAATAAAAGCTCTTTCATACATCCTTGATTAGTGTACAGCTAATCTCCTGTAGCTAAGTATATCAGAATAAATATTTATAGTAGTATGTAATCATTGTATGTAATAAATGATAACAGAACCTGTAATAATAACACAATTAATACATTATTTACCTTGAATATATAAAACAGGTGCAACATGCACTCACATACACTGTATTAGACACACCGGTATACTGGAATACTGCAAAACATGTAAAATAGCTCCTTTTGTTTTAGTTGTATCAGTGTACCCTATAATTTTAATACCAAGTTCATTGTGGTCTGTTTGAGTTTCCGAGGGCCGTTATCATTATCAATGATTTGGACAACATCATTTCTTCCCAGTGAATTCTCTGGGTAAGCTTGTTAAACAATTACTGATTTAAGACGTCTGACTTCTCGATACATCTTCTTTGAAATAATGATGACCTGTAATATTGCTAGTAAGAGTATTCTTGCTAGTTCGGAACGATACATGAGCACAATGATCCACCATATACATGCTTCGATCTGAACCCTGCTATGATAATTAAATAATTTTGATACTTATTTATTCTTTTTAATTTGAAGGCCTGTTCATGCTCGTCATGTATTTAATTTTCTATTTAGAAATAGTCTGTACGAGTTGTCTGATAGAGACAGGAAGTTTTGATAACGGTTTCTCTTGTATGAACTTTATATCTGTATGGTATCGAATTATGAATGATATATAAGTAAATGTGAGATTCGTGTTGTTCTAATATATTACATACCTGGTATTATCATCATACACTTCATATATACACCGATTCACAATTACTGACCCAAAGGAATTCTTGTTAGTAAATATTGTACTTGAAATGGTATTCAATTTTACGCCTTGTTTGTGTCTTTCCCTCTTCGACTTTTCCATATTCCAGTTTATACGAGGTCAGAAACAAAGGTGGCGGTTAAGAGGGGTTTCACTGAATTGCATATAGGTAAATAGCTTTAAAGGTGTATTGGGTAAAAACCAGTTGAAGTAATTGTTTCAACATTATTCTTGACGCTCTGAAACTAAATGTAATTAATTGAGATAATTTGAAAGAAATTTTCCCTTAACTATGGGTAGGTTAGGAACCATGTCTTGGACGTACATACCAACAAATTACAAAGAATTCTTCCCTTAATTATTGCACGCGCTATGTATTTCATTTACCCCTACAGCTGACCTTTTCTTATGGAGCCAAATATCAGTTAATACCTTTGATTGGATGCCAGGATGATAATCAGTAAAAATAAAAAAAACGTTTGACAAGAAATATACATTAGACGTGAATCAAATATTAAAAATAATCAAACACATCTGTGCTGTAGGAGACTCTTACAAAACATATTTCAAGGTTATTTTTTTTTTTCTGCCAACTATGAGAATGGAACTTACTTTCAATAGATGTTCCATGAAAACCGTTAAATATTTCCCTTTATCAAAATTACATGACATATTCAACCGAATATGGGTTTTGACAATGTCGTATTTACTTCTAGGGGCAGTATGACGAATGAGAGTGCGTTTTGAACACGAAGCAATTACTTGAAACAATGACAATTTCCAGACATAAAATTGTTACGATCTCATAATCAAACGAATATCGTTTCCAGAAATAGGCCAGGTTAATTCAGATCAAATTAACGAATGCACCATAATAATTAAGTGAGCCCAAAGCATAGATGGTTTATGTAATATCGGATTTGAACCAGTATGCTAACAACGGAACTATGAAACAATCGATCAATTAAACAGAATTACTCGAGAATATGCAGTCAAATTGTGATGCTAATTCATTAGGGAAATCTAGATATAAAATTTTGTAATAATCATTAAGAGTAATATTGTTGATCGTTTATCGGTTTGTCTCCAATCATGTACATGTCTTCCAACTGCTTTATTATACTGTAATCATTGTAACCTGCATTGTGTTTTATTATCCGATAAGTTTATAGTAGGAATATTGCCTGATTCTTGATAAACTGTTATCCTGATGTCAAAGTGATGATTAAGATTGTACTAGAAGCTATGGACGACATCTTGATTTCGAAGTGATGTTTAATTTGAACAAGAAGCACCAATTATTACCGATATCCTGATGCCAAAGTGATGTTTAAATTAAACTAGATATACTAACTACGAACGATGTCCTGATGAAGTGATGTTAAAATTTGGAATTGATACGCCAATTATTACCAATATCCTGATGCCAAAGTGATGTTTAAATTTGAACTAGATATACTAACTACGAACGATGTCCTGATGAAGTGATGTTTAAATAGATACACCAACTATGAACGATATTCTGATATCAAAGTGATGTTACATATTCATGTCAAAGTGATGGTAAACTTTGAACAAGATACACCCACTATGGATGTCAGAGTTGTGGTAAAAGTTTGAACTAGATAAACCAACTGTAGTTGTCTTTTACTTTTTGTCAAAGTTATGGTAAACTTTGAACTATTAGCACCAACTGTAGACCATATACTCATGTTGAGGGTCATCAGTTTAAATATAATAGTATTAACTTCGAACAATTGTTTTCACTTCTTCCGGACATCATCCGATCGACTTTCAACGGAAATCAGAATTCCCTGGTGTTTCACAAAATATTGACCGCGTATTGAGTGGTGGATTTTAATTTTTAGATTCCTGGCATTTTAAGAATTTTCTGAAATGTGTTTTTGTGATCAATAAAAGAAATATCTTTATTATTAACCGTGGCAATGATTTTCAAATTTGCCATGAAAATAACTTTCTTTCATCATTCTTAGGGAACTAAAAGGGAACTAAAATAAAAAGTGTTATGTGGATATTAAGCCACGAAATTCTGAAAAATCCTCAAGACTAAATCGACATGAATAATTGTACTATAGAAATAGAATTTATGGGATTTGAAGACCAATCTCTCTTTTATTCAGTGATTAATTTGTTTTTGTGTGTGATTATTTGTTCTGGTAATATATTGACCATAGCAGTAGTTTGGAGAACACCAATATTACGGACTGTCCCCAACATGTACGTTGTGTCTCTGGCAGTGGCTGATCTGCTGGTTGGTGGTTTGTCAGTTCCAATACAAGCATTATTCTACATTCCAGTTATTCGTAAGTTCGATAGTGAAGATAAATATTTTTGTTTGTTTCGACACGTGTCATTTTTTGTGTCGGCTTTAGCGTCCATTCTTCATATAGTCGCCATTGCTATAGATAGAACTATTTATATTGGATATCCTCTACATTATCCACTAATATCAACTGGTAAAAGAGCTCTGTTGCTGATATCTTTTGTATGGGCCTTTTCCGTGATACTTCGGATCAATTCCAATGTATTATAACCATTGGGCACCATGTCGACCGTGTTACGTGTTTTGGCTGATACCACGGACGTACATGATTTGTATTGCTGTCTTATTCCTTATTACTTCAGTCATAACAGCAAGCCTGTATGGATATATTCTAAATATCAGCAGAAAACAACGAAAGAGCTGCGGAGAGGTTGTTCATCAAGATAAGTTTCGATTTGATTCAGAGATGAAGCTTGTGAGGTCTTTCATGATAATTTTCGGACTGTTCTTTATCTCGTGGTTACCTTTGATGGTAGTCACAGTCGTTGGTCCAGTAGATAGCGACTCGTCGTTATGGATCAGTAGAACAATACCATTCGGTATAGCTAATTCAGGAGTTAACTTCATCATATTACGTGTGGAAGAATTCAGATTTTAGACAAGCCATAATAAAAATGGTTTGTTCAAAGAAATACTCCGGGAGACGAATACAACCACAACAGATTTCCGCAGTTGCCAGTTTCAATGCAGCATCAAAATCAGGTTAATGTGTGGACCTTGGACAAATTTTTTGGAAACGACGATAGCTTCCTATCCTGATCACTGACTGGATGTTTCGCATTCTGATTTGAACAGGTTTTTTTATACAATATAGAGATATAGGAGAAAAACTAATTGGTAGCTAGAAGCAAGACAACATGACCTTTGTGTTATTTCATTAACTACTAGGATACCTAGATTCCGGTTGCCGAAGAGGATTGTCCATCGGTATTCCAACACGTTCATTAAGTTATTTATAAACAGTCTGGTTCCTTGAGTACTTTGGGTTCAAGGTTCAGATTATTACATTTTGTTTATATAAAGGCAGATTGCTACTCTCTTTAGAGAGTGTAAAATATAAAGTCTGGTAAGAATGAAATTCCTGGTATTATTCCAGACACCAGGCCAGATTGGTTCCATCATCACGATTTACTACTTTAATTCGTACAATTTACGTTCTTGTAACTTTATTTTCTTTAGCTGAAATACAGATGTGATTTACAAATCTAGTAAGTTACGTGTACATAGAATTTCAGCTTTTGAAATATTAGTGTAAAAAGTTCTATCCCTTCTTTTTTTATTCCTTTGGGGGCGGGGGGGTCGGTTGGGAAGCGTAAGGTTGGTGGGCGGAGAGGGAGGAATGGTATTGAGTGAGGGGTTGGTTTTAGATATTTGTAATTTTCTGCTGTTAATTTATGATCGTTCTACCGCCGTTCTTTGGGTGTGGAATCTAAGCATATTTGTTGTTAATAATTAACAGAGTTTTACAGCTTTCTTAAGGATACGATGTAAGTTTTTACAGTTTGGCAGAAGCTTTTTTTCATGTTATGTTGATTTCTTTTTATCCATAAAGTCACACTCAGTCTCTAGGTCTAGATTGTTATTAAGATAAGTAATGTGTTACATAGTCTATTTTGTAACTTGATGTATATTAATAATACCCAGGTGAACAGTAACAGTGTTGTAACTTCCTTCAGAGGTTTGTAACTTCTAATAACTTTTGTGTTAATGTATTAAAGGGAAACATCCTCAATTATTTTTGTTATTATTCAAGCATAAGCTTAAAGCTAAAATTCAAGGTACTAGGTTTGTCTTTGTATGTGTTTTAAGGTTAATGGATGAGGAAAAAAAATCATTACATATTTGATTGACTGAATAGTAGAAAAAGGGGTGGGGTCGAGGCTGGCCATACACATGTTTGTGTCTATATGCCTCTTCTCCCCTTCCGTAGAAATGCTATTCATTAAAACATGGGATATCTGAGTGATACTTATCTATGAAAACATTGAATAGCGAAGATAGTTTTGTTTGAAGAAAAGCACATTTTACCATTTTTAAAACCAGTTTATGAAAGTTGTTAGTAAACATTGATTAAGATGCCAATACGATGTGAATATTATTACTGACAGGGGCATCTGGTGGTCCTCTTCCATTTCCACTTCAAAGAAATCGTTCCCCCTTATTTACAATCAACAACAGAACATATTTACGCAGAAATTTGGTAAACAGATAAAAGCGTGTAATAATTGATATCAGAAAAATATGAAACATCCGACAATCGTTATCTCAAAACAAGATGAAAACATAGTAAAAGGAGTTAATCAGAAAATGGCGAAACCAAAATAAATTTATCAAGAAGGTGTATAAAGATCTATAAGAATATCTCTTGGAATTTTATCTTGAAGCCCTAGTGGTGCCATATATGACGTAATTGCTTATCTTCATGCCGGATTACAGAAACTGAAAGAAGCTCTAGAAATAGAATATGATACTATTTATAGATTTCGTCTATCTGGAACATGAATGAAGAGAACTTGTCTGATTCCTGCAAATCAGTTCAAAATAGATATGCATATTTAAAATTAGAATTATCTTTTTAAAATTAAGTTGATAACAGCACAGCTTTACCCTGTTGAAATATACAGTAATCTTTGGAACATGAAAATTCAGATAAATTTCAAAATTTCAAGATAGGCTTAAATAAGGATTACCTTTGATTAAACAGTGGTCGTTATCATGAACGTAAGAATACCTTACTACATGCTTGACTTTGCACTTATACCTTGACTGCAATAATCATCTTTCTTGTATCATTGAAGTTTGTAAATGAAGCAATTGCATTGTATTGTTGGTTGTATTCACTGGTATTCCGTGGTACAAGAGTAGTGACTTTTGCATTTAAGGTATAAGATCCAAGTTCAGAATATTTTACTAACAAGCTTATATGTACAGAGTTTGCTACTATTTCTAGATATTGGATTTAAAAGGCACATTGCGATGGTTAAATGAATACCGCTATTACTGATTAGCTTCGAAGATTTGCAGTTTGTGAGACTACGACATTTTTGGTAAAACGAGTGGTTAACCAACTGGTCCCTTGAGTGTAATAACAACAATCATAAACGTTTGATTTTCCCCGATAAACATGCAAAGTTTGGATAACCTCTTTACAATCCCTTTAACCTACATTCAATTTATGAATTTACTTAGTGTAATGTATTTAAATCGATTAGCTTGTTTGCATGAAAACGTATTATAAAACTATATATATATATATAGAAAGTGAATTTGGTTCTATACGCATTACCAACAATACGTTTCTTATGCACGCAACCTCCGGCTTTTACGATTCAAATTAAACATGATGAGATTTAATACATGTTCCATACAAACAATATAGCTTCTTGCCATATAGATTATCCGGAAGGAATCTCGATTCATCAAATCCATTTGTTGATTGGCACCATGAGTTCCGGAAAGCTGCGCATATCTTTGGTAGCCACATACAAATTCAAAAAAAAATCAATCTTTAGACTCAAAGCTGAAAGGTTAAAGATGTTCTTTATTTTTTCATCCTTTATAAAGCAAGTGTTTTTTTTATACGCCCACATGAATATGTGGACGTATATTGTCGTCGCCCCTGTCCGTCGGTCTGTCGGTCTGACGGTCCGTCATCATTTGTTGTAGACACAGTCAGAAACTAAGTAATAGATTGATATTTTGTTTACCTTTGATGCAATCAGTTATGTGCGTGTGATAGCTGCTTGAAATTAGCGTAAATTCCCATCTAAGTGTAAAAAAAGAATAGCTTGCCAGGCAAGGTAACATACGCCTACTGGCAGCATTGAATTTGAATAATAAATTGAGCAATAAACTTTCATTGAAAAATTTTTCAATGTCAAAGTTCACACGAAATTTCATCAAAATCCTTTGAAACCTGCAGCTTCTATGCACCCACAATACGATCAATCTATTACTTAGTTTCTAACATAATCATATTAATCTTCAAATTTTACCTATTCTCCATCTACTGTGCATTATGAATTTAAGTATAAATCTTAACTGAGCATGAGCTATGTCTTGTGGCCCATGGACCACATACTAGTTTTTCCATGTGATGGTTAAAGTTAATAGCAGCTATTCCCTAATTAATAACATCTCTAAGACTGGTAATGATGTATGAGGAACAGAAATGTCTGAAACATTAGAACACCCTTATATTAATTATCTTAACTTGATAAACTTACGAAACCTGACGATGATAAATTATTTACTAATGTTCATTTTCATTTCTTTTACTACTGTAACACAAACCTTTAAAACAGTGTTCTTAAATAGCAGACAACAGTTGCCTATCAGACAAAATTCGAAATTTGAAATACACATAACAGGCTAATGAAGACGGACAACGCCATGCAGTGTGAAACGGGTACAATTTTGTTAGGACAGCGGTATTAGCCTACTCATTTTGCGATTTCCAACTGTCTGGAGGTGATCTTTAACGTACACAGCCTGTAGAACATGAGGAAAAGGTTTATCCCATACGATCCCAGACGTGCATCACTGACAAGAGAAAATCCGGAAGTTCATCTCGACCTTTGTCGAAAGTGAACCCTCGACCTTCAGATAAGCGAGCAAGCATCCTACTCAGTGGGTCACCACGGAAAAAGAAACGGATTTACGGTTGTCTTTTTCTTTCCGTTGCTATTGTCAAGACACACCATCTGTAACAAAATGCAATTTATTTCCTGGATGCATGAGTCCGGTGTGGCACATGAGATGCTTGCTATTCAGCTACAATCAAGACGGTTTACACAGGTCAATTTGTTAGCGAAGGAAAATTCCTTGACAGTAATCAAAGGAAGTGTAGAAGTTATTATAAAGAAACTCGTGCCAATATTTTGATTTTTAAACCAGATACAAAGTCAGATGTGAAAGCTATCAACGTGTCTCGGTGAGGAAAAACATCACTTATAAAATATAAACATAGTTACTTTTAAACAGTCTTGTTGTTAACAATCTCACTTTAATTTGAACATATGACAAGAGAACACGTCTATATCAACTGCGATCATAGAAAAGGATCTAAGATAGCAATCTAATCTACTATAACAACCTACTGCGATATCAGCATCCACTGGAAGCGAACGATAATAAAGCAGCTATTGATATGATTGCGGCTTTTAAAACTTTAAGATGTATTTGCCAGAAATACATGACCAATTTCAAATGTAGCCTCAATGTTATAGCATAATTCTTCATCAAGATAAATTATTATTATGAAAAAACGATAGATAAGACAAGATCTGTTTTTTTTATTTTTGGTTTGTGCCAACACACTGTAACGAGGGTAGAAAAATACCTTGACACAATTCTCTTCTCTCTGAACACGTGTTATATATACATTCATTTTATTTTTAGTAACGGTAATAAGTGCTTGAAAGTAATTAGTGAGCCTGAAATATATTTAATGATGCTATTAGATAAAATAAATAAACAAGTTTTACAGCTTTGGTGGGATTAGAACAGAATTCTAGTGAATTAGTATCGTTATTTGATAGTTTGAAGCTCAAAGAAAAGTCTTGCTGCTCACAAAGTTATCAAAATTAACAAGAGTATTTTCTATACTAGAGTAACATTTCAACAACCTGTTTCTTTATTCTCGTTTATTTTGGCTTGAAAAAGAAAAACCAAAAGCACCAAAACTATAATACAATCATAGTGTGTACTGCGTTATGTTCCCAACAGATGAGCTTATCAACCCATCCAACCCTGTTATGACCTCCCCCCTCTCTTTACGAAACCCCTCCCACCCCCCAGTGTGTTCGATGTTACTTGAACAAATTGTTTTATGTTTTACTAAGTCATCGAAGATATACATTGAAGTACAACTCATTTTACGTCTATTTCAGATTTCAACAGTATTTCATTGTTTATAGTAGGAAGAATAAAACATGGTAATATCACAATGCTTTTCATATTTGCTAATCACCTTTACAGCGCAACGGCTTTTGTTTGCACTATCACTTAACCATTGTATTGTCTGTTTCTTCATATTTATTTTCAATATAAAGCAATTCTACCTCTAAGAAAGGACATTGAAATGTTAAGTCAAACTTGTTCAATAAAAGTATTTATTCATCAGTTGAACCGGGTGCCATGACTAAAGAATAGAATTGCTATATAACATGATATATCTATTATATATATTATCTATATCTAAGTAAAAAGCGTGTTTCAAAATTACTTAATTTAATGGATTATAACTTAGTTTTATAGATTTATTAGATTACAAGTCCACAGTTATACTCAGACGCATTTTGGCCAAATTTGAAAATTGTAATTATTTGGCTATTCAAGAGGTAGTATACCTTTAATATACCAAGAAGCAAAAGATGTCACTTTGCCATATTCGATATACATTGAAATCAAAATATCTGTTTAACTAAAACTTTATTTTAATTGCCTGAATTTTATTTGATTTCTTTGGTGAGATAAAAGGTTCCAGGAAATTTTCTGGGAATACATTGAATAAATCGTTTGAAATAATGATTTTATAGATAATATAAGATACGTATTGAGGTTGTATTTCTATTGTTTCTGTTCTATACACTAATCTACATTTCTTTATACTGCAGCTTTCCTTTTTCTTATAAAAATATTTCACAGAATCTTGTCTGGATTTTTTCTTTTGTATCTCTTTATTCTTAAAGGTCATACATATATGCACTAATCACAGCACGATTTTCGCAAAATTCTTTAATAAGAATTTATTCTCATTATTAGGCTTACAATAGCATGCTATGGGGATTTTCGCAACTGTTCTTTATCCTTTGAGCCGAATTCTCTTGTAACCATGCAATTGGAAATGTAACAATAACAGGATTACAGTCTAAATCACATTAATCCCATCTGCTAGCCTGTGTCAATTGAAAAAGAAACTATAACTATTGCATTCGTGGTCCCTATTGTTACTGAAGTGCTCAATCAGGTAATTGCTTTAGTCAACGCAGATTATCCAATTCTTTTGCTGATTTACAATTGTCAATCTGGACGAAACCCCATCGGAATAATAAAACCATTATAACGATGAATATTTTATCCTTATATCTATTAATATATTGAAAATATAAACTTTAGATTAACATTTAGCTCGAAATATATTTATATAATGCTATCATCCAACTTGCATCTTTCATCTAAATATCAAAGTTCTCATTACGACCCATTTCGATATCAACATTATATTATTGACATTAATCTATATTTGACTTTCAGTCGTTACGTAATCGTGAGCTCCTGGACAGCTCGTGGCTGGTTGATATTCATGATTTATTCTGTTCTTTTAGTTTGATAATTTGAAGAAAGTAGACGTCGGGACATGTTCAACTTTTTATCACTCATCTGTTTTGACGAACAACACGAAGAACTACCAAAAACATTTCTCGAGAAAGCAGATCGATTTATACCGAATTTAGTTTGGGAATTCTGGATGGTAAGGCCAGACGAATGCCCTTTACATCTTGTGTGTTTCCAACCCTTATTGTATTTTCTCCTTTTAACCATTCTTTTGGTGACTTTCAGGAATCAAGGGAAATAACTCGATTTGGCTGATTTTTACTTGAGATCATAAATGATGACTGGTGATGTGTTTTAACTTCTACTAAATGGTTTCGGTTTTGGGTTTGATTTTGAATATAAATTTTATGGATGATGAATACTAACATAATATAACATAGGCCTATACCTATATAGAAATGACGACTGTCTCGCGTAAACATGCTTACTCTTTGAGTTACCTATGGTAATTCATGTTTGTGTCCAATTATTTCTCCAGTTTTTGTCATGCTTCGGACGTGATTTTTATGGAAACACACATCATGTTTCGTTTGGACTTATCATGTTTCCTAATCTAAAACATCATCTTGTGTTTAACAATAACAGTCATCATTTACGTTCTTTCCATGTTTTTCAATGGAAATCCACCAGCTTTGCAATTCTGTTGTCAGTTTTTGCTTTTCCTTGCGAAGACTTAAACGCAACGCTTTCAACAAATTACTAAATAAAATCAATGTTTGAGTTTTCTTTTTCTTTTGAAAATTGTAACATGTTTTCAAAACACGTTGGCTTGAGCCAAACCTTTATAGGAATTCAGTAAAGTCAGTAAAATTAGAGATTCCTAAGAAGTCTCTTTGAACTCTCCTGATTTCTTTAAGACAACAAAGCAACATAATTCAACATTGGTTTTATTTGCTTATTTTGCTTTAATATTGTGTTTCTCTTTCAGATTTGCTGTGATTTTTCTATAATAATCGCATGGCGTTTATCTTTATAAATGAAGTTGCGCTTGTGTGGCTTGAAGCCACTGTTGATGCCAGTTTCTTTGAAATTCAGAACGATGGAAATGGTCGGGGATAGGGGGAGGAATTGGCTTAATGCATGGCATGCTTTTAATATTGTAACTTTATAGTAACTTTATTGTACTCTGACTCGGCTATGTCCATTCATAATTATTTCCATGTTCATAAAACAAAATAGTTGTTTTTCTCATCATTTTGCCCTAATTTATGCTGTATGGGATAATTTGTGAAAATGATGTGTTCTTTTTTCAGCCTTCCTACGACAGAGGATCGTATGTGAGTGGAGGGAAGGGCAGCTATGGAGGGGTAAGTTGACCCTTATTATGAAATCATTTAATTTCATCATTTTGTTTTTAACGACCCATGTTTAAAAACTCAAACCTTTTATTTTTCTGTCATCTATTATTCGATAGATGGAAGGTGGTCAGTGGTCAGATCGTCTTGGAGTACTTTCCAATCTCCAACACCTGAACAGTAGCCTTATCGTACTTAAGTCTTTTGTCGGAACAATAAATACTCAAGAGCAAGATTTTCTGTACACAATATTGTATTTATGAGAAAAATTGGTTCGAGAGCAGGAGTTTTGCCTATATAACCATTTTCTTAGGAGCACGATGCAGTGTATTTTCAGAAACTCTTTCCCATTATTAAAGTCAGAATTTCGGGAGTAAATATCTAAGTAGGTTATCTCCCTTCATTTGTAAGTTCATCGGTTCCTTAACCTGTTGAGTGATGAAGTATGATGCTAGTTGATAAGATTAAACCTTCAACATGGAACCTTCCTCTTTACTTCCTGACGTCACATTTGTTGTCATAGGAACCGCTGTAGAGGTGAACGCACCTGTTGGAACTCTCGACTGGCATTTTGTAATTTTCTCTAACCTTTCAGATGTAGCCCACGTGTGTAAAATTTGTTACGTCGGTTATATCTATGCATCATTGGGTCGGCGTTTTGTTTTCTTCCAAGCGATGAATCAGACTCTTTCAAGAGCACCTTCAAAATTATCTAAGGTTTTTAAACCTACTTTCTTAAGAAAAATTCTATTAATCCATGATTGTGAAAATAGCTAACTTTCGAGTTCTTATATATGTTTGAATGAATGTTAGATATATAAGATATACAATGACCACCTGTAGAAAGAAGGGGGTATAAATTGATATAAGTTTCATCTTCAAAGTCTACCTAGTCCTAATGTTTACAAGATGTTTTATCGGAGAAGTTACACCCTCCAGATTTATCACCAATGTTTTTACTACCTAACGAAATTATGTTATTTATGAGATTCATATTTCTTTAATGATACACTTTTTAGTGAAATTACTGGGAGTTTTTTTAAAAACTAAAATGGTTACTAAATTTTTAAAAATTGTGTCTTGGTTTTCGTACTTAAAGGGATAATAGGTTTTAGCAAGAAAATATAACTTTTGTTCTCAAGTTTTCAGGGAACTTACCTGGTGTCATAAAGTAACAGAATCTCTTAAAATCTTGAAAACTCGCAAAACTTAGTCATTTTTGAAAAACGCTTATCAATTTATTAAGCGTTTTTCAATAATCAAATGCATCTTTATGGATAATTACTTAGTTTTTTGGATATGTATTTATTTATATTTTTTTGTTATTTATGGTAGCAGGTATATTTACTTATGAACAGAGCTCTTACTGACCAAATTTAAAATTTTCAATTTTTATGTTCATTCTAAGACCTATTATCCCTTAGAAAGTAACATAGTATATGGTTGTACTCACAAATTTATCATTAACGATATATAATCTTAATGATAGTCATGATAAATGATAATCTATAAGTCATGATGTACGATAATTTATAAGTCAATGGATGATGAATATCCATAAGTCATGATAAATGGTAATCTGTAAGTCATGGTGGATGAATATCCATAAGTCATGATAAATAATAATCTGTAAGTCATGGTGTACGATAATTTATAAGTCATTGTTGACGAATATCTTTAAATCATGTTACATGATAATCTATAAGTCTTGTCAAATGATAATCTATAAGTCATGGTGGGTAAATATTAGTCCGGCGGATGTTTGCTAATCTAGAAGTCATGGGTTATTATATTCTATAGTTTCATGCGTATTTTCACGATGGATCTCAGCCACCTGTATGTAATTTCGGATTAGTAGCACTTTCATTTTTTAAAACGTTACGTTAAAATGTAAAGACCAACGCGTCCAGATGAGACACTTTATATTTTCGAACTGAATCTTACGAAAGCTTTGATGTTTTGATATTTTAAGAAACTTAATGGAATTCGCAAAGTGGTTCTGTAGACATCTATTTTGGTTCGATAGATGTAAATTTAGTGTGGAACCCTACTGTGATTTCACCTGCCTAGTTGTACTCGGGAAGTTGCGGGCGATTTAACAAAATAATAAATGTGGACAGTTTTCTTTTTAGATAAGATCAAGTCATCGTTCAACCGAATTTTACCAAAATAACACGTTAGTCAGACGGCAGAAGATAAGGTTTCTCTGCTAGTCTTTGAAATGACTTGGCATATCTCCAGGATGCTAGTGTTTATATGATGCCAGGTAAAATAATGAAGATCTTGTCACTCGTGCACAGAGTTTATTACAAGTTTTTCAAGATTTAAAGATAAGCGGTGATAATTTCATCGTTTCTGTTTTGGTGTCAATTTAAACGCTTTATATTTTACAGAGGCTAAAATGAAGCTTTTGAAGATTAGAGCGACTTGCAACCTTTGGTTTTTTTTAAGCGGCGTCTCCAATACTACTCTTTAAATGAACTGGAGTTTAACGTCCCGCTTTTCTCTTCCTTGTTGGGTTTATGAAGACCAGTACGCCATTCAGTTTGCAATGAGGAAACTTCGGCTTAACTTTCAACCATCAAGGGATCACTTGGAAATTTGAAGGCTAGTTCCGCTTGCAGGCCAGAAGATTTGAATTGAATTTTTAACGCCCGTTTTTAAGCATGGAGTTGATCGAATAAAGAAAACATTTCAACTTCTTGTAAGCTAATTCAAAATAAACATATTTCAATTTTTATATTAGCCTTAGTATTCTAATCTCTGTAATTCCTCACTCTTAATTCTTTATCTGGTTTAAGTTAGAAATGGATTCATTAGAGATGCCTGGAACTCGGCCAATATTCCAATTCAACTTTTCATACCGATGATAAACTGTAATATATCCCATCAAATATCAAAGGATATTGAAAGTTTTTCATGAAATTCATGTTTAACAAGTTAATTATATGGAATGGTTATAGTCGCCTTGACTAATTAGAGTGTACCCGATGCCACAACTTTTTTTTGGACCTCGTGTGTCTTCGTCTTATTAGTCTCACGTCTTAGTGCTGCCAATCTTTAGGAGGGGTGTTAAATATTAACCAATATAACTACTAAGGTCATACCAACTTAGTTTTGTTTTTTCAGTACATCTATTTTTGGAAAAGCATTTGTCTTCTTTTATCCAAAGTAATGAAAACGAACAATTTATTTTAATTAAAAATACTGCCATGTGTAATTTGTTTCCATTGGTGACCGCACTCTTTTAACATCATGAAAAGCTTTTTACGAGTGTGCGAAATTATTTATTTGAACAAGGCTTATCGAATCCGGTACGCCGACAGATTTCCGATTGCCTGAGAAGAATTATGGGCGTTTAGGTGCCTAAATTTCACTTCAAATAAGACCTGTGGGTGGAGAAAAGGGGCATAAAACCCCCTTAGATTCGCAACCTATTGATGCTTGATTCGATGATAAGTAATTGTAATTATTCATGATAATGAATTACGACTTACGAATTGTGAGACTATACGTCATCCTGCATTACGTTATGAATTAACGAAACGAAAGAATTAATCGGTAATTAGAATCTATTGTGTATTTGTTCTAACCATGTTTTGTAATTATATGGCAAGCTTTGAGATGTGTCACTGCCAAATGAGATAACATGCAACCTATTAACACATTCATGACGCCATGTTGTTTACAACCTGAAAGCAGTTGTTGATTAATCTGAAAAGCATTTTGACTAATTTGTGACTGTACCCGAATATAACAAAAAGAGGAAAAGGACGATTTAAAAACGTCCGAACCAGTTAGAGATCTTAGGCGTAGTAAACGTACGGACACACAAATACATATAAAAAATGTTGAAAATCAAAAGCCAGTCTTAGAGCATTATATTGAAATTAAATAGGAAACTTTATGAAAATACTTCTGCATATAGAACTTAACTAATTAGGCTACCGATTCTAAAGGTGACGATATAGAATACGAGGCTATATGCCTTTAATTAATCTCCGGTAGTTATGGTATAGGCCCTATGGTATTTTATTTCAAGGTTGAATAGTCATAACCTTGGGCGACTTCTGCATCAGTTGTTGATTGATACTTAGAAAAACAATGATTTCAAATGTATAGACTCGGAGAGCGATTCTGTTTATTTATTTTCAATGATTAAAGTAAAGTAGAAATATGAACAGGTTATAATTATTACAGTCTGAGATTCATTGAGATTTAATGGTCAATGCCTGTATAAATAAACTCTTCAAAGTTTTTATTAACCCAAGCAAGATGGTAGAAACATTGACCATTATTGAGATCTGTAACTTCAATACTCCAGTATCCTCAACATATTGGTAATAGGCTATAAAATGTTGTTTTGTAAAAGACGCATATCAAATTGCTATAAATGAGGCTATATACAGATATAAACTAGCAATAAAACGGAGTTTTTATATTTCATGGCAATAAAGTTCTAAAATAGTTGGCGAGTCCAGAAAGTCATAAAATAACAGTTGTTCTTGATCGTCATACCAAATGGAGATTCACTTCTTTCTGGTATGCACAACAATTGTATATTGTAAAAGTTGACCAAAAGCTCGTCAAGTTAACCAGGGGTATTAGTATATACATGTACATGTATGTATATCTATAACTTAACAAGATAAAAAAAAATGTATATCTATATCCCCTTTAGGACTATGGCAGGGGTACTTACATATACCCTACAGTAACCATGGCTATGGCACTTTCTGGTACTTCCGTTAGTTCCAGGACTCATGTAATTGAATTTATCTACTTATGGGATCAGGGTTGTGGCACTCTCCTTTTGTAAAACTGGAGTGTCGAACTTGAAGGCACCATGTATTAGGAATCAGGATTGAGCTACTTTCATTATCAGAAATTATAAGATATATCATATTCAAACCTCTTGAAAAATACATGCATCGTTAGCAGTTATCAGAATTGATTTCTAAAGTTATCTGGGTTGGAAGTTATCTACGTGGAATCGACGCAAGGTTTCGCCTGAAGATTTTTTGATATTTGATAGATACAAGTGATATTTTGACAACAAAGTCTTTAAAATAAGATGTAATTATATTGACGAATGTGTAAAAGTTTGGAGTTTATCCATATCAATTAATATTGTTGGCATTTGCCAGAAGTAAAGGTTTAAGAATGATTCACAAATCTCAAGCCTTGTAATCAACCAGTAATTCGTGCGTAGTAATTTACACAGATCATATTACTATAAGTTCGAATAGTAGTTACTTTTACTACCTCTTGTATCCTTGAATCTTATTCTATTTACTAACATCGGATTACCTTTTTGATGCATTCAAATCTAATCGGGCAAAGAATTGATTTTAGAGATTTTAGAAGTTACCGAATTTTTTGCCTATTTATGCCCTCTGTCCAACAAAACAAACTTATTATACACTTACTATATTTGACTTTATCTCCACTGTACCATAGAATTTATTCATCCTTGCAACTAGACACTTTAAGTAAAATTAATAAAATATATGGATAGGGAATGTACCTTAGCGAGTTCTTGTTATATCGTTGCATTGCCCTACATTGTCTCTTTGTTAATCCACAGAGTCTCTGATTAAAATGGTGTAAAGTAGAGATACCAAGAGGTTCTGGGTATGTAGATTGTCTCGGACTATGTTAAGTACTAAGTATAAGAATAGAAGAGTGTCTACCAATGACTACAGTTCTCTGTCTTATCACTACTCTACTAATTAATAAAAACTTCTTATTAATGAGAAAAACACCCCAACTTTTCACCGACTCCCAATAATTAGACCAAAAATAAGACAAGTTAGAGCAAGGATGTGTTGTTGTGATGCTAGACGTTTCCTCTGTTAAATTTTTTTAAAGAGATAATCGCTTAATTTAGAAATAGACTGAAACCTTTACTGACATATTATTTATGTTTTGGAAATACTTTGGTATTTTGGCCCAACAGAAGTTTGGCTGCTATGCCAAATAGTGATTTAGAGACCGTTGAAGGTTCTTAGAGAAACTAAATATTTTGTGAAAGGCTTTGTATTGTTCTTGTAAGAGCGCAAGACTTTTCACAGTACAGTTGAAACTATATTTTCGAGATATTGGTGATTTCGGAAAAAGCTCACAATATGTGAGGTAGGTGACTTTTTTGGATATTTATACTTCCATTTATTATTGTTTTTGTATATGGATCTCATGAAGTAGATAAGGAATAACTAGATACGTGGATATACTCTCTCCGAGATTATAATCCAAAGTTCCTTATGCCCATTCGCATGGGCATATTTAGATATGTAATGAAAACATAGACACCCTTTCACATGTTGATACAACAGTGTTCTCAAATGTTTATATCACAGTCTGTAGGAGCATGTGAAACGTTGAGTACGTGGATATATTAAGAAATGACAATCCATATCTCTTCTGATTCTATGTTTTTATATATATATTCCCCTGTTATCGTAAATCGTTTATGTTTATTATTTTGTTATTGTGTATTAAATTATATCCTCTGATAAGTGTAAGGCCAAATGAAGATATCTGTCTATCTGTCGTATTTATGGTTCATGATACCAACAGAAAGTAACTACCTTCTCTGCTGATAGCACCTTGTTCCAAATATTTGGAATATATTTAGGGTCATGATGTATTCAAGGGCTATTTCTTAATTCATTTATTATAAGTTTCATCTATTTGTCTTACAGAGCCAATCTTGATTTATAGTATTTGAAACAAGTGATCAGTATATCTTTGCTTTTTGTGTTCGACCCATTAATACGATCCGATCGTTTTCAGATCTTCTGCCATGTTATTTTTTTTTATATGACTATAGTTGATTATATTAGATTATTGTGTTTGGGGGAATGAGGTCCCTCATTTTAAAACCAATCCTTATGTCAGATAGAGAAATATTGTTTTATACTTTGGCACTAACATGAGAGATCTAGATACTTATTATCGTATGGTTGACCAGAGGCCTTTGTAGATAATAATTATTGTAAGTGATGCAGATCGGTGATGCTATTTCTGTCCTGATTTACAGGATAAAACAATTATCTCTTGACAGTCAAATCTTCTGTACAGACTATCTTAGACAATAATCAAAGGAAATATTACAAAGAGTAAGTTTTGTACTGATCAACTTCAAGACTTATTTTGACGATTCAAGGGTGCCATCCTAAAAGAAAGAACCCTCGATATCGTTATTAATCATGAAATTGACTAAATATCTAGACAAGTTCCTCTTACTAACAACTTAACCTAAAACGGCAAATAAATACAAATAAAATACAAGTCTAAAAAATAAAGAAATAAATATGTAAAAAATCGTTTATATTCTCTATCTATCATATTTCAGATCAATGAAAATACTGTGGTTACTCTCTGTCTAAACTATAATATCTATCAACTGAAATGACATTGAAATTGTAGTAGAAGGAAAATATTAGTAACATTTTATCATAACAACTCGTAACGAAAGTCCAATTCATTCCCCTGTCAACTGTCAAATTTAATTCACCTTAAACAGACCTCCTAGTGATCGTAAAATAACTCTGAAATGACTTCGTTTGTTTTTATGTTCTATTTTCCTTTTTTTCGCTATTATGATTATTTTAACTAACGAAATCGCTTTTAAAGTAGGACATACCAAATCAGTTCAGAACACAAGAGGCCTTGGGGATTTTCGGCATAACATCGATTTCAGAGAGACATTAGAGTTGGAAGTTATGTTATGAAATATTAAGTGAATGACGACTTAAAGACCAAGAGATGTTTTAAGTGGTACCCAAACCCTATTTTACTCTATTGATCAGTGAGGGAGACGATGATTGGTCTCCAACCTGGAAGTTCAGGATTCGATCATGACCTTGTGAACTCAATTCTGACCCATGTAGAAAAAATAGTTTATTATTAATGTTACAATCCCAGCAAATGTCTTCGGATTACAACTTGTTTTTTTCTCTTGTCAGTGATGTGGGTCTGAGAGACTGAAATAGTTTTGTTTATGATCCCTCGACAGTTGGAAATGGAAAATGAGTAGATTAATGTCGCTGTCTTGTCAAACCTTCCTTCATTGCACACTGTAAGACGTTGTCCACCTTCATTAGCCCAGAAGGTGCAGAAGAGATGGACGTAAAAATCCATTCCTTTCATTTCTTCTCTTTCAATATAATATGTAGTTTACATAATAATTACCTTCGTTTTATTTTATTTCAATGGTATGCTCATCTTTATTCACTTTAAATGGAAGAAGCTGTTTTCAATCAAAAGATGTAGAAACTTTGTTGAAACAAACTTGCAACAAAATTTAATCAAGAACATTCATCATTAGTTAACATTCTTAACAAATTTAATTATCAAACCAGAAAAATATGCTTTTAAAAATGTTTTACATGATGCGTTTATTGTTTCAGATAATGGCAAAGTAGTATTTGGTATTGACTGGATAAAATGTAAATCGAATAAAATTTGCACCATTCGAATGTTTTTGTCAATCAGCGGAAATTTAGTTTTTAAACTGCAGTGAAACGAATCATACGGGACCGAACGATATAGTTCGTTATAGCCGAACTGTATTAAAGCAATTTCTTTCTTTATCTCGTTTTGAAATCCCGACTTAAAACGATTGTCTATACATTTACTTATAAAGGGAGTAAGACAAGGAACAATTCTGTGTCCTGGCCTTTTCGGTAAAATTGATAACGTTATCGTAATTTATCATAATTTATACAAGCTTTTCACCAAAAATTGTAGGTTTACTTTCCATTTGAATTTAATATATACTGTTAAGATTAGTCTACTAATGTTTAAATAACCTTGATAAGCAAGTGTTTTGGTTCGCTTGTACTGAATATCTAACAAAAATTTTGCAGTTGTTCAAAACAAAATAACTAAACCTATGTGTATTTTTATTAACAAGACTACTTGCCAGATTTAAAAAAAACAGACCACTGTTTATTTTCTAATTAAGATAAGTAACTTGTACCGTTATCTTTCATGTTTAATGATTGTAATTGACCGAACTCGGCAAATTTTTTTTCTTTATTTGCCAACAAGCATTGATTTTTATTTTTAAAGTATTTTAGATATGATTAATTTCCAAATCCGGTTTTTAAAATATAATCAACATGTGCCAGTTCCATTGAAGTATGCTATATTTACTGACAAAGGTCACGTATTATGACACTTTATTTGCAACTGTAACTGGCTTGACATTTTTTAACGTGCCTTTGTCATTATTGTTGATACTTTTTTTTTGTATTTAAGTTGGTTTTGAGTCTATGAATTCATTTTAGGTTTCCTCTATCATATCAGCCGTTGATGCTCATTTAGAACGATCAAGTTTATTAGGGCCTATATATCTAAAAAAAATTGATATCCATCAATCTGTTGCCTTCTTGTGGATAGCGATATGGCCTTGGGTGCTCGTAATTGTCGGGAGATACTCATATTTAGATCAGAAAAAATAAGAATTATTTTTCAAGCCATCTTGAGCCAATCATAGTGATTGTACAAACCATAATGATAATTGTCTGATAGGGAAAGAAAATACCACCATCTTTAATCTTAGTGGACACATGTTGTGAAAATCAACAAGTAACAGTATTATTAATGTTATTAACCATTTGGTGTGTCCAGTACAAGAATTCTGACAAGGAAGAGCCAGTACATGGTTTAGATTTTCACGTTCTGTAATTACCTATACCGGTACCTACTAGTATTATAGATCAATAACCTTTACCTCCCATTCTACCTGCCTTAGTCCGAAACATGTTTTGGAGGATGTTGTCAGTAAGGTTGTTTTTGGTTTTTCTTTTATTGTGAATAAAGTGTGTTCTTTATATTTTCTAAAACATATCGAAAATGCTGTTGAGTAACAAAATGCTAGCCAATGATTGAGTATTTAGATTGTTCACTCTACTAGCTTTTAAACAGATGACTGGTTGTAAAACAAAATACTATGGAATATAAGATAAATGTTTATTATCCTACTACACAACACGTCATGTCAAAACAATCATTGTTTTGGGGAGTCAGTTTCGGACTATACCTTTTGCTCTTCTACACCAACATGATTGATTGACCAGAAGCTACCCCACGTTCACTCTCATTGTAGTGTACGAACCTACAGGTTATCTTTCAAAACAACCTCTACATTCTTAATCTGATTAAAATACAGATCTAAGCTACAGTATTTAGTTCCACAGGGAGTTAGAGGTCGTACAAATTTAGCAAAGCGAAACGAAATATTGGATCTGTGCTTCAATTGGTTAATTGTTTGTGAATGCCGTATCGTTGAATTTTATTTGTTAAATCATCATTTGAAATCAATTATATATTTGTTAACAAGTTAAGGTGTTTATAATAACAGCACCAGAGCCCGGTTTTATTCTTAGAGAAGTAAGTCGGATTTGTCAGTTTAACCTGCTGTGATATTCCGTATTTAATGGCGATCTACAGGGTAACGAGGTTGATGATCTCTGAGTACTGCTAAATGTTATTTTATTGCTTCTTGTCGAGAGATAGACCACATGCATAGAGAATGACGATTGTTGTTTTTATGTTCTGAGTCTTGGAGAGTAGGTACTTTGTAATGATATGTAAGTTTGAGCGGACCACACGAAATCACAGCTAAAGAAAATTAAATTATGTTGCTTTTAATTAAGAGTAATGATGTCTAAAGTTGTTTTCGTGAGTTATTAAGTGCTTGGACTAACCGGAAATTTGGAACATTGCGAACGTGTTACGGAAGTGAACGTTGTATAAATTTACAGGGAAAAGTTGGAAATTCGAATCTGTAACACAAAGATATCTGTTGAGCTGTGCTGAATATTAGACATGTGCGAATCTCAAAAACAGAAAACGACGATATCTTTTGCAGCTTACTGAAAGGCGGTTTTAACTTTTAAACTTTTTAAACGCACCTCAACAGCTGATTCATTTCTTTATTACTGTTTTCATTTTTTATCATTACCAACCCGCTAAACTGTAAATCATAATTAAAAGGTGATTACACAGGAGTGTTTTCGACTTCCAGATTTACGTTTTGAACTGAGTTTGAATTAAGAAAATTACCTTTGAAATAAAGTGAAGAGGTTTAAACCTAAGAGTCTTGTATTTAGATGTCAATAACTTATTTTTGTGTCAGAAGCTGGCAGTTACTGTATCAGAATGGTAAGAACATTTTGTATTCATTTCTTGTTATTTGGGTAGATTTCCTTGAATGAAGAGAAATATTAGTGCGGCTACTGAATATATCAATAGTTATATTTTAGAAATTATTGCTTTCTACATTGCCTTGATATGTATTTTGAAGTATTATGGCTAAACAACCACTACCATAGCTATTGGAACAATTGATTTTTCCGCTAATTTTTCTGAAAGATTAATATCTAAAACTTGGCCAAAACGAGATTTTGTTCACCAGTGTTCTTAGCTTTATAATCCGATAAATCCTTAAAACTAGGTTATAATTTTTAAAATAAGTTACTTTGAAACAAACTTTAAAGTAGCTTACTATCAGTAGAACCATAACAAAATTTAAGGTTTGTTTTGCAGGATATCGTTTTGGTTATAATTGTCTTCTGTGGTAATCACTAGAACTTTCTTTCTATGGTGTAATATAAGTTTTAGTACTTTAATTATCTCAGTAATCGACCTCTGTATATGTAGTCTAAAAAAATATGAAAAATTGTTTTTGTCTGTTCTGGTACATTTATAATTCGTTACACTTAGCTGTTACCGGTTACCTTGCTTTAAGTCAGTTTCAAGTTTGTTATCGATAAATATAAGTAGTAGTGTATATATACTTTGTTATCTTAAAGTGTAAAAAAAGATATATGTTAAACATTCTCAAAACCTAACTTCTTTATTTCACTAGGTCTATATTGTTTTTACACGTTATGGTTTTTATCTTTTAGTATTTCTACTAAATTCTCTGTAGTCGCTACTAAAATTTATGAACATTGCTTCCCTATCAGTTAGTATTTTATAGTCACTCCAATGGTGGTACCAACGGTCAAATTATCTACAAATTTTCTCTTCATGGGTTATTTTGGGTGTCAGATGTCTTTTAAAGATATAAAGGGTGACTGAAGATATCAGAAGGGGATGGTAAAAGTGAACATTATACAGTTCATATATTTGTCCCCGGTACATTGTGGCCCTTTTATCAACTCCCTGAACTGTGAAGCAATTCCGCTTGATATATTGTTTAATTTATTGTGAAAACATTAGTAAGGGATTGTGCAAGGGGTTAGTGAATAGTACAATCTAATTGTATATTGCAAACTGCCCCCCCCCCTCCTGCCCTTCCGTTTCAATCTATTCTGCAATTGCATTTAATTTCTTTAATTCATTTCTGTGTTTACACTCTTGCATAAACATGTACAAATGGTATTATATTTTCAATTGATCTTGCTTTATTTCCTAACGTTAAAATCTTTTCTACTTGTGGAATATGAGATTATTTTCCATAAAACATGTACCCAACAAACTGAATTTGATTGATTACAGAAGCGATGTTGTTACATGATCCCCATTGATTTAAAACTATGAAAGTAAACATTTCCTCTTAAATTAGTTTACATGCATCGTCAGGTCAATTAAGAATTGTTTGGGAGTAATTAGTGCTTTACCTGACAATTGAAACACCTGGTCAATGTCTTTACAATCATAACTTTCTATCTTAATCGATTTATTGTTTAAATTTAACATTCCTACAAATTTCTACAATGATAAAGACAATCCTTAAGGTGCAGGAAAAAAGCTTAGCATCATACGGCACTTAAAATGTTTATGGACACGGATGAAGTTAAGAATACAACTAGATCAGCAACTATTTCATTGAATATGACCATGTTGAATGAATACCCAAATTGTTCAACTGAATAATAATCTATGATTTTCTTTCTCTCAAAGTTTATGGAGAATCGAGTAACCGACTTTCTCGTCAAGATAGACAAATTCTGTTTCTATAGTGTGGTTGCATGAATCATAATTGCAAGATGGTGATTTTATTTGAATAGGTCACCGCGTAGGTCGCTTTAAATGTTCTATGTTGGAGTTGAAAACATTTCTATCAGATTACCAATATACAGAAAGGGAATAGGAGAAAGCATCATTATACTGGGTATAAATAAAGTGAGATGAATTTCAGTATGGTTATCATATAAAACTACCTTGATATCATCAGATGAGCTGAGTGACATGTTGAAATAAACTGATACAAACAGGAATGTTACACCTACCCTAACTTATATATACTACATCTGGAATTATCAGGAACCATTCCAAGACAGTCTGATATTCTATAGACTATCTATCTATATTATCGAGGTGTTCTATTAACTAGTTTAGTCTTAACAAGTTGATTTGAAGATCGTTCCATGGTTTCTACCTACTGCCTTCTATTTCGTCTCGAGTCTTCTTGCATAACTATAACAACTGTATAAACATATTTTCATTTCTTTCGCCAAATTCTGAAGGAAAGGTTTTGGATTGTAGGCGCCTGTCGTCTTTAAGGTAAGATATTTTAAGATTTGACTGGACTTTATGGTCGAAATATGCTTCATGCTCTTTGACCATTGGTTATGTTAGTGAAATCGTGGTTTAAATACGTCTTTGATGGATAAATTGAACAAAAATTAGTTCGGTTTGTTAGTGAAAAATTGTTTGTAAATTAGTATCATTAGGATCATTAGGCAGTTCTTTCTTTTCTTTTGTTTTAGAAAAAAATATTTACAAAGATAAATTGATAATTCCTTGTGGACTTATTTAAAGATTTGTATACGACGTATGAACGTTTGATAGAGAGCTCTACTCATTTCTTTTTGAACACAGTTCTGACATTTATAATTGCAGATTTTTTTCATACGAGTACAGTAAATGCACAAAATGTTACTTTGACTTTTTTGATTTTCTTCCAATTTACTCTAACAATTTCATAAGTGATAATCGAGAAAACAATTCAATTATTTTATCAGTGCATAAAGGAGAATATATCATGAGTGATTAGATTCATTCATTTCTTTATTTTAGTGTTTGAAATTCTGTTTATGTCATAATATGGGATAATCTAATGCTCGCTGTTTGTCGTTGTTTCATTCATTAGTCATTCAGAAACTAATGTAAGATTTCTTCTTATGAAAATTAAATCTTTTAATTATTCTCTAATTTACACCAACCATTTAAAATATCTCGGGCATTAACCTGAAGTGTTAAAATAATGTAAAAGTTAATTTATATTTCGGGAAAGGGAGGGATTGAAATTATCCTTTACATTATGCAACTGACTGAACATTTTTATTAGTAAATGGTAACCATCAAACACTTCCGGTTAATGTCCTATATATTCTAAATGGTTGGTGTAAATTAGGGAATAAATAATAGGTTTAATTTTCATAAGAAGAAATCTTTTGGCATTTTTTGAACGTTACTGGATAGTTCAGAAGCGGACATAGCTGGTTCCCGAATGGTCAGTAACATGGCACAACTCGCCTATAGAAGGACACTTCTTGTATCAGTAGCGTATGTATGCCACAAGTTACTAACAGGGGCAGTCAGCGGGGAATGATGTTGAACCATTATTAAATGTGTTCGATAGTAATCAATGGTACTAAGTGGTCAGTCTATAACACGAAATTAGTCCAGGTGTACAGGTGAACTGTAGAACTCATAACCTCTGAGGTAGACTGAGGTCAGTGTGAACTTTGATTAACAAATCTCTGTATATTCTGTACCTATCTTTTTATCAATCTGGACATCTAGACTACCAGTCAACGTCTGGAATGTTTTTAACTAAATTGTTTATAATGAGGTAATTCTCGTGATTTATTGTAAATAATTATAAAATTAATTTAAAGAATTGTAATGTTTGTTTACTTCGCAAATCATAAATGAGATGATAAATAGTTTTTTTGTAGATATTTATTTGAGGCCAACCGTTACAAACAGACATGGACTGGAAATTAAAATATCCTGCACATATTTTTGTCAATTATGTTACATGTACATGTATATAGGATAATTGGCCAATCTCTAAAATTGATTTAAAATTTAGTTTTACTTTCCAATCAGATTACTGTATTTCTTGAAATCTGAATTTCATATCGAGAATTGGTCATGTTACTTGGCTTGTTAATTTGTGATACCGATTTTAGAGTTGGACAACAAAATACTGTTAGATTCCTGTCTGTCTTTAGAAATTGAACATCTTCAAATTCAATTTACTTTGGCACCACATCACATACATCTGCAGTTCTAAGGTCAAATTGTAAGTCAAGAATCATGATATTTGGGTGCATGTCGTAATATTTATTATTTCGATACTTATTAGGACAACCAAATACAATTGCACCCTTGTTTAAAGGAATAGAAGAAGTTGAAAAGCAATTTACTTTGGCACCAGAAGAGGAATGTTGAAACTGGACACTGTAAATTTGGATAAATAGCAACTATGGAATCTGAGGTTAAACCTTTCTCCCTTGACAAAAAGCAGAAGTCAAGATGTTTACTTCAATCTGAAATAACCAGTTTATTTTTGTACATGCTTCTAATCACATCGACGTTCTCTGATGTTTGTCTGCTGCCAAAATCGGTTGCCTGTAAATGTTTACTGTCAAATGTACAAAAAAATGAAAATATAAATAAATGTGTTAAAGATTTATGAGATGTAAAATAAAAATTGACAGAAAATCTAAAACCTAATGTATATTCAGATTTGATTTCAAAGCCATTATGTTCTCTGACGTGGGTAGATATTATCACGTTTCGGGTTTTATATCTAGTTTTTTTTTAGCGATTTCATCAACTGCACATGTGTTTCTTTTGCATCTGCCGCAGGCTTTAAAGGTGTTCTTTAACGTAAAGAGAATCATTAAGCAATGACGATGGCCCTTGATTGTGTCACATGGTTTCTTTTCGAAAAATGATCGATATATTCTTTAAAAGGACCCGTATTTTACATTTTACATTGGTATTTTGGTAAAGGACATTTGAACTGTCAAATGTTGCAAACGAACCTTTGTTCGTTGTAAGCATTAGGAACCAAACGTTTAACCAAACCTTAGAACATACACATGTAAAAAAAAAGTGTACACTATACACGTACAAACGAGAAATAAAATACCTGATAGAATTGCGAGGATGTACAAAAAATATGAGGAATATATATCAGAGTTCTTCTTGACTCGTTTATCTATATATCGTACGCAGCGTGACTTAAGAAACTTTAACAGTTCTTGAGAACATATGGTATTGTGTTTTGTTGGCTGACTAGAGGCTGATGTGGTTCAGGTCTAATACTGTAAACAACAGTTGAGATCATCTGTATTCAGAATATCATACAGGGGTGAACACCTTTAAATTTGGTAGCATTGCAAGCAAATGTTTGAATTATGAACTTGCTTTTTTTATGTTTACATTAGCCTTGTGTTACGAATACGTCAGAAGCTTCCATATTCTTGAAGTTATAATCCAATTTCTTGTATTATTGCCAGAGGAACTACGTAGTGGACTCTAGGTTGAGCAATTACGTATTCTCAAAGTTCAATATTAGAAGTAGTAGGTCTATGGAGTTTTGTCTCAAAAAGTGTATTTTTTGCATTTGTAGAATTGCTAATATGATGATTCATTATCAGGATCGTCAAGTGAAGCAACGCAGAAGATCCTATTTTTAGCACCATTGGTCTTTAATATAGTATCCATCAAATACTCCGTTGTAGTTCCTGATTTCCGCACATGCGACGAATTCAGTTTTTGGCACAGCAGGAATTGATTCATGCTTAGACTGAATACAACTGCGTATCACCGATTTGTACTGTATATTTGTATGATGTTATTGTGCCAAGTTTATCATTAAGAATAAAGGAGTGTTCAAGTATTTCATAACCCTATCTATTATTTTAAAGTGACCGTCCCAGATTGATTTCAGTCCATAATTTATGATTTTATTATTTAAATATGCTAATTTTGAATCAGTATATGATTGTTTATTGACTGCCATTGGAAATGTCACAATGTTTAATCAACGCAAATTATGGGTAAGTCAATTGGGTATCCCAAGGTCTATAATATCTATTAGGTACGATTATTGAAAAAGGAAATGCATTAGAGGATGTTTGTAATGGAAGACTCCCAGAAATGATAACTGGGGATTGTTTTTACTGAACTGTTAACGATAATAGTTTAAGATATTGTCAAAATATTAAAATTCTCACACTACATGCAACACTGACGACGTTATACTTTAAACAACCGACGGTTTGTAACATGTTTACTTGATTTCGTCTCATATCTTAAAAGCTGTTGAGTTTCTTTTCATTGTACAATGTTTTAGTTTCAGTTTGCAATCTGATATAAGCCTTTCATGTTAACCCTCTGACATCAATATAATATTTCATTACTGATAAAATACTGCTAATATTTCAAAATTCAGAGAAAGTGAGCTATTGTAAAGACGAAAATGGTTCTTTCTGGCAACCCAATTGCAATAGTTAGACATGCCTTTTTTCTTGTTTTCGTTTTCTTGAATTCATTTAAGTTGTTTTCGCCTTTCTTTGTGAATAGTAAAATAACACAATCCATTTTCCTCATGCTCTTACGTACTTGAATAATACCATATGTATCAGCAGATCAACGATGTTTACGTTTCTTGGTCAGATCCTTTTTAATAAAGGTACTTCGATTCTTGCGATTGTAAGTATGTCTAACAACAATCTACAGCGATTGTAACCATATATTATAGGGCGTTTTGGATGCGCTAATAGTTTTTGCGCTTTTTGGGTGTACCTTTAAAGTATTTTTATGGTACCTTTTTTTTCAAGGAATGTTTAAAAACAGTGTTCAACGACATTTTTGGGGTCGTTTATAGGAATAACTTGCGCCTTTGAGTGCTTTTTAGTGGTAAGGTTTTTTGGAGGTTGTTGGTAAATACTCGAACAAGGTTCATACGGTATTGTTTATATTGTTGTAAACTGAATTCTATGATTTATGATGGGTGTTTGTGGCAATATAAATACATGAAATGAAAATAAATGCTGGCAACTCTCCATAATAATATGAGTAAAATATATAGATAATATTGTAGGTCGTGTAGGCGTTGAAAACTATTATATATATCTATTCCATAACTTCAGGTGAAACTTGATTCTGGAAAGTTATTACATTAAAAGCCGCTTGTTCAGCAGATGGGAACTATATTTGATATTAAATGCTTCTCAATGTATGCAATTTTATGAATTTTTTTTTTTTTAGAGAAATATAAACTAATTAATGAAAGTACATGTATATAAAGTAAACTTGTGCTTGACCATATTGAAATTCTGAGTTGTTAGAACGATATTCCACGTTATTGCTATTTTATGATAGATATTTCTGTCAGGCTCATAACCAGACTTCAGTGTAATTTATCCGGCAATTGAGTTTGGTGTTAATTTGCATTAATGACATTTATCAAAGGGGCAACACATTGTTTTCCAGAAGCCATTATGTTTTGTTTAATTTTCTTGTCCTAAGATATCTTGATGTTCTTGTCATGTTCCTTTAAATTAGATCGACACTGTTCGCCTACTTTTAACTATGATTCATAGACTAGAATTGTTTTTAAAAAGTGTTACTAGTTTTTTTTTTTGATATTTTGAAAAGAACATATTTTAGTAATTTGAGTTTAAGTGAAGAAATTAGGAACCAAATAATTTCAACTGTACAGTTTCTGAGAAGATGCCAAGTACAATAAGAATAGGTGAAAAAAAAGTTTGATATAGAACCACTCGTATTACTAATAGATACCATATAGAAAGTTACACCCAATAAATGAAACTTGGTTGATGTTACAAAACACTAATTAGTCAAAGCCAATGAGCATTAATCTTCGGTGATCTTTGAGGGAAGGTTCAACTTTTCGTTAATTTACAAACTTAGTTCTATACCATAGAATCACCACACACACAAGACATTGTTGGATTGCAAGGTTGTTCATTTTTTTGCCAAAACTACAGAGAATTGTAATTTTTCAGTGCTGTAGACCTACATGAATTGTTTGGAATTAACTTGTTCTGGTAATATCCGCACGTTTTTAACTGGGATCTGAATATTCATTATGTAAAATTACCCATTAATCCGGTCATCCGGTGCGGATAAACGAGGCTACACTGTGTGACCATGTGATTCTGTGACATGGATAGATTTTATCTTCAGGAACTTGCAGTAAACAATTTTGATTACAGATATTTATAGATTTGCGGATGCCACCAGTTAGTGATTTCCCTTCATCTGAACGATACAATACCATTGATCACAAATCAATTTCCATTTATAACGACATTTAAATGATTCTTTTTGTCTCTTTTCAGCTACATGATATGGGAACGAGTAAACTTTACCAGTCACCAAGCTCCGCCTACGCCAGTGGCTACAACAGGGGATCATCGTATGCTACGCCTAACAGAAGTCTTAGCTATGATCCCAGCAGTCGATATGGAGGAACTGTTAATAATTCATCAGTCAGGGACAGAATGAAAAAATTCGCTGAACCAAAATATGATTATTCATCAAATCGTTATCCATCCATGGACAGAAGTACCGTAGGAAAGGATCGTTATTCTTCATTAGACAGAGTTTCAAATAGAAGTGGTTATCTATCTGATTACGGCGGAAGTCCGCGCTCATTTGGATCTTGGGATCGTGCATCATCTAAATCTGGTCGAAGCTACGGTGGTGGTAGTCGCGAAGGTTCTCCAGTTAGTACACGGTCTTCTCGGTACGATTATAGTAGTAGTGCTTCCCCATATTCAACATACTCATATAAAAGTGGTTCTGATATTTCACCGGCACAAAAACGTTACGATAGACAAAACTCGGGTGGTTTTGACGGACCACCAAAAGCGGCTAGCACTCCTGTTGATTCCGTCCAAAAACGACGTCCTTCACAATCCTCATTCGTGCCAGTAACTGTTCGTGGACGTCAGGCCCCCATCACAGACACTGACTCTGAATCCGATGATAGTTGTCCGGAATCTGAAAAGCGTGGTGTAAAATATTTGATTTGTCGAGGTACTTCACCGATTCCCGAAGAAGGTGAACATAGAAGAGATCGTAAAATTGAATCAATTGCTAAGACTAAACGAATAAAGTGCCCTAAAAGACGTTCTGTTATAAGCCGACGTGGCTTCAATACGGTAGATTGTGCTACTCAGACTAATTTAGATCAGCAGCAAGTTCGCAGACAAAGGCAACAGAAGGCCACAGAAGAAGAAGAACCTCCTCCTCAACGTAGACCCAGACAACCAAAAGATAGAAGCCTTGAAGAAGAAGACCAACCACCGATTAGGAGACCAAAGGCTCTACGACTTGACGACGATACACTAGACACTCCACAAAGAAAGACCAGAGTCGGAGCAAAGAAGGAAGAGAACGATAGCTCTAAAACATTTTATAAATACAGAGACAAGTTTCTTACTCCGTCTTTACCTGCTATGCCAAGTTCCACTTATGTAGGCGGCGGGGGTAGTTCACGTGGAACAAGAAGTACTTATGGTTATAAAGCAGATCCACCACAAGAGAAATCATGGCGTCAAGCTGTGTATGGCGAACTAGCACCTGCTAGACAACCACGTGCTGACGACACTGAAACGGATTCTCGTAGTGTGGCAAATGAGGAGGAGGACAGAAGTAGCAGACAAAGTCGTAGACGTCGAGAACGGGAACGAGCAGCTGCAGAGGAAGAGTACAGTGCTGCAGAAGAGAGACGTACTGCTCGTAGATCGGGACCAAGTAGATCGTCTTCTAGAGAAGACATGTTAGATGATAAACCGAGACGCAAGAGACACTCGAGTAAAGAACTTTTAGATGATAAACCGTTAACTCCAGAGAATTTGTCTTTAAGAGAAAGCATTGAAAAGGTAAACCAGTGGAAACAGCAACTACCATCACCATCTCAATATGAAGAAGAAGTTGCTGAAGATAGTAGACGTCGACCAGCTGCTGATCGTGCACCTCGTCGACTTATGTCACGTTCGGGTTCTAATGATAGTATATTAGATGACGATTATGATGAAGGGAGGCTGCCCAATAAGGATTTTAGAAAATCAAGATTAAACAAAGCACCCGGATACAAAGAGTCAGATGGAGGCATACAGCATAGGCCTGGAGTCAAAATATCTGGCAGCTCTTCTGAAGCCATTTCCAGAGATGACTCGCCAAATAGAATGCGTCGATTGCAACGAGATAGTTCTCGGGAAAGCATTTTAGACGACAGGCGTAAATCGCGTCGCGATACATGGGAAGCAAGTGATAGTGCTGGATCTCAGTTTGGATTCAATCGCGAAGATTCACCGAATAGGAACAGTCGCCATTCTGGGCGTTCTGGAAGAACAAGTCGACAAAGTTCGAGAGAAGATATGCTAAGTGATCGTAGTCATCAACATCCCCAACTTGCACGACAAGGTGCTGTTGATGACCAATATAGGAATAGAATGTCCAATATTTCGAATGATGATGGGGGACGTATGCAATCATCAATGTCTCAGCATTCAATAGCATCGAACGCAACCCTTCCAGATCTGGTACCGCCGGAAGGAGATTACAATCATCCGGAAAACAATGTACGGCATATGAACAGAGCCAACAATCGAACAGGATTCATTGGAAATGTACAGGATATCGATAGCGTTCTTTCTGATCCCAACAAACGTAGACGGGTCAATCATAATGGTTTATCTATAATGGATGCCCCAGTACCACCTCACGCACATGCCCCTCTACAACCATCCCCTGTAACGTCTCCAAGTCCGCAAGCTGGCGACAGATACGACTTTAATCAAAACGACGGAAAATTACAACGTCCCAACAGCTATTCTTTTGAACAAAAGGGTAGAAATAGAGTAGGTTTGAGACAGTCCAAATCTCATGATGACAAACTCATTGATATCGAAGATGAAAATATTCAACCGGAAACAGCTATTAAGCAATCATCGTCACCAAAGAGTGGAAGAGGCCAACCATCACCGACCGCGCAGGCTATGTGGGTAACATTACAACAGAAGAAAGGTCTAGTAGCTATATCAGACTTTATTGCGCTCTGTGAAAAGCCTGCTCCACCTAAAGTAATCCAGATTCCTGGAGCCTTGGATGACTCAAATTTTCATGGATATGCCAATGCTAACGAGATGTTGGAGAATCTGGGTATAGACGTTTCTAAGGTGAGTTTAATGATTTTATGTTGAAATAAACCGAATATATTGATTCCTCTATTAATAATTTTTAACTTTTATCTTTAACGTCTACTGCTTTGGATCCGAGACCTAGTTAATGTGAGTAAATCCTGTAGTTAAGGAAAAGGTAAGTTTTCTCCAGATTGAATATAGTACCCCTTGGGTTGTTACATTCCTGATACTCGCCAGTAAGAGGTATTTAAGACAACTTTTTGAGGAGGTAAGGGCTAACTGATACCTTGATTAAAAACTTTTTATCAGACTACCACACGATGCCACAGTCGTGGTTAACAAATGGGCACAATTACTATAATCTTGCGACGTTTTTACAATAATGGGCCTTCAGTCGTCTTATTAACAAAAACTTCGTAATATTTATATCGAAGTAACTGTTTAAAAATACAGATCAAAAAAGTTTCAATCTTTGCTAATTAAAGTACTTGTGTTTCCTTAGCTGTTAATTTGTTAAGTTATAGGTTTTTCTCTCAACATTTCTCCCATTCAAAGGCTTAAAATCATAGTTGCTTCGATGTTCGAACATTTTCAATTTGACCTAGCATATTGCTCATTGATTCAGATGTCATTGGACTTCTAACATAAAGACGTTCGCCTGGCTGTGATGATAAATGGGAAATAACTCTATCTCAATTAGATGATCACCCAATCAATGAAGAATTTGCTCATTGTCTTACGGAGTATTGCCCATTGACAATACTCCATGTATTAAACTTAAATCATAATAAATTAAGGGTAAATAAATACGCTATTGTGTGATATTTAAAAAAGAGTAGTCCAATTTAGTAGGAAAATGTCAGGTTTATCTGTAACAGAAGGAAGCAATTATAAAATGTAAAAAGGCAACCTCTATTTTATAATTTGCCATTATTTCAATTATTTACCATTATTAAGGGTGATGGTCTCGTCAGTAAGCTAACTGTACTTTGATCGTTCAACCGAAATTAAAAGTAGCATATGCTCATTAATACTCATGATAGAGCTTCGATAATAGATGTATTAGAATGGCAAGCCGTATACAAAAGTCCCATTTAGTGGATTGTTTAGATTAACCCATTGAGACCCATCAAATCTTGGATGTTGAACTACTTCTAACAGACAGAACATGGTCCAGTATACCCTTAAATTAATTGAGCGTTAATAAAGTGACAAGATGGTAAGTGACCATTAACTGACCAGTAATAAGGTGTTAATCCTATATAATACTGGGTAATATAGCTAGACTAATATTTGATTTAGCTATACTTGAAATCAGATTAAAGAAGAATGAAATTGACCGCTAATCTCGAGCTGGATTAAAATGGGTTGGTGCAGGCTATATTAAGGGCAGATGTGCCTCTTGCCGAAACTCAAATAGCAATGTGTAATCTTTCAACCACCTTGATCTTGATTATTCAGATTTATAGAATATTATACCAGTCATATCTTGAGTCTACATTGCTTATCGGTGCCGTTCTTCTTTGATCAAAATATGGCCCTTGGTTTAAACGATATATTATTATTATTATTAGCCTAATATATTACACATGGAATTATACAACAATACAAATAAATGTGGACCTTGATACTCCCAAAGACTTCTGACATTTACAATATCTCTTCTCGTATTTCTTTGTGGACTTAGAATTTTATAGTCAAATATTTGTCAGAATTGTTGTGTCAAAATTTTGAAAGTCGCCCAAACTTTTAATTCCTCAAAAAGCTTGTATCGTTTGAAAGCCAGATGAAAGAAAGATAAAGGGACACCGCCTCAGGTATACATTGTGAAATCAAGGTGTGGGTTTGTTTATATTTATATTGATTATCATTATTATAAATATCTGTATCCATATACAATATTATAATAAGACATTTTCATAATCCTTACAGTATCGTTTCAATAAGCTCCGCCTACTGATATTTGTCAATATCCTTCCGTTTAGTCATACCGTCACTCAAGTGTAAACATGGCCTAATTCAACCCTGACGAGGTGCATCTTTTTCTTGTGATCTTTATATTTTATCAGCGTTTTCTGGAAGTGTTAAGTGTCAGATTGCGATAAGTGTAACGAGTTTAAGACCAGTAATTTAATCTAGGAATCGTATTTATTAAGGAATATATTATTTGAGTTGACTACATTCCGCCGACTAACATCAAAGTCAAACACACGTTGACTCATGCGCAGTGTTCAGGTGAAAGGTTGTAGACGCAAGTAGCAATGACAGAAATATGGCGACTTTTACCTGCCGAATACAATATTTAGATGATAGGGATCCATTTTCTAATACTAATTTTCCTGAACCGACGAGGCCGCCATGTTATACCTTTTTAACCACCCAGCTTTTAATCAACCAAGTAGCTGGTGCACATAAATTATTGAAGGCTCCACACCAGGTAAGTGGTTTTGTTTATTTTTGACATTTTGCGATCATTTTGATCACTTTGATGTTTTAACAGAATATAAAGGTAATGTCTTGTATGTTTATTATCGATATTTTGATATTCATATGTACCTGAGTGATATATTACTGATATTACCCTGTTGATATGGCCCCGTTAACTGTGCCGTTATTTTCAATATACCACACTTGTTCCTGGTTTATACAACACATAAAGAACAACTTTAATATTAGATCTTGCTGATTTAATAACATATCAAGAATGTCTTGTTTTATCTCCTTTAATAATTTTATTTCAATTTCCCCCTGGTAATTGAATTTTTCCAATAAATGTATTTGCTTCATCATGAATGTGTTCTTATGAACAAAAAGTGAGGGAGGGGGCTTTGGATAAAATTGTCAGAAACATGTTTTGCTTTAAAGAACAACTCAGTTTTTATGAAACCACTTTCAATTTCTTACTGTCAATCTTAGTAAATTCTGTCAAATTTAATTGATATATCTATTTATAACAATATTCTTCACTTGCGCTGTTATACAAATTGTTCTCTATATTTTTTCAGCTCGAGGACTGTGCCTTACAAATTTATCGCTATCATAGTGGAGCAGCGCAAGGTGAATTTGGAACATATTTGGATTTAGAATCTAGTATAGACGAGCAGGCTGAGGATTTAGAAGGTTTCCAAGCAGAGTAAGTTTTTCTTTTTCTATGTATTATTGTGATGTCCAGTAGGATACAAGATTTGGCAGTGAATCATATAGTATAAGGTACCTATTGGTCATCATGAGGTCCATCCTTGAGATTACACCGGGTCATTTGTGAATACTTGTGGTTTGATTGACAAAAATATTGTTTTTGAAAAGTGTCAAACATGCAGAAACAAAATGGATTCAATTGCAGTATATATACAAATATGTATTAATTAATCAAATATCTGATAGGAAACAGATCCAATTGTATATACATATTTTTCCCCCTCCCCCCTCTCTACTGAAAAAATCTCATTCACCTCCACCTGTAAAATTAACACTTGCAAGGTGGTCAATAATAGTAATCAATAATAAGCTATTGTTTAACGAAGACCATTGTCTCTCTGACCATTGTAAAGATATAGTTAATATTTGATAACTATAATAGTAGTAGGTTTATAACATATATCAGTCAACACTTGTAATATTTTCAATCAGTTGTTGACCAGTGATATCAATAAACCAGTATACCAATAAATACTAGAAATATCCAAAGTAAACATTAAAAGTATGTTCATAGCATTGATAATGTTCTTAGGTGCCATTGTAAGTCCTCCAAAAGCAACTTTGAAAACAATAGGTGACATTGCACTAATCCCTCACCTTGGAGAGGATACCAACCCATAACACATTTTGCTCGGCAGAAGAAAATCCATCTTGCTGCTGACTGAGCTATGCCACTACAAAGTCAAAACGTAACTTCATGAAAATTTTGATAAGTAAATTTATACAGTTTATTGTGAAACCTGGAGGTAAAAACCTGATAAATAAGTATTCCTTATATATAATTAAATACTGTACATGAATACTGCTGTAGTCTTTTAGATTTAAAGGTACTTTATTGGATTGTTTCTACTTCTTTCAATTTGAATATATTGATTAAAAAGGTCAATAAAACAGTATACTAATTGGAAAGTTTATAAACGGTAGGAGTTTCAGTATACCAGTAACTTTATATAACATTCTTCATTGATTTATTATCATACCAGAACATTCTGTACGATTTTTATTCCACATAGCATACGCCTTCTGAATAGACAATTGGATTAATTCATCATTATTTGAACATGGGTCATTTCATTTGACTGCACTGATTTTTTCCAAAGTGTACAGGCTAAAGATACAGGTACCTTAAAGCACTGATGTATGAATATCCCTTTGAGGATCCATCAATAATTTCCTGAGAAATGAAAGATTCTTTCTGCATTTTCAAATGGTGGTACATGTATTATTACTATAACAATCAGAAAACATCAACTGTTCCAAAATAATTTGTGCTCAAATTGTGGTTTTCTTTTGACTTATGATTTTCAGTAGAGTATGAGACAATAAACTCAAGGACAAAAGAAATCAGAAAGTTTCGGAACTGAAGCCTTATAGGCTTTAAATAAACAAACCTTCATTTGTACACATTCAGGTCTAATTCCTAAGCTAATTAAAAACTTTCCACTTGATATTTAGTATGTACTGATCAATACAATACAGGACAAGTATAGCTACTTTTTCGACTTTTTGTATTCGAAAACAAATAGATCCTGTTTATTTTTAGAATCATTCAGGATATGCATAAATATTTCACCTCAACTATTAGAAAGACATTATATTTAAAGAATAATAGAATAGTTGTTACATAATAACATGCCAGTTATTTTTCAAATACGCACCCATATTTATGAATCAAATTCCTTAACATTGTCTTAAATCAAATGCCTTAACATTGTCTAAAATCAAATGCCTTAACATTGTCTAAAATCAAATGCCTTATAATTGACCGAAATCAAATGCCTTAACATTGACAAAAATCAAATGCCTTAACATTGACTAAAACCAAATGCCTTACACTTGACTAAAATCAAATGCCTTAAACTTGACTAAAAACAAATTTTCATATATAAGGTCAAGAAAATTGGCAACAAAAATGAAAGTTATTTTTTTGTTATTCAGAAGATCAAGTGTTCTATTATTGTTAAATACAATTTTATGACTCAAGGGGACATAAAAGGTCTAGATATAATTGGCAGACATATTGAGGTAAAAGTAATGTGTGTGTTTTGAATTGTGAATGTCGATATGACTATCTTTAAAACTTATGCAAATCATTGACTAACTGAACTTGAATTGAATCAAATAAAGGACGTGAAATACCAATCATACTCATTTGAATTTAGCGCCAAAAATCTTGTCTATAAGTCCAATGTCAGTTTGTAAGGACAGGCCATACAAATTTACATATGGTTCTTACAAAGAAATAACACACATAATATTAGTTGACAGGGTAGTTTTGTATAAGCTCTAGCAAGACATTACGACTGTATGGTAAAATTCAGGTCCTTGCACACTGCATAATATAGTCTATCTTTCTTACAATGGCTCCTTTTTACAGAAGGCGAATAGGTGATAATTAGAATTAGTTTTATAGAAGTATACTCCAAGTGATTAAAATGTATTTATAGACTGTCTGAAAAATTTAGGGAATTCAAATGAGGGAATAAAATAAAATTGATAGCATTATTTTAACTAGAATTGTTTACAATTATGAACGTATTTCGAGAGCCTTGAAATATTATGTAGGCTAAATTTGCAATTACCTACATCTAGACAATATATTGAATATCATTTGACCTAGTTTTCAAAGTCATAAAATAATTAGGTCACACCTTCCGTAACGGTTAATGATGGCGAAAATATGAAAATTATCAATTTTTGCTGTATTTAAGTACACTTATCTCTATGAATTTTTTAAGTAAGCCAAATTAAAAAATATCTACTCGTAGACAATATATTGAATATTATTTGACCTAATTTTCAAGGTCATAGATTAAGTGGGTCACACCTTCCGTAGCCGTTATAGTGACCTAATTTTGAAAAAATCGAAATTTAAATAATTCGAAAGAAAATACGAAATTTGAAAATCGGTCTCGAAGAAAAGGTAGATAATGATCCATTGTATCTATGTGCTAAATTTCATCAAAATCGGTCTATCAGTAGTGTCTGAATTTCGGATTTAAGAATTGTAACGAAAATTCAAAATGGCGGCCGATATGGCAGCTTGACCTAATTATTTAGGTCAAATCAATTACTATTGACAAGTTATTTATAAAACAGTTTTCACTTTTCACCTAGCAGTTATAGACCGGAAGTTACGTAATTATGTCATTTGAGGCTAAACCGGAAGTGGAATTTTTTTTTCACATTTTTTCAAAAATTATAAACATATCGCCTATCAACTGGTAAAGTTTCAAAATTTTACCATTTATATTAAAGGAGAAATCACGGTCTGAAATTTTTGCCGATGACCCTTGAATATTGAATTGCAAATCGTGGGTAAAATATTTAACCTAATTGCATAAAACCTATAATTGTTAGTTGACAAATACATTGAAGTTTTCAAATCTGAAAATCCGGTCAAAATCGAACTGAAAATAAACTTGCTAAAGCAAAAAAACCTGAACTTCCGGTTCTCACTTCCTGTCAGAGATAGAACTTCCGGTTTTGTTTTATTTGATAATAGAAATCATTCTAAGATCAACTGTAGATTTAGAATTTCTGCACCTTTTACCAGTTTGTCTGCAAACTCATCCAAGAATTACAAAAAAAAAAAAAAATAAAATAATCCGAACGATTACAATACGTTTTCGCCAAAGTCGAAATACGTAATAATCCGAACGATTACAATACGTTTTCGCCAAAGTCGAAATACGTAATTAAGTCTATTATGTCATAGAGATTAAGTTGTATTAAATATTAAATATATAAGATATAAACTTTGATGTTTATAAAATCAACATAATTTATAAATAATAACCTTTAAATATACAATGTACACTATATAAATATTGTTCATAAATTATAAACATTATGTTTTACTGAGTGTATTTATAGAATGTATATTAGACATTTAAAGATAAAAATTATTGTGATGTCATTCATAAGTTAAATATTGTAAATTAACTCTGGCTTAGATTTAGTCAATAATAATCGTTAAATGTTTAAAGATATGTCAAGTATATTATTAGTTGACTTAAAAGTATATTTGGCCTATATCATTTTTAATGAAGTAATACCTGATACATAATAGTATATTATTTAGATTAATATAAATTTAATAAAATAAATAATAAAATATTAATATGTAAACTATGATATAAAAACTTGTGTAAAAGCTTAGTTCTTATTTGACATTTAAAGATATTTTCAAACTGTATCAATTCATTATGAAGTAATAACTTTATAAACTTTTCTATGAAAGTGTATATATAAGGCATAAAGAGATCAATTGTTTAAATAAAAAATCTCAGTACAAAGTAATAATTTGAATAAAATATTATTTATAATTTAAAGCAACTACATGATAAGTTGTATTTATTTAGAGTATATTAAATGAATGTATATCCTGATGTATTAAGAAGATAACCTCCTAAGGTGAAGAGTTGTATGGTTTAGCTCATGTTTATCTTTATCTTCAAGTTGTTTTAAAAACTACATATTTATACAAACAGGTTTTAAATATTAAATTACAAATTTATTAGTGCTCTACTGAATATCATATATTATTTAAATCAGATTTGTGTAGGTTTTAAATGTTAAAATATGTAAATAATAACAAATTTGTACATAATTTAATGCACTGTGCTCTCAAACGAATCTGTATCTAAGCGACATATATTCAAACATACATTACATACGAAAATGACTCATAAATTGTCATACAACAATTTTAAATGTGATATTTTTCATCGAAGACCTGGTCATCCAATAACCATAAATTTTATCAAAAAATCAGTCGACCTGAAAAAAAGGCTGATTTATGATTTACTGATGTTAAAGTTTCAATATGGTTAGATAGGATCTTTATCCCAAATACCTACCAATTTTCTTAATGTACAATATCAGTCAGTGTACAAAATAGTAATACCATGGTATCAGTCCATCATTGAATATTATTTGGCCTCATTTCACTGGGAATGTCCAGCTTGTCAGCTGAAATGACCAGTCATGTAAATATTTCATTGCTGATGTAGTAAAAATCAAACCTCAAATAATGTATGCAATAAAGTAATGAAAATCAATTTTGAGCTGTATGACAATTTCTATTGATAAACTGTAAAGAAAGAACAAAGTTTCTGATATTCAATCTGTGACATGCCCCTGTTCAGTCTTCAATAAAACACATAGGTAATTATAATTGGTTTAAAGGAATCCACCATAGTTGACATTCTTTACACATGACATAATGTATAGCTAATACAAACTTAATAATAACTTTATTAAGATTTTTAAAAAGAAAAGAAAACATTCTTGACATATGCATAATGGTATAAATATAGCACATTCATTATTATAATATAAGATATATTTAAGGGTAAGACCCTAATTGTCTTTGAAAATGTCATGTCAGACTTAAAATAGAAAGTTTTGTGCCTTATCAGCTGTTAAACAATATTAAAAACCTTGCAATAAAATAGGCTATCTTTGATGGAATTCCCTTGTTTTAAATGGGAATTATGACTTCAAATCTAAAGTAATATTGTTTGTTTATGTTTGTTAATGCTATTTATTACATTATTGTTAATTAGAAATTCAAAAAAGAATGTCTTTCTTTATCATTCTGTAAGTTGAGAATACCCTATTCCCTACTGTATATATATTACTGTTGGCTGAAGTATCCAAAATATTTAATATTTACTTGCCAGAAGAAAATTATGAAGTGCTACAGGTTAGAATTCTTAAAGTTGGGAGGGGAAGAAATAAAGGGCTGAATATATGTAGATATTTAAATTATTTGTTCTATAGCAAATGAAAAAAATTAGTGATAAGGTCAAATGAGAAGTTAAATCTAAAAGCATTGGCCAAGGCTCAAAGCAAGAATTGATTTCAAACTACTGATTAACTTAATAATGTTTAGTTAGTTTAAGTAAGATGAACATTTTCATACAATAAGGAGGTGACATGTCCTGAGCTATAATGAAAAAAAAAAGCTGCTTTAGAAAAATTGGTAAAATTCAAGTACTAACGAAATTGTGAAGACTTAATATGTGATATTAAAGCAAGTCTGATTGATAAAATCTGCTGAAGGCATTTGCATATTTAAATGAAAAAAATATTGATTGACAGTCTGTTGAGTTGAATACACAATTCATTTTATTTGAATAAGTTTGATTCAATTTCCTTCGTTTTATTTTCTGACAACAAGATTTTAATAGTAAATTCAGGTACAAGGTCACAACGACCTTGAAGGTGTCAACCAGTTTGAAATTTCTATCCAAGTTTTTACTGAGACTAATCTCGTTGAGCTAATTACATAGTGTGCCTAATTCAGTGTCGCATGCACTGAATGTATCAAGCTAATGATAGGCGTTTAGGTTTTTGAACATTTAATTTGAAATGTATGGAGATACCAATCTTTGAATTCTCAATTTTGCTCTTTCTTCGATCTTGCTTGTCCTAAACTTGATAACCCATATTCAACTTTACTTGTTTTAAAACTATCATCTGATACTTTTAAATCCATTTTTATTGGTAAACTTATCTGATAAACATAATGCCAAAAGAGCTTTTCGCTCAGAGAGACAAGGGAGGGATGGTGTCAGCCTCCCTATTCTGGTGGTACAAATTGGGGCCAGACTGGTTAAATGATGGTTAAGTGTAAAGCACTCTAGACTCTAGCCTATTATGGAAGGTTTTAGATGGTTCTCTCCAAAGAAAATATTTTGAGGCAATAAGATATAAAACATTTATAAATCAGGGCACATGACCTCTTGTACAGTAGAACCTGCATTCAGAGACCACTCAGGGGAAGATTGAAAAACGGTCGCTGAATGAAGGTGGCCTCTTAAGAGAGGAACTGCAAGACCATTTTGTTTTGACATTTTGGAAATCATAGGATCTAACTTTTACTCATACATGTATAGTTTCTACTGTCTCCTATCTACCGACGGGATACCCTATTTTGTCGTATTTTATTTTAGATACCAAAGTTTTCACTGTAACTATCGTTTTCAAATCAAAATTCTCTACCGTATATCAAAAAGAGATATTATTCTTTACTTGCATTTTAATAGCCCAGTAACACGCATTATTCCATTTTCACCGGATTAATATGTTTTTATAACAACATCCGGTATACTCTACTTTCGCTTTCTGATCAAATTTACGGTAGTCTAAATATTACCCAAAACGAAAATTTGAAGCCTTTACAGTACTTTATAATAATTGTCAATTCGATGATATCTATCAATATTAATCAGCAACAAGCTATAAAATTAATCTGTAGAAGATTATCTAATTACTGAATAGTGATAATCTCATTGAATATCACCGACGCGTGAACGTGATCTTTGTTAAGGGAGATAATCAGAAGTGTCATGGTCGCTTAATTGAGTTATTTTAATCAATTGGGAGTGTAAATATATGGTCGCTGGTCGCGTAATGAAGGTGGCCGCTTATTAGTCGATAATTACATTGAAAACTCGTAGGAGGGGATTTATTGTGGTCACTTATTGAAGGTGGGCTCTTAAAATAGGTGATCGTGTGAGCAGGATATACTGTATCTCCACTGATTCCGCTATTTTTAATGGTTTTGATATTGTTTATTCTTGTGTATTTATGGTTTTGATATTGTTTATTCCAGGAGAAAGAATACTCTTATTTTAAGAACACAGTTGACAGTGAGAGTTCATGCTATAATAGGTAAGTTAAAGATTTATTTTATTGTCAACTCTTTAATATAGAAGACAGCATATGTCATGATATTTTTGACATATCATTATATTACATCTTTATTTGTTACATATAAAGTTATTGGTGACTTTTCTAGTCCTATTTGTATACCACTGCATGACAACAAACTTTTGAAACCTAATTTTAGGAAATATAATTCAAAGGACTATCTTGCTTTATTCCTATATTCTTTATAATTTTTCGTACTTCTAGAAAAACTTGACAAAACATGTCATTATCACAACTACTTTATTTGTCCTTATGATAGTGATGTCATCATTTCTTTTGAGAATTCAGGGTGCAAATGAAAACTAAATACATTCCTGATACACATACAAAGACTAGAAAGCCTCTCAACAGTACCTCAACAATTTACTTGTCCATGAAAACTGCCAAATGCAATGATACAATACATAACAAATTTCAGACCCACAAAAATAAAAAGTCAAGTGGTTGCTAACTGTAACAAACATTGAGAAGTATTTGGTAGATGACAATATTAAAGAGGCAAGGAACAATAAGGTGTATCAATAATGGAGGAAAATAATCCTTAAACAAATTCTACCCTCTGTATTCTACTCTCAAGTATTGACTTTGTATCGTCATTTCGAAATCACATCTTTTTCACTCTACATTAAGATAACATTGAGTCTATAGAAAACTCACAAAACCTGTTTCGATATACCTCATATTGAAACACTCGTATTTTAAAAGTCAATTTGATGTTATTTCTTGCTTTTTTTCAACAAATTTTGCAATAATTGAAATAATATAATAGACAGAGCAATGGGAAATTGAATTAAAAAGTAAATGAACTTAAATCCCACAATACAACGCAAAATATTTTCAAATTTAATAATGGCAAATTAACAACTAGATAATGGCAAAGTGGCATTCAGGGTTCTAAGACCGAAAAATTCAGTAAACCATACATAAGATGGTAAATTATTAAAGGGATAATAGGCGTTAGAATACACTCGTCCTACGGCTTATATTTGTGTTTCATATTGTCTATTAGTTAAATAAGTATGCATCCCACACTTTACCAAATTTTAAAAAGCCACAATAAAAATATATTCGGAATTTTAAAAAAAAGTGAGCCAGCGACGATTCCATTCAGTTTCAGAATAAAAGCGTCTGGTAAATCAACGCTAAAACATCATTGTGCAATTCAACAGTAGGGGTCAAGGACGCATGAAAACCCACATGTTAGAGTTACTTTCCTTTATATTTTACAATTTGAAAATCGCTTGATGGATGGCTTAAGTGTTTTATGATTAACTACTTTATTTTGGGGATTTATCGGATTTTAGAGGGATTTTGATGTATAGGTAAGTCCACTGATGGATATATACTGTTATTGTCCAAATTTGAGTGAACTCAAATTTTTATGTTCGTTCTAATGCCTATTATCCCTTTAAATACATTAAAGTGTTATCTATCATAAGTAAAGATTTTGGAGCTCCAGTCAGATGTGACTGGCTGGTGTTGGGTATCCAAATTAAACGCAGTCATGATCTCATAAATTTAGCATATTTTATGAGCCTTATGTCAGATTTAAGAAAATTGTTATTGGTTTTAACCAGAGGCTATAAGAAGGCACATGCTTGGATAAGGATTATATGGTTAGTAATGTAATAGATTGATTGCAATCTGTGTCAGTCATAACTTATAACCTAAGGTTATAGGTGGTTTATAATTTATCTGACTGGATATGTATTATATTAATACATATTATAATATTAAGGTTACAATAACAATTAAAGCTCTGGAAAAAATCTGACAGTTTTAGGTCTACAAGATACTATGAATATCCAGTTTCTATATCTATTTATATATATTCATAATATACATTAGTATAAAGATTGTAATTATTTAACTTTGCCTCCTATTTTCCCAGTTGATAAATCTGTTGTGTTCAAAATATGTTCAACAGTTACTGCCCTTGCTTAATTTAGCTCATATATGCAACTTCTACTATCAGCTCTAGATGTAAAATATAAAATGTGTTGATGTATCCTTTGTTAGAATAAATATTCTGTTAAGTAACATTAGAATCTGTTAAAATGATGTTGTCACACCCAATATGCAGGTCTCTGAACAAAGATTTGGCTTTCTTAAAACACTCCAATAAACTGTCACGAAAGCTCAATAGACTTACTTATTTACATATTTAATTCACTGATGTGAACCTAATGTCTTCCATCCCTACACCAGAACCTCAAATATTATATTGTCTTATATTTGTATTTCAGACTAATATATAAATAGTAAACTATCTTAACTGGAAGTCAGTCTATATACTGGCCACAAAAATGACAAATCCATTAGGTTTTATAAAGCCATATTAAGTATTGAACAGGTATACTTCTGACATTTAAGGACCCTATTATAACATTTAATAGTTAAAGGGCCCATTCCACTTACTTTAAATGCTGAGCCACAAAATTTCTTCAGATATGATAAAAAAACCAAAAAATTCTAAAGTGTTTAAACCAAGTAATAGCCTCTAAATAAAATACTTGTCAAGGAAGCCTGATGTACTTTAAAAATGAGAATGGAATTTAATGGATTTTTCCCTTTAATATTGATTATTTGAGCCACCTGTGTCAATATAATCTATAGTTATTGCACTCTTAGCTAACTCTTTCTCTTTACACTTACTCTAGAAGAATCGGAGTAAAATAATGGAAAGGAGAAGGTCATACTAAGGTGAAAAGTCAAGTGCAATGGGATCTTTTCTTCTAACGCAAAAACCACATTTTAATCAAATTGTAACATTCAAACCCACATGATAAACTTGTCTCACAAGTGGCAAGAGTTTGTAAAAGAAGAAAAATTCCAAAAACTTTCAAGTTAAATCCAGTGGTGAATTGTTCAAATGAGAAAATCAAACTGACACATTTTCTAGCTTGGTTTCAATGTGACCTCCATGAAATTTTGTCTTTTTATATGTCATGAGTGCAGACTGTGACATTTGAGATGAAGGTATAATTGTGGTGAATGAATTATGATGTCTCCTGTCCTATTTTGATATGTTTAGATATTAAGTTCATTCAAATCAACTGTTTGCTCAGTTACAGCCGGTTTCAAACATTCAAAGTGGAAGTGAGAAATGAAGCAAAATGACACAAACATTTAAAGCTAACAGAAAATACTAGTACATTGTTATTAAGTTGAATGCGAAAATCAAATATGCAATTTTGTTCCTTCAAAAATGAATTATTAAACATAATGTGCCTACTTCATTCCACTCTACGATTTTGTTTTTTGATTCAGAGCTTAATGACACGTGTTAAAGAAATTTAGCGAATTTCCATGCACTTAACTTTGTTGATTAGTTTTTTAACTGACATACGTTGCATGTTTAGGTGCATTTCATTAAAATCAATTTGTCAAGTCTGTCATACCTTACATATTTTGGTATACATTTTTACACTCACATTTTCTAGATATTTGAAACTCTGATCTACAATTTTTTCCTTAGTTAAGATGAGACACAATAGATAGTATTTGTTGGTAACCTTTGAATATTTGAAATTTTAAGGCTTATATGGATATGTATCAAATTCGAGGGCATAAAAGTTTAAAAAGATATGTATCAAATTCGAGGGAATAAAAGTTATAAAAGTAATGTATCAAATTCGAGGGAATAAAAGTTATAAAAGATATGTATCAAATTCGAGGGCATAAAAGTTATAAAAGATATGTATCAAATTCGAGGGAATAAAAGTTATAAAAGTAATGTATCAAATTTAAGACAATAAATTTCAAGTTTGAAATTTAAATATTTGAATAGAAATGAATTGAATTCTTGCATCAAATTACATGTTCATATGGTTGGTAAATGATTTTCACTTGACATTGACATTGTAAAAATTTAAAAGGTTTAAATAGATAGAAATAAATAGATTTTGAGACAATGAATTACAAGTATGAAAGATATAAAATTACTCTATAAATGGCTAGATCCTTGGGCTGTTGTATATCTATCTTACTCAATTACTATATATTAGTATGTTATATCATTGGTGACTATAATGAATACAATAGGTGGTAAATGTGACCCTTGCCTAACCCCATATACATAATTACCTTTTATCTTATAATAATGATAATATGATAGGCCTAATCAGGTTTATTGACTTACAATCACTGTCAAAGACCTGGACAATTTATTTAATGTAATATGAAGACCAGAACATTATCACATAATTACTTTAACACTTTTAACATTGTCTTTGATGATATCAATAGTTTCTCTGCAATTAACTATGCTTGAAATTAACCTTCTATTAAGATCTTGATTTTTATGTGGTTCACATAAGAACTGAAGGTCTCAATATAATTTTTTTGAAAATCGGTTCCCATATATGACCATTTATGAACCATTGTATATTAATTGGGCCTATCAGTGTACCCAACATGTGAAACCCATTTTCCCAAAAAGTACAGACTATTGGTAATTTTTAAGCTTATGCATACCGCACACCACATATTATATACATATTTTTTTCTCATATAAAGTGAATTGAGTGATCAAATAATATTTATCTTTTTCAGAGAAACTATTGAATTCAACTGGAAGAGATTTAAGAAGAGCCTTGTTTTCATTAAAACAGATCTTCCAGGTAAGGGAAATAACCTTTGATAGAGAAATTGTACAATAAGTTCATTCAGTAAGATTTGAGTGGGTTTTATGTGTATTGAGAAACTAAGGAAATGTAGGCTTTCCTTTTACACTTAATGATGTCTCTTTCGCATGGACTTCACAAACTAAGGATGGTTGTTTTGATCTAATCAATCTCCATTCTTAAGAGTCGAGAGTTGTAGTAGATGGTTTCTGTTATCCAGAACGACTTAAGGCATCATTCTGAAGAGCTCTGAGAGTTGAATGCTTCAACTGTATAGCAGTATAGTGGAAGGTTCCATCTCTTCTGCTAGACCTGATAACATGCATGACAACAGTTTAATGAAGATATTTCTGTTATCCAATTTACAGGAGGATAAAGACTTAGTTCATGAGTTTGTAAATAATGATGGTTTGGATTGTCTTATTAAAGTCGGGGCAGATGCTGACCAAAACTATCAGAATTATATACTTCGAGGTAAGTCATTGCGTTTTTCAAATTTATTGATAATGTCTTGTCACAAAGCATCAGACATTTATAATGAGAATTCATTATGAAAGACAAGAGCTAACTGGTGATTTAGTGAAACAATCAATGAGAATTGTCTTTTATAACAATTTAAATCATAGATGAATATAAATTCATTTTTTAGATAAAAAACTATGGCTTTAGTAGCTGACCTTGCTACATGCCAGTATTGCAAATGAAAAAGCTACATAAATACATGAACTATTAAAATGTATTTCAAATGGATGTCATCACTTGATTAAGATATGGAATGGAAGGTTTTTTGTCCCAACACCATACTCTTTCTGAAAAAAATTCTCTTGTTTTCAGCCCTGGGCCAGGTTATGTTGTACATTGATGGAATGGAAGGGGTCATCAGACACAATGCTACCATACAGTGGTTATATTCGCTTTTGGCTGCAAGGGTAAGTCCCCTCCAAATTATTTTTAAAAGTTTAAAGTCAAAAATTATATTTTTTCCATTAATATTGCAATATGCCTAGCAGAAGACAAAATCAAATACAGAGTAACAATAGAAAAGACTCCTGAAAGTATATAATAAGCATCATTAGATAATCATTACTATAATTGTTTTTTTTTTGTGTATTTTAGGGTCGGCTAGTAATTAAAACAGCATTAAAATTATTACTAGTGTTTGTTGAATATACAGAGTCTAATACAACCCAGTTATTAAAAGCTATAGCTGCTGTAGATTGTAAAAGAGGTGGGTTATAATTCATGTCACCTTTATTCCATTTAAACCATTTATTCAATATTTTCCATTTATTCCATTTTTGTACCATTTATACCAAATATTCCTCAGAATCGCCTTCAAATGTTGATATATCTATTTGTTGAACAAAAGACCCTCCATTTTGATATCTATGATATGATTTCTGAAAAAGTTGCTCTTTATTAATTTTATCAATGTTATTGATTTAAAATCAAGTAAAATGGATTTCATGCTTAATAGTATTTATCTTGTCTTATGTCTCATATATTTTCTATATTTTTTTTATTTATAGGAGGTCGTCCCTGGGTTAATATCATTAATATTTTGGACGAAAAAGATGGAAGTGATTCGGAATTGTTGGTTTACGCCATGACTCTTGTCAATAAGGTAACAAATCTGTAAAAATTTTCTTGGAATATTAGAAAACTGTACACTGTTTTAACTTATATTGTCATATATTCTAAACTTCAAATTTGATAGGTTTTTCCTGAACTTAAAGAAGTAAATTAACATTAAATTCTAGAGTCAAACTCTTATTTAATTTTCACTCTCCATGAACAGGTTTTAGGCGCTGTTCCTGACCAGGATACTTTCTATGACATTGCTGATGCTCTAGAGGAATTGGGTATGGAAAGAATAACACAGAAACATATGACAAAAAATGGAGCTGATTTAGATCTTCTTGCTCAGTTCCAGTTGTATGATGTAAGTCATTACTTAATATAAAAAAAGTTGTAACTGTCCAAGTTTCTACTGAAGTTGAAAATTAGTCTATGGATGGTTCAGAATGCATTCCACCTTTACCATATAAAAGGGTGCGCACAGAATTCTAAAATAGCAATGAAAGGTTTAATAACGTATTTTGACGTATCTGGTTTGAACGGTTTGAAATGTAGAACTGGCAGAACCTGTTCAGAACTTATTGGTCCTAAAACAATAGAATATCACAAGCCTCACTTACACTGAAAGGAGTAAATGGTCCTGACTTTGACATTCAAGATTGTATTTTATTTCCTTTTCAGTCTGCCTTAAAATGTGAGGATGGAGAAAGTCAGAATATCGGACCAACAGAACATCTCAGGTGAATATTGTTTTATAAATGTGGAAAAGATTCACTTGAATTTCCTTATTCAGTGGTGATAGCTTCATCACCTTTTTCAGACTTTAATAATAGTTGATAGCCATCTAGTACAACAACAAAATCATACTGTGTGCATATTATTGAAATTGGTTATTCTCACCCTAGTTGATTTGTAATGACTCAAATCTTAAAATATTTCTGCAGACAAGTACCAAGAATGAAAAGTGATGATGTTCAAAGAAAAAGTCGAAGAAGTCTGGGTTCTGGCCAACAGAAAATGTCGAAATCTCAAAGTACACCAATTCTACCTCCAACAGAGGAGACTCCATATGACCCAGCAGAGGCTTTGAAGAAGAGAAGGATGAGAGATGCAGAGTAAGTAATATCAATCAAAGCAGAGATTTTGCTGTCTCATCTCTGTCTTGGAGTGATCATTTGGTTGTAATTTGGTAGTTAGTCATTGAAGTCTATTTATAGTCATGTGTTATGCTGTGTACACACTAAAGTATTTGGGATAATTTTTTAAAATTATAGAACCAATGATGCTCTAAGCAAATACATATTTAGTGCTTGCATATCACAATAAAATGATAATGGAAGAAGCATATTGTAGCACTTTGTCATTTGTTGTAGTTTCAGAATGCCTCCTACAGAGGAGGTTGAAGAATTTCCTCCACCAAGAAGCAGGAACAGTAGAAGATCTTTACCAGCTGATATGCAACAATCAGAACAGTTTAATGGTGGTCAATGTAAGTTACTTTAGGATTGAGGAAATTAACTCTGAATTGTTTGCTGTGTGCATTCTGTTATAAAAATGTAGACTTAAATATGTACAGTTTCAATAGAAAATAGTCTCCTAAACTAATTCTAATGTGTTTTCCCCTTTAATTACATTGCCTTGACTTGGTATTTTATTAAGTATAGATTTAAACAACAAAACAATACTTTTAAAAAATGCTGAAGTAATTCAATTGCACTAGCAGACTGCTAATTTTGTCCGATGGAGCTTAGATGGACAATCAGACATTTTCTGCAAAAATCAACAGCTCTGCTAGCAGTTCTAATACAGGCAGTATTAAAACTGCTTAATTATTAAAATTGCTTAGTTATTATTGTCATGGATTAAAGTACCATCATTAGCTCACTTAGTCTAAAGAATAAGTTTAATATAGTCCATACCAAAGTATGATTCAATGTTCCGTTTTTGGCATGATCTTCATGGTTATATAGCTAAAAGATTTATTGTTGGGTATAAATTAAATTCTAAGAATGAAACAAGCTCCGTTATCTAAAATAACATAGAATTGTAGTCTACCCCCATTTATTGTGTGTGATTTTATTTGTATTAACCAGCATGATTTGAAGAAAAGCATGTTTATTAACAGATTCTAACGTGACCAGAAGAGACAGACGTGAACGTCAACGAAATTTAATCAAAGAACAGCAACTGTTAGTAGGTTTATCGGTAGAACGTGATCGGTTGTCTATAGCTAGTACATCTTCCACCAGTACTAGCAGTAGCAGTGGGTCCTTTCCTCCTGAATCATCTTCAGTCATTCCCGGTTCACTTAGTTCTCATAGTAGTGACCTCGAGACTTTTGGTAAGAATTCTACAGATACATACTAATTTTCGATTGTCAATCAAAGTTTGAAAGTGTGCCATGGTAGATTTTTAGCTCTACCTGTGTCCGACTAAGTCCGTTTTCTTTATTCATTAATAGTTTTATAATAACCAAAACTAATTATGGAATTAGCACTGGCTCTGATAATGGAGTCCCTTCATATTTTTAAAGGAATAAAGGATTCAGATGAGTAAGAGATTCTTAACAAGACTCTGGTACAATTGCATCTGTTGAATGCTTTTTCTTTTGCATGATAAACTAAAAATGAAAGGCATGATATTTCAGTTTGAATTCATCAAAAGAGGACAGTTTGTTCCATTAATTTTTTTTTGTAAGATGGCATAATGATTTGATATGTTGACATACATTAATGAATATAATGTTGAATAAACAACTATTTAATTTAATATCATCAAAAACAGTAATAATGCTTGGAAAATAAAAATAATTTGTATATTTTTCAGATGATCAACGTACTAATTATCCTAATAAACAAGAAATGGGAATGAATCAGTTAAATGAGTCTGGATATCAGAGTTTTGATCAGAATTCTTTAGATTCTCGTAATAACTCCATTAATGACAGTCATAATCGTAAATTGATGGACAATAATCGATTTAATCAATCACGAGATGACCGATTTGATAATAACCGTTTACGAAATCATGAGGAACAGAACGGTCAGGTACCGGCCAATAAAAAACCAGGACTCAATTTACATAAAGATGGTACAGTGTCTGATGTGAAAAATCGGTTCGCGAACAAAGGTGAAGAATTGAAAATTCCATTAGAAACTGGCCGTCCAATGGGTGATTCATCTGGTTTGATCGGTAAAGCTATGGAAGGGTTGAATAAATCAACTGTTCCTGGTCAAAAACCAGCAGAACCCATAGTTCAAAAAGTACCGGAACCCAAAAAGACTGAAAGTGATATGCAATGGGAGAGAATTGCCAGACGGTTAAAAAGACCTCTGAAATTAAAGGATATGGATTTTACAGACTTAAAGGATGAAGATGATCAAGATCTGTTTGAACCCCCTAAGATGGAAATTGATGGTATTCCCCCACCTCTTGGAGGAATGCCTCCACCACCACCACCAATGGGAGGGATGCCTCCTCCACCCCCTCTTCCTGGAATGGGTCCCCCACCTCCACCACCTCCTGGGTTAGGAGTTCCCCTACCACCTGGTTGCCCATCTCCAACACCACAAATAACTGGTCCACCTCCCCCCGGAGCTAATCTACCAAAGACTAAGAAAACAATCAAAGTACATTGGAAGACAGTTCCTGGAGATTCCACTATTAATGGTTCCAAAATGGAGACCATCTGGAAAGATTTGGCACCTTTTAAACTTGATATTGAGAAGTTGGAACATTTGTTTGAAACCAGAACTACAGAGATGAAGCCTAAGGTAGAACTCCTTCTATTGTATTTTTTTTTAAATTCACAAAAGATTTTAGACACAAATTCGAAGATGATTGTTAAAATGGCAGTTGAAAAACACCTCTATATTGATTTGGTCTTGAAAACTTGCTCAAGATCTGTACTTTGATATCACTACTATGACAAACTTATAGTGTTCACAAATTTCACAATGTTGAGCAAAATTGCATTGTGAACTCTTTGCAGATGAATTGATATTGTGTTGTGACAATGTATTTTATTTACAATTTTTGTACAAATTTTATTTTGATTTTAAAAATTGGCTGAAGATATTGTGTTTATATTTGAGTTCTGATTTTCTTTTTCATACACTTGTTGCTGCTGTGATTGATTGGTGTTGCTAACTGCATGTTTTATTGTAAACAGGACGCGGTAAGAGCTTTTGATGTTTGTAGCCTACACCAGTGACTCTGAATGACTCACTGAATATATAAATATATATATAATTGTAGATTTCGGTAGCTTAGATGACCTTTACAAAGGTCTAATCTAGAATATTGTAGTTTCTCTAGAACAAATATCTATCTCTTCCTCTCTCTCTCTCTCTATATTAGTTCTTTTATCTATTTGCTATTTCTTATATTGTTATATGAAATTACAGAAAGAATTTTTAATGATGTAAAGCATCATTTGGCTGTATATGTCATCTAATATTTTACATCTTTTTGGCAAATACTGAGCATCGGTATCAAAATTAAAGAATTTTATTATTTAAGTGACTGGCACATTAAATATATATATATAGCAATAGATGTAAGAATACATTATTAGCACATTGATAAATATATCAGTATCTATGTTGTTGAACAAGCCTGATATACCAATTGTTGTTGTGATATATCAATTGTTGTTGTGATATATGTATATTGTGATAATATACTGCATAGAAATCCAATTTAACGGATATTGACTTGCTTTTACTACACAGTTATAAGAACTGTACTTTGTAAGGTATGATTGTTGATTGATATTGTGTGATAGTTTGCATATATTTCTTCTTCTCATTTCTTATCTTTTCTTTTTTAAGGTTCTTCTTTTCTTCTTCTTTCTTTTTCTTTTCCTTTTTCTTCTTCTCTTTTTCTTCTTCCTCTTTTTCCTCTTTTTTTCCTCTTCTGAAGGTTCTTAAGGTGACAATCCATTTTATCATAATCTATGTTGTGAGTTTGCTTTATATAATCTATACATCATATAGTCTCTTCATAATCTCAGTTCACTTCATAAAAACCTTCTTAACACCTCATAAAACTTATCAATGCCCTCTTCCTACATTTTGTCCAGAAGTCACTTGATTTTTTAATTCATTATTCACCAACATTTATAAATTCCATTTAGTGGCCTTGACCTATACATCTGTATAGATTCTCAAGGCATTTTATCATTTTCATAACGCAATTTTCTTATATCATAAAGCATATTTCAGCTATTTAACCATTTCATTTAAAAAACAGCCCTTATTCATTCCATTATTTATCTCATTGTTTGTGTTAAAAGAAAGATGAAAGGTGTCAACTGTATATTAGATTTACTACTTCCAGTTTCACACCTTGTGTAAACCAAAGCTAGCCTAAGAAGAAACCCATAATGGAGGGACTAAGATATTCACCAGGTGGTGTGCAACTGGAAAATAGTGAATTGGATTTTTATGCCTTGCTATCTTTCATTTTTTGATGTTTTACGTTTGAAGAATTCCCAATTCATTTGTGTTATTTTATCATTCTGTTATTATCCTCCTATAGAAAGTTGATACTTCTGGTAAAAAAGAAATCACAGTTTTGGATCCTAAACGATCCAATGCCATCAACATCAGTTTAACAGTATTACCACCTCCACGAACCATCAAGGCAGCCATTTTGAAAATGGATAATTCTATCATGAATAAGGAGAGCATTGAGGTAAGTTGCTGATGATTATTGTGATTACTGTTGTCTCTATCTTTTCCCTATTTGTTATTCAAAACTTTGGCAGCGCACAAGGGAATCTTAGTATTTATGAGCTTTAGAAATTCAGATGTAATGTAATGTAATATAACTCCTGGAAGCTTCATTCACTTCAGTCCTGTTTCCCTCTTTTACTGGAGAATGTGTTGTTCCCATTTGAAACAGACATTGGAAATTGGAATTCAAAACGGAATAGATTTTTAAGGTTGAAAAGTTGAATTAGTGAATATCATCATTTGAAATTAAACATTAATTTTTATCTTAAAATTTCATCAAATTAGATGTCATCTTTTATTTTGCTTGATTTTCTGCATGATGCTTTCTAATAGTACAAACATTAGATTATTAAGATAACAGTGTCAAAATAGTTTTCATATTTGCTTTTTACAGAAAATCCTAGACAAATTATTACCAACAGAAGAAGAGAAACAGTTGATATTGGATGCTCAAATAGCTAATCCTGATATACCTCTTGGTACAGCTGAACAGTTCTTATTGACCTTATCTTCTATCAATGAACTTTACGCTAGACTTCGACTTTGGTTATTTAAACTTGAATATGAACAGTTGGAACAGGTAATTAGCATATTACATATATACTTGGCTAACTTGGGGCTTGACATATTGCCTTTTTGCTTACCTCAGGTGAAACAGCTATTCCTATAGTATTCTATATTAAACTGTGCTATTACTGAGATTATACCTAGTTATTGCACATTGAGGCCCCACCTATCAAATAACTGTGATATGGTTCATCAAAAGATCTTTGCTTTTAGGAACTAGTGTGTAAGATCTGAATAGAATGTTACTTGATATCTGAGTTAAATAGTCAAAGAATTATCAGAAAAATATGTATGTCCAAATCTAGTTTTAATGTGAACACAATGTTGTATTACAGGAAGTATCCGAACCATTGATGGATTTAAAGAAGGGAATAGAAGAATTATTGGTTAATAAAACATTTAAATATATTGTATCAGCCTTACTTGGTATTGGAAACTTTTTAAATCAAAGTCAGGTAGGTTTGAATAGCTATTAACTTTTTTGATTCATTCTTTAGTGTTAAAACAGCATTTTGTTTTATCAGATTTAGCGCTTAATTGACCAGTATTCATTCCATTGCCTGTGCTTTTGAGAGCTGTCTAATCAGATACTTTATTTCCATTATTCATTCTTTATCCTATCTTAACTTCAGATGTGATTGTTCATTACCCTTGTCATTGATTTGGACCAAAATACAATGATGGCTGAAATGAGACAATAAATCCTTTTTGCTTCTGTGCTTGTTAAACTTGTTCCACAGTTGACATAAAAACTCCATTGCATCCTTTCTATTTCAGGCTCGAGGTTTCAGTTTAGACTTCTTAACAAAAGTACCAGAAGTTAAAGACACAGTCCATAAACATTCATTGTTACATCATCTATGTATTATGATATTAGAACAATTTCCAGGAACTAGTGATTTGTACTCAGAGATCGGTCCAATTACCAGATGTTCTAGGGTACGTACATTTCATGAATGGTTTGCTGTTTTGATTTCTTGATTTTGCTCTGCTAATAAAATATTTTAGATTAACAAAAAATTTCCTATCATTGGTTCTTTTGAAAGAATTTTATTTGATTATTGGATTCTTAATATTTGAAAATGTGGATGAATTTTCTCAAATGATTTTGAACCCTGGTTCTCTTTACTTTTTTATTTCAAATTGGGACGGTGATTATTGCAAGGCTTGTGAAATGGCAGATCTAAAGCTAAGTACATTTATTTAACGAAAGTGTTGTTAATTCATAGGTTGATTGGGAAGAGTTGGAAATGAAATTAACGAAAATGGAAAGAGATTGTAAAGCATCATGGGATTATTTACGTGCTATTGTAAAACATGATGGTGCTTCCTCAGAATTCAAGGGAAAGTAAGTATTGGTGAATTTGAGAAATGTCATATTGTAAATTCAAGCTGGAAATAAACATGCAGTCTTTTGTTGGTCAGTTTGAGCATAAAAAATATGGAGGAGAGGGCTATGGCGAATGAGAATTGCTATTATTATTATTAACAACATTTATAAATTGCTCTGAAAATGTTCAAGAGCACTATCCTCATCCTCTCTACCTTCACCCTGTGTACTCTCAACCTTCAACCTAGCAATCTACTCTAAACCCCTAACTGCCTTAATTTTTCTTAATAGATTCTTATTAGAGATTTTTGATGAATGAAACTTAAAATGACACTATATTTTGCTCTTTGGCAACTCTCAATAATTTTCACTTGATGTTCAAATATTTATAAATGTTATATTACAGAATGTTGGTGTTTTTAGCTGATGCTGCCGAAAGAATCATGATTTTACAAATTATTTATAAACGGGTCATCAATAGGTAATACACATTATTCACCCATTGATTATTGCTATTTAATACAGAACAGGGTATTGTCATGCATTACTAAGAGCTATCCATTTTGGATGTTGTCTTTGGCAGATGGCTTTTATGGAACAGTTTACCGAGCTATTTTTTTTCCCACTTTATATTGGTATATATAGCTTAGTTAAAAGTTGCAAGATGTATATTCCCAATCAACAGAGAAACTAAGTTTATTTCAACTCTTCTTGAATGGAATACTGATATTTATTGTAACCTTATTTCAGATACCATAAGTTACTGTTATTTATGGGGTTACCTGTGAATGCTGCTAGGGAACAGAGAATTAACTCATTCTGTAAAATAATCAGTGAATTCGCTCTAGAATATCGTACTACTAGAGACAAAGTAATACAACAACAGTTAAAGAAAGCTAATCAGAGGGAAAGGAAGAAGACTAGGGGCAAAATGATCAGTGAGGTAGGCATTGGTTTATTTTAAAATTATTATTATGGATTGTTGCTGTTTGATCTCGATTTTTTTTTAGAAATAAAGAAGAATTTTAGTTTGTGATCATGTACTATTATTTACAGACTGAGAATTTCTCCAAGTCTAAAGACAGTAAGAATGATGATGCATTAAAAGCAGTATTAAAGAATGGTTATGCTAGTTGTGATGAGAGAGGTTTGCCTGGTCAAAGGATACGAAGAAAACATGGTGAGCATACAGGATATTTCACGTTTCACATAAAAATGTGTCTAGATTAATATATGTAGTCTAAGCTCTTATTTTCTTTTTTTTTCTAATCTATGAACATAATTTGGCTAAAATTACTATTGTTGATTTGGTGAAGATGTTAAAACAGAGCTATATAAATCACTCTAGCAAAGTATTAGCATTATTTTAAAGGTCACGAATGTTTCTTTAACTCAGCTCTGTATTTTATGATGCAGATGCCAAGAATTTGGGTGCTTCTAAGTCAAGTTTAACGACTGATTCTGAGATGTATGATACTGGTGATGATGAACTATTGGAAGCTTGTGTCCGTACAGCTACAGGTCAAACAGGTCGAGCACCGAGAGAAAGACGACGATCTCGAAGTAATCGTAAATCCTGTAAGTAGATCAATCATTTTTGCTCATTAGTCTAATTTATTTACTTTAAATTTCAGTTCTACTTTCATTTTATTAGATTTATTCCATATCTTAGTAGTTGACATAGCTTTTAAGTTACTATTTATAGCACACCTTGATAGATCTGTCACAAAGAAGCACATTCACTCATTTGATTTATTCTTTCATTCTGTCTCTCTATCATTTTATTCATGCCTGTATAAAAATCATCATCAATTTGTGCTTATCTCAGGGGATGTGCTTCATGAAAACTTAGATGAATTACGAAATGTTTTAGTCCAAAAAGACAGGTGAAATAAGATTGGTAAGATTTAGATGTGAAGACCTTTATAGTTTAATCTTTTCATATTTTTACAACTTGTGTGACGGATAAATTGACCAAAAACCAAATTAAATTTTCAAAAAATAAATAACCTTCCCTTTTTAACTTGGCCCTGATTTTAACTTTTGCTGGTTGCCGTGGTTAGTCTCCAAGTATGACTTATCTGAATGACGAAATACCTTCATTATAGATTCCACCCTTTCTTTTTTTTGTCATGATATTCACGAGGTAGCTCGATTGGTGTGCTCTGCGCGTTTAAGATTCATGGGGATAAAAGAAGAGTTCCACATGTGGCGTAAATATAGTAGGTACAGACGGAATTCAAAATGGCAGAGAAGGAAATAGATGGGGATATTTTGAATATGAAATATCCCCTTTTAATATCATTCGATTTGGGGTAAAATTTGAACAGACGTAACTTGTTCAGAACTCTCCAATCGACCAAACTCTGGGGGACCAATTTGGTAAAATATTTTTAAATTTTGATGTTGTTGGGGTTGGGAAAATAATTTTATCAACAGGTCGTAAAACATCACAATCAAATTTACATTCATGAGCACAATTTTTAAACTTTAACTAACATCAACCAGCTTTCTTTTATATTATTTTATTTATTTTGATTTATGACCATTTTTTCAGCTTTTTGGGATAGTGATTATTAAATTAGGTAATATAATTGACTGCCAAATCATGTTGTTTGATAATACATGTTATTTATATATGTTTGACTTGATTCGTTGCATCATCCTTATGTTCCGGTGAAATATTCTCAAATGATACATGTTGAACGTTTTCAAAGACAGTTTTTATATTAATTTAATATTGATATCCGAACAAAATGTTACTTCAATTCACAAATTTTAAACAAATTGTATTTTTATAAATATGTGCACAATTGATTTGGTTATATTTGCTGGTCTTGTTAAACAGTGATTCGATACAAATTAACAAGGCCAATTTGTTTTATTTGAAATCTAACTTTAGAAACTTGGTAAACATGTATCATTTATAGTTTATTTTCAACACACAAGAAATAATCCAAAATTTGTCCCATTTCTAGTTATTTGGTGTTCTTTGTGTCCAAAGTAATAAAGTCATATCTCATTTTATATGAAAACCATTTGCCTGTATCATTTGTTACAGAAAATATATAACTAATAGTTGTTGTAAAATAATATAAGTATATAATTAGTGGTAAGCATTATGTCATACAGTGTCCACAATCTTGACAAAGTCTTTATATTCTGAGCAATTATATCCTTTAGTGATAGAGAGTTCAGTTCAGCAAGAGATGTCATGTTCAGATGGTTTTTGTTTTCTCTTTCTCTGCATTTACAAAAGTCATTAGCTAATGTACAATACACAAATCTTCTGGAATAGCAGAGTATGCTTACTCATGTAGGACTTGGAGACCATTAGGCTATTTATTCTTTTACAATATTTCTGTTGACATAAACTCCTTTCTATGAAGTTCTGTAATATTCCAAGAATATGTAAAGCTTTTAAAAGTTTTGGTTAAGAGGTTCTCCATCTTTTTTATGTGTATCAACGCCATTTATGGGAATGCTGAACTGTACATGTACATAACAAAAGTTGCTTTCTAAAGATCTTTACAATGGCTATGCAGAATTGTACAAGCCACAGACATCAATCTGAAAATTGGAATGATGCAAATTGATCATATCAATGTCCCTGATACACATGAACAGTTTAACAAACCTCTTTACAATCACTTTAAAATAAAATTTGACTGATCTTTGACCCTTTTGTCTCTTATCTTACAGTCACAGAGTTTATCTAAGTCAGGTTAGAGTTTTCTCACTGAATGTATTCAAGCCTTTTCACAATGTCAACCTATTAAAAACTTTGAACTAATACCGCTGCAATAGTCACTGTTCTTGTATATGCTAGCAAATAAAGCTAATCAGAGACCTTGACACAAGTCAATAATGTTAGCATCCTTTCTATCAAGGGCTTTGATTAGCTGTATTCTCTAGTGTACAGTCCAATCAAATTGCTGCATTCCCTTATACAAAAATATTGACTATTGCAGTCAAGGTATAATTACAATGATTGAATTAGCTTTATATTGTGAAGATGGTATTCATATAGATGAGAAATTTGTCCCCGTTCAGCTTAAATAAATGTTGCCAGTGTTAAAATAATAAACTGTCTCAGGAGCTGATTTCTAACCAATGCTTCTTTGTCTATTGTCTCTTATTATCTTCATCAACAACTCAATTGACTTAATATAGAATGCTTTTGTTTTAATATAGAGCTACAACAATTTCAAGTTGCGTTCCCCTATCATCTTTTGGCACATATTATAAACAGCAACCACTTATGACAAATCTTAACAGTTTCCCAACAACTCCCTTTATTTGGCCCTGCGATTGTACAACATTTATACATAATATTAACTATTATATTTGATATTGAACTATCTAAAATAAAATGGGTTTTCATTCAAGGCTTATTAAAACTTTAAAACACTAAATCAGCCATATAATACACTTAACATATTTCTAAAAAATTACAAAACAAAACCTTATGGAGAACTATATATTCTATATTATGTCAAATAGCATTTTGTGCTTTCTAGGAATGTAAACTAAGTTAACATTGGACTTGTGCTTGTACGCAAGAGTTATTTCTTTCATAAACAAATGACAAAGAAATTTCTATCATCTTTTTTTGGAAAATACACAGTCTATTTCCGTTTTCTAATTTTTTAAAGCACAAAGAACACCTTTTGAGTCTTAAGAGTAGAAATGTACATAAGTATTATAAGATTAGAACATTAGAAATTTTAAGAGCAAGCATTAGTAGATTAGTAGAGTTTTTAGTAATGTAGAAATTGATTAAGACTTCAAAATACTGAGTAGATTTAGAAAGTAGACAAGACTTGCATTCTTTATTTTTGCATCAGTAGTAATCATTCTCAGTTGAATCATATTTAAGAATGTTATTTCACTCTACCTAGGTCCGTGCTTTCTATTAGTTAAATTCTCATATCACCTTAACACAAGTCATGATGTATCAATAAGAAATTAATGCTTAAAAACTTTCAGTAATTTAATGATTTATATATATAAGTGTGGATGACCTGAGCTTGAAGTACCCGAAACATTTTGTATGGCCTTGGTTTCCACAGTCACCTTTTCAGTATTCTTGAATGGATTGTAAAGAAGTTTTCTAAATATTTTAAGTGTATCTGGGATACTAGTAGTAATTTGTACACTTCCAATTTGTACCGATGCCTTTGGTGTCCCTGATAAACATGAAAGCTTAAGAAAACCTCTTTACAATTTCTTGTCAGATTGTCCCTCTTTCTCTAAAATCAGCTTGGAAGATAATTTGATGATTCTTTCAAAAGTTACAGTTTGTTCTCTGAGAAAATGAGCATGTGAAGATTTCCAGTTGAAATTGTAGAATAATTATTAACATGTTGAATATAAAGTGAAAGTTGAATGCATGGTCTTTGTGAGAACTAAACCATTAGAGCATGTACAGATTCAATTTTCTAGGCTTTATAAAATAATTTCAATAAGATATTTTAAAAGATTCAAACCATACAGCCAAACAATACCTAACTGTTTAAAATGAATTTGTTCCTTTCCAATGTGTTTGATTATAATATTCAACCATTTTATTTCAGTGCGTAGAACGTTAAAAGGTGGATTGACTGTTGCTGAAGCCAGTGTGGTTGCTAGTTATTAATCTGAAGGATGAGAGAATGGTTCTAACCCTGTTTTTAATGTCTTTCACCATATTTACCCAAATCAAAACCTATCTGACTATTCATTTTATTTGTCTCAAATTCTAGTTGGCATTAAGCTAGTCAGTTTAAGTTCAAGAAAACTCACCAGGGTTGTTAGGATGGATGCATTTGCCAGTCATGTCTGAATGTGGTAGGTGGCACTGATCCAATGAGCTGATTGGGAGATTAGGATCATTTACCTCAAATTTCCTGTTGCAAATGCCAAGCCAACTTCTCTGGTTGTCTCCCTTAGACATTATATGCAGAAGTGAAATACTGCAATTGCGTCTGCAGTTTAATCAATGGTCAGTTATAATACTGTTTTATACTGCTGAAATTATATGTGCTGTGATATTGAAGATTGTATTCGTAAAAGAGTTTGGAAACAACTTGTTTTATTAGCATTGTTAAATTATTTTTAAATAAAATACAGATGAATTAAATTCTTTTAGATTTCTTTGTTAAAATTATTTTATAATCTCAAGAAGGTATTTTACATTCAAATAATCAATTCAAATATTATTAGGTACCAGTAATCCTTGCCCAAGCCTGTCCTTAAAAATCTCTATAGTGGAATATGGACCAAGGAGGAAACAAAACAAGATATGAAATAAAAAGAAAGAGATCTGACCCAAATTTCTGAATTTTTCAATGAAATTTTAATAGCAACGATTACAATTATTGAGCCAGAGAAACTATAGAAGAAATAAGATGGGAAAATTTTAATTGGAAAATTCAGAAATTGGGTATTAAAATGAAAAGAAATGTGCAATAAAAGAGTGGCTTTATATATCTCATATTAATTAATCATGAGACAGTCATTATCAATTCAGTTTCATCTTTGTTTAAAAAGAACTGTATATATTTTCTTCCATTGTATATTGAAATCATACTTAGACAATTTTATATATTTTGTAGTTTTCATATATTGTAGTTAAAATCCTTTTCAAAAACGGCCATTTGTCAGAAACTTCACTCACGATTATTTTGACGGGTTCCTACAATGTGTTCAAATTAAATTGACTTTCTGGCAGTGAAATTTCATAGGCAACAGATCTGAAGTCTACTATTGAGTAGTTAAGCTCTTCTATCTATTGACCCATCAATATCCTAGAAACTATGATGTCATGATATCTTCAAATTGTGAAATTTCTGCCAAATTGCCAACCTGTACACTGTTTTTACAGTTTTCCCAATTTAATGACAGTGAGTCTCTGAAAGCCTGATCATATTTCAAAATAAAAAATTCATATAAAAAATCAAAGCAAATCAGAACCCATCCAATTTAAATAGAAGATTATTGTTTGCAGGAAGGGTTGTATGTGAAAAAATTATCACTAACAAAAAAATTATTTTTATATTAAGACATTTTATATTTATAAAGAATGCAGTGCCCAGTGTTATTTTCCTTTTTTATTTGTTGTTTAAATATGTTTAACTGTATAACAATAATATTCAATGGAAAGTTACATAGACAAAAAATAGCCCCAACATGCTACACTATTCGCCTTGTGTAAAAAGCTTTCCTTGCCTCCATATACCCTACTCTTGTCAGTATTCAGATATTGACTATAGAAGCAATAAACCACATTTTATATCTAGCCTATTTTATTTGATTATTTATATATAAAGTGTTTTTCTTGTCATTTATTTATATAAAATTATAAAAAAAATAACATGGAGCCCTTCCTACTATATATAAGTTATGAATAGAAAATGTGTTCTGTATTTTAATGGATTTTACTTGTTTAAAATGTCAAAATAATACTTTCAATGTGAAAAACCTTCGGGGATGTTTTCTTTAGATGTCAATTTCATTATGCAACTTCAAGGAATGTTGTGTCATTGAAAACTTTCAAACATGTTTCAATAAGAGACATGAGCATGTAAATTAAAAACCTAATCTAAGTTGTTTTTAAATATATGACATCAAAGATATTTTGTGTTCTTTAAATTAAAATGATATTCTTCAAATCTGTCTCATTTTGTTTTTGACAATGATGAACTAAAGAGGCATAACTCTTCAGTTATCTCTTGCCAAGTTATTGAATGTGAATATTTTATTGATATTTTGAAAGAAATTGTTCTATCGCCTATCATTTGTTATATATTTATCATTATAAATTATTATTTTGTTGTAGCATTGTCTTATATTCTCATGTTGCCATTATTCTTGGTATGCAAATTTTTAAAGCAAGAATTTAAGCAAATAAAAATTGAAAAGAAATAGTTCTTTTATTTAGACTTCAATCACTTGTTGTTTTATGTCTTTTCTTCTCCTTGCTGTGTTCAATGAGGTAAAAGTTTTTTTGATAGACTCTTATACATAATCACACCATATATCAAAATTTATTGAAAGAAATAATTACAGAAGAAGCTAATCTAATTTAAACTGTATGAGATCAGTTGATTTTTTAATCCAAGTACAAAAAGCTCTCTGTTTTAATATTTCTAGTCTCCTCTGATATTCACTGGCAGCCATTTTAATATCTAGATAGGACGAATTCTTCTCGGATATACAACTGGAAAAAAAAAACACAAATAAAGAAGATTAGCATTTCCTGCAAAATCTATGACAAATAATAGACTTTTGCTCATATCGTGAGCTGTCAAAAAATTGAAAAAGGCATCATATAACACAACATGGACCGTATAATATACCCATTAAAACAGGGTCTTATTCTCAAAAAATGATCTTAAATAAAATCCAGATTTTAAGTAATCTGACTAGTCACATAACTGAAACACTAAAATCATCTGATCTGAAATGAACTTTTAATACAAAAAAATACCTTTAATAAAGTACAAGACATACGAGGGAAGAATACATAAAACATTCAAACATTCATAGTTTCAGCACGAAATGAAATCAAGGAAACTTACTGTAGAGATGGGGGTAAATTTTCTATGGAATTTTTCAATTTAAAGAATCTTCTTAACATTTCCATACAACAGGTTTTACATCTGAAATTATGATAAACATAAAGTTAAAACTTCAAAAGTTGATCAAAACATACAAATTCTAAATAGCAGCTAAATATTCACCTCTTGTTCGCTACAGTACTATCTTACCTTGATTCTGGCTTGTGACTATTCTTTCTAGTAACACCTTGTTTTCTACCATTAGTACTAACTTCACTAAAACTGGACTGACCTTCCTTGTACCATATCATTGCTGCAAAAATTACAAATATACTTTTTTATATTGGAGAAAAGCCTAATCAAGTGGTGTTTTGAACAAACTAAGAGCTTGCCTATTATAAATTGAACAAGCTATTGTGGACAAACTGATACACCTTGGTGCCAATTTGCCTCCATAATACACAGTTATTGACCCAAGAAGAATTTGTCATAATAGTTACTGACTGATGCCGATGGGAATGTTTCTCAATGGCCATTCAATTGCAATGACTAACCTGTAGACGATGGAAATAGGAGAGTATTTATTGTTAAATCTTGATAAAACCGACTATATTGAAAGAGTAATGAAGACTGGTATATAACTGGTGGTTTAAAACTTTCTATACAACTCACTCTATCTATTATACTCCTTCTCATAGCGGTATTACTATACGGACATCTATAATAAAACATCATTGATATACAACAATACAAATATACTGGTAGTTAACGATTACTTAACCAAAGTACTAATATAAATGACTATTACTATTACCTACTCAAGCCACAGATACTGGGCCAAATCTGTCCTTTATTGTGATGTGAGTTTAAAAGATTTCATTCCATGCATAATAATTCTTCAAAATTAAAGATTTTACTGTAATATTAGCTTCTTAATTCATTCTCTCAAAAATCCACTTAGTCAAACAAGTGTTTGGAGGGGCAATTGGGTATGGTATTTATTTAATTCATAAAATCGGTTGGTTTTCAACAAATTTTCGGGGATCCTCCTGTATCTATGGCCTTGAAATTCTAACAGCATTTTTTCAAAGTAAGATATGAACATACTTGCCAATGATGATGGAATCAAGATAGATAGGTTTGTCCATAAAATGAGAAAGTAGGGCACCTTGTATTCCTACAACACACCACCTTGCTATTTTATCACTACATGACAAACAAATAGTTCTATCTCCCCGACCTGGTTTAATACGTAAAGCACCAACAGTATGATAGTCAACTTTGTCCCCATGACTGTCTTGAATTCCTCCAGGAACACATTTGGCACCAGTTCTATGAATATCTTCCACCATTTCTGCTTTGCATACTTGTCTCTGAGAATGACTTTTTTCTGTATCATTTGGAAAAGAAGACTCACTTTTAAAATCAAACTTTGGATCTCCATTGAGATTTTTATTTGAACTATGTGAAATTGCACAGTCTTTCATGACAACATTGTCCTTTTCCATCCTGAGATTTCTTTCATTCACAAGAGATTCTGAATCCTTATTCTGAGATTCCTTCAAGTTAAGTTTCTGCTTTTTAAATGGTGTTTCTGTAACATCAGTTCCAGACTGGAGTCTCTTTTGACCATTTCTATTCTTTTCTTCGGAAAAGTTCGACTCTAGCTTGGGAAATATAGATGCATCTCCACCTAAAATCACAACCATAGTAAACGTGAAATAGTTCAGTCATAAGTACTAAGTTACACCTAAGATAGCAATGCGATGCATTGAAATACGCCCAAATGGCAGCCATAATACAGATACATATGTTAAAGATTTTTCTACGTTTAACAATATATCTTGGTTAAAAGTATCCTACAACACAAAAATCAGATCAGATCAACTTTAAGTTCCTAATAACCCACATGCCAAATATTTTAATGACACCATATCTAACAAACGTTACAGAAATAACATGATGCAATTAGCAGTAAGTCATGCTAGTTTACCGGGAAATTTATCACAGGAATTATTGATTGATGAACGAATTTCACAATAGGTTTGCTTCTATTATAAAAGATACATTCATAATTTCAAGCCAGTCGTCGGCAGATGTCAACAAGTGTTCTGAAGTTAAAACTAAATAAAACTTAGGTCCAAAAAAGCCAACGTTTACAAGCGATATCTGATTTAAGCTATTGATATCGGGACGAATCAAATAAATTTTAGTAAGATAAAACCTTTATTAGGCCTACCGGTTTTTAAATATTTTGTCGATATGAGGATATGGCCTTCCAACATAATGTAGGGTAGGACATCCATTTCAGAATTTGACCTACTTAATCGGAGATTTTCTTTGGAAAGTCAGTCGAGAAGACTGTCGTCAACATATTGACTCAACTCACTATTTTACATGTCATAATAACATTGTTTGACGAATGCACTGCATACTTTGATAATATAACAAACACAAACCTTCGTGAAATATAAAAAGAAAGAAATTTAAGCTGTAGAAGTGACAAGATCGACATAATGTATTAAATTTTAGACTCGACAATCCAGTCCTTCTGATATCTATGTAATAGTAATTAGTCTGGGTGACAGAGATTACAATCTGGGGTTTATTGAATTCACGCGTTCGGATTGGTTGTGACGTCGAAAAAGGGGAGGTCTGTCGAATTGTCAATATTGTCGGCTGGAAAATAAGTACAAGACTGTTACCCTGAAGTTTTATGCTATATCTCGGCCAAAAATTGTCCGATCAGCACCAAAATCAATAGGGATCATCTTTGTAATGTTATTAACCCATATAACAAAAATAAAAAAGATCCATTGAGAATTGTAGACTGTAGAGTGAGTACAAGAATAATGTGAACAGACACACACACACACACACATACATACACACACACACACACACAGACAGACAGACAGGGGTGATCACAATATACGACCAAAATACATTTTGGGCGTTAAAAATAATAACAAGACATCAAATTAAGACATCAACCTTAATTTCAACTGGCCATTAAACCTTTATTTATCCAATAATTGTCCAACAAAATCATGCAATAGAAGCTTATTGTTAATTTGAGGGCCATAGATTTGTCAATTGGAAAAGCAAATATCTAGGTGACTATTATGTCCTTTTGAGGGCAAACTTATTTGAAACTTACATGGAGTGTGGCTTGAAAATAGATGAAACTTTACATTTTTCTTCAGAGTGCATCTGTTTTCTTCATATGGTGGATTAAAAACCTGGCTTTCCTTTCCTCTATAGGCCTGTTCCAACTCATGGTACAAAAACCTAGAAAACAAGGCAATATTATTAACATCTTTATAGTGCTATCAAATAATATATAAAACATTGTTTCCACAAGTTAATGATCCATCCATCCTTGTTACTTCCCTATCTCTATACTTTTTGAGAATTTGAAATGCAATAACTCAACTACAAGGTACTCAACTACAGTGTACTGAGTTATCCGACATCTCAGTATTTGTTTTTCTGATCCTGATTGATTTCCTACGTTTTTGAAAAACTGTTGAGTATTCCATCATTCTGTGTATTCTGAATTCCATGTCAGAATTTCTGACATTAATCAGTAGTCCCGAAAGTCCAAAAATCTGTATAATCTGACACATAGTCATCTTAATCATGTATCGCCAATCTGATAATGTAGTTATAGTATGGCTAAGGACCTTTAATGTATTAATAGAAAAAAAGATATAAGGATATTATTGTTATCATATTATTATGAATATTACTAATATACCATATTACTGTACAGTTCAATAATTACCTCAGGAAGCCTCTTCTAGCTATGACCTCAGCATGACTGTCATTTATAACATCTCCTTCAAACCAAAGAAATAAATATACTTCACAAATCATTTTGAAATTCACCTATCAACAATTTCTAAGAAATATTTTTTTAAATCTTTAACAAGCAATCACTGTCACTGTAAAATACTAAAGTGCACTCACCATTTTTACTGAGTTTATTTTGTCCTAAACATTTTGAACCTGTTCCCATCGATACCACCTGTAACTTGGCATTTTCAAAATCTATAATTGAATAAATGACTTGTATGGAGGAGTAGCCTACTGACTGTGTTACAGAGACTGCATAGGCCTACCTTCATTGCAATTAAAAAAGAGCAGAATAGGTTCCAGCCTTAATCCTCATGATCTTGCAGTTTCATAAGGCACTTCAACATTAGCCACGCACATTCAAAAGTTTGATTTCCCATGTTGTTAGGCTATATACTGAGTAATAGAACTATTCAATAATTCAAAAGGCCTGTAATAGGCTACCAAAGACTTTATAGTTTAACAGTTTGCAATCATTTCACTCAAATAGATTTTGAAATTAATTGTATCAACCAATCAGATTTATTACTTCTATTTAGAGAAATTACCTGATTCATTTGACATGACAATAGAAGAAAGCAGTGTCCATTCTTTATCTTTTTGCGGTTTACCAGTTTTATGCAAATCATTAAACTGTTCATATGTCAAGTTTGCTATTTTATCAGCAAACTGGCTGATGCTGCAGTTGATATCTTCACACATATTTGGTAAAAGTTTAGTTTCTTTTACCCTTCATTCATAAACATAAACCAAACAGACACCCAAATCATAAAGTTATGCAACAAATTACTCATGTCCCAGACACTACCATAACATATATTTATGCTATGGAAAGTGGAAAGGTCGGCACATTAGTCCTACCGTTTTACATGTGTGTCAAAACACCTGGATCTTCAATCACTCATCAGATTGAAGCCAAAATTTGCCCAATCGAATTCGAATCTATTCAATGCAATACAGTGTTGTCTACCTAGCCCTTTTCTGTTATTTGAAATCAATCGTCTCCAATCAAAAAATGAAAAGAAAAAGCAAATCTTCACAACGCTTCATTGGAAACTGACGGGTGTATGTGATTGCCAGACCAGCCGAGTTTTTGTCAAAATATGGAATGCATTTGTTCAGTAACATGAAAGGAACATATTACTCAATAATCATTATTTTGTATAAGTGATTATTATATGGTTTCCAAAATCTACTTATATTTCAATCATTTATTTGAAGAAAGATCTAGGCTACTATAGCGGCCTAGTTGGCTTAGTTTAAATAATCCATTAGAATATCAAGAGACAAAGATTTCTTATTGTTCAATTTACAAAATACAAATTACAGCAAGCATGCATGGCATTAGCTACAGCCATTTTATGCGGGATGTGGGTCTAACAACCATATTATAAATGGGGATAGTGCTTATGTTAAACTTAGAAGGTCTACTATTAATTCTCTCTAGGGGGAATTGGGACTATTCTCCTATATAGCCTACCAAGGTACATATGACCCTATCCCAATAATTATTAACCAGTTATTAATTTATTCATAATCATGATGAAGGACTGAAGAGATGAAACTTCAAAACACATCAGAACACTGGTTTCAATTTTATTCATTAATTTTTGCAAGAATGTATATTTGATTTATTTCATTAATAACAATGAGTCATCTATATTTTCAGTTTTTTTAAAGGTGGACTGCCTTCTTCATCATGTGTGGGTGCTGGGGGAACACTGAACCCAGGAATCTAAAAAATAAAATCAAATATATTATAGTTTATCAATCACTACCATTAACACATATAACACACCTCACACCATAATATACACCTGTGTTTTTATGGTAGTAAATCAGCCAGCTTGGTAATTGAGAGAATCAAAAGACATCAGCAATAAACAGATATTTTTAGACAATTCTCAAATATAGGTAAACATACTATGAATATACTTTTTAGCATAATAACCCTACAATTTTTACACTACTTCAATCCTGTGCCAACAAAAAAATTTTTTAAAATAATTATCCTTACCTCAGGCTGTACTATCTGAATAGATAATTTGAGATGTTGAACATTAGATCTATCTATACTGAGTTGAACTACTACATGATCAAACACATGAAATACAACGTTACCAGATGTCTGGGTATCTTGCTGAAAACAAAATAATAAAACTGTGGTAGGAGAGCAATTATGCTGAATAATATGTCATTAAAAATAGTCTACTCTATTTTTTACTTTAAGGGCAGATGTTTTTGGAATTTTAACACTATTATTTGGTATTATGGCTATTAAGATTAATACATATTACATCTAAGTTATCCTTCTCACATTGATAATATAAAGATAGCTTGCCAGGCAACTTGTCCGAGATCTCATTAATAAAAATGATCACAGCAAGTTTCATTCAAATCCGACAAAAACTGTAGTCTTTACGCTTTCACAAGCGATTGTGGATGGACGGACCGACGGACGGACCGACAGGGGTGATGACAATATACAGCCACATTATAATGTGGGCGTATAAAAACCATCAATTTCGAACTTGACGGCTGTCTTATCAATTTCAATACTCATATCAAGTTTCATCAAAATCACAATAAACTTTTGATACAATTTTACTAAGTTGAGGGCAATAACTCGAGAACGGTTTATCCAAACAATCATAAAATTTTAACTTGACCACCGTCTTATCAATTCCAATTCATATACCATGTTTCATTCAAATCTATTGAAAATTGTAATTTCTATTGCATCAACAATAAATTTTGACGTGATGCAACTAAGTCATAGGCAATAACTAAAAAAAAATTCATCGAAAAATATTCAAATTACAACTTGATCGCCGTCTGATCAATTCTAATTGTAGCTTCTATTGTGTCTACAACAAATATAGAGGCAGGGGCAATAACTCAAAAAATACAAATACCAACCAAGTGGTTCTTGCAATTCTCAAAGGTAACAAACACAACATTATTTTATTAAACAATGGAAAAGAATAATATATAATTACCTCTTCACTATAAATAAACTGAACTTTAGATTTTTTATCATTATTTAAATAAATTGTTCCTTCTAAGCCATATTTTGGTATTAAAACTTGTAAAGCATTTTTTCGTACGAATAACACATAACCATCTTCATCTTGTACTCGGGATTTAAAAAATAACTGAAATAGGACAGAAAACATATCTCAACATGTTGGGTCTGGTGCATTAGAACAGTAAGCAGTATATCCTCAAAGAAATTTTAACAGGCAGAGAGATATAACTATTAAGTGGTTTTATTAAAAGTTTAAATTTCACAGAAAGAAAGAAAGAAAGAAATAAAAAGATGCTTGGCAGGCAAGGTAACTAAATTAAGTTATTGAACTAAATTGAGCAATAACTCTAAAAACATTTATTGAATATTTTTTCAATGCCAATGCTCGCACCAAATTTCATCAAAATTGTAGCTTCCTTTGCATCCACATAATATATAATGACGCAAATTTACTAAGTCAAGGGCAATCACTCAAAAACTGTTCATTAAAAAAATCGTCAAATTTAAACTTGACTACTGTCTTATCAATTCTAATCCTTATACCAAGTTTCATCAAAATCCTTTGAAAATTAAAGTTACAACAATAGAATTTTGACCTGATTTTACTAAGTCAAGGGTAATAACTCAAAATCATTCATTGAAAAATTGTCAAATTCAAACTAATCAATTCGAATGCTCACACCAAGTTTCATCAAAATCCATTGAAAATTGGAGGATTTAATGCATCAACACTAAAATTTTGACAAGATTTTACTAAGTCAAGGGCAATAACTCAAAAACTACTCATCAAAAACATTATTAATTCCAATGCTCACACCAAGTTTCATCAAAATCCATTGAAAATTGTACCTTCTATTGCACACACAATAAAATTTTGAAGCAATCTTACTAAGTCAAAGGCAATAACTCAAAAATTGTTTATAGAAAAATCGTCCAAATCGAACTTGACCGCAGTCTTATCAATTCCAATGCTCATACCAAGTTTCATTAAAATCCATAGAAAATTGTAGCTTCTATAGTGTCTACAACAAATGGATTTTTACACAATTTTACTTAGTCAAGGGCAATTATTCATAAACTGTTCATCGAAAAATCGTCAAATTCGAACCTGACCACCGCCTTATCAATTGCAATGCTCATACCAAATTTCATTCATTGAAAATCGTAGCTTCTATTGCATCAACAATTATTTTTGACGTGTTGTCAAGGGCAATATCTCAAAAACAGTTCATTGAAAAATCTTCAAAATTGAACTTGACCGCCGACATATCAATACCAATGCTCATAACAAGTTTCATTAAAATCTATAGAAAATTGTAGCTTCTATAGTGTCTACAACAAATGTTGAAGGACCGACAGACCGACAGACAGGGGTGACGACAATATACGTCCACATATTCATGTGGGCGTACAAAAATAAATAAATAAATAAGGAACCTTATGAACCTAAGTTGTGAGCCTTGTAAAACATAGTTATTTTTTTCTTTCATATATTGCTAAGCAATTCAATCTCCTAGAGAATGCTCTAAGCACATAGAGAGCTCTAAAAGAGTGAACATAACATTTCATGTATATATATTACTTACATGTGTATGAAGATTAACTGAAGCTCTGCCTGCATATTGAGCCATTTTATGACGGTAGTTTAAATTATTACACAGTGTCTACAAATAGAAATGAACCACAAAATACTAAATATGGCATTGTAAACTCAAAAAATTAAACGTAGCTGCAACCTTTAAAATTTTGAACTTCCAGCTGACTTGCACAATTAGCAAAGACCACACCAGTTATGCTATATAACAGTTACTGTCATCATGGGTAGTCAAAAATAAAACATAGATATATTACCTGTGTTTTTTTCTTCTCCAGTAAATTAGGATAAGAAGCATCTGCTCCAATACAAACAGCTAGTAATCTGTGGGCTATTATATCCGAATATCTAGAAGTAAGACACAATAAATATCATTTTTACATATAAACCTGAATCTCTAACGGGGAAACAAGCTTGAAAAATCTGAAAGTTCATCACAACCTTTGCTTGGTTTGAACCCTGAACCCTGAAGATTAGCCAGCAAATATATAACTTACTCAGCGACTACGGATCCCTTAACAGTGATTCATAATGGAAGAATAAAAGCAAAAGTCCCTGTTGTCACAAAACTTCTTGTGTGTTGATTTCTTATGTATATAATACTCATACCTTCTAATAGGAGATGTAAAATGAGTATAAATATCAGCAGCCAAACCATAATGGCCGAATTCTGATTCTGGCAGCATACCACTACAGAAATATACAGCTTGCATCATACATCTGGTAGTCATTATACGTAACATTGTGTTAAAAAAAGGATTTTCTTCAAACACGGCCTGATCTAAACTCTCAGCTAGTTTTTTATTACTAGAACAATCCATGGTAAAACCCTGTTGAATGGAAATATATATATGTACTGGTAGTGGTTAATTTTCATTTATCTTGACAAGATTTGTACTTAGACAAAAATATTTTTTCAATGATAACAAAGGTTGTACATGACACTTTTGATACAACATTCCATATAATCTTAGCTGTTGTGTAGGCTGTTGTATAAGAAGTTCCTTTGATTTGTATAGAATACTTAATTTTCAAGGGGCCTTTATCACCTCAGAAGCATATAGCATGCAGTTGAAAAATGGATTCCATAAATTTCAATAAAATATGGACCACGAAAATTATTTCAAAATACAAGGGAACCAAAGAACTGTCATCAATACCATTAGATGTGTCTCAATACAAACAATAGCAATGTATTTGAAGTAGTTTCATGTTAAACATTTCAGTTCAGTGCCCTCAAATCCTAAGATGTTACATACCTTGGAAGAAGCTGCTTTAATAACTGGTTCAAAATTTGATGGTGGTGGCGAGGGGTGACGACGTAATAAAGCACAATTTGGGAATTCTTCTAAAATCTTTTTAGCTACCGATATATTGGCTAACAACATGAATTCTTCTACCATTGAATTTGTTTCTCTAAGGAAAACAAAATTTGCATTTTACATTATAAATGAACAAAGCATACTAACTATCAATAAACATACAAGACCATTTTTACTCTGTCATCATACATAATATACATATACATAATCATAATATAATACTGGAGTGGCACATAACAATTATACAAAGGTGTTCAAAGACTTACAGAATTAAGTCTGATAAGAAGATTTCCCTAATAACTTAATTTGAATTAAAGATAAAACCAGACTTACAATAATTGTTTTGTTTTTACATCAATAGGATCAGCTGTTTCACTATCAACTTGAAAACGTACTTCAGTAGAGGCTAAGCACAGGGCACTGTAAATAAACAGAAATAAATTAATAGATGAGAGGCAAAATACATTTGCATAAATTCTATATAAAAACTATTATTTATTTTCTATTAACTCTCCCTTTATTGTAAGTATACTGATTGCACTAAATTAATCAAATTTCATATTTTTACTGTAATAAGTTATACTTCATTTTCAATGAAATAACACAATACATGTATGTCAATTGAATGGATTATAAATGGGTTTCAGAAATGGCTACTTACCCAGCCTCTATTCTTCCTTTCTTTAATAATTTAGCTAGCCTATTTAAGCCACGTAAACTAACAGTTAGTTCATCATTCATTGTTTTATCATCTATTCTAGCCTGAGCCTCACTGTACATTAATGATGCCTATTTGAATATAAATCAATTCATGTTATGATCAAGAGGGAATATTGCTTGTAATATCTGCAGCTGGAACAGTCGTGAATAACAATCTGAATCTAGTTTTATTACTGAGTGATAAGCTTGTACTCTTTGAATTAGCTTTAGATCAAAAATGTTACAATTTGGAATCAGACCTTTGAGTTAATGACACTTTTCATAAACTTAGTCTTGACTATGGTAGCATCTTCTTTTACTTCCCATATCACAGTAAAGGCTAGTCTGAAATAATATGATAACATTTATATACCCTTGAGAGGACATATTCAATGACTCATTCATTGGCTTTTCAACAACAACTGCTAGCATCTACCAATTTGAATCTAGTGGTCCTGAGCAGCCAAAATCTGGGGCCATTCAATTGTAAATTGTCTGTGAGGGATCTGTTTAGATGTAACACATCCTAAGTAGAATTTAGGTCTTTTAAAATAAGATTACAACACCTACAGAATCTATAACATAAGTTTTAATTAAGATACATGAGTAAATGAACTATAGTACCTGTCAACATCACATCGTAAAGAACACAGATTGGAACTTAGTAATTCTGGTACCATATCTATTCTCTACAATAGAATGATAATAGAATCAACTTGAGTCAGACTAATTTTACATGAAATTATAATCATGATATATAATTGCAAATCCATTGAACTCAAACTGCATATCCGTTTTTCACCCTAAGATTGGAATTGAATCATCACATGTTCCCAAACCTTGCCCTTATCGTGATCCATCCACATAAATCAATTCAGCTGAATTATTTTACCTTATCTGTAAGATAGACTGTTGTTCCTCTATTAGCAGCCTCTTCATCTAAAGCTGTACCAGGTCTTATAAAATGTGATACATCAGCTATATGAACACCAACCTACAAATTTCAAATAAATTATTTCATTTCCAAACAATTGTAGATAAAGTACATGTCCAGTTAATAGAATATTTATCTAATTGGTATGTCCTTATACTCCTGAAATATTATTATTGTATATTATTGATGTTTAAGCTGGTTTTGGTTATTGCTTTGGATTTAGAATGAGCATCAAGCACAAAATGTGATTGGTAGCCATTAAGACTTTTTGGTATTCAAATAAAATTCTCCATACTTGATAACCCACCTCATAGTTGCCATTATCCAGTATCCTACAGTGTAAAGCATCATCAATATCAGTACATCCTGGAGGATCCACGCTACATACTACTATATGTCTTAAATCAGTACGATGTTTCATATCCTACAATTACAATTCATGGTGCAAATATATTTTAAATGAAATCAACGACAGACGCAGACCTGAAACAACCATAATGCTAAAAAAACTAAAGATCTTCCAGTTATTACGCAAAAAGCTTACTTAATTGTTTGCTATAACAAGAGGTAAAACAAGCGTTTAGAAAATACATAACAAGCATTTCAAGAGATGAACAGATAATCCCATTGCTAAATTTGTCTTTAACATACCTCCTCTGTTATAGACCAAGGTATTTTCGGTAGAAAACTGAGAACTTTTTCTGAGAAAACTTGATGAGGTACATCATGTTCCAACAATAAAACTTCATTCTCAGCTGCTTTATCTCCTATTGTTCCTAACTTACGTACAAAGTGACCCTGTAATTGGAAACAAAATAATAATATTTGAAGCATGATTGTGTAGGCTTGTGTAGATTAAGTCCTATTTGTTGCAGCGTAGAGAAAATGCGAGATACATACAGTGTGCAATGAGGCAAGCTATCCTGAAGACTAGAACCAACAGTACCTGTCGTACTCTTATCATCCCCTTTAATGACGAAAAACATAGTCTGGAATACTTAAATTCATTTGTGATATAAACAACTGATAAACTATGAATAACAAAATAAACCTACCTGTGGATATCTAGAGGACCTAGGCCAACTATCTATGGCTACTATAATTCTTTGATTAGCTAAATCTTCAGCTTGTCTCGTCTCTATTCTAATTCTGGGTATTCTTCTCTCAGCTGGTATGAAGATATGTTTAGTTCCCTACAATTAACACAGGTTCAAATAATACACAGGTTCAAAATATACACAGGTTCAAAGTTCAAATAATACACATGTTCAAACAATACACAGGTTCAAATAATACACAAGTTAAAAGTTCAAATAATACACAGGTTCAAATAATACACAGGTTCAAAGTTCAAATAATACACAGGTTCAAATAATACACAGGTTCAAAATATACCAAATAAATCTCTACCTACTCCTTCATTTTGATTTCCCTTATCTACATAATTGATTGTTTCATGAAAACTCACCTTTTTCAATAGAGAAGGTCTTAATATGCCACAATACTGTCTCCAATTTCTCTTTATAATACCAATAACACGCCCTGTTGGTTGGCGTAGATGTTCTGGTACTTTATTCTTTAATTTTAAATCCTAAGCAGAAAAAACAAACAGGGTGCTATGGCAAACATTGTATTTTTCATAGTTTAGAAATGTTCCTATTGGATGGGACAATAAACTGAAGCTCCATGTTCTACAGGCTGTGTAAAAGTTGGAAATTGCAAAGAGAGTTTCATAATTACGAATCACTTACATCTTCTAGAACATCATCAGTTTCAGCACTAACTGTATCTTCTAACACTAGAGAGCTAGGACAACTCCATTCTTCTTTAGGTAGCATCTCTATGGCAACAATATCATTATGTACAGCACGATTTAAATTCTGGTGACCTTGGATCAAAACCTGTAATTTCAGATATTTTATATTAAGTGATATATCTTCATTATAATAATCATGATCTTAATCATTATATTTACAGAATATTATGGAAGCTTGTCTTTATTAAAGGGATAATAGGTCTTAGAATGAACATAAACTTTGAAAATTTTAAACTTGGCCAATGAGAGCTCTATTCATCAGTAAATATACCTGCTACCATAAATAACATAAAAAAATATCCACAAATAATAAGTAATTATCCATAAAGATGCATTTGATTATTGAAAAATGCTTAATAAATTGATTAAGCGTTTTTCAGAAATGACTTAGTTTTGCGAGTTTTCGAGATTTTAAGAGATTCTGTTACTTTATGACACCAGGTAAGTTTCGTGATGAATATACACTCATTAACCTTTCTTGAGAACCAAAATTTTATGTTCATGCTAAGGCCTGTTATCATGTATCTACAGAATAAATAAATAAATTTGTTGACACATGAAATACAATTAAAACTCTTGCAAATCAAAAAGTTCTTCACTTACAAAGTTTTCTGAATCTGTGACATTAACACTAGCTTCTAAATAATTCTCTCTACTGGCCATGAAACTACCTTGTAGATACTTCCCGCTCTTTACACCTTTTAATACTTCTGATGTTGATAAGTGTTCAGGGTAGATATATTTACCTTCTTGTTGACTCTGATAAATATAAGATACAATTTATTTAGAATAATATCGAATGTACATGTTGACTACTCTTCTGCACCTTTTAGGATAATGAGGACAGGCAACACCATGCAGTGTGCAATCAGGGAAATTTTTCCAAAACAGTGACATAAAATAGGAAATATTTTTTAATCATTACAATAAATAAAGAGAAAACTTCTTATTTACCCGTTATATGAATATATAACATCAAGTATGAAGATTACTTACTCCAGCAGAAGATTTCCATGCCAATCTATCAACTAGGTTTCCTCCATTCTTTAAACTTTTAATGTAGTCATGGACTGAAAATATAAAGCATCAAATAGTCTGTCAACAGTCAATCAATTTATCTGTCTGATCTGTCACCTATAATGCCTGCATTAAACAGTCTGTTCTGTTACTATTTACTGGTTTTAACAGTTTAAGTATATGTATATCAGCTACAATCAAGAATTTTGCATAAATCTACTGCCTTACCTGTAAATGCTGTAATTCCTTCTTCTATGGCCTTACTTCTATTGTCTTTATCATCAGTAAGTAAAACTATTTTAATATCCTTTTGATAATCAGACAGATGATCAGTATACCATTTAGCGGTTTTTCTTATAGCTCTATCATTTCTATCATTGGATGATTCGCCTGCTTGTCTTTCTACATACGTTTCACTGAAATATCAAAATCAAGAACCTATACAGTACAGAAAAGCAAAGAAAAATAAATGCTAATTCTATTGATGTTAATAATATTACATAATTTACCTATTATACATACATATAAATAAGCAACGGATTTCAGAAATAAGTTGAAGCCTAAATTAATCTGTTACCATTAATTGAAGCGGTATTATATTGTTCTGATATTGCTTACTCTTTCTGAAATAAAAGGTCAACCTAGGGATGGGCGATATTGAAATTTTGTATATCACGATATTTTTATTTTAATATTACGATATGACGATATATTGTGACGATTATATCGTGAACTATTTTAGCAATATAATCACGATATCTATAAATATTTTCATACTTATTATGAGGGACATGTGAATTATATAACTTTGGTGACGGGGAATGGGATTATTTAATATTAACATATATCCTCACAGGAATTAAAAGCAAAGGAGGGATTTTGTGAGAAACTAGTACAAAAATTTTAACCCGAGTGAAATGGTTGTCTTGCTCAAAAGACGTTTGGTGGATTTAGGCCTTTCATCAGCATTATTCTCGACTTGTCTTGCCAGCGAAGTAATTTCATCGTCTGATGAATCCATCGTCAATTCCGTTAGGTTTACAAAAGCGAAATCAATTTGTGTCGGCTTAGGCCTATTGGTAATTTACATGCCGGAAAAAGTGTTGACACATGGTAACACATGCCTTTAGGAACAGGGTAAAATTCTTTAATCATAATTATTTAATTTTTCTGATTTATCGGGGTTTTTTTTCTTATACTATGTTTTTACACACAAATTATAATGAAATAAAATATATGACACATGATAGTTCAGGAAAACGACACAAAAATTACTGTGGTATGATCATACATACATTTGAAACGGGGTAAATATTAACGGGAGACAACTCTCTTTAATAATATCGTGATATTTCACTTAGACGATAAGTATGGCGATATACAGGCTATAATTTTCTTTCAATATCGTTTGATTACTAGAATTTTCATACCGGTTTATATCGAAATATGGTATTATCGCCCATCCCTAGGTCAACCTAAGTGCATGTTTTGCCTTATATTAAAACTGGATGTTCAAAGCTACTGAAAGATTCAGATTAGTTTTTAATCAAAGCCTCTTACTTGTTGTATTCATTGCAGAAGGTATAAAAATGTTTACTGCAATTAGATAAAATATCTTTTAATCTTTTATTAGCTGGCAAACTTCTATGTTTCACCTGAAATAAACATGTAGAAATGATTACAACTAATCTTAGAATTGTATGAGCTATGTATGTTGATATTCTGCAAATATAATGCAAAGATACTGTTCAAACCAGATATTTGCAAATCTGGGATCTTAAAGCTTTCATGTTCATGTTTTAGTATCAATAAAAGGCATGAACTGTTAACCATCAAAAGAACTTGATTTGTATATTAAACTCACTTCATCAACGACTATTTGAGGAATAATAAAATTCTGTAGAGATTCATCCTCTAGTATATCAATCTAAAAATAAAGAAGCTTCATTAGTCATTATATTAAGTCTAATACTTCACTGATAAAGTAGGCTACCATCAAATCTCTGATGAAGTATGAAGCATTTACATTCAAAATGTTGATTGCTGTCTGTCTTCGTTTGCTTGTGAAAAATTTATGCTATTGAATAGAAATGTTAACTGGAATATTAGAATTTATTGTGATTATCTTTTCTGGGCCTATTCGTAAAGATTATTGAAAACAGGTACCTGGTGCAAAACCACATTGGTGTCTGGTATAATATAGTGAGAATCGGGGCATAATTCACTGTCACTTTTAGGAGACAAAACCAAAGGTTGATTCTTCAAGTCATTTTCATCATCGTTATCATTGCCAGTCGTCTGATTTTTATTGTGATCACATTGCGTACAATGCTGAGAGCCACAAGTAATGTCATCCCGTAGGTAATGTTCCCTAACAACTTTCAAAACACCCCCTTTCTTTGTTTTCTTCACAAATACTTTAGATGTTAGCATCTTTGATTAATAAGTTGAAAGATTGTCTTTCCTCTTATTTTGTAAACAATACCACATGCTTCCGGTTTGTGAAGTTAGTTAATAATTGAAGGATCTTTATTCGAACTTACTTACAAGGCTTTTTGAATTCTATGATTTCTCTTAGTTTGACAGTTAATGCTCCAATTTTGACACTGTTCAAAAACATTTCTTAGTCTTTTCAAAATATAATGAGTTTACAAATAGAACATTAGTTATCATTTTCTGAAGTTCACTTCAGACCGCAGTGTCGTAAAGAAAAGATAACTCTTGATGATAATAAAAGACAACATTTAATGACTTTAATTCCCAATTTGATTAAAACATTGTATGTTAATAATATAATAATTTAATAATATAGATTTAAGTATAGAAATCACTTAAATGATCAAATTAAATTTCCATGATAAAATGTTTTTTAGTCTTCGGTGTCGTTTTTCAATTTCAGCCAGTATATACCTATGAATAAGGAGTTTGGCCTGCTTATGAACTTAACAAGAGATATGTTAAGAAGCGTACCAATTGGTACTCTAATGATTATAATTAGGACTAATTATTCATGAGAACGTAATTAGCTGCCAAGTGGTTTTTTATTCCGGAAATAATTAATAGAGAAATTAAAGAAAAGGAAGTAGAAGCAAGTTGAACACTTGTGGATACAAAATAACCTATCTTTAATTCAATACTCTACTACAAGTGTTATATCATTGAAATTGATGACCACAGCCTTCTTATCATTCTTTACATCTTTTTAGTTCAGTTCAAAACTCTTTAAACTTTAAGAACTGGTGGTGAATAGCCGATAGAATCAAAAGACGGGGGTTGGGGGACAGGGTTAGCGTTAGGGTCAGGGGTGGGGCTGAGTTGTACGTGTGTAGGAAAAAAAGTAAAAAAAATGACCATTTTAGCCAGAACTAGACAGTTATAATTAGCAACTGATTTGAATCTGATATCCCTTACAAGTCAGACGCCACTAGTTTGGCAAACAATTAGGAGCGCCTTAAACCCAACTCTTCACATTTTCTTGTTCATACGACCAGTTAAAAATAAATACTTATTAAAGTCAGTATAAACAATCCAATAGTTATTAATATTTTAGATTTTTTTTTCATTGTGAATTTCAAAGGCAATGATACAAAGGTCATTGTACAGATATGTTTTGACATTTCATAATATCATTATTAACATACTGTGAGTAAAATAATCACAAATTTTATAAGGACAGGACTGTTGTAATGGGATTAAAATATTTCTAGATCAAAGGTGGGTTAAATTGTTTTACTTGGATAAAGGATGAATGAGTCTGTCTAAGTATCATTGAAACAATTGGGTAAAAATTCCCAAGAAGAACTTAAAAGATGCGTAAATAAATCTATAAAACTCTCAAGAAGACGATCTCCGATCTGTATAAGTCTACTCTCTTGGAGGCTAGGCTATCTGTAAACTATCAGTTATCTAAATCATATAGAGCTGTGCATTTCTGTGAAGGCAATATGCAAACTTGATAAGAGTTCTGTACACTGCCCTGATGAGTATCAGTAAAGTTTTTAGGAAACTCTCCGTAAACGTACATGGAGACTATCGGTAAAAAATTTTGAGAACTATCAGTAAACGTTCTTGATAACTATCTGTAAATTTTTTTGGAGGCAAAGTTTCTTAGAAACTGTTAACGTTCTTGAAGACTTTCAGTTAACTTTCTTGAAGATTACCGGTAAACTTTCTTAGAACTGTCATTAAAATTTGTCAAGACCATCGGTTAACTTTCTTATAGACTGTAAAATGTAAACCATTGGAGAGACCTTATTAATGCATTCTTGAGACTATCAATAGATTTTTGGTGACTAACAAAGCGTTTTTTCGGAAACTATCTGTAAGCTAGTGAGTCTTGTTACTTTGTAGGGTCTCGCTAAAATGATTAGGATGACGATAACCAGGGCAGTAAATAGAATTAAGCAGACCCAGTTATGATTCATTATATTAAGAAAGGAAACAACAAGAACAGCGGTGATGTAAACATTATCTATTATGTCAATTAAGGTTTCCACTTTATCAAGTCTAAACGGATACAGATACTCTTGTCATTAAGTCAATAACTTCTGTTCGTTTACCGGTGCATACTCTTGCGCAGTTTTCTAATTTTATTTGCTCCATACTTTCTATGAGTCAGGATTGTATTTGCTTTCTCTTGATGCAAACACAACGTTTCGTTTCACATAAAGAGGTCTAATTTTCCATCTTTTACTTCTATTGGCATTCATTCTATACATACTATTCAAAAGCCAATGGCTACGCCTTTTGTTTTTCTTCAATTGAGGCGATCGTCCCATATTTTAGCCTTGGTCATTTTTCAGGACGATTTACGATCCAAATTTAGCAATTTGAGAGGTCAATATCAAGTTAATTTCTAGGACGGTTCATCTTCCATCTGTTTATGACACAATTAAGGATAAAATATTTTTCGGTGGTCAAGGAAAGGTCATTTCCTATGTCCATTCATTTTTCATCACGAGTATATATTGACCCCAGATGATAGAAAACCGGAGAAACTAGATCAGATGGTCCAAGGTATGGTATATAGTTGAATGATACATTGAAGTGATAGAAATTGACACAGACAGATGATCACCAAAACATGAGGTATGCCCATGTCCATTAAAGCCATGTTAAAAATATGTGTGCGAATTTGCTTATAAATATCACAAATACCACAGCAAGGAATTCCAAGGCATCGATTGATACATATCATACAAGCAATAGAGCTTCGTTCAATAATACATTTTATTAATAAAAAAAATACAATTGGAACATATGATTGCTCTGGTTTGTTCCTCTAGAAAGAAATACTAGGATTGGTACTCTCACATACACATGTATTATACATATATCACATCGTATCACAAAGAAGAGATTTCAGCTGTAAAAACAGTTTGACATTGCCATATGATTTGAACTCTATACAAGATGTATCTCTTTTCAGATTTGTATACATCTGTTGAAATTGATCTAAATGTACAATTGTTTTAGAAGTATTTAAGAACTCTTGACAATTCATGTCTGAGTATTATTTTACAGCACATCTGGAAAATAGCAGCGTAGATATGGAACTGAACAAAACAATAGAATATACGTACATTTGATGTAATACACATGCACCGTGTTGATAATGATCAAGGGACTTCTTGAAGCGGATAATACTGTAATATCTTGAATACCTTGTAATGCCTATATTTCTCACGATGCTTGTAAGAAACAAATTTGATATGAAAAGTGTTTATAAGATGAAGTAGATGATATACATATTTTTATATTTGGGTGTAAAACTTAGTTCTTATTTCCGTCTTTTGATCCTTTCATACCCTTTTTTTTAGGTTTTTGTGATGTAATAATATATCGATAACGTAAACAACATCTTGAGTTATCGTAAATAAAACGGGTGTGAAAAAAACGAACGTATCTATAAGTCATATCAAGAGGTTGCAGGAAACAATTGAAATCTAAAGAATTTAATTGGTAGCGTTCGTGACAACTTTAATCGATGTTTTCGAAATTTTTTTAAGGTGTGGGTTTTCTGTTTGATTTAACATTTTGAACCTGTCTCACATGATCTTAAACATATGACCAATTTGAGTGTTCAGTTCGTGTGAAGAAACATGATTTTGGGATCTTCTCAGTTCAATACTTTTAAAACTTAACCGAGTTGAAAAATGGCATGCGTTCGAGAAATGTAATGGACTCGACTCACGTTGGTATAAAACACATGGTCGTCATTGGAATTAAGACATAAGTAATTGGCTTTTGGACACCCAAGACTTTCAGATAAACTTAAGATTTGTTATTCATCACATATGTTATTGATAGTATTTAATGATTGTTATTATTATTATTTTTCCTGATAATAATTGTTGGTCACACACAGTAGTATCCTGTATAATAAAATCAAGGTCAATTCTGTATTTGTCAGTGACAGAGTATACTTTGTTCAGATTGGACGTCTATTTTCATGCCAAGGTAAGCTTAAGCATGCACAACTTGTTGACCCTGTGCCGATGATATGATCTTATCCCAGCTCTGAGAAACTTAATATTTCAGGATTTGCGCAATAGTATGTAGAGCACTTTTGGCTCAAAACATTGAGAATCTATCTTTACCATGCTGACTGTATTAGAACTTTATTTTACTCTTTGTTAAAATGCATCAGACTTTGAGTATACAATTCAGAAACCGAGTTGTGTACAGATTTGATGCATAACAAATTGTTGTATTTTGAAGATTTGCAATTGTTTTCCTTCTGGGGGATGAAGTTCCCATAGCTATGGAGAATATCTAAGTTGGCTTAAGGAAAATGCATGTTCTAGTTATTATTTTGAGATGCGTTATCAAGGAAAGGTGAAGTCATTCTGATATTGAAATAAATTTGGTCAGTTAGTCTCATATTGAGGATATACTTTATCGCTTTTTTTTAAACCTGATTGACGTTTTTAAATATTCAAGGGTTATGGTTTCAATACGTATATATGACAAAGATAAAATATGCTCTTTTTCACTTAAAAGATAAGACCATCATGGGATTGTTAGAAAATAAATTGCGTTACAATTATGAATTTGAAATCTGTAATAGTATATATCAATTGTTTTTTTAACTTTGAAATATAATCTTTTCAATTATGTTCTTACTAAATGCACTTTGGTGCACTCAGATTTCCGGTTCAGACATTTTTGTATTTTATAAAATATATTAATTTCAACGGATATATGTCATGGAGTTAACTTGACTCTTACTCTTGTAATTATAGAATGAATCATTTGAAAACCCACCCTCGCAATATTTGGCTTGTTCCTGTGTCAAACCGACAATATTAGTAGTTTATCAATTAATTAGGTTAATTATCGAACTCTATAGGCGATGTTTGACATGTCAACGATTTCCTAATACAATTAGCTTTCTCCATTCTAATTGAATCCAATAGCATCCTGAATATCACTCTATGAGAAAGAAGTTCTGTTGATAGTGCTTGTACTTCTTGGTAGTATTCTCTTTTGAAGGTGAACCAATCCTGATGGTAAAGTAATGCTGTTTGATAACAATGAGTTCTATTTTGTGGAGTTTACCTTTTACTGTGTTCGAAATGTATGAAAAAAATCAAATACTTTTTTGTTTTAATAATCTTTTTTTTTTTAACAACAATCTTTTTATATCTTTTAGAAATGGCCATGTTCACTGACAACGACGAAGCCTCACTAGAACATCACATCAGTATGAATGACACCCGGGCAATTCTGATCTATCTAAATGACCAGAAAGCTCAACTATACTTACCAATAATAATTTTTCTGGCATTGCTCTCAGCATTTGGAACATTTGGGAATATTTTAGTATGTGGTGTGTATTGGAATAAGAAATACAAAGCTTCTTCACATTATTTCATACTGACGTTAGCTGTTTTGGATCTGGTGACGTGTATCATTGGTATTCCAACTGAAATCGTTGATCTCCGTTATCCATATATGTTCTCTTTACCAATCGTATGTAAATTATTGCGATTCATCCACTCTTCGACTATCATCTCGTCTTCGTCATGCCTGATAGCTGTTGCCTTTGATAGATATTATAGAATCTGTCGTCTCGGAAAACAGTTCAGTGTTGGAAAAGCACGTGCATTATCAATATTATCCGTGGTGTTAGGAATATTAACAGCTGCTCCCTCAGTGATGATTTTTGGAAAGAAGACAATCGATTTGAAAATCAACGGTGTCTATGGTGTGGATTGTTCTACTGATGATTCTATAAGAGGAACAATATATCCCACCATCTACTATGCTTGTCTCTTCAATCTGTTTTTTATGACAGTGATGTTTTTCGCTGTGCTCTATACGAAAATAGGTATAGAAATCTGGAGACGAAAGAGAGCTAATATTAGTGATAAATTGGTGAATTCTGATTCTGGGGGCAACAAACATACCATAACAACCACTGTTTCAGATCCAACTAGTACAGAAATGTCATCTGATATTGATGATGGAAACCATATAGGTAAATATTGATTATATCTTGGCATTCTCGACTAATTGCTTGATTTACCTTCGAAATTGACCTTAACTATGGAATTCATTCTAAAATTTTTTGCTCATTTTCTGGCGTTCGTTCCCTTGAGACCTTCCCTGTCAGACCAGTGTCTGCTGTTGGACTGTAATATTGTCAGAATTGTTTTTGATATGTACTCCCTATTATGTCCTTCTTGTTATATTTTGTTTGTTTGCTTGCCCTTGTGATTATGGTTATGCAAGGATAGTATTATTACATTAAAGAATCGATAAATTTACTTACATATATCTGACTTTCTCTTCCAGGCAAACATCCTAAAGCTCGACCTAAATCCAAACAAAGAATGAGAGTTGGTAGAACAACGACTGTGTTATTTGCTGTAACTTTGGCTTACATCCTGAGTTTCTTGCCATATTTAGTGGTTATGGTGGTGCGAAGTGTTTTAAAAGACTTTGAGAGCAATTTAGACAATACTGGAGAAGTTATTTATAAATTTTGTGTAAAATCCTTCTTTATAAACAATGCTATCAATCCTTTAATTTATAGCTTTTTAAATATGAGTTTTAGAAAGGATGCTAAACAACTGTTACGAAGAATGGGGCGAACTTGCTGTTGTAGATCTGGCGTAAGTAGGTAGTGAAGATGGAGTTAGTCTTTGAATTGCTGCTGTAAATATTTTTGTTAATAAAATACATAAATCAAACTGGAGTTTTACATTATCTTTCAGTAAACCTTTTCAGTTGTAGTGTGGCCAAACTACCAAAATTAAACCTTGTTAAAACCAGCAAGTGGTGACCATATCCATTATGAAAAATCAAAAATGATTAGCACTAATAGAGTTTAGATCACTATAGATATGGGTCAGGCAATTCTCCGGCTATATTGGTCAAAAATTCATTGAAGGGGAGGTGGGGGCTGAAAGAACACACAGCGGTTAGGGATTAGTACAGCCTAATTTAGATATGGAATCTATTACAGGCATCAGTTGCAGACATCTCACGAGAGTGCATTGGCTGTATTTAGAACGTTTCTATCTTACGCACATCTGACGTCACATTACCCTTAATAATTCCTTCAGGGTGCTCCATACTGTCAAGTTTTTACTCTGCCACTTGTGTTTGCAAAAATTTAACACATAGCCCAATATAAGCGAATAGTTAAACCAACCTCCTCTTACCCTACCTAACTGGAATATAATTATAAAACAGTTTTGAATTAAAAACTCGGATTTCCACAAAGCACCTGCAGTTCAAGTAACGTCATTATCACGTCATCGCGAAACGTCATTTGTAACGTCATAACTCTATAGTTTACAATGAACTGGAGAAGTTGGGAGCAGAAAGGAACGTTTGTTAATGGTGTTTAGAATGAATTCACCAAAAGAATCCCGCCAACTACCATTATCGCCACCTAAATTGAAATGCGACTCTCTAATGTTTCGGTTTCCTGTAAGATTGTGGAAAATAATCAACGCTTGTCGATCAGGAGCGATAACATGGGGACCGAGTGGTAAAACCATAAGAATTGACAGATCTCAATTTGAAGCACAATACCTTACAACGCACGACAAACCATTCAAAACTAATCGATTTTCGAGTTTCATTCGACAATTGAACTTATATGGTTTCAAAAAGGTAGGCGCTCCCATAATTTCATATGGAGAAAAGATACAATATGATGATTTATATGAATATCTACATCCAAATTTTAGACAAGGAAGATCTGAACTTTTACCATATCTCCAGAGGAATTGTAAAAAAAGTAATCCAACTACTCCTTCATCACACAAGGTAGGCCTAGGTTAAAACATTGCCTCTAGACCTTCTTAGAAACCTAATGTTTTTTGTTGTTATTGTTTTCAAATTTGGTTTTCAGCAGTAGACCTAAGAAAATTAATCTTCATTGCAGTTTCAAGGTGTGTTTTTTTGGATTTGCTTGATTTTGGTGCAATTTCAATTTCAATAGGCCTTGTGTAGATTCTCGTCCACACACGTATGCTACGTGCCGATATAGAGGGACGCAAATCTATTCATAAAATGGACCTAAAACTTGGCAAATATATTGGGTATATTGTTCATCAGCAGAGTTACATGGTGTCAAAACTAGCCTATACGAAACAATCCCTAAATAATCCAAAAAAATCCATAAAACTGAGGAATGATCCATTAAACTAAAGTTTGAAACACGCATAGCCTAGAGATTTCGTTCTTTAAGTTTAGTGCACAGTCAAGTCAAAATGATGAATATTATAGTCTCATTGATCTATGCCCATGCCGAAACCCTGTGATCCGATAGCCAATATCACGTCCTATGAAAGTTTTTGGCCAGATTAATCGGACATATTGAAAACTAAGCAAGTATGAATTTCTACCCTTATTATTATCCTTTGTATAACCCGTTTTCTTTACAGGGAAAGACTTTCAAAGAAATTCAACAAAATGTTACCTGTAAGTTACCTTTTCAGGAACAGCTGAGGGCACATTTCCACACAGAAGAAAGGTAAGCTTATGTGTGGTAATTAATTGAGCTGGTGTAGCTCCATTTCTGGCCCGAGTAAATTTGATGGTCATGTGATCTATCCATTATCCTTGATCCTGGTCATTCATTTGTCAAATAATTACTTAAGCCGTGAATCGGTTTTACAGATATCAGGAAACTGTGACACATAATAAATGAGTAAAATATAATTAAGTATACTTTCATTTAGGAACATTTTCACAGAGAAAAAACATAGGTCTTATTTTTCTTTTCAGTAAGGTGAAATCAGACGAGGTAAGACTATTGTCATTAAGGAATATTGTCGTTTTAAATCCAATATTTATGAATGTACATGGCACAAGTCATACTAAACACAAAAAAACTGTCATTTTGTACAACTATATGCAATAAAGCTTGTCATAAATTAATTTGGTAGGGACATAATCTGGTAAAGATTGTCGGCAGAATAACATGGCCTAGTAGGTGATACTAGTACACACATTAGAATGTATTTTAACAGTCATGGTATATTTTTAGGAACAGACACTAGCTGAATGGACTCCTAAAAGTGGCATAGAGAACCACCCCTTACTAAGACCATTTAACAGAACATCAACGTTACTTCAAAGTAGATCCGAAATTCCTCCATTGCCCGGACAGCCATCTCCAACAATCTCTGGAATGATTGATCAATCATCGGAATCAAGGGTGGGATCTAGGTGGCCAAGACAGGAAAATCACACAACTGATCATGTTGAAGATCACGAAGAAACTGATATTGCCGATAAAGCGACCATTGGTGGTCTTTGTCACTCGAATGTCAATCTGAAGAGATGTAAAATCGACCACGAACAGTCCAGCATCACATTTCACAAGAAACTAGCGGTAGAATCTTTACAAGAATTTGTAGAAAACGCTTTGGATGAAAAATAAATAAATGATTTACGACAGTAGGGCAATTGTGATCTGTAGCCCATCTACCCAAGAACTTTTTCTTTGTAGAATATGTCTATACCGTGTTTTGGATGTAAATGTGATATTCGTGAAACTGAAACATTACATGTAGGCAATATGAGAATAAAATAATGAGCTAAAAAATTGTATGTAGTAACGCTCTATTTTATATCTCAAATAATGAGATATTTATGCTTTCGGGGAAAGGTTACTCCTCATACAAGGGAATATCGGTAGTCAAAAAGCAAATATATTCAAATTTGACCAATGAAATTTAGGTGAGCTAGGGTTCCTAACAAAAAATCATAATTCAATCTTCTCGAGTTGAATGATAAATCCAACGAAGACCGCAATCTATATATACCAGAGTTGTATTCAACATTCAACTCTATTATTGATACGCCGTTTTAAATTTCTTAAGATTGCCGCCAAAATAGGTGCAGCTTACAATGGATTATCTGCCCTTGCCACAAAGCGTGCCATCGACGCCATCTTGAAGATAGTGGTCCACGCCTGGATAAATCGAGCATTTTTGTTCGGTTTTTAAGCTGTTCATCTTCGATTCTTAAGTCTCAATCTGACCCACCAACTAAAGTTTGGTCTGAAGGTATAAATGATATATAATTTTATTAATTTGATGGCGAATTCATTGAGAATTTGTTTGAAAACGTTTCAAGGACGTTTCTTTTTTTTATCCAGTCAGTTCAATAGACTGTCGAATCGCGTGACTTTCAGCAAGTCGAAAGTAGGACAGCGCAACTATAATGAACTATGTAATACAACTCGTCAATCGACAACAAAATTGATTTCAGTATATTTTTACTGTTGGTGATTTCTATGTCTTTGAAACTCTTATTTAGGGAAATTTGCTTCGTTCTGTATGTTGCTACTGCTATTGAGAATGGCTTCTATTTATAATAATAGTCACATATTACGCTGGACATGATCTTAACTGAGAGACTTGACTTCAGTCTTCTGGTTGATGGACTATTTTTCTACCAGGAAATCAAGGCTAGTGGATAGCAGTTCATCCAGACCAATTTTATAGAAAAAATTCCATAGCAACTTGAGACCTGTTGTTATGGACTATTCCGAAACTGACCACTGTGTGTCTCTTGTTAATGGCACAATGTATTTTTTGGATAAATATCTCAACTTTCAGAATAAAATAAAACATACATTTTTGACATTGATTAATTTAACTCTCTCATATCTTACATTATAATTTTTTTCTTAATAATATTTCAATGTAATAAAATAATTTATAAGCTTATAGATTCAGTTTTTAACAACTAGGCCTAGACCTATATCATAAAATGTGCTAAATGAAATGTATGAATTAACTTGAATGCCTATTGTGTGACATGATATCATGTAAAATGGTTAGGTGATATTCTTCAGACTTCATCTATAAGTATAAGTATATGGTATTACGATCTAGATGTCTCCACTTTGAATTGTTGTATGGAATAGAGCCTACCATTTGTAGAAAAGTTAAAGCTCAAGACTAATTATGAAAACTAAAGAGTGTAATCTAAATCGAAATTGATAATGTTTGTCAGACATTCAAAATTTCAAAAAAATAAAATGTTCATCGATTACTTGTAGTTAAGCTTGTCTTTCTTAAATAGACAATCAAGTCTTGCTACTGCCAGTGCTTGAGTCTATATAACCGAAGAGAAATCTCTAAGTATGATCACACTTAAAAATGTAAACTTTTAGGTTTATTATACAGCATTTATATAATCAATATTTGTGAATATTGTAATTTGTATTCATTTATCATTATTAAAGCAGTGATATTACCTATGTCAGTTATATTCCACATTTAGTTATATTTGAAGAAATTGTTACGTAAATAAGCTTTTATTTTCTTCTAATTTTAGGAGGTGGATCTAACCATAAAAAGACCTCAAGATGATGCAAATGCAATACGCAGCTCATACGCCATCTGGACTCTTCCTATGTGCGTTTTGTGACATGGGGTTTATGTCCAAACCCGAATGTTTGGCTCACATGCAGTGTCATTTACAGAATGATAGAAATGATAACCATCCACAACAGCATCAACAGATGATGATTCAGGAGTTACCAGAGCCTCAAATACAAGAGCAGGTTCATACTATAGTTACCAACCAACATGGACAGCAGATTCATCATCATCAAATACAGCAACAGCAGCAGCAACAACATGAGCAGACTCATATGGTACAAGTTGAGGCCCAAGAACATGTTGGTACAGAACAGGTTGCTGTAGTTCGTATTTATGTATGTGGAAACTGTAAGTCAACATTTTTCCAAGAAAGCGATTTGGCCCAGCATATGACAAGCCATCAGCAATATAGATGTAACATTTGTTATGGTTTGTTCGAGTCTGAAGGCCATTTAAACCAACATAAAATGATACATAAACAACAAACCATAGAAAACAATGTTGTCCTGTCTAATATCCCTCCTATTGCCGGAGGACATCATCATGCCCAAATAATACAGCATTCTGGCACTGGAGATTTGATGAGGACTGTTACTATACAAAACAGTCCAAGAAGAATGACACCAAGACGACAAGACACAACTAAAGATCGGCCATTTAGCTGTGATGAATGTGGCAAAAGTTACGTAACCAAAGGTGTATTGGGGCAACACAAGATGACCCACAGAGGCCTGAAACCTCATATTTGTGAGATCTGTAATAGAGGATTTTACAATAAAGGTCATCTTAACAAACATCTTCTTATCCATAAAGGAGAGCGACCATTCCCCTGCAGTTTGTGCAACAAGAAATTTAGAGCTAAGGGAGATAGAGAATCACATATGGTGACACATACTAAAGTCAGAAATTACGAATGTACTGATTGTGGCAAGACATTTCTACAAAGCAGTCACAGAGCTCAACATTGGCGCCTACATCACTCTGGTGAAGAAGCCAGAATTTATCAATGTGACCAATGTGAGAAGTCCTTCCGTAATCCTGGCAATTTGATTCAACACAAAATGTTCCATAAAGGTGTTCGAGCTCATAAATGTACTGAATGCGACAAAGCCTTTGTTATGCGTTACGACTTGAAAAAACATATGAGAACACATACTGGAGAGAAACCATATGTATGCAATGTATGTGATAGAGCCTTTGCTAGAAAAGCCACCATGGATGTTCATGTGAAGAAAATGCACACAGACAAGAAGAATGCTGGTATGTTTGTTAAGAAGCCTTATGGTTGCGACCTATGCCCTAAGAAGTTCCGTAAGAGGACCTTGCTTGGTAAACATAAGAAGAGGATACATGGTGGTGAAGATCTGGTAATAAAATCAGAAGGTGATGACCATGAAGAAAGTAAAGAAGATTTGGATGATTCTGTAGAGTCTGAAAGTGACCATATTATCACTGAAGGAGAAATCAAGCAAGTTCATATTGTGGAGACAGCTGATGGAGAGTCTGTTCCAGTAATTTCAGCAGAAGATATAACAATTGTAGCTGGAGTAGTGGATGATGCTGCAGCAGAAATAATAGAAGCTTTGCCAACAGAACTACAACAGGAAGTGGATAATACACAGTCTGTGCAACCAACAATCGCCATGGAAGTTATACCTGTTTCTGTTCAACAAGCCGTGGCAGAAAACATTCAACAGCAGCATCAACAGCAACCACAGCCACACCAGCAGCAACAAACTGTTACAGAAATTGTTCAACAATCAAATCAACCACAAGCTATGTAGAGCTTCTCCGACTGTCTTGATGGAATACATAATGCAAAACTAAGCCCAATTTCTATTAAGAATTGAATTCGGTTCTTGCACAATTAAAAAATAATAAAATTCTGATCCACAAGAATATGGGGTATCAGATTTGTTACCAAATTATATATCTTAAATGAAATGTTATAATTAATTTCAGTGGATACTAAATATTAAACTTGAATATTTCATACATAATGCACACAAAAGAATAGAATATGATTTTCTGGTATTACACACTTCTTTAATAACAAGGTACATAACATTGTAATCACAATTTACACATCAACAAGGTAATCTATCCATGTCATTCAAATCTTAATGAATATTTCAGTTTTGTGAATTTTTCTACTGAGGGTTGGCTTTAGATTAATATTTTGGACCATAACTTGGCTCTGTATTGTTTTTTATTTTTGACAGTCAAATAGATGTCATAATTCATTTGGTTTAAGTATTTTAATATGTTGTTATCTTTTGCTAAAATTGTTATTTTGTTATTTGTAAATAGCCTGTCCATTTAATTTTTGGGATTTGAAATTCTTATCTATTGTAATATAATTCAAACATTTATTGTCATTGCCTGTACTGCTTGTGGTTCATATTGAAACACATGTTTTGATGTTTTCTTGAGGTGAAAAAATTAACATCTAAACATTAGAAGTTCTATTGCCACTTTCCAGAACCAATGATGTATATTACTTTATTTGATGTAGATTTTTATATTTACTTATGTCTAAAAAGATTTGAAATGCAACACTGGACTTTGCCAGTAACAAAATTATGTATAAGGACATATTGTAGCCAGGCTTTATAATTGTAAATAATTACTAAGAATTATTTTGTGTTTCACTTGTGCCTTTCTTGTATTTGAATTTAAATCTGTTAATATTAAAACTTTCATCATGAATGAATTACTGGTTAGATAAACCATGTTGAGTTTATGTTCTAGATGTTCAATTTTTTTTAAATTTAGATTTTGTCAGAATTTGAAAACATCATATTTAACTAATACTATACTAATTTGACTAGAGCTCATCTCAACTTGCTAACACATGCGTTTCGAATACACAATTCATATCAGGATAGCAGCTTGATAAAGTTAATTTGCCTAATGTTGTCTAGAATTCAGTTGCCTAATGTAGCTTTTCGATAATTACTTTATTTTCACTGTTCTGCCTTAATTCCTTTATGTATAGTTTTTTATTATAAATGTCCATGGAAATATATTGATATAATGAAATCTTGAAATAAAATTATTTTCTCAGTCAGCTAATTATTTTATAATAAAAATTTGAGAATCATGTTTCAAGGATAAAAATCTTCAGCACCTCCAGGATATGCAGTTCAGTTGAATTCTTGATAGACCTAGAAATCCATGAGGTCTAATTATGATTTTGAGTATTTCATGACAATGACTGGCAATGTTCAAATTTCATTCAAGGACAATTTGGCACTTCTATGCACTTGATCTATGTGGATATAAAGCATTATAGGGTAGAGCCTGTCTAGCAAATTTATTTCATTCCTCACAATAACTTTTTGCATTTTGTACATTTGCAGTGTATGCAAATTCCTTACTTATGACCATCTTGAAAAAGCAAAATATTGTAAAAATGCTATTTGTCCGTCATTTTTATACGCCCACATGAAATGGGGGGCGTATATTGTCGTCACCCACATCCGTCCGTCCGTCCACAATTGCTCGTAAACACTCTACACGGTGTAATTCTTGACGGATTTAGATGAAACTTAATATGAGTGCTTATGATCACGCAAGGATGAACCCTATTGAAAATCAGCGAAATCGGAAAAAAATTAGTATGAGTTTGTGCCCTTGTTCTTGAATGGCTCGTAAACACTCTACAAAGTGCAATTCTTGACCGATTTTGATGAAACTTGGTGTGAGAGTATGTTATAACTCAAGGATAAACCCTATCGAAAATCAGCGAAATCGAAAAACATTTAGTATGAGTTATTGCCCTTGTTCTTGAAAACGCGTTCAATTTTAGCTTGTAAACACTCTTGAGAGAACAATTTTTAATGGATTTTAATGAAACTTGGTCTGAGTATTTGTTATCACCCAAGGATGAAGCCTATTGAAAACCAGTCAAATCGAAAAAAAATTAATATCAGTTATTGCCCTTGTTTTTGAATACGCGTTCAATTTTTAGCTTGTAAACACTCTACAAAGCACAGTTATTGACCGATTTTGACGAAACTTGCTGAAATTGTTTAATATCACCCAAGAATGAACCCTTTTGAAAATAGCACATATCGAAATATATTTAATAGGAATTATTGCCCTTGTTCTATAAAATGTGTTGGATTTTTGCCTTGTAAACACTCTACAAGTCACAATTCTTGAGCGATTTTGACATAACTTGGCATGAGTATTTGTAATCACCTAAGGATGAACCCTATTGAAATTCAGTTAAATCGAAAAATATTTAGTATCAGTTATTGCCCTTGTGTTTGAAAACGCGTTCAATTTTAGCTTGTAAGCACTCTAGAAAGAACAATTCTTAATGGATTTTGATAAAACTTGGCTTGAGTATTTGTTTTTACCCAAGGATGAACCTTTTTGAAAATCAAATAAATCGAAATATATTTAGTGTCAGTTATTGCCCTTGTGTTTGAAAACGGGTTTAACTTTTTGGCTAATAAACACTCTAGAAGGTACAATTCATGACCAATGTTGACAAAACTCACTGAAATTGTTGGATATCGCAAGGGATGAGCCTAATTGAAAATTAAAAATATCAAAATATATCTAATATGAATTATTGCCCTTGTTCTTTAAAACACGTTCGATTTTTGTCTCGTAAACACTCTACATGGCACAATTCTTGTTGGATTTCGATGAAACTTGGTGTGAGAGTGTATTATAACTCAAGGATGAACTCTATTGAAAATCAGCAAAATCGAAAATTTTTTTAGTATGAGTTACTGCCCTTGTTCTTGAAAACGCATTCAATTTTAGCTTGTAAACACTCTAGAAAGAACTATTCTTAATGGATTTTGATTAACTTTGGCTTGAGTATTTGTTTTTACCCAAGGATGAACCCTATTATAAATCAAATAAATAGAAATATATTTAGTGTCAGTTATAGCCCTTGTTCTTGAAAACGCGTTCAATTTTAGCTTGTAAACACTCTAGAAAGAACAATTTTTAATGGGTTTTGATGTAACTTGGCTGGAGTATTTGTTGTCTCCCAAGGATGAACCCTATTGAAAATCGAAAAATATTTAGTACAAGTTATTGACCTTATTTTTGAAAACGCGTTCAATTTAACTCTTAAACACTCTAGAAAGAACAATTTTGAATGGATTTTGATGAAACTTGGCTTTAGTATTTGTTTTCTCACAAGGATAAACCCTATTGAAAATCAGATAAATCGAAAAATATTTAGTGTCAGTTATTGCGCCTGTTTTCAAAAACGCTTTCAACTTTTGGCTTGTGAACACTCTAAATATTCCTTTTTGACAAAACTCGCTGAAATTGTTTAATATCAACCAAGGATGAGCCTTATTAAGAATTAAAAATATCAAAATATTATTAAGGGTGAACCCTATTGCAAATCATAAAAATACCGAAAAATATTTAATGAGTTGTTATTAGGTACAATTCTTGTCAGTTTTTAATGAAACTAGAGACCCTAGAAAAAAATAGGTTGGTAGGTTGAATAATTCATTCCACTTATTGTAACCTTACTGAAAAGTTTTTATTTGAAATAAATGCTGCCAGTGGGCGTATATTACCTTGCCTGGCAAGCTATCTTTTTTCATCAGATTATATATATAATATTCTTTTTTTTTTCAGTTCTATTTAACTTAGAGTCACAATTGATTTATAATGCACAATTTCACAGCCTTCCATAAATGTATGAAATATTAATCATTAAGAAACATGAAAATAATTTCTAATATAAATAAACTTTATTGAGACAAGGCAATAAATTATACACCTTATGGGTTGTTGCTCATTGACAGGAGCTTTGTTCAGATCTTCTTTCCAATTATCTTACAATAATAACTATACATGTATTAAATGCCAATGTAGCAATAATTAATGAATGTTTCAACACAATGTATAAGAATATTGATTTGGATGAAAAGTGTTGCCAAATAGACACAATCTACATTTAATCCATAAATGACACTTAGTTTCACATTTTTCTGTGACCTAGGCCAGTGCTTTCATTGAGACTTGTCTCAATACACCCCAACACCCAACAAACATAAAGGGCTCTGAAGTCGACAAATCTGTGTTGAACAAGGCTAGTTATATTTACAACCATATTTACAAAACAACTATGATATACTATGATGTAATTCGGTCATAGCCCATCGTTTGTTTTCCAGTTCACTACGTAATTGACTATATTCATCCACTAAACTTTCAAATCCCATACCAACTGAGTCATAAGCTGATAAAGCTTGAGTAATCCTTACTAGATCTTTATTGCTTTCTTCTGTTGCCTCATCTAAATGTCCTCTGAAAATAAAATGATCCAAAATACAGTTTACTCTAAATGAAAAGTGCATCCCATAATATATTCACACTTGTTTCAGACTGCTAGTTTTGAAATTGGAGATTAAATTCCAAAACTGGAATGGTGTCTATGCTGATCTGGACATGTTAATGTATCGCACCTTCAAAAAATACAATACTTTTCTGGAAAAGTTAATTTATGCCAAATTATTGTTGCTCATCTTTGTATATTTTGGTTTGATGGACAGTATGTTCATATATTAGGCGTTTAATCAAATAAAACAGTTTCAGTTTATATTTAATTTAACTGATTAATGTCTAATCTTGAATTGTAGTCTTAGGGAGGTAATCTGAAGTCAGAACAATATTAAACTAACCTTATGACTTGAAGAGCTTTGACAGTTTCAGCTGAATAGGTATCACATAAAACTTGTAACTGATTCAATCTGTAAAATATATATAATAAATTTGAACTACCTTTCAAATTTTAGTTAACCACTTTACTGAAAACCATTTTCATTTGTAAGATATATAGCATTTCTGTTTATTTTTATGGCTTGAATGAACAAAATCAAATACATTTGCTCTTTAGAATTAAGGTCATTACAAAAAACAAAAAAAGTTACATCGGCATTATTTGCTCTCTAAAACCTTTCTAGATATCATAACATTACCTTATTTTTAATGACATTGCATCACATCTTGATTTTAACCATTTAGTAGAAATAGTATCACTTTCTGTTTGACCTTGTAACCTAAATTCTACTATTAACTTCTCTAATAATGATAAACAATCGACCATAGACTGAAAGGTATAAACATAATACAAATATTCACCCTAATTCTGAAGATTTCATTGAGAATTTGGTGTCAACACTGGAAATAAATTGAAATGAATGTCCTACTCTTCTGCACATTGGGGTGCAAAGAGGGAGTTTTGGCCACAACAGCGGCATAAGCCTTCTCTTTTTCGATTTCCAACTGTGGAGGGATCTGTTATAACAAATTTTTACTTTGTGACCATGGCCAGTGCTTTATGAGACTATGATCTCATGTTGACGATACATACACTAATAATACCTGATAATAAACCCAAAACTGTTTTTCTCTCTTCACTCTATCTTGTTTCAATAATCTTTCCTCATTTTCTAACTTTTTCTTTAAAATTTCAATTTTAGCTGGCAATTGTGAAGATTTTGCCAATGTTAAACGACTATTATCTATTAAAGAAGAAGACAAAAATTAATTTGAAACCTTAAAGTGAGGTTTTCTTTATTAGTCAATGGCATAATGATTCCTGTAGCTTTATTAACAATAACTGATATGATAATCTTGTATCTCACCACCCTTAAAGGCATAGAATAACTTAGAATGAACATAAAATTTCAATGTTGGATTAACTTGTGTCATAACTATACATTAAAATCCCCCACTGTTAAACACAAATATTAGCCTTAGAACAAGTGTATTCAAAGACCTTCTATGCCTTTAATATTAAAATTTACAATTAAAGTTTTCTAGCAAAGAAATAGATAAACCTACCAGGATTACTGGTGTTGGGATCCTCAAAATGAACTAAATCTTCACATTTCTTCCTAAATCGGTCTTCTATTTCTGGGATGAGTCGTACTTGTAATGCTGATATATGCTGTTGAAGAAACAAAATTTGCTATATTAAGCTGGTCAACTCATAATACAAACCAATTTCCAATTGATATATGTTTTATGTGACTTTATGCAACTTCCAGAATATTTTACATTAGTTCCTACCTTTTTATATGGATTATGTCTTTGTACATCTTCCTCTGTTAGACCTAGTAACATAGCTTTAACACTAGGATCAGGACTAAAATCTAAATAATCACCAATTTCTTTATAATTCAAACATTTCTGAAGAATCTCTACAAACTGAAAACAGAAGTTGAAAAGTTTATTTATATCCAAATGTTTGTTAGCATTTCCATAAGGAACGAATCCACTTGTATAAGGACAATTTTGTTATTATAGAGATTCTACAGAGTAAATAGAATTTTATGAATAATTAATAAAAATAAACATGGGATGCTAAAATGAAAAGATCTGTTAATGTAAAGTCAGTAGCAAATTGCCAGTTAAATTTTAATTTTCTATCTTTGACATTATAGTGCAATTAAGCTCAATAGAAATACAAATGACAGAACCAATTTCTGCAAGTTGATTTATATCCAAATGTTTGTTAGCATTTCCACGAGGAATGAATCCACTTGTATAAGGACAATTTTGTTATTATAGACATTCTACAGAGTACCTAGAATTTTATGAATAATTAATAAAAATAAACATGGGATGCTAAACTGCATGTTTCCAATCATTTCCAAGTAACAAACTTTCAGGATTGACCTGATGCAAGTACCTTTTTATCATCTGAACATAGTGATACTTCTTGTGCTTTTATCTTGTAATCTAATATCAATTCTTTAACTTCACTGTACAATAATTTATTCATTAACCAAGTATGTTTCTCATGATGTAATATTTCTTTAGCCTGAAAAATAAATAATGAATGTGTCATAATTTGCTTATTTATGGGTTAAAGACTAAATAATCATAATTGGACAATTATTAGAAAATGAAATGAAATGAATGGAGTTTTACATCCTACTCTTTTGCACCTTATGGGCTGCACAGCCTGTAGCACACAGGGTGGACAATCATTAGAAATAAATGAATTATTCAATATCCAAATAAAAAATATCAGTCAGCTACTTATAAACGTATAATATTAAATACTTTATTCTGGTGAAATGAAGAAGATATTATATAAAATGTAACCTGTGTTAAATCTTTATCAGCTGCTAAACTTAAACCATTGGATCGTATATGTTTGGTTAAACCTGTTAATAACTTCATAAACTCTGGATACTTTTCAACATCACTCGGCAAAAGATTTATTGGCAACTGTTCATTTACTTAAAAAATATGAAAAGATCCACACATACCGATCAGTATCTCTACTACAAATCTAACCACCCCCTTCAAACGAAAAAGGGAATCATCAGCACTCCCACCAAGCGTGCCATTAACATTTGCAGTAATGAAAATCTACAGAATGAAATTTACCATCTCAAACACGTATTCATTAACCTAAACCAATATCCTGAATGACTAGTCAACCTAACAATAGACAAAGCCATGAAACCGAAAGCAGTCAATCCAACAGAACCAGAACCCCCACCCATAAGATTAAGCATACCATTCAATGGTAGCTCATCTTACAAAATCAGAAGACTATTGAAGAAAGCTGGTATTGAAAGAAGAACAGTTAAGGACATCACACGTGCAAATGGAAAATTGCAACCAACCAATAAAGCTGATCCCAAAGGGTGTGTTTACCAAGTTTTTTGTTCTTGTGGAGATTGTTATATTGGGGAAACAAAAAGATTTAATTTCTGCTCCTGCCTGGTTGAGTTGCACCAATGAAGAGTAGGCCTAGTGTCAAGTGATGCAATCTGCAATGAGGCCGAGGGGGAATAATTGCAAGTGTGATCACCAGATAAGATAGTGTATGGAATTCGAAAAACATAACTATGCTAATATCCTACATTGCTCTGCTTTTAATCTGCATTGAGATTCGTTTTCCCTTTTATCAGACATAGTTTTGTTTACTGTTTACAAATTGATTACTATTCCCGCCATTATAATTGATGCTCCGGTTTATTTTAGTATTTCAAAAAATGAAAATATAATTTGAAGAAAGTGTAGCAATTGAATATTCATGTAACTTAAACTTTATATGGTATCATTAATCCCTGTTTCAACTTTATATGAATTTCGTTTTAATCTGCTAAAGTGGACTAAATTTTCTTAAATATGTGGTGCATCATCATTTTAAATAAAATATTATCCAATGAAATTGTGTGAATTGTGTTACTGCCGAGAATACAAACATGTCAGCCGCCATGAAGAACTCATTATCCCCAAATTTATACAATAACGTCTCTAATTGCAAAGTTCTGGTTGTCGGTGCAGGTGGCATCGGCTGTGAACTTTTAAAGAACTTGGTTTTGACTGGATTCTCTGATATTCAAGTGGTAATGCATCTTCTTTGAAAATGAAAGGACTCGCAATAAATCCCTTCCCATTGTTACGGTGTCTTTTAACAGCCGAAAATATCATTTCAGCAGTCATTTACATGCAACATGTACAACTGATTTATAGTCATGACTAACTGTAAACAGGATTCCTTCAGATAACTTGAAATATAAAGATTGATGAATGTACATATGAAATAATCACATTACTGGCCTACATAACATGGTTTTCTTAGATAGTGCATTTTCATCTTGCATGATGTTATATTTCAGATTGATTTAGACACAATAGATGTCAGCAATCTAAATCGGCAATTTTTGTTCAGAAAAGAACATGTTGGAAAATCAAAATCACAGGTGGGTGAAGTTTATTATTAGCCTTAACATTTTCATTGCTTGTGTGAAAAATTTCTTTATATGAGAAAAAATAATGATGTTAATTTCTATTACAGGTGGCAAAGGAAAGTGCCTTAAAATTCAACCCTAATGTTAATATTGTTGCATATCATGACAGTGTTATGAAGTAAGTCTGAATGTATTTCCTTTCTTCGATTTAATTTTCTGCTTTCTCTTGTTGAAACTTATACAATGTGGACACATGTTTTTCCAGTGATGCAAAAAATAAATTGTTAAAGAGCAATGCATTTTTATTTTAGTCCTGATTATGGAGTGGATTTCTTCAAACAGTTTAAACTGGTTATGAATGCTTTAGATAACAGAGGTATTTTTCTTTCACTTGTGTCATCTACCATTTATGAACATGTCGATTTATCAGATACGTCTTCTGCTAAGTAAGAAATATTTGACTTGATGGATGCCTACTGCCAACATTCTGTCATTTTGATATCATGTTGAAAAGAAAGTGAAGGCTTTATTATTAGATATTTCACATTTGAATGTAATGTATTTTTTCAGCTGCTAGAAATCATGTGAATCGTATGTGTTTAGCTGCTGATGTACCATTAGTTGAAAGTGGTACAGCTGGATATTTGGGCCAAGTCACTGTTATCAAAAAGGTTAAAATTTTATGTTTTCTTCCCCATTTGTATATTTGTCTTTTGCCTACAAAAACACCCTCGAAATTTGATATTGATGCTCTAAATGTTTCGAGCATAAAATTCTTTAGTTTTGTATGAAGTACAGTATTTGAATTTGTTTAAAAAATCTGTCATTGTCTAATACTTTATTACAATAATTTTTCAGGGTCTAACAGAATGTTATGAATGTAGACCTAAAGCAGCTCAGAAAACATTTCCTGGTTGTACAATACGTAATACACCATCTGAACCAATACACTGTGTGGTCTGGGCTAAACATCTATTCAAGTATGATATCTTTGTCAACATATTTCATTGTGTCCTATTATATTTCCTTTCGTGTTTGGTTTAAAAGTGTTTGCTTGCAATATTATCTTGAATTGGTGATTAATAAAAATGTTGATAAAGATAAAGTGTAGTAAACGTAATATCAAAGGCACAATATATAATAAATTAGTGTCCAAAAGAAATGATACCAATGTTTTTTTCAATTCTTTTTTTCACAAAGTGAATTTTTTAATTTGAAAACCTGCTAATATGAATTGCACATCCCAAACACCTCATAGTCGATCAAAAATACTGGGAAGAATCAATCTCTTCTGGGAAAAACACAAATTTCGTGAAAGTGACATTTCCCACTTTAGCTGTACGAGCATATAAACTGTATAAAACAGCTGACAGACCCCAACCATTTCTAAAAGGCTTGTCATATTGATTGTACAGATTTTATTCAAATGTATTTCTGCACAGATGTTGATAAAAGATTTTTCAAAAGTATAACACCAATCCTAAATTTCTGCATTTTTTAGTTTTTCTTTACTCTTTGCAAACAAGTGGTATCGTTTCTTTTAGACATTAGTTTAGTTGTGTATTTTTACTGTATTTTAGTCAGTTATTTGGTGAAGAAGATCCAGATCAAGATGTATCACCAGATACAGAAGATCCTGAATTAACAGGTATACTAGGAATCATTCAATCACCTTGTTGGGCAGTTTCCTCATATAAAATGAAGACTGTAAAATTCTACATTTTGAGGAGGAAGACTTGCTAAAGTTTAATTCCTTCTTTGCCTGTGTCCCTTAGTTGACATTACTTAGTTGGTGCAAAAAGATACTGGAAACTGGAATAAGATATATTTTTTATAATAATATTTTCAGCTGAAGCTGGCGAGAATGCATTAGAAAAGGAAACAGAGGGTAAAGATATAGAGAGAAAATCAACAAGAATGTGGGCCATGGACACTGGTTATAATGCTGAAAAAATATTCTCAAAAGTAAGACAAATACCGGTATTTTATTTAGTGGACCGTTATTTTAAACTTACATTTTAAATACTATTGTTAGAATTTTGTAAATTTTATCTTTCTTTTTGTGAACTTGTTTCACAGAATATAACTACTTTTATTTCACTCATATTTTAACACGAGTTGATAAATCTTTAGTTATACACCTTATGGATAATGTCTTCTTTGTGGATAGATTTATACTGATTAAAACATATTTGTAGAGCAATATTCTTGAGGATATTTTAATTGATTAATTGATCTGTTCATCTTAATAGTTATTCCGAGATGACATAAAGTATTTATTAACAATGGAAACTTTATGGAAAAAACGAAGGCCACCAGAGCCATTAGATTATAATAATCTCTCAGACAGTAAGTTATAGCTATTAGTATCTTATATTAATTAAACAGTTTCAATCCATAAAAATTGTAGTGCTAAGGTTATTCTATAGTGTTTATTCAGTGCATTATTTCTTGTTTGTCAAATGCTGATTAATTTTGTTTTAAGCCCTGAGTTAAATTTTAAGAGATTACCGGTACGCAATTTAATTTCACATTGAGTTGATATACTAATTCTTGTATTGTATCATTTTGAATTTATTTTCAGAAAGTCCCAGTTCACCCAATGATATGAGAGATCAACGAATCTGGTCAATGAAAGAATGTGCTGATGTATTTTCTAAGTGTTTAACTCAATTAAAAATAGATTTAGCAGAACAAGGTGATGGAGGAATGCTAGTCTGGGATAAGGTATATATATTTTAATGATATAAATGATTTTGCTTCAAAGATTTTACACTCAGTTAGGAAATACTGTCAAAACCAAATTGCGCTTTTATGCTGGGTTGTGGATTTCACAAAATAGATTGAAAGTAGTGCCTTTAAAGCCTATTTTTATTACAGGATGATGATAAAGCATTAGATTTTGTTGTATCAGCATCTAATGTTAGAGCGAAAATTTTTGGAATCTCACAGAAGTCAAGATTTGACATCAAATGTGAGTAAAATTCTTAAATCCTTTCAATTAAATTGGTTTAACCTGCAGAATATCTTGTTCTTATCTAGTTGTAATGAGATTAGGTTATCTGTAAGGGATACCAAGTTGACATACCTAATAGCATAAAAGCTTTCACAGTTAATTCCTGAAATTAGCACAAAGATTTACTATACTATTTAAAAGCTTTTAAATTTTCCGTCCTTATTAGTCCATAAGGTGCAGAAGAGTTGGAAGTAAAACTCCATTCAAATTATAGAATTAGATATTTAAAAACAAGTTTTGGTATAATGTTCCTGTAGAGTAATGGAGTGGAATGAATTATTTCTCTTTGTAGCCATGGCTGGTAATATCATTCCTGCGATAGCTACAACTAATGCTATTATAGCTGGTTTAATTGTAATGGAAGCTTTAAAAATACTCGATAATAAATTTGATAAATGTACTGCCGTAAGTTGTTTGAAATACTTTCCTAGAAAACACTAACATATATTTTTTATCATCACTTGTATGTCATTGACATGTTTGTTAAGGCCTCTTTTGAAACTGATAAATGAAATTGGCAATTGCTTCAAATCAACTTGGTGTGTATTTGTTCATTGTTTCTGAAAGGGTATTTCATACTAAGATAGAAATAGTCAAGAATTAATGTGTTACCGGTAAGCTCTATACAGAGTTTAGAAGTCCTGGTTCCAATATTAAGGGAGAAATTGGCACAGAAATATCACATTTGAACAATATTTTATGTGTAATATTATATGTAATTTATTTACAGGTGTATTTAAATCGTAAACCTAATTTCCGTAAGAAATTATTAGATGCAGGAAGATTAGATCCACCCAATCCTAAATGTTATGTTTGTTCAGCTAAACCAGAAGTTACAGTAGTATTAAATACACAGAAAATAACCATCAAATTTCTAGAGGATAAGGTAATGTGGATTATCAATTGATAAAATAATGGATATTTTTATTTTTTGAAATAACCTTAACTCTCTGAATATTTTAGCATCATCATAATGTTGATTTTAAGTCGTATATAGTCACAATTGTTAATATTGAAGAAGGCAGCTTATCGACTGAAAGTGATATGCAGTTTAAAAAAAGTTGATAAATGTATGTATTTATGTTTATAGATTCTCAAGAGTGAATTAGGAATGGTGGCACCAGATGTAGAAATTGATAATGGATTAGGTTAGTACTTTTTTTAATTTTTAACAAAGATTGTGTTATTGTATTTAATTGGATTTAAATTTATTCATGGCAATGGATGATGGAACTCTATATAATGTACATGTATATTTATACCTAGAACTGTTATAATTTATGTTAATATATTCAGGTACTATTATAATATACTGAATGTAAATTGGAACTTTTGTAATGTTATATATTTTAATTTATTCTGGAAGTATTCTAATATTATATATATTAATTTATTCAGGAAGTATTCTAATCTTATATATATTAATTTATTCAGGAACTATTCTAATATTATATATATTAATTTATTCAGGAAGTATTCTAATCTTATATATATTAATTTATTCAGGAACTATTCTAATGTTATATATATTAATTTATTCAGGAACTATTCTAATATTATATATATTAATTTATTCAGGAACTATTCTTATATTATATATATTAATTTATTCTGGAAATATTCTAATCTTACATGTATATATATTAATTTATTCAGGAACTATTCTAATATTATATATATTAATTTATTCAGGAACTATTCTAATATTATATATATTAATTTATTCAGGAAGTATTCTAATCTTATACATATTAATTTATTCTGGAACTATTCTAATATTATATATATTAATTTATTCTGGAACTATTCTGATATATATATTAATTTATTCAGGAACTATTATAATATCTAGTGAAGAAGGTGAAACCGAACGTAAGTTATCTTTTTCTCTAAAAAAATTAATCAATGGTAACAATCCAGTGTCTTTTCAATGACATACATGTCCTATAATGGTTTATAATTTTAATTGTTTTTTTTTCTTACTTACAATAAATTGTGTTTATTTACGATAATTGTTTGTTTTTTATCTGGAAATGATGTATTTTTCAGAAAATAATGATAAATTTCTGTCAAAGTTTAATATAATAAATGGAAGTCGATTAAAGTGTGATGATTTTCTACAGAATTATAATCTCAACATTACCATAGCTCATGTGTAAGTAAAGTTTATCTTTTTTTAGAAATAATATAAACCATTTTACCCATGAACTCTTGTTTCTTTGATGCAAGAACTCTACATTGCCAAAACTTATGTCTTAAGTAAAATTTGTCAAGATTTGTTTTAATTTGAAACAATATTTTCTTCACATAAATTTTGAGGACCAGGTATTCTAGACTTTTATTAAGCTGAAGTGAAATTTCTATAGTGAAATTCCTATTGACTCTATGAAACAGGGAGAAACTAGAAGAAGAAAAAGAGTTTATGGTAGTGGGAGATAGGACTGAATTAGAGGCTAAACTAGCTGAGAATTCCAAGAAGAAGAAGGAAGGAGAGAGTAGTGGTGCCACTCCTGGTGACACAACTTCCAAAGGTGAGACTCTATGTTTGGGGTATCATATATAATGAATATACTAAATTAATATAATTAGTTTTGTGATAGTCTAAATCAGGCTTGTGTGGCAGGACCTAGCTACATAGTGCAAGTACAGTCTGGGATCAATAAAATCACAGTTGAAGATAAAGTAAATATTTAGTGACACAAAGAAAAAACAAATTTTGTTTTAGTCGAGATCTCCCATGGTAAATTCTTTTGCTACTTATTTTTTGTTATCAATTGTAGCTGATGAAGAAGATGACTTAGAAATCCTAGATGATGAACCAATGGACATTGCAGCCAAGACAGACGAAAGTCCACGAAAACGTAAAGCTGATGATTTAGAGGGTACACCAGCTAAAAAACAACGAAAAGCCACGGATGGGGAAGGTGATGTTGTAGAAATAGACTGAGCTGGTCTGCACAGATTTCTTTTAAATGAGACTGAATGTCATTTGGTGGACAAGACATAGAGAATAATGCCCGGTATTAACATCTGACTGTACCATCATTCATAGATTTCATGATATTTATTTGCTGGAGTAGAGTCAGAAAAACTACACATGTATTGTATTCACCATGTTATTTCTTGGAATCAAAATTTTTTTAAGAATTAAAATAAAACGTTTGTATATTTTTTCCTATTCTTTATTCTGATGATTCAGTTATCTCAAATATATGCATAGTCTTATTATCCCTCCAGTTATTTCAGAAAACATACTGTACAAATTATCTGCCTGGGCAGATTGTAAGAAGTTAAGACAATGATCTTTTAATACTAACAGTGCGTTTTTATACGCCCACTGTCGGTCCGTCAACATTTGTTTTTACACACTATAGAAGCTACAATTTAATATGGATTTAGATGAAACTTGGTGTGAGCATTGGAATTGATAAGATGGCGGTCAAGTTATAATTTGATGATTTTTTTGATGAACGGTTTTTTACTTAGTGAAATTGCGTCAAAATTTTATTGTGGGTGCAATAGAAGGTACAATTTTCAATGGATTTTGATGAAACTTTGTTTGAGCATTGGAATTGATAAGACGGAGGTCAAGTTCGAATTTGACAATTTTTTTGATGAAGAGTTTTTGAGTTATTGCCCTTGACTTAGTAATATCTTGTCAAAATTTTATTGTTGATGCAATAAAACCTACAATTTTCAAAGGATTTTGATTGAACTTGGTGTGAACATTGGAATTGATTAGACCTCAGTCAAGTTTGAATTTGACAATTTTTCAATGAGTTATTGCCCATGACTTAGTAAAATCAAGTCAAAATTCTGTTGTGGTTGCAATAAGTAGCTTCAATTTTCAAAAGATTTTGATAAGGATTAGAATTGATAAGACAGTAGTCAAGTTTGAATTTGATGATTTTTTTAATGAACAGTTTTTGAGTTATAGACCTTGACTTTGTAAAATTGCTTCATTAATATTTTTTATCATTACAATTTTTCTAAGCATTTTGATGAAATTTGGTGCGAGCATTGGCATTGAAAAAATGCTGCCAGAATTCAAAAAGAAAGGAGATGCTGTAAATGCTAAACTGAGCTCAATTTTGAAACTAATTCTAGTAATAAGATGTTTTTGTGTTAATAATATATAGCCAATACTTGATAAAATATTTAATCATTACTTACATCTCAAAACAACTTCATGATATATATAGTTATATAGAAATAAACAATATAAAAACATCCCATCCAAAAAACTTCATTTGGTAAACCTGTTTACATTTTACAAAATATTTTATATTTGATAACTGCATTGTATAACTGATAGGGTTCTACAGAGTTGTTAATCTAATATTTCAAGATTTTAACATACATCAACACAAAATAGAGACCTCCAAACTGTGATATAAGTATGAGCCCAATATGGAGCTCAATTAAGACATGACTGGCTACATCAATAGCTGGAAGCTCCAATTATATCTAATAGGCATAGGAATATTGACCAGATACCGAATCAAACCATATAAAAACATTAAAATCATCCATGTATTTCACATTTTGATTTTAGACGAATTAAGTAGACTGATATCCCAACTGTGATATCAGATTGGTTAGGGCTATGAGCCCAATATGGAGCTCTATTCAGACATGACTGGCTACATCAACAGCTGGAAGCTCCGATCATATCTATTTACAAACATTAATATCATCAATGTATTTCACAATTCGATTTTAGACAAATAAAGTTGTCTGATTAATTAAATTTGAGCTTAAATTCATTGTCTGCTTTGAGCTTAATAATAAATATGAAATAGACATGCAAATTTCCTGAATTTATTTGAAATCTAGACATAATTAAAGAAATTTCATGTAATTGAAATTTCATTCAATATCTGAAAGAATTTGAGCAGCTAAGCTGCTTAAGCAGCAAAAACTTTAAATTTTTCCTGAATGCCACAAATTGAGTATTATCCATGGTCAAGTAAAAGTACAGATATAGCTGATTGAGCGGTGTTTTGGCATAGGTTTTTTTTTTGTTCAGATTGAAATGTCTTTGTTGTTGACCATGGTGTTGTTCAATGTCCAACAGATATAGTTTGATTATGTAGTGTTCCAAAGTTGATAATATAATAATCATGAACATAAGCTAATATAGCTACAGGTTGTCCCATTATTAAAGATAACCACATTATAACATTTCCCATAGTTCCTTGTAGACATTTATATTTAGCAGTCACATACGCTAAGGGAACCTGAAACAACAAATATACACCATTATGGTCCCTGCTCAGAAATTAAACAATACTTCATGAACATAATTGGACAAGACAGAAGGGCTATTTCAAGCCGCAAAAGCCAATAGTTTGCAAGTTAACAACAAAGATTTTGAAGATAAGAAGGCAGTCGGATTAATTGTCATGTCCCAATTTTCTTACAACTTTGATAGGTCTATACAGAAAGATTTGAATCATTATATTACTTATTTTTTTTTACATACCTGACCAATCATAGCCGAGAAAGCCCAAACTTTAAACATTCTTAATGGGACGGATAAAAGGTACTGAAAGAAACAAAATTAACATGATTTCATTGATAAACCATTTATTTCAATGTATACTATATACATGTGATTAGTGTGCATCATTTCTAACCAGTGATATTGATATGATATTTCAGGTGGGGTATGGTCTTCAATATTAGCTTTGTCACTGTTTAATATGAGAACCCCCAGTTTAGCAAATCCTTCATTTTTTTTACACTATATACACAAATTTAATATGAAAAGTGAAAAAATAGTAATCAAGTTGACATTTACACTCAATAATTAGATGACAATACTATTTAAATGAATGTTTACCTCATGGAAAAATGCTGATAAAAAGAAGACCATAATAGAACCAGTTAATTTGCTACAACCACATCTCATTAATGGTTTATACAGATGTCTACAATACAAGGTATAAATATCTGATTCACAAAGGCTCATCTTGATTATTTTAATAAGGATACAGATGGAACAAGTAACAGGCCATGGTACAGCTTTTTATTATCTTGTATGAAATGAGTATCCTTAAAAGGTGTAAATTCCCAAATTCCCTTCATTATAAAAGATAAAATTACCTTAACGCCCATCTATGAACTGGTATATTCCAATCTTGCCAGAATCTTGATACTGTTTCTGCATTCCTATAAAATGTTTGGAATTTTACATGAAATATAACACTGTTTATTCAGTAGAATGTGTGATGAATGTTGTTGACTATTTTAACAATACGCTACATGTTCAATGTACTAGCAAAGTTTTTCCTTTAATTAATCTACAGTAGACCAATGCTATGTGTGCTCATTTATTGAAACAATTCAAATCATAAACCCACAAAACATATTTTTGGAAGGATTTGTGTTAATATACATGCATATATAATGTGTCTATGATGAATGTAGAAGGTACATGCTCTCTGAGATACTTGCATGCACAAGCGTCACTCAGGTGACTGTTGATCGACAACAAGATACCTAGATCTTATGAACATGTATGCTTTTACCTATAAAATGTATGTACATATCTGTATGCTATTTTACAATAACAATTATCATACAGATCTTAACTCTGAATATATTGGGATTATTTCTACACTCCCTCAAATTAAGTGGACTATTTGCATTGAGAATTTGAATAAGATTTTAGTGTTAATTATATATCTATGCTCAACTATAAACCCTTTATATAAATTATGCCACCTACCACCAATCTCTGTAAAATTCTCTATCTCCAAATTTTAACACTTCAGCTACCACATTTAATGTTGAATGAAAAAACCAGTAGAAAAATATTAACCATATAAAATGATTTGGGATCTAAAATAAAAAATTAAATTATTAAGCCTTTAAATTCCCAAACTAAATTAAACACTTTTATATATTTTACCATCATGAATCATGTCAATAACAACATATCAAGGACACTGATTACTGATTCAATATACCATCATTGTTGTAAAACAAACATCATGAAACATGTATATATGCTCAGTTAGAAATATATAAACAGCTGAAATATGTTGTATCTCAGTGGTTCATTTTGTTGTATATATGATGTGATACATATGAAACTAATTTTAACACCAAAGACAAGAACCTTTTTTTCTTGAAAAAAGTAACTTGATTTTTTCCTGTTCTGGTCATCTGATTAGTCAATAATTAAAATAGATTTTACATTCAGTTTTGTTATTGAATCAGATTACCATATTTCTTAAATTATGGATTTTATTTAAGGTTTATTTTGGAGAATAAGGCCTCTAAACTTAAGAAATAAAACAAACCTACAGCTAGTTTGAGAAGTCGTTCAACAACTCTGTATATATCCAGCTCTGCTAGTGGTTTCATAGCATTATTTACTGTAGGTATCATCCACTGAAATAAACAGAATTGCTTCTTACTGTCCAACCACAATGTTTACAGAATCATTTTTTGCCAAATATAATACCACTTACCTTATTAACTTTGGGATTATATAACTGCCAAAAATTTTTTAACATAATTGTTATGTAGTAGATGAATAATTCTGTTAACAAAACAAGGAATTCCATTGCAAATATTAATTGAAAAGTTAAACAGTATATTTTCTATATGGTGATAAGCATAAATTACATATTCTTCTTCAGAAGTTTGAAAATAAGACTCACCTGTTGTGTTAATGCCAACATCAATTGAGACAGAAAAATCTACAAATATAAACAATATTTATTTTATTCATCCTTAATATGGACAGTATAATGTAAGACTTCAGACAAACAGTGTTGTAAACTGAAGTTAGTTGGTTTGAACTGTAATAGTCCGATTAAACACTACACTCACCATTTCAATAAATCTTTTTACTAAAAATCTTTTTCTTATTCTAGCAGATCTAGGGAAGTTGAGTTCATATATCAATGTTGGTGCAAACAGGAAATAATACAGATCTGAAATAACATGGTTTAAAGTAGTACTGGTATAAAAGCTGTGTAGTAGAAGAGATAGGAATAGATTACCTAGAACACTGTCTATTAGTGGCAAGGGAATACCTTAAGTCACCAATCAGTTGGATTGTTGTTTAATAGCCAATTAGGAGCTGTGGGTTAAAATCATCCTCAAGGTCAGAGGAGCGCAGTGTCCACTATAAACCCCTATCACCTTGTCATTGTATTCAGTATATGTATCCAGGTTTTAAGCAGATTTCTTTATAACAGTAATTGCAATTAACTGCAAAGTCATACTATTACAAACTTTGTCTTATACCTTGACTGCAATAGCCATCTTTCTTGAGCCCTTGCTAATTAGAAGCTAAAATCTGATATTTATTTCAGCCAACAGATGCCATTCTTAGTCAAATCAAAGAATAGTAATAATGAATAAAACAGTATATATCTACCATTTAAAGTCAGGTTATCTGGATAGGAAACAAGAGTAGATTTAATATCTCCAACAAAATCTACCTTTCCATCTGGAAAATCATAAAGTCAAATTATACTTAATACATAAACATTCCATGATTTCCTACTGCCAAGGTCAAATAACAAATATATTCTGTCCATTGTATATCAATGGACAGAATATATTTGTTATTTTAAGAAATCAAATCCATTAAATAGTACTCCAAATAAATCCTAAAATAAGATAAATTAAAAAAAAATTAAAGATTTAAATAAATAAAATTTGCACTAATTACTTTGCCAAGAAATACTAAAAAAACTTACTTGCTTCACTAACACTGTGAGATTTTCTTCTTCTAAAATTTTTTTTCGCTTCTTCCTTAAGTTCATCTCTACACCATTTATTAACACAAGCATAGGACACAAGTTTTAAAAATACAATAGTAATAACACCTAAACATGCCACAGAAAATACTGAAACACAAAAACAAACATTTAGTTGTGTACGAATACATTTACAAGAAATATTTGATGAAAACAATTGTATCATAACTGTATAAGCATTATATGTTGGAAATTTTTTGATCTAAGGATATGATATGCTGCCACTTGTATAGAACACTATATTTTAGCTGACTTACGGCTGAAAACTTTATATTGCACCTACTAATAAAGTTATCTTAATAAATATATGAAGGTAAATTCTCTATATAAAATTTAAATTTAAATAAAAAAATCAGAAGGTAATCCTTACTAGGGTTTGGATGTAGAACATATATAACTATAGCTGGGTACAATAATAATATAGCAACATTGATAGCTTGTAATACACCTCCTATTTTTTCTGATAACAACCCCTAAAAAAAAATACAAGTGCAATTGCGTACAAATAGAGAATCTTAAATGTTATCAAAAATATCACAAGTCGATAAAAGTGACGCTTCGCCAAGTGCAGTAGATAACGCTTTTTATCATACAAGCGATATCTATTGTGGAATACCTTATTTGGTAGTAACAACAATCAGGACTTCCTAAGTAACCATATCAGACCCTGGGACATGATTGGTAGTCTGTGAAGTAAATAAGGACTGGGAGATGTATTGGTATCACAGTGAATAACTATATAGGAATATATAGCATTAGTAATATTGGCTGATTAAAATATCGCTATATCATGATTTATGGTAGTTATTATCAAATTTTAATCCAGATAAGATTATCTACACAATCTTAACAAGTATTAAAGGGACAATCATTTTTTAATTTCAATCATGAAAACTTTACACCAAATCTAGCATTCTTTCCCTAAAGTTTTAACTAAAAACAACAAGTGGTTGCCTAGCAAGATACGCCCACTTTAAAATATATTTTCTGTTTTAACACAGGCAAAGACTCTAAGATTATTTTGGTCTAATCCAAGTTCTCGTCAATATAAATGTTCACACCAAATTTCATTAAAATCAGATGAAAACTGTATTGTCTATCGCAATCACAAGCCGCGTTTTGACTAAGTCAAGTGCAATAATTCAAAAACAGTATATCAAAATGTCAATTTCGAACTTGACCAAGATGACATCAACTTCAATGATCACACCAAATTTCATTCCAATCAGATGAGAACTGTTGTCTCTATTGTGTTCACAAGTCTATTTTGACGCAATTTGACTTAGTCAAGGCCAATAACTCAAAAGACGTTCATCCAAAAATCCTCAATATCAAACTTGTCCAAGATTTCATCAATATAAATGATCACAGCAAGTTTCATTCAAATTTGATGAAAACTGTAGTCTCTATCGCGTTCACAAGTCAATTTTGACGCGTTTTGGCTAAGTCAAGTGCAATAACTCAAAAACCATTCATCGAAAAATCGCCAATTTCAAACTTTTCCAAGATCTCATCAATATAAATGATCACAGCAAGTTTCATTCAAATCTGATGAAAACTGTAGTCTCTATCGCGTTCACAAGCCAATTTTGACGCGTTTTGGCTAAGTCAAGTGCAATAACTCAAAAACCGTTCATCGAAAAATCACCAATTCCGAACTTGTCCAAGATCTCATCAATATTAATGATCACAGAAAGTTTCATTTAAATCCGATGAAAACTGTAGTCTTTATCGCGTTCACAAGCCAATTTTGTCGTGTTTTTACTAAGTCACGTGCAATAACTCAAAACCGTTCATCGAAAAATTGCCAATTTCGAACTTGTCCGAGATCTCATCAAAATAAATGATCACAGCAAGTTTCATTCAAATCCGACAAAAACTGTAGCCTGTATTGCGTTCACAAGCAATTGTGGACGGGCGGACGGACGGACGGGCGGACGGACGGACAGGGGTGACAACAATATACGACCACATTATAATGTGGGCGTATAAAAACATCATAAATTTCTAAGCGCAAAAACTATTGTAAAAGATTAAGTAAACATTATGACCTTTAAAGTTTGTTAATGTTTTTGATGGGTGTAAGAAAACTACTCTATAGATTTAAACCAAAAAAAATCCTATGTAATTGTAGAGAAATATGTCTTCTAAGCAAAATGTAAGTGTCAACCAATAATATTTAGCCATTACAAAGCCAAACACCAAAGTTAGGTTAAACTGATTAATTTACAAGTACACTCTATTTGTAATTAACCCTTTCAAAACAAAATTAACTTCAAGTAGATGCATGGGTGTATAGGATTTTTTTAATAAATAATTTCAGGTATACATGTAATTTACAATTTTATGCATGCTGCCCCTTTAATATTTGAAACAGATATTCATGCATTTTTAAATATACACTTTTATTTTTTACATTTAAAATTTTTAAATAAAATAAAACAATAATTGAATAATATATCACAATATATAAACCCATATTGTGATATATTGATGCTAATTATTGTGATATCCACATGAACCAATATCACGTTTTGTTTTCAAATTACGTGACATGGTACGAGTATTCAAGTGTGTTTTAATTTAGGCAAAATACAATGTGTGTCATATTCTAGCATAGGTCAAGGTAACATTTTAAAAAGACAATAGAAGAAAATAATCTTGATATCATACAACAACAAAAATGAGATAATGATTATAAAAAGATATCACTAATCTACTCGAGACAGTGAAGCTATTTAAAAACATGATCTGATAAGATATATATTATCAAGTGTTAGATATGAAATAAGAAATGCTGATTCTGTTTTTATTTAATAGCACAAAAAAATTCAGAATTACAAAATAAGAAGGGATTGGATGTGCATTATATTTTCAATGATGCAGAATAAGAATTTTTTTATAAATTGTAAATTGTTATATAAAATTTGATAAAATGCTGATTCACACTTGTTTTTCATGTTTAATACAATTATTAAGATTTTATTCGTATTTGCTGACTCAGCTTTTTGTATTTTGTATCAATTCGTATATAAATTCTTAGTATTAATAAGTGTCTCCCCTGGCTGACAAAACTTCATCATCTACTACCGGTATCTATAATTCTTTTGCCAAAGGATTGAATGGATGAATTTAGAGATAATAACAATACAGCCCCTTTACATGAGACATTCAGTAGTGGACAATCCTGGGTCAGTATGAGGTCAATGCCTTATCCCAATCTTTTGGCAAGTGTTCTCATTCATTAAATAAAACCATTTATTGCCTACTTTACTTTATTTGTACAATTTATAAAATAACCCCCATTCACACTGTGCATTTATTGTGACCCAAATTAAATGACATTTTAGCTCACAAAGTACAGGTCATAGCTAATGTCCTTGAGAGAAGAGATATTTCTTAGTGGTTCTTTAACTATAGAATAATACCTACAATATCATTAAGCAGGGATGTAACCTCTTAAATTCAATAGTCTTTTATTTAAATCTGATATATTTCTCATGCTGTGTGCATACAGATTGCATTATTCAACTTGCACATAAATTTGTCATCAGGAAATTAAACTTATTAGTTGATTAATAAATGTTAAAGGGATGGTAAAGAAGTTTTCTAAATCTTGTTTGAGTGTTTGTATGCACTAATGGCATCAATTTGTACCAAATTTTCAATCAGACGTCTGTAGTTCGCACAAAAATCTACTAAAATTCAGTATTTTATGACATCACTAATCGTGATTAGGCTATTAGCAATTTGTGACCTCATCATATGCTTAGTTTTCGTTGAATTTCAGGAAACATAGATGTCTGATTGCAATATTTTTTTTTGTGTCCTTAATACACATAAAAATTTATGAAAACTTCTTTACAATCCCTTTAAGTCGACAGTATCCTTTGAAATATATATGACAAAATTACAAATAGTTTTTGTCATTAAAAGTTTGCTGATAAAGAGCACACGACCTTGAAAATTTAATCGCGAAATTGAATAAGTAGGGCATAATCTAAATATATTACAACCTATTTAAATAAGAGTCCATAAATTGAATAAACTTACCTTTGTAAAGAGTCTTTCAAAACTAAACGCCAGTAAGATAAAAATATTCATGCCTACAAATAAAATCAGAAATCCAAGAATTTACATCAAACTTCAAGAATAACTGAGCACATCTTTGACAATAATGAGAAAAAAATTGACTTTCTAGTAATTCCACAAACTTTGTATTAAGCATGATCAATATAGTTCTACAAGATTTATTCTGTCTGGTGTATAACAGTTACAGTTATGGACACTATATTTACTCTTCAATTCTAGTAATAATTTAAGACACAGTTTTCTAGTAAAACGTACATGATACTAACATAATTCGATGTTTTACACAAATCAATTTTACCGCGAATGTTGATGAAGATAGACAAAATGGCGGATCCTCAACATCGATTTGCACCATTTTCGTGGGGAAAAATACTCAATTTTTATGAACTGTATATAGTGCGCACCCCCTCTTTGTTTTAGGGAAAAACCTGCCTTTATACACAGAATTATACGGTATGCGAAAAAATCTTTAAGCATAAACCCTCTAATATTTATCCATTTAAATCTGCTTTTTTGTATAGAATTCGCCTTTTTCAAGCTTATGACACTTTAACTTGTTTTTCTAATGCATTTTCACGTATTTTATTTTTAACTTATCCATTTCAATTCAAATATAATATTTCTCTATGTAAACCATTGGTATTAATTTTTTTTCCAATCAGATAGTTTTTGGAATAATGGTTTCTTGGAGGTTACTATTATGTGGCTTTGGCGCAAAGAAAAATAAAACTAGAGCTAATATTGAGATATTCAACTAAACATAATTTTCATGGCTAATAATATAGCCAATGCAATAATGTGTTTTATACAAAACGACCCATAATTAGATAGTTTTAACTATAATCTAAACCTTTACTTACATAAGATGATCAAAATATTTGGCCAACTATAAGGCTGTTCTAAAAATAAATGAATCCAATCAAAAGGATTAGCTAAAATACCATATCTAGAAAAAAAACAAGACTTGATATTTTACAACGAATTAGTGTTAGGGTGAGATGAGAATATTATTCTCAAGAAAGCACTGGCTTAATATGCAATAGAAAAATTATTTATTAAGACTTTGCTGTTTGAATTTATTTTTGAAGTGTAATATTTTTCAATGAAAAAGTTTAAAATCACCTAATAAACTTACTTTATAATATTTTCTAAAACTAATCTCATATTCGATAAAACCTAAAAATGCAATATATTCATGTACAGTTATTATGTTATATATTATAAGCGGTTGTCTAGCAAGATACGCCCACTTTAAAATATATTTTCTGTTTTAACACAGGCAGAAACTCCAACATTATTTAGGTCTAATCCAAGTTCTCATCAATATAAATGTTCAGTTTGGACTAAGTCAAGGGCAATAACTCAAATATAGTTCATCGAAAAATATTAAATATTGAACTTGTTCAAGATCTCACAAATAAAAATGATCACATCAAATTTCATTCAAATCAGATGAAAACTGTATTGTCTATCGCAATCACAAGCTTATTTCGCAGTGTTTTGACTAAGTCAATAATAATAAATGCAATAACTCAAAAACATTTTATCAAAAAATCTTCAATTTTGACTTGACCAAGATCTGATGAATTCAATAAATATTTAATGAAACTTTCAACTATTATTTTTTTTTAATTAACCATAAAACGAAATAACTACGGAAATTGTTTACTTTATCTGAAAATGCAAAATTATCCAAAACACGGGAAATTTTTTATTATTCGAAGGAATTTTTTTTTTTAAAATTAAAAATTTTGACAGAAAAGGCACGTGATAACTAATTTTAGAAAAAAATTTTTTTTAAAAAAAAAAAAAAAAAAAAAAATTTTGTTTTTGCCCTTGTTTTCCCTTTTTTTTTCCAAAAAATCCCGAAGAACAGAAAATTATTTTGTTATGGCCTCGTCGAAAAATCGCCAATTTCGAACTTGTCCGAGATGTCATCAATATATATGATCACAGCAAGTTTCATTCAAATCAGATAAAAACTGTAGTCTCTATCGCGTTCACAAGCAATTATGGACAGACAGACAGACTGACAAACAGGGGTGACGACAAAATGGAAACATCCTCAGTTGTGTTCTTACCCAGAGTTTGAGATCTTCGTATGTATATAAAAAAAATGAATATTTCAGTTGTATGTAGCATAGTTTAGCAATGCCACACCACTAAGTAGGGTTAATTACGATGGTCAAAAGTTAACAAGTAACTGAAGTACTGACAAGGGTTTAAGAAGTGTCAATAATTATGCTAAGGTAGTACATAGAAAACTTACCAATAATATGAGACAAAGATTCAACAGACCTCTATAATTGGTGAAACCACTAGAGGTACTGAAGAAAGAATCTGCATGTCTGTGTATTCTGAAAATGACATAATAAATACAATACATAATCAAAATGGTTCTAAGCAATTAATGGGATTTTTGTTATTTTCACATAAGAATCTCATAGATACAGATTATATTGATTATAAATTATTCAACGGAGAATCTACTTAGTTAAAAATGCTGGTGTTAAGGACAAAATTCCTTAACAATTTAAAAGAAAAAAAAAGAAAACTAGATTTTTTCTATCCCCAGCCAGACACAATGATGAATTTTGTTCCTGGTCTAGTACCTCTGTGGATCTTTAACCTTCCGTTCCAGTGCCTGAACCATATATTCTGGTTCATACATCAAATCATGCATAGCCCTACTCCAGAAACTTCCTCTTCTACAAGTGCTGCTTTCAGCAACAAGGTTAATACTCTTGTCAATTTCATTGTCAATCTCATCCAATATTTCACTTGTTGGTTTTAACGCTGTCGCCGTTAAAATATCCTCCTCTTGACTTCGACGAAGACTATCCAGTCTATTTCGCAATCGTGGTCCTGTTTGTGTTTCAGTGACACTTCCATTGCTTCCTATTGTGGTCATGTTGTTGTTTTGATCTTATATTTTCTTTTTTGATTATAAATAGGCAAGTTTTCAGCAGCAATGAATGCACACAGATCTATAGCCTAGGCCTAAGCTATATTTGAAGTAAAACAAACGTTTATTTGACAGAATAATGTCTCCTAATCAATATCTGTAGTTGTACCTAATCACCGACAACACTCAATAATGATAGCCAATTATGTATTATGTCTATCCTTCTTGTAGAGTAGATGTACTATGCACTGCTTACAAAGTCTACTCTCACTAAAATATCATTATTTAGAATGAACTTTGAATTTGACACTACAAGTAGCCAACACTACAAGTTCCATTCTTCCATTGCACACTCTCAACACAAACAGTTTAGTTAGCCCTATTATACTCCAAATGATTAAGGTATGACAAATAATAACATATCATGCTGGTCAATAGATTATAGAATAGGCCTACTTGGTGATTGATTTACTCAGAAACCAGGAGTGAAATAGTCCTTTTCCAAATCCAGTTCACTTATTCACTTCAACCACTTTCTCATATCTCCCTCACTGAGTGCTCTTTGCATGTCCACTGTTTATAGCTGAAGTCATCACCAATTTTTCACACATTATTATAAACAACCATAAGTTCAGGTCGTGGACATGGGGAAAAAAACTAAACCGGCAGTAACCTAATCTGAAGAGAGTTGTTTACTTGACCTCGGCAAAACAGCATGTCGGATTTAGGATTAAAAATAGATTTTGATCACGTGGTCAAAACATGCCAATAATAGTCGCGATCAATAGGGGTAAATTTGTTTATCCAGACATTTTATCAATCTGAACTTTAATCACCCCATTCGAGAAACATTTTTATAATGGCATTGGAAAAATAATATAGTTAAAAAATAAAAACAACTAACGGTTTATCTGGACGCCAAGCCCTTTCTTTTCTCTCCAGTCCTTTCCTAGCCTCTATTTTATAGACGCTTTTGCTTCTGCGAAGTTTTGGTGTGGTTGTTGAAGCCATTGTGAACTTTGGACATCCTAGAAGTTATCCAAAACATTATCTTTACATAACAGATATCAAGTGATTAATCATTATTGTCCCAAAATCAAACCAGACGAAGTTATCGCCCTTCTACTAGACAACCACAAAATTTATCGTAATCTTCTATTAATTGGAAGACTCCAAGGTCATTCTGCCACATATGTTTTTAATCTGTGTAAAATAATTCTTGATTTATCACTACAAATTTAGTTGCAATTAGTTACATGGTAATATTCCCATAACTACATTGCGACTATATTATAAGTATATCATTAAATCTCGGGTAAGGCGAGTGAAGAATATCTACCTTGACTAAACTATCTACATTCCTATTATTAGAACTATTTGGCAAATTTGCGAGGCTGAAAACAATTCATCTTTTACGTGAAGGACTCTATGTATGTCACCCGAAATGCATTTAATATAGCTTACTAGCAACAAATTTTAATTAAAATTTGCAGTCACAATTTGCACGTGCATAAGTGACGTGCACCATCGAAATTTGTTTACTCTCGAAGTGTTGTAAATTTTACATGCTTTCAATTCATTTAAGTGCACAATTTTATATTTTTTTGAAGCCTTATATGTTCAATTATAAATGATTACGAAATTATTCATCCTTTTGTCATAATATGACCATATTATGGTCTTTGGTAATAGTAACTCAAAGTGTAATATCATAAGGTCGGTCTGTCTTGATTATCATGTCAGTGGTCGATTTGTCGTTGGGCGATTTAGCGACTCAAATCACATGACCTGTGGGCGTTTGTTTATTTCCGGTGAAAAATGAAAGTAGATTTTGATGGTTTGACAGCTGATATAAATTGATCATTATCACCTAGATTTGTGATTGAATAAGTGAATATGCTGTTCACATTGCTTACAATATATATCTGTATTTGTGGCTTGAACAATTATGCTGCGGCAAAACCGAATTTTGTTATTATGCTGATGGACGATGTAAGTACCGGTAGTGTTTTTAGCCTTTTTGGGATGCAGTGGTTTCCCCCTTTTACAAGTTCCACCCTAGTAATTTCCCCCCAGTGGTTTCCTCCCCCATATATATGTTATGTATGCTTAATTAACAAAGATAATTTGAATTAGATATATATTTTATTTTCATTAATAACAATAACAATACAATAATACACATACATGTTCTTCCTATTTTCACTAAGGATATTTATTTTCCTGCATAACATTTACTAGTTCCTTTTTACAATTGTGATGTATGTTCATACTTTGACCATAAATCTATCAATTTCTTGTTTATAGTATTAGACACCACAGTGTCTTCTTGTAAGGCTTGCATCTCCTACTGAGTCTTGGTATCAACCCAGTCTCCTTCACATCTCAAAAGAGGCATTGTAAATGCTGATATTGGTTACTGAATATGTTGTTGCTTCAATCCATGTTGTATTAAGATAATGAACAAGTTGTTCAAGGGGTTCTGTATTTCTTTCTCTGCCAGTAAAAATGGGAGTGCCATGCAGGCAAACAGCTTGTACTTACTTTTCGCCAAATTGAAGATTATCTTCCACAAGACTCGTGATTTCCTTCAACACCTAAAACAAACAATAAATGATTTAATCACTGCCAATCATTCAATTTATTGATTAAGACTGATAACAATGTGTGTCATTGAAATTGGTTAATTAAAAAAGATTAATTAATTACTCCACATAATCCACTTAATTTCAATCTTTTCCCTTCTGACATCCATGTAATCTTTGAAAGATATTCCTACAAAGTAAATAATTCCTTAAGTTACTAATTCTTTTTGAAAATTTATGTTTTTTTATTTCTGTTTTAATATTTTAGAAATTGAGTACTAAATAACATAAATTAGCATACCTGTATTACATTTCCTGTGACAGCATTTTCCGCATTCAAACAATGGCCTTCAAGGGTATTGTAATTTAAACGCAAATCATGTTGAATTGTTCAAAATAGAGTGTAGTATGAGGAATTATGTATGATATTTATATGATTTTGTATCATATATTATAAATAACAATCAAGGTTAAAACTGTATTTGAACAAACAGACCTTTGACTCACTGAATGAGAACAAGTTCATTTCTTATAAAGCTATTGATAATGATGAATTGTATTACAGATGGGATGGGGAGATTTAGGGGTTTATGGAAATCCAGAAAAAGAAACGCCAAATTTAGATGCCATGGCTGCTGATGGAATGGTTTTACCAGATTTTTACTCTGCAAATCCTCTCTGTTCACCATGTAAGTGAAATTTAACTTTATATAAAATTATATTCAGATGATGCATTTATAGTTAATTTTATGTGTTGTGGTCTCATGAATGTTTCACAACATGAGCTGTCAATACAAGATATAACTTAAATGATAATTTCAAACTTAAATTAATATGTAATGAATAAACTATTTTTATGGTTTTCATTACAAAATTATGTAAGATGATAATTGATGAACATTTTAATCGCAAACTTGTTTTTTTGATTGATTTTGAATGAAATAATATTTACTTCGAATTTGTATTTCTATTTAAGCCAGAGCAGCACTATTATCAGGCAGATTACCAATCAGAAATGGTTTTTATTCAGATAATGCTCATGCTAGAAATGGTAAGGGCTGTTTATTTGTATGTAGTATGTGTATTTGCCAGTCGTGTAGTTGTAGATTGAAAAATGTCACACTGGCTGTTATGAATATAGCCAACTTTGCAGATATTTAATATATCTATAATGAATAATATTTGATGTCAGGCTGAATAACTTGCTAAAGCAACAGCTTGTTGAATTTTAACTCAATTCTTAAAACAATCTGTTACAAGTACAAAATTGATTAATAAATCTTGTTTGATGTTTAAGCATACACACCACAAAATATAGCAGGAGGAATTCCAGATTCTGAGATATTGTTTCCTGAACTTCTCCAGAAACAAGGCTACAGAAATAAAATCATTGGCAAATGGTAGGCTTGTTTCAAGAACATTAATTACAAATTACACATTAGTAGTAATTAATGCTAACAAAAATACACCTTCAGGAATATAAATCAATGTAATGTTTTTTCTAGATCTCTGAAAGTTGGAATGAAATACATTTATTATGACTAACCGATGTCTGAATGAAATTATGAATCCAATGCAATGTTAATCAAAACAGGGTCATTAGCATGTCTTGCTCAGAACACCTTTCAGAGAATACTTTTAGAAGAGTCTAAATTACTGTTGCCAAGTTTTTTTACCCTTTTAACTATTGTAATGAGTTTTATTGTCCAAGACTTAAATAAATGTTAAAATTTGAATTCCAGGCATCTTGGACAACAACCCCATTATCATCCTTTAAAACATGGATTTGATGAATGGTTTGGTGCACCTAATTGTCATTTTGGACCATACAATAATATAAATACCCCCAACATACCTGTTTATAGAGACGCTGATATGGTGGGAAGGTACGCTGAAACTTATCTCAAATTATATCAATTTCAGTCAATCAAAAAGTGGAACTCAGAAATGTGACCTAATAACCAAATTTATCAAGGGTTGATTTGATATTAGCCTTTTTCATCATAAAAAAACAACAAACTTATTGTTCTTATTTACTGGTTTTTAAATGTCATTTTTATCCTATTCATCTTTTTATCAATTAATTATATTATAGATATTATGAAGACTATATGATTACAAAAGATGGAGAATCTAATTTAACACAACTATATATTAAGGTTAGTAACATATCTTTTCAGGTATCTTGTTTCTAAACTTCTGGATCATGAAGTTAACTTTTATAGGATCCCTATTTTCCAAACACACTGCACTAGCTATTACTTCTGTGATAAAAGGAAGGTGGCTATTGCAACCAAAGTATAAGATCCAGTTCTTAAAAGCTGTATTGTGGAGAATGCTATTATTTGAATAAATTGCCTATTGTATTTATTATTCAGGAAGCAGTGACATTTCTTCGGAAACAAGCCTCAAGTCATCAACCATTTTTACTTTATTGGGCTGTTGATGCTACCCATGGACCTCTGTATGCTTCTAGAGAATTTATGGATACCAGTAGAAGAGGGAGGTATGTTTGCTGTTGTTAATTTTCATCTAGTGCAGGGAAGGGAATCTTTTTGTTTTATTTGGGTTGTTTTTCTGGTTCTAGTTCTTTAGGAGAGATAGAATAGTACTGATAATCTAGGAAAGATAACTGTCTCCATTATCAGCTGGAAGACAGGATCTTTGATCAGTAGGCATCATCATATGAAGATGGACATTGTCATGCAGTGTACAATTAAGGGAAGTTTGCCAGATGATCAGAATAAAGTTTGAATCAACATCTGCTTTCATGACCAGTGTTTTTGAGGATTATTAGTAAGGGATCAGGATGAAATATGTATCCAATATATGTTATAGATATGGTGATGCTGTACGTGAATTAGACTATGGTGTTGGTATTATATTAAACCAATTAAAATCGCTACGTTTAGATAATAATACTCTAGTCATATTCTCTTCTGATAATGGTGCTGCTACTTACGCCAAACAACAGGGTAGGCTTCCTTTAATTATTCAAATTCATTCGTTTTCACAGATGATAACTAGTCATTTTTTGCACACATTTTGGCTATTTATTCAGGGCCCATGAATAGTGAATGTTTTAGATCTCAAACTCTTTAGACTGACATAGAATGTAAATAAATTTAAAAGTTGAAAATTTAGCTTTATGAAATCTGCTCAAGTGAAAACTCATTTGCAGAGTGCCATCAGGAGTTCAACCTATTCTAGCCACAATTTTAAGAAAGTTGCCATTTTATAGGATTGCAAATATTGAAAAAGAAAATTAAGACTATATAAACTGCATTAGAAATTATAATGTATTTAGTTGAAAAAATTATTTGGCTTTGAATGTCTACTTTAAGGGGGAAGTAACGGTCCATTTTTATGTGGTAAAGAAACAACATTTGAAGGTGGAATGAGAGAACCCACTATAGCATGGTGGCCAGGAAAGATCAAGGCTGGGCAGGTACGGACTGATTGAGACAGTTTTAAGTTATATCACATTTGATTGTAATTTTGAAAACAGATTTGCTGACAGTTGAGCAGTGTACATTTCTAAATTTAAAAATGATAAAATATGTTTCTGTTTTTTTCTACAGGTGTCTCGTCAGCTGGGTTCCCTAATGGATTTATATACCACTATACTAAGTCTAGCTGGTATAGATAAACCTACAGATAGAATTATAGACGGCATAGATTTATCACCAACATTATTTCAAAATAATATAGAAGATAGGTTAGTAATCATAAAATCCTGGTCACGTCAAGATGATCTTAAACCTAGGATATATTGAGTTCTAACACTGTTTCTAGCATATCCTAGGCTCTTTAATTTCTAACTCTGTTTCTAGGATGTCCTACAGTCTTAACTTCTAACACTGTTTCTAGGATGTCCTAAGGTTTTAATTTCTTTCACTGTTTCAAGGATATCCTAGAGTCTTAACTTCTAACACTGTTTCTAGGATATCCTAGAGTCTTAACTTCTAACACTGTTTCTAGGATTCTTCGTTTTGAGAATGGTTGAACTGGTAAATAATTCTATGATATTAGTATATTGTTTTTCATACTTTCAGTGTATAGTAAATTGTTTTTCAAATAAAGTTTCTTATTTACATGTCCTTAGAGAGTGTCATAAAAGGCATATGTTCTAGGGAAAAATATCACTGGTTATTTTAGCTGAATCAGCAGTTATTATGGTCAGTAATTACACACTAAGCAATACCAAAACACAAAATGACAAAAAACTAAATGGAAAAAAAACAATATTTTTAACAACTGGAAACAAAATGAAGTGATCTTCTGTTCCAGCTTGTCATTCAATATTTTAACTATGTACAATTGTAGAGAAATATTTTATTACCGTGGTGATGAATTAATGGCAGTAAGAATGGGGATATATAAAGCTCATCTCTGGACCTGGAGTAATTCTATTCAAGAATTTCATGCAGTAAGTTATCAAATCTTAGTTCTATTCCAATCTGTAATAATTTCATTGTCAATATTTCTTTGTTTCATTTACATAAAAATGCTTAGTTTAGCTTAGCAGCAATTTGGGAAATTTTCAAAACAAAAATTTTGTAATACATTTGAAATTGACTAATTTATCAAATCCTAGTCTTTTTGGAGCTATAATAATTTTGAAGTTGGTATCTTCTTTCACAAAATTTCTGGCCATAAAAGATTTCACAATGAGATATAAGTAAAGATATATCTGTGCTTGACTCTTTTTTCCAGGGAGTTGATTTCTGTCCAGGACAAATGATAGAAGGAGTAACAACACATGATCAGACTAACTATACAACTCAACCATTATTATTTAATCTAGGAACAGATCCAGGAGAAAAATATAAGATAAAGTAAATCATTATACCGTATAATTCTGTGTACAATGCGCAGGTTTTTACCCTAAAATGGCCCCATCGAAGAGGGGCACTATATACAGTTAAAAAAATTGAGTATTTCTCCCTTAGCGTATAAATTATTACTTCTTAGTCGGCATGTTGATTTTAGTAACATTCTGAGTATCATTGTCATAATTGTGTACTGGATACATAAACATCACTTATAGTTAATTTAAACTTTGATAGTTCTTCCATACACCTAAAAGGGTACATGAGAAGTCTCTCGGTGTAGAATGTAGATCATCAGTTATGTTAAACTTGGTTACGTTGATTCTAATCATTCTTATGTTTCAAGTCATTTTTCCTTATTATTCTTGTCAAACCAAGCTGTAATTGTGTTCAGATAATCCGGGACCACAAGATCAATACCAAAAGGTTTTGGCTAGAAAACCGCGTCCTCCTGGACCAAATTAGAGACAATCCTCATAAGATCAATGGCAAGCTGGTAAACAGTGACCTCCAGAACCCCAAGATAGCACAACAGCAAAATCTGTTGAGAATTGAATAATACCAGTGATTTTATGCTGATCAAATTATACAGTTTATACATTGGTATTTCAGTCCTAAATCAGCAGAATATAAACAAGTTATGCCAAATATAATTGCAGCTGTAAATAAACACAAGTCAGAATTAGTGAAAGGAGATCCACAATTAAATTATTGTGACAGTCATCTGATGGTAAGTTGGTTGTAACGTGCTTACGCTTACGTATTTATCAAATAGTGACCTTTAGGAGTTAGGTGAAACATCAGAACTCAAGACGTCAACCCTGATGATACGAGATAAATTGTACATGGATCAAAACTGTAGCTTTCGCAAGCAGTACACAATCGTGTGGCTAAACATGAGCATGTTTCTCAAATCATCTTATAATGTGGATTCTTTGAATATATGCATAAACTAACAAACTGCAAGTAATTTATTAACATTTTCTTTAAGAATTGGTCTCCACCTGGATGTGAAAAGTTAGGCAGATGTTTAAAAGCAGTTCCATCAAATAGAAAGTTATGTACATGGCCTCACTGATGTATACATTGCCATGCAGATTTCTTCTTAATTTTTTTCAGTATTTTTTTTTGTATATACATGACTTTGTTTGCGAAAAGAGTTGAGCTCTTCATTCATACAGGTTATATTTCCTGTTGCTTAGACCAAAGATTTGTAAAATTTATTTTTCCTATAATGTGTTATAAATTTAGATTAAAGACCGAAGCAGAAACTTTTCCAAATATTAGTTCTGATATTTGGCTTAAAAATGCTTGTCCTTTCTTTGTTTTGGTCAGACATTTTGTTGTTTAAATTATGTTGTGTTATGTGTAATATTAATACTGTATAATTATACAATGAATAATGACTGTGCCTGTGGGTTTTATAATTAAATAAAGGTTAAATATTTTTCCTTGGGATGCATCTTTATTCTCCAATTTATATAGATCTGGTCTTTATATGTACATCCATTTTGACTCTCAACAGATCAAACTTTTTTTTTTAACTTGAAGCACATGAGCAACATTGGGAAACATAATCAAGAGCACATAAGTGTCATTTAAACCTTCTAGTCGAAAGCAGTTGTTCCAAAATAAAATAAATGGTTAAAAATAAAAAGTAGAGACCATTTTGAATTTATTCAAAATTCAAGGTCTATGGACTCACTCTCCAAGTGCCTGGACAATTGGAGAAAGAAAGAATCAGACCACTATTGTTTAACATTGATATAAGTCATTTTTTCAAAGTACAATAACGGACAGACTAAAACAATATCAGATTAAAAATATAGTATAATAACAAAAACAATACACCAATGTGATAATTAAAACAACAAATAGAATTTTACAGGCTTCACAAGAAGATGGCAAAAATTGAAAAGCAAACGTCCATCGAAATACATGGGAAAAAAATATTCATGGAGAAATGATAGATAATTCATGATCAGTAAATTTAAGTACCATTTAGCATAGTCAGTTCTTCTTTCCTAATTTCACAAAGTATCAAAAGGATACTGTCACATTGTCAAAGAGACTTGTGACACAAATTGTCGATTCTAAGCCCTTTACGATAATTATTTGAAATTGTCACAGAAAAATTTTGAAGAACAATGGCTGTCATATTTTACATGTTTTTGCAGAATAGTGAATATTGACAATCTATATTTTGACAGTACAATATGCAGTGATAGAGATATATAATATAGCTATAGAATAGATGTATATATATAACATGCAATAAAACCCTGAAACAAAAACATCACAATTAATAAATGACATGTATGATAAAAGAAAATACTGTATTGAAATTTTTTAACTGCAGGTTTACAACTAAGGGATCATACAAGTTCAAAATGTTATCAATTGCTCGTTTTTAGCTAATTTGTCACAGTACATACCTTAAGTATCCTCATTTACTAATTCATTGTTTACATAAAGAAATGGAATTTAAAATTTGTTCTTTTAGCTACATGTTTTAAAGTTGTACACTTTGTTGTCTATTATTTATTAAAAATTAAAATTTAAGATAAAAATTGAGCAGGAAAACAATAAATATATCATTAAAGGTAAAATATTTCTTTGCAATAAAATTTCTCATTTTGCAAAATAATTTGTTAAGATTTTCTTAATTTCAGTAGTTGATCAAAAAATAGGTCATTTCAAGAAGACTTTTGTCAGATCTATTTAGCACTAAAACAATATCATAGATTTTGTCAAATCCAACAGTGAGATTCTAGTTGCAAATATCAAGTAAAAGATAACAAATAAAAATTGTGATATAAACACATGTGACAGTGACACAATACCAAGTCAATCACAATTAATCAATGAAGTGAGAAGGTACTCTTTCTCATTGCTGCAGTTAAAAATGGGTTTGGTTCTTCTTTCATCATAACTACTTTTTCCCATTCTTTACTTTTACTAGAAGTTCTGATGGCATCAATGACAGTTTGAGTGTAAAGCGAATCCTCAAATGTGGCTGCTGCAACGAGAGGTTCCGAACACCAACTCTGCCTTACTTCTTCTTTACCAAAAGCCACTCGTACAGCCTCAATACTTCTTATCATACCTTTAAGATATGGATTGGGAATTTCTCTTCTGACTTTTTGAGAAATTCCCAACCTTTCTTCTTCTGAATAATGTACAGGTTCGAATTGAAGAAGGTCTTCTTTGATCTTGTCATGAGCTTGCCCATATAAATCAGCACCCCTGACTGTAAGACGTGCTTTGCTCCCTGATATAATAATTTCTTGCACAAAAGGTCCAGGCATATGAGAGTTTAAAGTTACTGTAGCACATGCACCCTTTTCCAGCTCCATTTGAAATGAGCAATAATCATCACTAGTTATTTCACGTATTCCTTTGATTTTTTCAGTTTGTTTATGATATGTCTTTAACATGCCATGAACACGGATGGCTTTTTGAGATGTTAAATAAGTGATGATATCAATAATATTGCAACCGATTGTATTCAAAACCCCTCCTCCCATTAGTTCATCACAAGTCCAATCAAAATTGTCTTTTATAATGGACTGATAATGAACTCGCACTTCACAAATATTGATGTCACCAACAAAGCCATTTTGTATGAGGTTTTTCATTTTAGTAACTGTGGGTAGAAATCGAAGACTGTGACACATGAGTGACATCAACCTGGGATAATAACGTGCTGCATTCACCATACGTAGAACTTCTACTTGACCTGGTCCAGATGGAGTGCCACAGAGTACATGTTTACCAATATTCAGAGCTTTGACAGCAATTTGTGATTGTAAATGTGGCGAACAGCTGATGATGACAAACTCAACATCTTTATATAGAAGGACTTCATCAACTTTCTGTGTAGTAAAGGTTACACCTAGTTCTTTACCTAACTCATCCGCCTGCTCCTTAGTTCTACCCCATAAAGCCACAACAAGAAATCCATTGGACTTCAAAATTGGAACCAAACTTTTGATTATTGTGGTGGTTCCAAATACTCCAACTCTTGGCAGCATTCTTTTCATTTCGGTGTCAAAATTGGAAACATTTAACCAAACTAGTATTCTGAACTAAGTTTATGATATTAATTTGTCTTGACATTGGCAGTTTATTCATTTTAAAAACTTATTTGATAAAACTGCATAAATGTAATTACTGCCGGAAGTAGATTCATCAATGGTTGTCGTAATACAACAAATAAAATAAAATATTTAAATCGTTTTAATGGTCAATATAATTTCAATCTAGATATGAGAAGTGGTATTTCTGCTTTTGAGTAAATAGATATGTTGAAGTTTTATTAAAAGCTCTCGACCTGCTTGCTCACATACCAAATTACGACACCCATCAATCTAAAGGTCATGGTCATTCTACCCGGTAGCTTCTTATTAAAGCGGAATGGCTTCAGAAAAGTATGCTAGATCTGCTTCCATATGAGCCACACGTATTTACAATACATGCTTGAAGCTTTTGCTAACTTTCTTAACTTGCTACTGATCAAACTCCATTTTAAGACTAAGTAGAATTTGCGCAATGAAATACTATCTACCCTAACCTAAAGATTGTTGAAAGACAACCTCGGTCATGGTCATCTTAGGCTAGGTCTATTTGAATTATATAAGGCCTGTGTTATGGATACTACTGATCATAGATATCCAATAATTCTTATTATTTCTATGCTACTAATCTATCTAAAAATTGTAATTCCTGATAAGTTACATCATTGACTAATATCCAAAGTAGGCCTGCAGACTGCACTTTGTTGGACCAAATTTCTATTCTCTGAACAAATAGATGTGCTTTTTTGTATTCTATTAATACTGGCTAAAAAATATAACAACAGATCAAAGATACCTACACAGTGGCTGCAAAGGAATATAGAATTTATCCTCAGTGCTACTAAATGCTTGTCTGAGAAAATTGTCAGTTAATGATTTCAGAATTTTTAAATGTTCAAGTCAAGTAGATTAATTTATGCTTAACTGATGCTTTACAATTCTTTAATATTTCAGATCTAAAATGAGCGAACAGAATTCTGAAGAGACTGGAGACTATCAAGACACTCCCAGTCTCCCGGCAATTACTCCTCAACAGAGTGAACTGATGAAATTAGCTACTCAAGACTTTGAAAAGAAAAACTATTCAGCATGTGTGAGCAATATGTCAAAATTAGCATCTCAAAGATCATCTGATCCTAAAGTAATCCATAACAAAGGTGTGGCTGAATTCTACAATAGTCACATGAAAAATAAAGATGATTTTCATAAAAGTTTACAAAATGTTTGTCGTATGGTAAGTACTCGGTACCAAACCAGGTACTTTAATTTTAACAATCTTTACAAATTGAATTCAGGACAGATAAACTATATTTGAAAGTCTAAATCATTTTTTTAAAATTTTCTAATAGGTATGTACTCCACAATCGGCACATTTACATACTTCTAAGTTCTATTTCTATAGCTACTTTCACTTCTTTTTTACAGACAAGGAAGATGTCAAGTGATGTTAATGATACATTAGAAGACGTAGACCAAGCTGTTATATTTTATAACCAAGCAGTATTACTATATCACTTCAGACAATATAAAGCTGCTCTCAATATTATGGATAAAATAGCTCCAGTCTTAGAACATTTAGGTAATAATTTGATAGACTTGTTGTCCTTGTTTTCTTCACGGTGGTTGAAATGATTGTCCAGTATTTTTATCTCACTATAAACTGATATAATTTAACATATCAATGTTAGAAATCAATATTTCTAACTTCTACTCTCTTTTAAAAAGACTGTACTTTTGATTAACCCTGCCTAAAGCCTCTGACCTTCACCTTAAACTTACAGTACCAGTAGTTCATATTTTTTAAATTTCTTTTACAGAAGAAAATTTATCAAAGAAAACTATTTTATTGATGGTAGAGCTATATCTGTCTACTTATCAGGTTGGTTTAATTATGAGCAGGACAAGATTTTAAGCCTTAAACTCCAAGCTGAAATTATGGAGTTCTGCTAACATGGAAAAAGTGTATAGTCTTTCTAGATGAGAAAGTAAACTAAGACCCTGCCTTACAGATTGTACACATAAAAGATCTTTGACAGTTGAAACATGTTTTTTGAATATTTATGTGGTCAAGGGTTCTATTCTTGGTCGTCTTGTGCAAGTCTGATAAATTTCAATCTTTCCTCGGTCTTAGTTGAATTGACAAATGGTTTTACTTAAAGGGGCCCAGGCTTCATTTTTAGGGGTCGTTTTGGGCCTTTGTTACATTTAAACAGTCCTCAGAAATATTCAAGCTCTGAGAAAATCGCAAAATACCTTGAAATATGCCTCAAACAAAAAATTTCACTTTTCATTTTTTTTCCGTGCTGTACGCGGCTGGTCTCCAGTCAGTCTGAAAATTGTGTGTCCTGTTGACATAGTCTACAATTGAAAAATGCGTTGTAGTCTGTTTATATAGATGACCACTATTGCACGACGGGAAGGATAACTCTTTGATTATCAAGACGAACCGTTTTCCAATATGGCGGGACGTTCGTAATTTCTTAAGTCATTGTGATTTTTCAAACACGGATAATTATGGATACACATGGATTTGAAGGCTCAAATTTCATAGGTAAGCTCTGTAGACTATTTCTGATTAGCTAACCAAAAGATTTCATGTGTTTGAGGCTGTCGGATGATTGTCCGAAACAAAGCCTGGTCCACTTTAAGATTGGCTCCTCATGAACCTTATTTATCTTCTGAAAACTCTATCTGCTTTCAATGTTTAATGCCACAGGTAGAATATTGTTAAATTGGTTATAAATGTTCCCTTGCAGCCACAGAAAGCCATGAACAGAGTTTTATATTTTGAGAAGACATACTGTAATAAATCAAGTCAAGCACAAGGAGGATCTGACAAGGGAAATAACTCTGATAAACCAGATCCTAATTTAGATACACTCAGATATAAAATAAGTGTGGTAAGTTATATGTATATCAATGGTACAAGTTTGCTATTTTTTTGGGGTTGATTTGGGTCTTGAATATATGTAAATAGTCTTCAGGAGTAATTATTCCTTCAAATATACCTCAAAATAGAAAACTATTAAGAATTATTGATCTGTGTTTGAATATGAATAGATCATAAAGTTTTATATGTAATCTCATTATATTCATCAATTGAATCCAGTGATTCCTCAGATTGCTGATTGGGTTTATCTTAACTCACAGCACCTAGTGCCTAAGTAGAAGACAATCCAATTCGATCACATGTAAGCTATGCCCTTGCCACCACTGGTAGCAATTTACATCTTTTTTTCAATATATTATACATTTTTATACGCCCACATGGATTGTCGTCGCCCCTGTCGGTCGGTCAGTCCCTCAAAATTTAATGTAGACACAATAGAAGCTACAATTTTCAATGGATTTGAATGAAACTTGGTGTGAGCATTAGAATTGATAAGACAGCGGTCAAGTTCAAACTTGACAATTTTTCAATGAACGGTTTTTGAGTTATTGCCCATGACTTTACATCACGTCAAAATTTATTGTTGATGCAATAGAAGCTACAGTTTTCAATGGATTTGAATGAAACATGGTATGTGAATTGGAATTGATAAGGCGTTGGTCAAGCTGAATTTGACAATTTTTCGATAAACGGTTATTGCCCTTTACTTAGTAAAATGGCGTCAAACTTTTATTGTGAGTGCAATAGAAGCTACAATATTTAATGAATTTGGATGAAACTTATTGTTAGGATTGGTCAAGTTTGAATTTGACAATATTTCAATGAACGGTTTTGAGTTATTACCCTTCACTTAGTAAAATTGCGTCAAAATTCTATTGTGGTTGCAATAAGAAGCATCAATTTTGAAAGGATTTTGATGGAACTTGGTGTAAGCATTTGAATTGATAAGAACAGTAGTCAAGTTTGAATATGACAATTTTTTTTAATGAATGGTTTTTGAGTTTTTGCCCTTGACTTCAATTGTCAGTTAATGTTTTTTGAGTTATTGCTCAATTTTATTATTCAAATTCAATGCTACCAGTGGGCGTTTGTTACCTTGCCTGGCAAGCTATCTTATATATTGTATTTCAGTATAGAACCAGGTGCTTATTGATGTTAAAATCATTAAAAAACAGTAAAAAGGAACTAAAATCATTACCAGCAAATGTAAGTGTTTTTGACTAAATTTCGCTTATCTTTTTAGGTACTAGCAATATGTGTAGGGCTAGAATTAGCCTGAAGAACTCCTTCATTTGTCCTCCTCAAAAACTCGAATTATGTGTCATTCTGTGGCAATTGTATTTGCCAAAGATGGCCTGGTACCATAGTAACTGATCAAAATATGACTGTATGCTTAATTTATTCCTTTCTTTGTATCTAAATGATTTCAGAACCAGCCTCTATCAGTTCTATATTTGAAATGGTATCAGGAATATTTAAGTGGTTATTATAAGAGAACTCTGAAAACATTATGTTTGAGTCCACAAACATCAGCAGTCAATGATCAGGGTGATTGTATTAGTGTGTTGTACAATAATAATCTAGCTTGTTTACATTTCCATCTTCGTAAACATCATCTTGGTGCCTTTCATCTTCGTAAAGCTTTACAGGAAAATGAAAATGCCATAAAAGATCCTAAGTATTCTGATAAAGGTAACAGTTTTTCAAAGTTTTCAAATGTGTAAGAAGTTAATAGTCATAATAAAACAGAAAACATTGTGGATTTTTAATTGAATTATAAGGGATAAAAATGCAAATTATAAAAAAAATAGGCGGTAGGTTGCTAGTTAAATAGATACCTGAAACATAGTATAGATGCTTATAGATTGAAATTTACTATCAATTATGCTTAAAATTAAATTAAAATTTGAATTAATTTTTTCTTGTTTCAGATCGTCCATTATACATGATGGGTATGAGTCGACATTATGAATTACTGTACAATATGGGTATACAATTATTACACTGTGGACAATCTCAACCAGCGTTTGACTGTTTATTACAAGCTGTACAAGTTTATCAAACTAATCCTAGATTGTGGTTACGTTTAGCAGAATGTTGTATTCAGTTTAACAGAGAGGTAGGTGATGTGTGTTATTCTTTTAGATTGAAGATGGAGATACAACAACCTCTGTCTGAACACTGAACATCTTCCTTAGGCCATACAAAGTTAATTATCTCCCTTGACGTTTAATGAAAAACCGGAAGTGGCTTAGAATGCCAACTTTAAACTGAAATTGATTCTGATACAATTTAACGTTCGAAAATACAATTATTTGCTGAAGGAAGCACAATTATGATAATTATTCACACTTTCGTGAGGACAATCCAAACATTAAATTAATCTTCATCTTGATGATTTCGTTTCTGGATTATAATGGTGGAACAAATCGAGACCCATTACAATTACAAGTAAAAGAATGCACTGGGTGTTTTTCTGCTATTGATTTGAAAAAGTTAATATTTATGGAAAAATGGGAACGAATACAAGAAAATACGAATTTTATACGTTCGAATACGATCGATTTTCTCATTATTGGTATCACTCAACACATTCCGCTTTTCTCAAGTTAAAACCGGAAGTACTCCGTTAGTACGAGTTCTCGAAAAATCGGCATTTGTAACATAGGCCTAGATAAAAATTATTAAAATAGAAGTTCGAATCAGATTGTTTTGTTCTTGTCATGTGATGTGATGTATGACAATTTGTTCCAAAATTTCCAATAATAATAATTATTACCGGTACCATACAATGGCATTTTAAAATACAGTTGACAGATGGATAGAAATGGATTAGTACTGTAGAAGATTGTCTTGACATAATATTATCAGCCCTGATGCACCCTAAGTGCATCATTGTCAGAGGTAGTAAATATGTTGGAATGATTACGTTTATGTGAAGTTGAAAGGTAAAAAAGTTCTGTTATTTCTATCAACTATTATCATTCAAACCCCCAAAACATCTGATAGTTACATCTGAATGGTGATTTAAATCTATTTTTTAAATTTGTGGAAATAAATAATAAATAGCTTCGCTCGCTCCGATTTCTTCTGGTGCCAAATTTTAAAAAGCGCTTATGTATAATAAATAATAAATTCGCCCTCTCGCCCCATTTTCTTAAAAAAAAGGCCTGTAAAACAGACAATTTACTTTGCACGGCCTTAGTTGTATCAAGTTGGTACTGAGTGTAAAATATTCTCTCAACAATTAACCCTGGATTTGGTTTAGCAAAGAAGCACTACCCTTTTTGTTTTTTTTTTAGTAGAATCAAGTAATAGAAAGCAAATAAGCTACTCTCGTAGTGTTGATTACCCTAGATACTAACTGAAAATAAGCTGGGAAATAGTTCTAGACTATTAAACTATATGACTATCAATTTCATCATTATTATTGAATAAAAAAAATATTTCTTTTTATACATTCAATTCCTGTGATTGAGACTTATAACTATTGTATTCTTTGTCCACAGAACAATGATGAAGATCGAAAACTAGAAAAAAGATTAGAAGTAATACAGAATTCTGTTGGAATGGGAATACATAGAAAACTTATACTGGGTCCTGGATTAAAACACAATATTACAAGGTTGGTAAAGACTTACATTACTTGATTTACCACCATACTGCTTAATGGTATCAGGTGTCCTTTTAGAATGAAGTTATTTCCTAGAGGCAGTTTTAAATTCTATGATTAATATTTACAGTATCTCATACTGACATTGAAAAGGTTACACATTGTACATATATATTATTTTATTATTTACACTTCAGAATGTTAATTACATATACTGGTGTGAAAAATTTCTTATGATGATCCATTAATATTTTGATGGATTCTAATTAAAAACTCTTGAACTGATTAATTGACATGTTAAATTTGTTTTTATCCAGTTCCGGAAATTCAGCTATACCAGCTCCAACAATCGAATTTGCATCATTGTGTATTCGTAATGCATTGTTTTTATTACCTGATGATCCGTTAGATAATGATCCTCAACCGTCTTCAGACCAATCAGATCCTGGGTAATTATTTCTTTTGTTTTTAAAAACGTTAATTAGGACATGTGATCTTTGAATAGAAATGATTGTGTTGTTACTTCAATTTTTTCTTTATTTTTCTGAGTAGTCTTTGGTAAGGTCATGAAATGTAATTTTCAGTCATTCATATTCCTATACTTGTATATATTCTTTGTAATTACAAGTCTAGAGTTCTAACTTGAAAACTAGTTTTAGATACCGTTCTGTATGTAACTCTATAGTGTCATTAAAGAACATACTACAATGTTTCTACAATACCAGGAATTTCTTTGTTTTAGTAAAGCTCAAGTTGATCAGATGATGGTGCCAGCTCCACCTGGTAATCCAATGAGACCTCTAGATGTAGCTTATTTAAGGTAAGTAACTGATTTTCATGAAATTTTTCAATTTGTTTTCCTGATACAGTCAATACTGGTCATCCGGTCACCTCTTTTCAGCGTGACCCTGCTCTAACAGTCATTCAAATTTCCTCCCTTGCGATTTTCAATTAAATTTACCTGTATTTAGCAACAACCTGTTTAACCCACTAATGGTCAATCAGTTTTATCCCAAGCGGTCATATAATCCTGTTTATTAACGGCCAATTGACAGGTGAAATACAATCAGATTGAATCCATGATATTCAATTGACCTTGACTTCTGTGATCACGTGTCGGCTTTTTTATTACTTAATCCTGACATTTACTTTTCCTAAACATGTGTGTATTTCACATTATTATGACTTCCTTGGAGGAACAATGTAAAACATGATGAAGAAAATGTCGGCCCTAACATAGAATTCTTGACGATGATAGTTTGCCATCATTGAGAAATCTTCTTTTTAACAGTTATAAAGGTGACAGAAATTTTATCTTAATGCCATTGGCAGGTTATTTACGATTAGAATTTTACTATTCCTTGCAAAAATTGTGCGTAATTATATAAGTTTTATCGTTCTTTTTTGCTTACTACATTATGAAACAGTTACTATTTATAGACAAATCGGATCGACCGCGAGAAACATTTTTACCTTCGTTTTTCTCAGTAATGGTGTCATTCAAAACACTTCATTTTTCTCATGTTTAACCGGAAGTACATCGTTGGTGAAAGTTATCTTAAAATCAGCATTTGTAACTTCGTAAAAAATATTAAATGTGATGTATGACAGTATGTTCAGAAAATCAAAGTCTCAATTATGATGAATATAACTGAGCAAAAATAAATCAAGAGCCCTGCTTCCTCCACCTGTATTCAACCTCCACCTGTATTAAGCACCACATTGAGCCATGTCCCTTGACTGGTTGCTTAATACAGGATTGACTGTATTTTGATTATAAAGTTTGATTATAACACAGAATTTTTTTTATGATTAATTAAGGATGTAATTAACTTCAAAATTTTACCAGACAGAGACGAAAAAACTTGTTAATTGTGATATTAATTACATTTAATCACGCTCTACCTACATAAAATTGAAACAGTTTTCAATAAAAATGTTAGAACAATTTTTGACAGCCAAGAAGACCCATAATAATCAGATATGGTGCACTTTTCTTAACAGTAAAGTTGAAGCTGTCACAAAACTATCAGAGTACATGTAAACTAATACCTCAAATTATATGAAATATATTTTATATTTTGTTTTTGTTCATATTTTGTTATTGTTAATCTAGATGCAGTATACTGTGTTCAGCTGCCTATATTTCTTTATGTTTAAATGATCATTTAATGGCTTTAAGTCATGCTAAAAACTTGTTACGTCAAACGAAAATTTCTGGTGCTCAGAGGTGAGTCAAAATCATAATAAACTCTATGTTTTACATAAGTCAAAATAATAACAAGGAGCATGACAGAACAAAAAGATATCAGACCCTGTGATTGTGTCAGTGTTTCAAAGAATCAGCCCTTTCACCCTCCAATACCCTCTAATGTATGTATAGTGAACAGATTTTTTTAACTTAAAAGAGCTTCGAACGCTGCATTTTAAGAAGACCAAACTCTTTCGAACTTCATTTTATACATTGACTGCAATAGCCACCTTTCTTGTATCATTAAAGAATCCTGAATAGAAAGTCTGTAAAAAAATTGGACAAAATCTATACAGTATAAAGTGCTCTGATTAGCTTCTATACACTGACGTCCTTGGTGAAAGGTGGATATTGCAGTCAAAGTTAAAGGTGAAGTTTGTAATAGCTTGATTTTATGGGAAAGCAGATTATCAACATATGAATATATGATATGAAGATAGATAGAACAAGTCTTGAGAAATTTTACCTTTATTTCAAAAATTGTCTTTATATTTCAGATATCTAGGTAATTTATATATGGCTGAAGCTCTAGTTGTGGTAGATCGTATATCTGATGCTGTGAACCATCTCCAACCTGATTTGATTAAATCTGATATTAGTATTCTACCTCCAGAAGGTACGTCTTTTCATTTAAAGCTTTAAGATTTTTTAAACCTAGTTAATGACTCTTAACATTTGAACTTCATCTAGAAGTGGAGAGCAAGATAATGAGTTATGGCAGTCTGTGGATGGATTGGTTCAAATTGGGATGATTTGTTGTTGGTTTGGTTGGGGGTAGACATGAGAAGATAAAGCAAAAATGGGGGAAGCCATAAGATAAGTGATAGGGAACAGAACAAACAGTGGAGATAATTGGATGGCAGAAAATTAAACAATAATTCAGGAAAGCAGCATTTTATTTTCAAGGCTTCACAGATTCTCAGCTGTTTATTGTAAGGTTTCTGATATTGACTCTATTGATTCTATCACAAATTTTCAGTTTCATATTTAACAGCCAAATGTGTAAAATAGAAGCCTTTTTCAAAGATGGATGCAAGACATGTATATGCATCCAATTTACATGAAGTCATCTTAAGTTAACAGGAGACATTCTGAAAATTATGTTCTTTGTCTGAAATGCCCTTTTTTTGTAGAAAAAGTTGATAAAGAAAAGGACAAAGAGGAACCAGCTGATGAAAAAGGTCCTCTATATCAATGGCAACCAAAAGAATTAAATCAAGCAAAAGGAATAATGAATTATAATCTAGCTGCTGTTTATGCTATTAGAGGAGACTTTAACAAAGCACATAGTCATTTATCAGAGGTAAGTAAGAATATAACAATTTAATACTTCTCTCTTTAAAAACTTCAAAAAAATAATGCAGAAAGAAATTTATATGGTTTTTGGTCCAATTACTCTATATTTTATTTTCTTATTTTAGAGTGTTGCATTAATAGGTACGCCATTACCAGCTCAGATGTTCTTTTTAAAACTTTATCTAGATTTAATGGAAGGTATGTAATTATAGTATTACCTTTTGCTTAAAAACGAAGCTGATACAAAGTATTAGTTAGAGCAGCTTGAAAACTTCAAGGGAGATTGATAGAGTTCTGTATGTGTATCAGAGCCTTTTATGTATTTTCATTATTCAAATTTTCTGTCAGATATTTGTTGTTCTTGTAAGGCTATGTCATAAAAGACTCTGTGTTATTAGGGGAATTGCCAGCAGCATTGTCTTTAAATTGAAATTTGATGCATATACAAGTCATGACTGTACTACCCAGTCATGATTTTTGTTTCCACTTCAAATCACTTAAAACCATTTGAGATATGTTTCATATAGCAGGGCTTTCGATATCAATATTTGCCAGTCATGTCTGATTGTAGCTTCAAAATATCTGAATGCAGTTTTGTTCTATGGGACATATTTTTTCTGCATTGAATGCCTGATGAAATGACCCTGATACACATAATAAGACTAGAAAAGATGATAACAACACTTCAATGTATGATCATATCAAATGATTAGAACTATGGGCTAGTCCAAGAGAATTATGAAAAGCTCTTACATTGATAGATTATCATCATAGAATAGGAATCATTTTAACTATTGACTATTTTCAGGTAGAAGAAAGATGGCTCAAACTGTTATTAAAGATCATTTTGGTCATATGACGCCGAATAGAGTGGATGTTAAAGCTATCACTAAACCTGTCAGTGTATGGAATGAAAGTTAAATAAACTCAGTCTCTGTATTAATATAAAGTGCTTTTTATGACATAATATTTACCACCTGTATAAAGACTTTTCTTTTAGCATGTTCATCTCTTAATTACGTCACAAACAGTATGTGTATATTTCTTCTTCATTCATAGTGCAGTGATCAAAAGTTTTGTTAAGTTATACTCAGAATAATGAAAATAGAATCTGAAAAGTTACAGCATGAAACTTTGAGCACACCAGGTACTCGTAGCTTAGTTTCAGTTGAAAATGAGTCATTTTTGTTTTCAAGGGCATTATTTTTACACTTTGCGAAGAAAAAGTAAATTTTGGAGGGTAAATCTGATCTCCTTTGGTTTGTTTATGTTTAAACCATTGTTGTTTTTAAAGGGTTAGGGATAATGAAAATATTCTGATCTTTTGATGGGGCATTTATTATCATTTACCATTTTACTTTAAGGCGCTTAACTTGTACTAAGAATTGCATTGCTTTTGACATTAACATTATTGAACCAGATAGTGCATTTCAATTTAAGATTTAAATCCATAATGTGCTGTATTTTGATATTATATTGCTCTTTGCATTTAATCAAATTAGTTGCATAGTTCGAAAAGAATAAACTAAATATGAATAAATTCTGGAAAAGATTTCAATTGTTGAACTTTAATAATGATGAGAATATATCATGCTATAAAGATGTATATTTGAAGACCTGTACCTGTTATCTATAGATACTAAAGATTAGATATAGCTTACTCTCAAGTCTAGACTATATTATTCAGTATAAATGTTGTGTAAATGCTTCTGTTTTGCATATTAAACTTCATTCATCTTCTTCAATATTCATTGACTTTTAATGTAGAAAACTTCCCTACTCCTTTGTCCTTTTGTTGAATACTGAAGCTTTGTTAAAACAACCTGATGAAAGCTGATATTGACTCTGCTGACATTTGTTTGCAATAACATATTTTTGGATTGAATTTTGTACATTTGTCTATATTGTACAATCCAAGTCAGTTTTTTATATCCTGTCTGTATTACAATTCAGGGTCAGTCAGTCAGTCTTGATTTTGGTTTACACTTCAAATCACTTATAACAAATTACAAAATGTTCCTCATAGAAGGACAATTGAATTATCAATATTTGCCAGTCATGTCTGATTGGAGCTTCAAATGTCTGAATGCCATTTTGATCTATAGGACATATTTTTTGTGCAATGAATTCCTGATGAATATTGGTACAGATTCATACTTTACCTGTTAAAATATGGTCTAATAGTTTCCCATTTCCATTATTTCGCTTGAATTTGAATCATTTTACAACAGAAGATAATCTAATGAATATGTTAATATAATCAAGCAAAGCAAATCTTGATTGGATTTAAACATGTGCAGGAGGACTTAAGTTTATTTTCCATAAAAACTGGAACCTAAATTATCCTGACTTTTGGAAGACGATTTGATTTTGCTGAATAGAAAACTACATTGATAAAAAAAATACAAATATTATGAAACTTTGATTATAATTATAGTGAATGCACTAAATTGTCACCAAATAGTAATTGAATAAATGATTCATATCAAATATTTAAAAGTAGGTCTCCTACTGATAAAGTGATCAAAGATTGCTAAGTCATTTCTTAATAAGACTGTGAATTAATATGAAGTGGGCCATGATAAGTAAACTGATAAATATTAATAGCATCTTCATATTCAAAATTTCATGTTTAAACCAATATATTTGATAATAAAGGGGCATTCTGTTTTTTTTTTTAGGTCAAATATTTTTGGCTTAAATTTATGAAAATTTTTCACAAATACCTGAATATTTCTGAAAGTTTTTACTCAAAAAAATACAAAAAATATCTTTAAATGTTTCTGGTTTTTTGTTGTTTTTTAGGTGTAAGAACCTACAAATATGAACATACATGTATTTAAGCAAATTAAAGATATAATGGTAGAGAAATATGTCTTCTACATATTCTGAAGATGTTAACTAATAAATAAGCCATTAAAATTGTAAAGCCAAGAATGATCAAAACTAAGTCAAAATGCTTAGTATGTTCCATTTGTAATTAATCCTTTTAAATCGAACTTTTTTATCCAGTTCCATATATGGTTGTAAATAGCATATTGTAGGAATATTTTTATACGCCCACATTTTAATGTGGTCGTACATTGTCGTCACCCCTGTCCATCCATCCGTCCGTCGACAATTGGCTTGTGAACGGGACAGAGACTACAGTTTTTATCGGATTTGAATGAAACTTGCTGTGATCATTTATATTGATGAAATCTCGGACAAGTTCGAAATTGGCGATTTTACGACAAACGGTTTTTGAGTTATTGCACTTGACTTAGTCAAAACGTGTTAAAACTGGCTTGTGAATGCGAAAGAGATCACAATTTCCATTGGATTTGAATGAAATTTTGTGTCATCAGTTATATTGATGAGATCTTGAACAAATTCGAATATAGGCGATTTTTTGATGAACGTTTTTTGAGTTATTGCTCATGACTTAGTAATATGCATCAAAACAGACTTGTGAACACCACAAAGACAACAGTTTTCATCTGATTAGAATGAAATTTGGTGTGATCATTGAAGTTGATGAGATCTTGGTCAAGTACGAAATTGACGATTTTTGATAAACTGTTTTTGAGTTATTGCATTGGACTTAGTCAAAACACTGCGAAATTAGCTTGTGATTGCCATAGACAATACAGTTTTCATCTGATTTGAATGAAATTTGATGTGATCATTTTCATTCGTGAGATATGGAATAAGTTCAATATTTGATATTTTTCGCTGAACTATATTTGAGTTATTGCCCTTGACTTAGTCCAAACTCATGAAAATTACCTAGTAAATACAATAGAGACTAGGTTTCATCTGATTTGAATCAAATTTGGTGTGAACATTTATATTTATGAGAACTTGGATAAGACCTCAATAATGTTGGATTTTCTGCCTGTGTTAAAACAGAAAATATATTTTAAAGTGGGCGTATATTGCTAGGCAACCGCTTGTCAGAAGATGTTTTTGGGAGTGCTTTGGCATACTGCAACTTTTAGTTCTGTCAGATCTAAAGCACACTTTCAAAAATTCTATTTAAAAAGATTCTTCCGTAACCTTTTTATATCCACATTCAACAAATATAGTTACAGTAGGATCTCTTTCATATATATTCAGGATACCTGTAGTCATTATGTAATTATTCTACATATTTTAAATTTATAGTTCTTTACAAACTGAATTAATTCAAGTCAAAATTGTATACTATTAATTTAATAACGTCAATCAAAAGTCAAATATCAAAATTCATGGAATTGTTATTAATAAATTTCAAAAAATATTCTTTCAATATAAGCCATGATCCTTATTATCAAGGTGCGTGTTATTTGATTGGTTGTTCACATGATTGACATATCTAAGGAACTGGGTTAGCCACACCCATAAAGTGTTTTAAGATGGCGCCTCGCACCACGACAGAGAAAATGAACATCACGATAGTAAGTTGATAGTCCACCTACAAAGACTTTTATTAACCGATCTACCTCGCAATTTGCTATGTATACTAGGGACATTGAAAGTGAAACATTTGTAACGAGCTCAAAGCCACAGAACATTCAGTGTGACAGCCTTCGTTTTGCGGAGCTGCTTGCATTTCGAAGGACAACTCATTGACTTGAGAATCATGTAAAAAAAAAAAGTAAGGCGATTTGTGACCGGGATTAGACGGGTACCTTTCTACCTCATGTACCAACGCGCTAAATGGCTGCATTTTCCGACTCGCTCGGGGAACAACTTTCTTGTCCTTTGTGTTTAAACCGATTCGACGACCCTCGTGTACTGCCCTGCCTTCATACATTTTGCAGAAAATGCCTCGAGTCGGAAGTAAGAACAGTCGGACCAAATATGAACTTGAACTGCCCAACATGCCATCAAGCAGCTCCTTTGAATTCTCGAGGAATAGATCATTTTCCTTCAAATTTCTTCATCAACAACATCATCGATGTTATGGTTACCACAGAAGAAGAATTTGAAAATGGGGAGTTGTCAAGCAGCCGAGAAAATCATTTTGGAAGATGGTGTAATTCATGTGATGAGGGCAGCTCAGCTTCCTCTATATGCAAAAATTGTAATGAATACTTGTGTAATAATTGTGTGAAAGCTCATCAGAGAGTAAGATTGACTAAAGATCATTATATTGAAACATTAAGTAATGGAAAATATCATTCACCAAGTATACCAGCCCCACCCTCCCCTATTTTACATTATGCATCAGATCGACCAGTAAATTATTGTGAACGCCATGAAATCGAAGTGTTGAGATTATACTGTGATACATGCTCACAACCCATCTGTCGAGAATGTACTATGACAGAACACGTCGGACATAGTTTTATCTACCTCCAAGATGCATTAGAAAACTCTAAGACCATCACATTGAAACTAGTTGCAGATGCTAAAGCTGGCATTAAAGCAATTGAAGATAGCATTCATTTAACTCAGGGTATGGGAGAAAGCATTGAAGGCAGGGCTCAGGCTGTAACTCAGGAAGTACGATCAACTACTAGAAGATATATGGCAGCTCTTGAAGAACGTGAACGCGACTTATTAAGACGCATTGAAAAAATTCGACAAGTTAAAGCCAAATCCTTACATTCTCAAGTCGATGATCTCAAACTAGGCCTTTCATCTATTTGTCAAACAGTGGATGAGGTAGAGAAAATGTTAAATACGGGTAATGACATAGACATTCTCAAGACCAAAGACAAAATGGTGGCAGAAATGCAGAACATGAGAAAGTTACGTGGCTATTTGGAACCGCATGAAGACGACAACTTAGTTTTCACCCCACCAGATACAGCTCTGTATAATGCTATTGGTAAATTAGGCTTCATTACCAGTAGTGCTTGTGCCACCAATTGTACTGCAGCAGGAGATGGATTAAAAAGAGCTTTGAAAGGCAAACTAGCTTTCTTCATGGTGCATTCTAAAGATCATCATGGTGAGGCTAGAGTGGTAGGAGATGACCCAATTGATGTTCTTATTCAAAGTCCAGAGGGTGCTATTTACAGAACAGAGGTTATTGATCGTCATAATGGAACATATACAGTAACTTACAGACCTCAAACAGAAGGCAAACATATTATATCAGTCACTATCAGAGGGAAACACATTAAAGAAAGTCCTTTTACAGTGACGGTAAGAAATGGTAGAAACTATATTACAGTTGGTCAGATGATTCACCAGTTTGGATCAGAAGGAGATGGACCGGGGCAGCTGTGTAGACCTTGGGGAGTCTGTTGTGATAAAGATGGAAATATCATCATAGCTGATCGCAGTAATAACCGTGTACAAATATTCAATCCAGATGGAACTTTCAAGTTCAAATTTGGATCTGCAGGTTCCAGGAATGGTCAATTTGATCGACCAGCTGGAGTTGCCTGCGATTCTCAGGGAAGAATTGTTGTAACAGACAAAGACAATCATAGGGTCCAAGTCTTCACATCTACAGGCAATTTTCTTTTTAAGTTTGGTGAAAAGGGCAATAAAAATGGCCAGTTTAATTATCCATGGGATGTTGCTATTGGATCCGATGGTCGAATGATAGTTTCGGACACTAGAAATCATAGAGTACAACTCTTTAATTCAGAAGGCCAGTTTATGAATAAATATGGATTTGAAGGTCCATTGTGGAAGCATTTTGATTCCCCGCGTGGTGTAGCGTTTAATAATGAAGGTCATATTGTGGTTACAGATTTCAACAACCATCGATTACTTGTTATTCATTCTGATTTCCAATCAGCCAGATTTTTGGGAACAGAAGGTAGTGGAAATGGTCAATTTCTACGCCCCCAGGGTGTGACAGTTGATCAAGAAGGCAATATTATTGTAGCAGACTCCAGAAATCATCGAATTCAGGTATTTCAACCAAATGGCAATTTCTTGTGTAAGTTTGGCAGTGCAGGTTCAGGGCCTGGTATGATGGATAGACCATCTGGTTTGTGTGTCAATCCAGATGGCTTGTTAATAGTCATTGATTTTGGCAACAACAGAATCCAGGTTTACTGAAATACCTCTGGGAATTCATTCATTAGGACTTATTGCATAACATAAGGTAGCAGAGACTTTTATTTATGTTATACATAATTATTATGGATGCTTTGAAATATTTAAAAAAAATAACTTCCTTGTTCAGTTAATTATTGCTGTTGATGTTACCTTCACCCATTATGCTCAGGCTTAACAAGCAGAATTCAGGTTCTCAGGTTTCTTTAGTTTGTGACGCCAAAGGCACCTTAACTGCTCAGGGATTTTTAATACTAGTTGATTTAGTTCCTGTGTCTCCAAGAGCCACTGTATTGATTTTTCAACAGTTATTTATGTTCTAGCTTCAAAATGCTAACCTTTTATTTTTTACTTATTAAGGCTTTAACAAGTGTGTCAATATGGCTACTATGTTGCCATGCTTTTGTTAAACTATAAGAGATGCATAGTATTTGTAAAATTTGTTAATGATACTGTGATCACTACACACATATTTTGAGAAAAGAGAAAATATGTGGATAATAATGTTTAAGAGTGCTATTATCTGCCGAATTGTGTCCAAGACTTATATAAATATTGGGATTAGCTATTATATTTTATTCTATTATTCTATCATAGGATTATTTATCTTACTATTTGTCCACCTTGTTTATATATAAAAGTGTAAGGCCATTCTCATTCCCTTGTCAATATCTAGGTCAATCATTCCTAAAGGTAAAGGTGACTAACCCAATTTTTAGTAACTAGTATATATATATATATAATACTGTAGTATAACTAATATACTACCTCAGGAATTTCAAATATTAGTTCAACCAAAATTATCAATTTCATTATAGATGGCTTCTATTCATATCAGTAAAAACTGAAATTGATAAAGCTCATGAAAATTTATCATATTAAATAGGTTTCATATTTCATACAGCAATTTCCCTTATATTATTTTCAATAACTAATCTGAAGTTTTTTATTTGATCATAAAACTATTTGAACCTGTAGAAAAATGATATGGCAGCTATAGGTTTTTAAAACGAAAAACATCAAATGTTTTAAATTTCCGAATGCATGTTTTGTAACTGGACAAAAATACACAAGTAGATTTAATTTATCAGAAAATGAATAATTCATTTTCTAAGAGAATTTAAATTTTTAATTTAATAATAGATTCTAGCTGAAATGGATTCCTTTCAAATATGACTGGAAAAATTTAATGAATGAATAAACATGAATATCTTAATTAGTAAAAATCAAAAAAATCCTTTAATCACTGAATTTTGATTTAAAATTATTAGTATCCTTCATAATGTTTCAATTTAGTTACCTTAATTTTACTTTGCGATTGAAGATTTAATTTAGATGTTTGTGGCACATGAGAAAATGGATTTTAAATATTCAATAAAACACTCAATTAACCTCAGAATAATTCTGCATTTGCTATGATAAAGTTACAAACTTGTGAGTGTTTTTCCCTTTGTACAGTTAATGTGTACTTTGATATACATTAAAAATTAAATTTGTCAAAAGACAAATATTGTTTGTAATTATGAATTTTATTTATGTATATGTAATATGCGGGTATGGCTTACAGCTGAGCTTTGTTATTAGTTAGCAAATAATGTATACATTACAAAAGTAATATGTACACAGAAAAAAAAAATAATAAAAAAAAATGGTTTGTAGCTTTTGATAATTGCTTTGTCAATGTTGATTCTTATGGCTTTTGCCTTGCTAATCTTTGTATTCTACCTCAATGATTAAATAACTGAATGTTAGACATTCGTTGGTTATAAGATTATTATGATTATAACACTATATTATAAATAACTTGACTTATTACTGTACATTATTAACTATGTACCTCAAAATATACCAACTTATGGTTAAGGGCCTAATGATAAAATTGGCAAACAAAGATATTGTAAGGTATAGTTAGGAGATCAGTGCCTAATTAATGATAAGTGATTAGAAAAATTTGTTTAAAAATAACACAGACAAAAAATTTAGACTTTCCTGCATCTTTTATTTTTTGAAAATTGCAAAACCATTTGATTTTAAATTGATGACAAAAAATATGGCAAAAACCCTTGCATTGTTTCGAAAATCAATTTATAAATTTAAAAAATAGACATTTCGGATTTGATTTTTTGTACGTACTTTGTTTGTGTTTTAAAAACGTGTCTACCTAATCAATGCATTGGATGAAATATATGATTTTGTGAAGAACTTAAATATTTGGACTCCAGTTGTCAATTCAACCTTTTAAAATTTTAAATTTTCATTTAGCATGTAGAAACATGAACTTGAAAAGATTTGAAATATTAAATTGAAATTGAATATTGAGAAAATATAATTCTTTATCAGTTTTGAAAATAAATTTTGTGACATGTAGTGACAATGGAAACTGATCAAAATGCATAGTAATTTATTTCAAATTAAAAAACCCTTGCAGTTTAGATCTAATTCAAATGGTTTGAAGAATAAATTGCAACAAGTTTCAGTTTAATTCCCTGGAGAAAAGGCTTCTGTGATCTCAAACAATTCAAATTGGACATATTAAAGTAGCTGTTTTAATCAAATTTGTGTCTTTTCCAAAATAGATTTTAAAATCCAATTACTGTTCAGGTAAAAATATAAGCTCAGTAATTCTTCCTATACCTCATAATTTCGTTACGTTACTAATAAAATATTACCTCGTAAAATAACTCACATTTGTACTCCAGTGCATTATGTCAATTTTTTCTGAAATCAATTTTATTAGCCTTTGATAAAAATGTTTTTGTCTCAAAAAAAATATGAAACATTTATATAATTGTCTTCAAATATTTGACATTTGAAATAAAAATATTTGAAATTTATAACAATAATTTAACATTAATTTGATCTTATAGGATGTAATTATTATTGAGTGTTTTTTTTTTTAATGTATGGCAGCACATTAGTGTCATCGTCTGTATAAAAATTTATCTAATGTTTTTTCCATTTCAAAATTGAAAAATGGATGTGTGTTAAATAAAACCATATTATTTTAGCTATTATCATATGATATTGTGGTTTAACCAGTGATTGAGGTTTCTTTAGTCTAAGACTTGTGAATATTTCAACCATGTATTCGTATATGAATAATATTCTAAATGTATTTGTAACTATTGAGTTGCGCCGTAAAACGGAGAAGAAATATATCTTGGCGTATAACGCATATTTACATGTTCATCTAATTGTACATTTTTTCTTCTTTGTTGATTTTTTTCTTAAATTTTTTTTTTTGCCAATTCAATTGTCATTGTTATTGTATTCTAATTGTATATATTTTGTCTTTGTGTATTTTGACATCACACTAAATCCAAATTTAACCAAAATTCAAAAATTCAAATATCATTAGAAAAAAAAAACAAATAACCTTTGTGTTATTCATCATGCATTTACATTTATTAAGAAAAAAATATTAATTACTAAATGCAATCAATTTTGGGAATTCATTTCATTATAATTATTGAACCAGTTTCTTGACAACATTTTCATGGAAGAAATTAGGAAGTGTTTGAAGTGTGATGTTAATTATTTCTCGGTGATAAATTTTCATAATGAAGGAGAATGATAAGATATAGAAGGAGAATTATTTTAAATTGGGAAGTAAAGAATTACAATAGATAGGGAGAATAAAATTTAGGAGAATTATTAAAGAGCAGGAGAATTATAATAGAGCAGGAGAATTATAGAGAAGGAGAAATATAACATATAGAAAGAGAATTATAACATATTGAAAGAGAATAATAACATATAGAAGGAGAAATATAACATATAGAAAGAGAATTATAACATATTGAAAGAGAATAATATGATGTAGGCGTTTGAATTATGACTGATGTTGAAATACAAATTAATTAGGCCACCAAATTACCATTGTTTTATTTTAGAATATTCTCATGTAATGTTTTGAACCATCATATAAATAACTCTTTAATGGAATGTTCAAATTGAATGTTTTGAATAATTTATAATGTTTTATATAATTATAAAAGTGATACTATTATTTAAAAATGGACATTTCAGTTCCAAGAATGATCAATATGTGTATATATTTATCAGTGAACTGACCTGGTGTCATAAAGTAATAGAATCCTGATGGAAAACTCACAAAACTTAAGTAGTTATTGAAAATAGATTCAGCTTTTTTCAATATCAATTTCATTATAATGGACAATTTTTTTTAAATATATCTTATTATATAAGGATTCTGTTATGTGATTTATGACATCAGGTATATCTACTGTTGAATATATGTGCTCTTATTGGCTAAGTTTAAAATTTCATGTTTATTCTAAGAAACAGTATTCCTTTAAACAGCTTTATCTTCAATGAGGACATGTCAGTACTTGTTCACAGCTGTTCAAAAGAAGAAGAAAAAAAATTATTAGACTTAAAATTCTTTCTCAATAACAAAATAATTTTGAACCATTCTGGCAATAAACTTAATTAAGGCTATTTCCTGTCCATGTAGGACAAATATTTCACATTATATCTAGAATAAAACAATGCATATTTAGGCTGAGAAATTTGATAAATATATTTTAAAAAGATAAATTAATTAATAGAAATGATAAACTAAACCATAAAAAATAAATTTTGTGAGTAATACTAGACTGTATTATTATGGATTGTAACTACATAATTACTAAATGACCTAGAGCAAACATTTAGAATATTTGACTTAAAACAACATCAATATATTTACACTTGTTTTGAATTAAAAAAATCTTACTACTATGTAGATGCATTCAATGCACTTTTTATTATTAAGTTTTTTTCTTCCTTCCGTTGATTTAGAGACTGGCTAAGCCACAAAATTATTATGGAAAGAAAGAAATTCAGACATGTTATTTACAAAATTCCATCTTGTTGGTGAAATTGTAGAGTTAAAACTGCCAAGCAGAACTTTTCTCTCTAAAAACCTAGAGTGCTGTGAATGTGATTGTAGCCTGGTTTTTCCAGAGCATTACACATTGAAAAATAATAAGTTAAAAACTTTTTGTATAAAAACCGCTCAATACCTCAGGTGACTACTTCATAACGATATCTGTCAGGGCTTTGCAAAACATACATTAATTAGTTCATTGCTATGGCATAAATATTATATTTAGATAATTTATTCATTCAAAATAAACAGTTTTCAAAACTGAAGTTTATAATTTTATGTTTTCTGTATTTTCTTTGTAAGTAGTTTAAGTATGTAGTCTAGTTTATGAGAATTATATTTTAGTGATTTGAAAGTATTCATGTTTTATGGTCAAGGTTTTTAATTTTCTAAAGTTAAATTTTTAAAAAGTGTTTATGCAGTTGTCAAGCTGCCTAGAAGATGAGAAACAGCTTAGAAGTGTCAATTTTTTTAGACATTTAGATCATGATATCAAAAGACAGCATAATTATTGAATGGTAAATTTTGAAATTTACTGTACAAAATTTATCTGAAAATTTGTTCAACTTGCCTTTATTGATAGTAATAATTTATTGCAAGGGTAAACAAATAAATACACATATATACATGTATGTGATAAAATACACATGTATTTCCACAAAATCTATGAACTAAAAAAAGAAATTTTGAAATTGTATAATAATAGAATTTTGAAATTTATTGTACAGAATTTGTCCTAAAATTTGAACTTATCTTCATTGATAATTATAATATATTGCATGGGTCAACTATGCACAAATATATGTGATAAAATACATATGTATTTTCACAAAATCCATAAACTAAAAGAAATAAAAACTTTGACCATCTCTTCTTTGATCACATGAAGATTTTATTTATAGGTCAGACTTTTGATTAAAGTACTTCAAAGCATTTTTATCAACAAAAACAATTTACAAATTTGAAATTATTTGGTAAACACCAAATAATATTATTTTTTCAGTGGAATAAGAAAAAGAGGAATTTTCACATTTTGATATTGGTCTGAAATAAATAATGGATTTTGAAGATTAATATTTAATAAAAAGTCTGGCATCACATTTTTTTTCTAGATGCACTTATTATTTCTGCTTCAATTTTCTCTTAAACCTGAAAAAGCTTGGTAATATGTTGATTTATAGACTAATCTTTCTTTGTATTTTAAGATATTGTACTTTTACAAGTGATATGGCTAAAATGAGTGTCATATCATCATATAAATTCTGTTTAGAGAGATTAAGCACAAAATTCCCTAGATTAATATTTTTGGAAACCATTGTCATCAATTCCAATTTCTTTATATTTTGGAGAGAACTGATATTAAGTAAAAGTGATGCAATGAATTGAATTCTTTAAGAATGGTTGTAGTAAGTTATCAGAGGAAATTTTTTTGCAGATTGCAGAATATATTTTTAAAAATTTCAATCCTTGATTAAATTTAACTGGTCAGAATATATGATATTTGAGAGCTGTGAACTAAGAAGATTTTAAAATTGAAAGTATAGAATTTAAAATTATAAGCATTCTGTACTAAAATGGATTTCATATATTCGTATTATGTGAAATACTTTGAAATTAATTAAACTCTATATATGGAGATATGTTGTATTCTTTAACAAGCTTAGACAAAACACAGTATATTCCAGTATGTAGCTTAATCTTTCCTCTAAAGAAAATGAACTACTTCTCCATGTGTAATTGATGGCTTTTAACAACAATATATCAGTCATGCTATTGTCATCAATGTACTTTGAAAATAAAATATTACCAAGCAGATATATCAGACTTTCTTTTATCAGTAGTATGTAGGGAGTTATAGTGTTATTTGAAGATACACTGAACTTGTCTCTTTTAAGTGCCAGAACGTAAAACTCCATTCATTTCATTTCATTTAAGTGCCAGAATGCTTACACACTGCGGAATCGTAAGGGGTGGGCTTTACTAAGACTTTACTTAGTCTTTCCTTAGTATGTTAAGAAATGGTATTCGCCATAAAGCCCTACTGCTCATCTCATTTTGTAGTGAGAGAAGCCTTTATTCTTTACATTACATTATACAATATCTATCTTTGTTTGACTCATACATGGTCTTGTAGCTTGTATTTTATTGTTAGCATTATTTTGATTGCGAACAGACCTGTTTTATCTCAAGTGTTAGACATGCTGTTTCTTACTCTTATGTAAAGTACTCCTGTTGCAAGTTATATGTGGGATTTATGCGTGAGAATAACATTAGACTACGTTGGCATAGTATAAGTATGAGTACAAGTTACCCCTATCTTTCTTAAGATATCTAACCAGATAACTACACCGCACTAAATGACAGTATTATTGACATACTTCTTATACCTCAATATTCTTAGTTAAAGAATTAGGTCACATTATGATGAAAGGAAATTCATGAGAAGTGAGTGATATAAAAATGATATACCACTTTGGCAAACCTACCACGTATTTCATATAATATAACTAATCTCCCTTTTATAACATCATTATCATCAGCCTTGCCCTTGAATCAATTGGGTTGCATTCAGGTTCCCTCATGCATGCAACCACGAGAAAATGGACATGGGACGTTGCCATAGTAAGATATATTACTCTATATTCATTCTTTAAAAGTAGATACTGCTTACGTTCTCACATCCAGTGTACCCATTGCATTGTAAAGACTATTCGTTAAGTAAATTTTGGGTACAATTTTAGTTTAAAGATGAATTATTTGTAGTCTGATTTATTATGTTCAAGATATAGTTACGTCCCTGTATTTGTAAAGATAGGAAAACTACCCGCTTCCTTGTTTAGACCTAATTTTCCTTATCGGACTTCTTCAGCAAAATTGGTTGATGAAATCCAATTACTGATGCGAAAAATTCTTGTGTATTTATTCATATTACTGACCTTTCAATTCTGTTCATATTTGCCTTGGAAAGCTCATGCGATAGGAGACTAGATCTGAAAATCAGAAATCAATTGCAATCAATTGAGCAATTTGAGACGATAAAATTCAAAGATTTTTTTCGACTTCCATTAATTCCATGTGGAACTGCATAATTTATGCCTAGATATAAACTATTGTGGAAACCAACGCATATTTGAGAGAGTTCCCCTTTAAATATATAATACGCACGAACATAGTGTAAAATACGTCATACCGTTTTTGCCATTATTTGGTAGCCAAATATGTTATCAATTTTGAACATTTTCAACATTTACTTTTCACTATAAACATTATAAATTACTTGTTGTTTAAATATTAGATCAACTATCTTAATCTCTCTGACATTTACAAAATAAATCTTTAAACTGTCAACTGTCCAAAAATTATTGCCTTTTCATAAGGCTGAAACAATTTCAGATCATTTCCAGATTGCATCAGGTCTGCAAATTGAGCACATTTTACATGCGTATGAGGGACCCAAATTTTCATAGCAATGGTAGAAAAGAAAGAACGAAAAACATTTTTTACAGAAATAACCTTCTTTCACAGTTAACGATCCTTTCGACTAGCTAGTCCTTGGCCAAACGTCTTGGCATTGATCTTTCCTGGATTGTCCGTACCCATTTACAGCTGGAGCTACTTGGAATTATGATTAACATGGCAATTTTTAAGGTCATCGAAATTTCACAGGGTGAAAGACCTACCCAAAAAGTATTCCAATAAGCCCGTAGTCAAACTTGATTGTTCGGAGGGGCAAGTTATATATCAGGCAATTGGATATGGTCTGAGTTGAAGTAATGAAATTGTTCGGTTGTCAGATTATGTCAGGAGAGCGGGGAGGGTCCTGATGTTATGTACCCAGAGGCACAACTAGATGAGTGGGGGCCTGTGGAATTTAATTAGTTGGTGCCCTTCCCCCGGAAATCTTTCTTTGAACATATTATGCTCCGGTAGGGGTAGTAGAAGTAGTTCATATGATTTGTTTTCGACACCATCTTCGTGAAGGGATACCTGTTATGGCAATGCCATTTCCTCGAAATTCCACATCTACAATCAAAATTTTTGGTGCTCATTTTCAAAAAACCCAAGATACATAGTTAAAAGGATAAACGCATTTATTATTTATTATACCCGCTGAACTTATATTAAGACTATTTGATACGTTAGCCTCTGTAGGTCCCCCAGGTAGGCCTATATGCATTGATGTATTGTTCGGCATGCATGATCGTCAAAAGATGAATCATTGTAAAAGAGAAAACAAAGACGCAAGTTAATAATCGTTTTCAAGGGCAGCCAAGGTCGTTTCTACAAACATCTTAGTGAATTATGCTTCGTCGTTGAACTCTTGAAGATAATCTCTCTGTCATATAATTAGAACAGAATATAACAATTAATATCAGTAATTACGATTCTGTGCCAGGAAAATTGGCATCAAAAGATTAGGCCCTACATGTGATCAAAATGGCGCGAAAAGCTAGGACCATGTGCTAGTATTTATCATAGTCAAGCAATGTATTTATTATAACACAGTATTGTTGTTTAACAGTGCAGTTAGGCCAAATTAGTAAGCCAGCCATTTAGGATAGTTTCCTTACACTATGTTCTTGGCCTTTTAGTGACGATTTTAGCTATTTCGTTTATCAAACTTGGATAAAAAGTGAATATGGTGCGACATATTTTCGGAGATAAGGGAAAAGTTAATAGGGAATTACATAGTGAGATAAACCATATACACCTCTACCTTTATTGACTGGCTTATCACTTTTGTTCAAAGCAGGCCATCAGTTGGCTCGGACACCATCTAGAATGGATCCCCAGCCACCTAAAGAAGGGCCTTCTGATAGGTCTATACCAGAGATTGTGGTGGAGGCAGAGATTCGAGAGACTGCTATCATTGATGATATTGTAGAAGAGGATGAAGATAATAATAATCAACCAATTGAACCATTTGTCCATACAGGAAAATCGGAAAATGGAAAACTTAGTCAAGTTAAGGTAAGTTCTCATTTTCTTGTCTTAGTATTGTTTCTGTCCAAATTGATTTATTGTTTATTTAAAATCCAGCTTATATATTAAAGCAATTGAAGATGTCTTTAGATATATTGAACTCACTCAACAAGAAAATTAAAACAAGAAGTCACTTATCGATAAGATTTTAAATTGACTTTATTTGATCTGTTTTAATAATATTTATTTCTGTAATTGGATTAAATTTATCATTTATAATTATAATTTCTTGGTTTACTTTTAAAATCTTATGCAATTATATATGCTCTTAGAATAATGTATTTTTTAGTACAGTAGGCCTTTTAAGCTCTGGATTTTTCTTTCATCTATATATTCTAAATTACACTGGGTTTAATTGGTACTGAAATTGAGTGGAAGAATGGAATTATCTTCTGGAATAGTTTCTGGTTTCTTTTATATTCTCTTGCATGTATAATTTCTCTGAGACTAATTTGATACCATAGAATTGCAACTTGATATATGAGTATTTTTCTAACAGTTTATCTTGACCTATTCCTACTATACTGTATTATGTTATAATAATTAATTAATTAATTTTATCTTCTTGGGTCATATAAGATGTTATTTCTTGATTGGAAAATAATATATTCCAAGTAATTTTCTCATTCTTGCAGAACACTTGATGACACTTTTACTGGGTTTCTCAACTATGTCTATTTTTCTATAAAATCCAGATAATAAACAATAATTATTATTTAGTATATTAATCATTGAATGAATTTAAATTTCAACATGTGTTGTGTTTTTGTCACTAATAGGCTATGTTATTCAACAATCAATACTATTATGGTTCAATTTAACATGATATTTAATATGGTCATTGAATATTCCTATTAGATTGTAATGAATAAACCATTGATATAGGTGACTTCATAATTATAATACCCATTTTATAATAAGATATAGTGTAGGGCTGATCCCTATTTATCAATAATATAGTCATATTACATAAGTTGATCTATAAGTTGTTATTATTTAGAGATAGAGCTGCTCTGTAAGACAGAAACTGAAGTAGGCGGATTTAGTATTCTATTCTGGAAAGGTGGTTGAGAAAATAAGGAGCTACAAGCTATGTGCAAAAATTCATTTCATTGGGCTTATTTTTTTTCTACACCACAATTGATAACTTTTTTTTCTGAAAGTACTGTTATATTAAGCTGAAATTTTGTGTTTTATTCTTTATTTAAGTAATTCTATGAATATTAAGCTGAAAATTTGGAAGTATGTTGCCCATGCAAGTTTTTTTGTTTTTCAAATACTTTAAGCCTCATCTGGTTTCAATGTAAATCTCAATACTTTTAAGCTAATTGGAAAGTGTTTGCGTCAAGTTTGAAATTGTGCTGTGTTTTATTTAGTCTAAGTGTTAAATCTCAAGTCAATAAAATGTTATTGGTTTGTATTGTCTCTAGCGTGCTGTCACATAATTTTATGTATTGAAATTTAAATGTCAAGTTCATCTTTTAAAACTAAGTTATATCATACACATCCATCTTCACAATATCAAGGTTTTACAAACTCTACCCTTATACCTTGACTGCAATAGCCACTTGCCTTGTATTACAGAGCTCTGATTGGCTTATTTGTTAGCATATAACTCTTATAAGAATACTTATCGCTTGGAGTTGACATGCACCACCTTGGTACAAAATCTGGGCCCCAGTTCCAATTAATTCATAGCGATTGTGCTGCCCATATAAACTAGCTATAGGGTCTCAAACGGCATTTAGGAATTATAATTAGGATGTAGGATGTAAATGCTGTAGCTTCATTTACAAGTTGCCATGATACAAGAAAGGTGACTATTACAGTCAAGGTATAAGTATAAAGTTAGTAATAACATGACATTGGGACACAGATCAGGGTGTTAAGATATTCATTTCTGATTCCTCAACACTTATATTATAAAAAATTTTGGGTGGGCAAATGGAATTGTGAAAAATTTCCCCCATGGCTCACTGTACGGTATTACCTGTTTTTATTAGTGTTTTAAGCATCTCTGTATTTATATGTGTGTACAGTATGCATGTGCATGTATGTTTCTAATTATCAGTGCAGTTTTCCATTCAATCAATTCGTTAAACATCCAACCATGTGATGTTGAAGTACTTAAATTTTTCCAATTTCTTTGACGTCTGTCAAATAAATTTCATTCAGTAGATGATGGAAAATTGCAAGGATGTAATAGTGGTAACTTATTTTAAATAGAGATTTAGATAGTAATTGTGTTTGTATCAGAAACAAGCCCTACACCAGACTTGATTGTTCTGAGGGGCAAATAATATACCCAGAGGAGCAATGGGGTATGGTCTTAATTGAAGTAATGAAATTAGTCAGTTGGCAAAATTTTTCAGGACGTTGCCCCCCTCAAGCTACAGGCCTTATTAGCAGGAAAATATAAGTTAACTAAACTGCTCAAGAGGGAGTCTGTTGCTCTCCAGAAAAGAAGCTGGCTCAGCATAGAACCTCATCCTTTGATTTTATTTAGATAGTGAATGATCTGTGTATGTCTGTGAAAAATTTGGTTGCTCCCCTAATACCTAAGGCTGCATCTGACCATTATTTATGTTTGTGTTGTGTTTATTTTCCCAGAAAATCAAAAAAATTGTATCATAGGTTTGGTGGACATGGTAAATCCAGTGTTGAGGGCATTTAACTGGCCTTGTCCATGAACTGAAGTACAGTTGTAACATATTTATAACATCTACTTAAGATGTACCAGTTACAACTCTCTTTGATCTAACTATACATGATTTATATTCTCTATTGTATATAAACAGGTGCCAACAGTTTATGTCATATGTTTAGTCAGAATAAATCATACATGTAGCATTGTGTACTGAGCATACAAAATAAACATCAACAAGTGCATGTTAAATAAAAGAAAAAAGATAAACATGCCAAAAGGCACTGTCAAAGCAAGTCTGTAGCTAGCACAGGATCTCAGGGCAGGTCCTCAGCTACAACAGGATCTCAGGGCAGGTCCATAGCTAGCACAGGATCTCAGGGCAGGTCCTCAGCTAGCACAGGATCTCAAGACAGGTCCATAGCTATCATAGGATCTCAGGGCAGTTCCTCAGCTAGCACAGGATCTCAGGGCAGGTCCATAGCTGGCACAGGATCTCGGGACAGGTCCTCAGCTACCACAGGATCTCAGGGCAGGTCCATAGCTAGCACAGGATCTCAGAGCAGGCCAGACTTTGTTCAAAGAGGCTAAACTATCTGACTCAACAAGTTATTCAAGTCATCTAAAATATTCAAGAGGCAAATTGTAATATTTCTTATGGGAAACTAAATATTAGAGGTTTAAAAATCTAGAGGCAACATAGTGACTTTTGAATAATTGGAACCTTAGTTTGCAATCATACATCTTACTTGATGAACTTCATTCTCAGGCTTCTCATGCTGCCTTAATTACTTAAGATGAATTATTTCTAGACATCTGTTTAGTCAATCACTGAATAAATTTTAAATTTCGTTTTGTAATCCAATCAGATACAGCATTTTTATAATCCTCCAATGTGTCCTAAAGCCCAACTTATATCTTTATTTTGATAAAGTGAAAGTACAAATTGACCACAAGTGATGACCATTAACTATCTTTTGAAGTTTATCAAATAAGATGATTATTAGATGATATCTATGTTAAAGTTATTTATTTGTTTATAAGATTATGATTGATATTTAACCTATCAGTAAACATCACTGTGACCTTATTAGACTTCATAATGTATTAAACTCACATTATATCATGTCATTAACAATGACAGTAGTAGAAGATCTTTAAATAACAATTTTTGTTGATATGTTCTCATATTAAGATACAAACAACCATATTTTAGTTAACAACTAAGTGTCCGCCATGACAAGAATCCTTTCTACCAGCTGGTCCTTGGCCAAACCTCTTGGCATTGATCTTTCATGACTTATTCAAGGTCATCAGACTTGCACACACAAATCGAGATTAGAACTCATGTCCGGAATTTTCAACTTATCTAAGCAAATGACGTAAAGAACCAATGCTCTAACTGCTGTGCTATAGAACCCATAAAGAATGGTTTCAGACCATTTCAGATGGATCGATATTACCTACGTTAGCATTAACATACATTTATGTGTTTAAGATGGATAGGCATAGAACAAATTTTGTTGACATGTACTCAAAATTGAAACAAGAATGGGCTTAAAAGTTATTGTAAAGATGTTTTCTTAATTTTTGATGTGAATCAAGGACACTGATAGCATGGAATTGCACAATTCCAATTTTCAATCAGATGTCTGTGGTTCCTGCAATTTCACTAATTCTAGTAACTAGATTGAATTGTTTCCAGGGAAACAAATAACTTTACCATCTATCTCTGAAATCTCTGTGTAAAAAAACCCACAAAAATTTGAAGGTCATTGTCATGTTATGTGAATACATTTTCCTTTTAAGAGATTTAAAATACAAATGCTCTTTTACATCACAATCATATACCAATATATTTTATATATACCCATATAACTGTATTGGCGGAATGCATTGACCTGAAAAGTTGACCTACAGAAACATGTTGTTGACCATATCTCTATTGAATAGCAGTATTATGAAGAGTGTTTTGTTATCCTATCCTATTACCAGCAATAGTATCAGGCTTTAAAGGTCAATATTGGATTAAGAATAAAGATTAAACATAACTTAGATTAGGAGAATAATCCTTGTTTTAAAGTCAAGGGCCTACCAAAATGTATGAAAAATGTTATGTACTTAATTCTTTAAAGAAACCTATTTTTTCACAGTGCTTCAATATTTATTTATTCTGGCAGAATGAAATTTAATCTAGCTTTTTTTTTTTCAGATGAGCTTTATCTTTGTTTCATTTAAATAGAAGTAAAATAAGAGTATCACCTACTAAATCTCAAAATACATAAGGTACATAATGGAAAATTTGAGGCAGAAATATTGTAAAAACTCAAATCTCTTTAAAGGTATAATAGGTCTTAGAATGAACATTAAGTTTTAAACTTGATTAATAAGAGCTCTATTCATCAGTAAATATACAACTGGCATAAAGAACATTGAAAAATAAATAAATATATGAATGTATCCAAAAAATTAATTATGCGTTTTTCAAAAATGACTTAGTTTTGTGAGTTTTACAGATTTGAAGTATTCCGTTACTTTGTAATACCAGGTAAGTTCACTGATGAATATTGACCATTCTTGAGAACTAAAATTTTATGTTCATTCTAACACCTATTATCCCTTTAAGGGTATCTCTTATTTGTATATGTTTACTCTTGAGTTATTCAAAAAACTGTCTTCGGTGTTGTCTTGTAAATAAGTTATATTGGAGAATTACAATTCTTATCTGGCGATCTCTTGTAGGATACAAAATTTTCTGAAAACAAAGAACTAAATCCAGAGATGTACTGGAATGAAATTGCACTAATTTGAGAGTTTATAATTGTATGATTTTAAAGTTTGCAAAAAACCCTTGAAAGATTTGTTTAACTTACATGAATTATTTTCAAAACTATAAAATTGTAATGAATTATTAAACTGGACTTTTTGAATTTTGACACTCATGTTTTAAAGAATATCTTAATGTCCTCTGTTATATATCTGTTATTAAAAATAATTATTATCAAGTGTATATGTTGATAAAATATTTGAGTTGGTTGGTTACTCAACTCTAGCAGAAGTGGAACAACAACCGTCTTAAGTTATTGATGTCATTGACTTATTTGTTTTCTTCAAAATTTTTTGATTTGTGTAATTTGCACTGATCAATAAAAATACCTTTACCACTATGGTGAGAAACCATAGCTTTAAAGCTAACTGCTTGCTAGCTAACGAGAGTGTCCAGAGTCCAATCCTGGCAAAGGTCAAGACAAACTTTCAGATGAACGTAGTTTGTCCCTGTCAGTGATGCAGGTTGGAGGGCCTGACGTGCATAGAGTGTCCCATCATTTGGATTGGACAATTTTTAAAAATCCGTTAGAAGTAGGAAATATGCATAAAGAGTAGGCTGATGCTGCTGGCCTGGCAAAATTTCCCTCATCGCACACTGCATGGGCATTGCCAATCCTCATTTAGCCTATTAGGTGCACAAGGGTAGGATATGACACTCCATTCAATGAAGGTTATTGACTAACTGGTAGCAAAATCCAGATTCCTGTCTATTAGGTGCTGATTATGATGGCTTGATCAACTTAAGGTTTCAGGCTTGAATGAAAAATGCTGAAATAGTGATCAGTGGAATTTGTTTCTTGAATTAATCTTTGATAATAGATACAAGGTCCCTGTGTATATGATGATTGTTGCATGCTGTATTAATATTTATACTTTTTCGTATTTGAACAGTAATGAAGAATATATGCAAGGATATAATCTTTAAGAAGACATTACTTCAATATTAGAAAAAAATTTAATAAATATTTTGTAAGCCTGCAAAACATCAGCATGAAATATGAGTAAATTTAATCATTTCTGCAAAATATTCTATGGACAAAACACAAATTATTTTAACCAAAAACACATTTTTGTTGTTTGAAGCCAAGGACATTTTAAAATCAATCTGTTTTAATGTTATTTTTTAATTTGTCAAAGTTCGGAATATTTAGTACATGCAATATGTGGAAAAAGTGCCAAAGCTACCTTACTTATGATCAAATTAAATTTTTTATCCATTTTTATTAGCTGTTCACTGACAGAAGAAAGTGTGTTTATATTGTAGAGTTTTTTGTCTGATTCATACTAGTAATAAATCGAATATTCCATGTGATTTGTTTTGTTTGACTACCTATAATTTAGATTTAAAACTAGAATAAATATAGGAGACAACACATTGCCATTTTACAATTTGTTCGTAATTAAATATAGGCAAAAGTAGATTATTTTGTCAAAATGTCATTAGTTATAAATAGTCATAACGGAAGATTATTTATGATGTTTACTGAATGTTGATTTTTGAAACCTGATTATTCAATGTTATTTGATCAAGTAAAAACTAGTATATACACACGTTGTAAATAATATGATTTATCTCTGATTGGTTGATTAATTTAGAGTGGGAAATTATGGTGTTCCTACATTTTCATAGTTCGTTCGTATCTTGGTTACTTCAAGCACATGGTGGCTGTGGGTTCCAATCTTAATCGGCTTGTGAAAATCTGATGACCTTGAATAAGTCATTTTCTCTCAAAATTACTGATTATAATAAGGAAATTTAACCAGTGACTAGGTACTAGGTTATGTAGCTACAACTTTTGAATCTAATTTTTGGATGGTTCCTGTCTGGTTTTCAGTGGATACTCAAGAATGTGTGATTGAGTAAATTTGATGGTGTTAGTTACTATAAATCATGTTGAATTGATCTAGTCCCAATTACAGAGTATAAATTTGAGCATAGTCAAATACGACTGGTATGTTTCATTTGATTTGCAAGTTTGACAATCAGACCATAACCCAAATACTATTTCTGAATATATTACATATTTGTATTTATAGTTCTGAATAATTGATTATTTACTACATTTATAATGTATTTAATAATGGAAAGTTTGATTTTTGACATTGAACCTTTTTTTTATATATTCGTGAACTTATATCCTGTGTATAGAAAGACTGGATGTTTTGATCAATGAACTTCTTTATGTTCCCTATATAAAGTGATTTAAGAAAGATAAATAAACACAGAACTTAACAACAAAATCTTTAAATATGATTTAAAGGGATGTGTCAAATTCAACCAAAATCAGTTCATGTTATTAAGAAGTCACCAAAACATCACCATTCAGATCTCTGTAAGAAATAGGTGCAAATAAAGATGGCCTACTCTGATAGTGAGTCTTCCCATGGATAAATCAGGTACCTGTGCCTTCACTGTTTACAGTTGGCAGATTTCACATCATCAAAGAATTTCATTATTATAAATATTGAATATATACTCTCAAAAACTCATGTCTCCTGCACAAATGCAGCCTCACAAATGTTTCTGAGATGGTAAGCATTTTCAGATTCATAGGCAACACTCAACACAGAATTATTATGATGAAAAATTTTGTATGTTTTGCTTGAAAATTGAAAGCTAGATATTCAAGTGAAACTAATCAGTAAAATGGGAGACAACTAGGAAATTCATACCACAACTGTTTCCTAGACTGTTTATATTAGCTTTACGAATCTGGCCCTTCCCTACATAAGATGCATATGGGATTAAAGCATGTTTAGAACCAGGAAATTGGAATTTTTGATCATGGCAAAATGTAAATTTGGCATATCTATTTTTAAAGCTGAACCATTAATAAGTCTTATCAAGACATAAGATGACTTAAAAATGTCCTTTTGCACCACAAGGTCAAGGTGTAATCTTAACTTCTGAGGTGTACGAAAAGGGAAAACTTACCCCTGTATTGTGGTACTGTGTGGGAAATTGTAAATTAATCAGATTTAGAAAAGTAGAACTTGCTTACTTTACTTGAACATATGATGGAAATAGGCGCAATTCAGACGTGATTGTTTCTAAGGGGCAAGTTATATATCAGGTTAGGCAATTTCTTCAGATGCAGAATTTAAATTTTAGAAATTGTTCATGATTATTCATTATTTTTTTTTAAAACTTTTTACCTCGGCCTGTGCTTTCGTAATTCCAATTATATGTTGTTATTACAATGACGCTCACCTAATGTATCTTATTAAATGTGCATCCTTTCAAAAAATCCACATACTTTTCTGTCAATCCTCGCAAAAGTTATTTCAACCTCTCATTCAATTATAGAATCTATCTTGCATTATAGAACAATACAGAATAAATTATGTATGTAATGATGTTCTAAATAGTTTCGAGGTGCGTTGATTAATTAACAATAGAAATAGTAAGAGGTGAAAAGTGAAGTCAAGTTAATATATTATAGATAGTATTATTAGATTAGGCATCGGTACCGTGTGGAATGACATGGTCAAGATGTTTTATATAGGTAGAATGACTATTGATCTTACAATCTGTTATACAACTTCCAATGAAAACTGTAATCCAGGCTGAATAAATCATTCATCATTCTTATAGTCATTGTAATTAATTTAGGAAGACAGTTTAATTTTCATTATTTGAACAGCAGAATGGAGTGTTTATCTGACAACATTTGTTGTAAAGTTTAACAGTGCTTGTTCATTGGATAGATAGATAGCACTTGTTCAGTAGATAGGACTTGTTCATTTGTTAGGATTTGATCAGATTTGTTCATGGGATTGGATTTGTTCGTTGGATAGGACATGTTCATGGGATAGGACTTTTTCATTGGATAGGATTTGTTCATTGGACAGGATATGTTCATGGGATAGGACATGTTCATTATATAGGACTTGTTCATGGGAGAGAACTTAGTCATTAGATAGGACTTGTTCATCAGTTCACTACATTGGTTATTGGATGACACTTCTTCACAGTCTGTGAATAAGAAATGAATAGTGTTCATAAGTCAGTACCTGTATATTTTATGCAGCTGATAACACTTGAATATGGAAAAAGTTTTGGTGGTTCAATAACACTTGATCACTTTCACTGAACCAAACCTGTATTGGATAGCATAATATGTTCCATTTCTTTCATTAAATAATCAATACTTTTGGAAAAGTCTGGCAATTGACAGCAATTGTTAATTGAAAGACTGGCATTTGTCCACCGACCTTTTCATGGAATAACTGATAATTTTGGAAAAGATTTGCTTATTAGTATTTATAGGCCAAGAGATGACAGAACAGCACAAAGGACATTAAACAATGTTTCAATGATGGATGTATAATTTATGTACAGTGTTATATGTTTTATAAGTCATACTTTTTATATGTTAAAAAGATTTGAAATGGTCTTTGAGTGATTGAAGTTTCGTGTTGTAGATTTCTTGTTCGATAGATGAAGGAATAAATATCTTCATTGAGTTGATTAGATTTGAAAGTTAATTAGATATTAGAATTTGGATTGGAATTCTTCATTAATTTTGTGCTATGGACAAGAATTAGGAAATTTGGGTTTTGAAATTCTTCTTTTGTCCTCAAGAAAAGAGTAAGACAATTTGGGTTTTGAAATTCTTCTTTTGTGCTCAAGAAAAGAGTTAGACAATTTGAGTTTTGGAATTATTCTTTTTTGTGCTCTAACATTAATTTTAGATTTGGACATTTGTTATTATATGTCAAACAATTTTGATAAGAGTGAAATTACTTTGTATTCTGAAAATATTTTGATGTTTGTGTTTTGATATTTTTAGAAGATGTGGCAAAAGTTTTAATTTTGAATAAATCTAAATAACAGTTTGAATAATTAGAGAAATTTATTTATGTTCATCATTTATATGGATTCTATTTATGATATGAATTTATGAGAAGTTTCTGCCATTATAAGAATTTTAAATAGATCAAAACTTTTGGAATTTTATTGTCTAATATATACTGCAAAGGGCTCAGCTTGATAATTGCGAATCAGATAAAACCATTTATTAAGTCTGTGTAGGTTTCATGTTTAGAGAAAACATGCATTTTGGAATTAAAGAATTATTGCTGGAAATTAGTATTTTTGAGATATTCAATACACATCAAGACAATCAAATTGAAAACTGCATTGAAAACTAAATATAAGGTTTTCAAATTGTATCATTAACAAAAGTAATATCAATCTCTTAACCAAGTATTTTATAAATTACTTGGCAATATTAGGCACACTTCTCAGAAATGTAATTCTATTCTTCAGATGTTTGACAGAAAGAAATATTTCTCTAAGGTAACAGAACATAAATTATGAATTTCAAGTCTGTATTATTGTATTGAAGAACATTTCTGTTCAACAGTTGAGCTGATTTTTTAGTTTACTTTGGGTGCCTTTTGACATTTTTACGTGAAACAAAACAAAGTGTAATGTGTGTTTGAATTGGCAAAGATATGATAGGTTTCCTTGTGTTCCATTTACACAATATATATATCAAAGATCAATGCTCACGTAGTACATGAGGAATCATGAGAAATTGTACAGTTGTATGACTTAAAATGAAGAATGCCGTACTTATATTTTCCCAATAGAATGGAATTATTGACTATTAAAAAAAATGGTAAACCGCCGGTAAGTATTTTTTTTATTTAAATTTGTTTTAAAAGAATGTTAACAGAGACTTATCTACATGATAAAGCTATTGATCTGACTGTATTCTACCAGTAATGTTACTGATGTCCTCAAAAAATGAATTTCACCTTCAGTATAATTGTTGTTTTTCAAAATTATTGCAAAAAGAGATTATGTGGTAATATTGACTGTAATTTACCAGTTCTGTTACTGGTCTGTTGGTGAATTTTCCCTTTAGGACAATTTTATCCATAAGTGTGCCACATTTTTGATGGTTTTCACAATAAAAAATATTTAGAAATGATTAATTCTTTACATCAGTCAGAGCTGTTGATTGACTGTATTCTACCAGTCATGTTATTGCTATTCTGAAATGTGTGGTTGTGAATTTTGTCTGCAGGACATTTGTTTCATATGTGTGCCACATTTCTAATGATAATCACAAAACTGGCAACAAATGAAGGTGCAATAAAACTAAAAAAAATTACATGTGAGAATGTTGATGACTACCTGAGTTACTAGGGAGGCAACAGTTTAAACTTCTGCAGTATGTGTTCATTTTATCTGCCCACATATGAATGTGGGAACGTATAGGCATCAACCCTGACTAACCTCTCTCTGTCTGTTCACAACTGTTGTGGACACATTACAGGGTTTGCTGTGAAACATTGTGTGAGTGTTGAACACCCTAGAATGAACCCTACTGAAAATCAGAAAAATTGAATTTTCGTGTATATGAGTTATTGTCCTTGTCCTTGAATTCATAAACACTGAACAAAACATAAGTCTATAGAGATTTAATCTTTCCATGTTTGAGTTTATCTACCTAAAGATAAGATCTGCAAACAAAGCTCTTGTCATATAGAAATGTTACTCTCAGAATAAATTACTTACTGATAGCTCTTGTCAACCTCCCAGATGTCTTGACTGCCAATACAATGTGTTCGTATTACAATGGCCATCACTATTGCTGTCGAATATGAGGGGGAATTGGACATAATATACTATTATGAAAAGAGATGCAGGTTGTCAAGCATGTATTTAGAAGACTATAACCTCTTGTTGTGTCCAACTGTAAAAAGGTATTCATATTCTTGGTTTGTTTGATCTCTTTGGAATTTTCTTTGAATGTACCTGGTCTATAACCAGAAAGCAAAGCAATCTTTATGTTGCATGTCAAGCCTTCAGAACTACACTTGTTTGATGAGAATTATTGATGGAACTATTTCTAATGACATCATGATTACACTAATTAACAATGAAAATTAATTACAATCTAGCATGGATCCTTATTTATATTTAATCATGTTTTCAAGTAACCTGTACCTGTAATAATCAGGTAGATCATTGAAAATTATACTATCATGTGTTCCAGTAAGGCACTGTCAAATATCTGCTGTTTATTTTATATGTATTTTTAGCAATATAAAACCAAACAATTGTAAGAGGCCAAATGGCTAGAAATATTCTTGATATTTGCAATTAAATACTATTGTACGGTCATCTAACGTTTTGGTTAAATGCCTTCCACAGAAACAATTTAATAGTCTATGATCACAATATTTCCGTCCTTGTATCACCTATCGAGAGTTAAGAATGGTGAGGATGTTTATCTGGTGTAACACATTGATAGTGTATCTCACCATTTGAACTTGTCTAGTGCTTCCTATAGAAGTGTGTCTCCAAACACCCAAAACTACCAATGTGTCTATGTGTCCTGAATTTAGGACAATTTGCAGAAAACTTTCTGAATTTAAGTTGAAAATATATTACAGGTCTATAGTCTATAGTGATTTGATTGTCATAATGCAAAGAAATATCTAAGAATATGAACATTAAAAACTGTGTCCTGTGAGCTACAGGTTGAATGCAACGCTCTCAACATTTTGAAACATGAGCAGAAATTGTTCTCATTACATAATTAACAACCAATTAGATTTCTAGGAAATAGAAATATTTGAAACTGGAAACTCCATTTCTAGTTAGTTATCTAACAAAATAATGGTCTGCTTGCTAAGAGCAATGGGATGTTATTATTTCAATGTTTCCAAATTTTAACAAACTTTCTATAATGGGAATTCAATTTGAACCATCTGTTATTATGTAGAATTCAATCTAAAATCTGTTAGTTTAACACAGAATTCAAATAAACTAGAGTTTTTTCTTAATTAGATAGAAAGCCTTCAATTTAGAAGAAATCTTGTATGTGTTTAATGAAGGCCAAGATAAATCAGTGAAAATTGTGGACAGTGTTATTATGCTACAGAAAACCTATTCATCATTTTATACTTGAATCGATAATTAACATCATTGATTTTAAAATATAATAATAGTGACACCCTGAATAATAGATCTTAGTTAAAATGCTGATAGATAAAATATAAAAAAATGTAACAATAGACAATAGTTAAGATACGAGTTTTAGTTAATAAAAATCATTAATCTACAGGGCATTTTAATTTCAATAAGAAACTGTCAGGTAAAGGTTTCTTTTGATCCACAAAAATATTAGAATGGGTTTAATCCATTTGACAAAGCTAATGAACAAAGCTTGATATTGATAGATTTGGTATAAATGAAATGATTGAAGTTTTATGTCGTCATCTTCTGCACCTGATGGGCTAATGTAGACGAGCTATGACATGTTGTGTGCAATGAGGGAATTTTTCTAGTCAGCTGTATTAACCTACTCTTTTTGCGATTTCCAACTGTCATGAGATCTCTAACGTGTACAGTCTGTAGTACACAGGGCCCTGGTTAATTGTCTCATCCAAACGCCTTTACCATTTTTTTCATGTCAGCCTCTCTGACCTGCAGATTCAGATTGATGTTAGATATAAGGTATAATAACAAAACATTCACAGGGAATTTTCTAGAAATAAATATGTGAAACCTTGTATTATGATTTATGACATTTTGACAATAGACATGACATGAAGTTTTCTCAGAAGAGTTAAGATGAAAATAATCAGAGGTTCATTGTCTCACCTTATTCTGTCAATCTGTCAGAATTTCAGCTTCCTCGTTTATTCTTTTATGATTTTACTACACAAACAAACTGACAAGTGGTGGGCTTCTAAGACAAGATTTTTATAGTTTCTACTTTGTGTGGAAAATTTAAAAAAAAAAACCTTTGTAGAAAATATCATGTTTTGATTTAATAGTATTTTTTATTTTGGTATAAATTCTGCTTTTATACACCTGTGTCTATACAAGCTGAAAAGAGCTTATCATTGGGAAGTAAACTTATCTTTAAGAACAACATGAAAACAAATGATTGATTCCAACAATTCATTAATTAATTAAGTGATTTTGTTCAATGATTTTAAATCAGTTGGTTAACCAATAAATCCACAAGATTCACCAGGACATTGAGTTGTGTTTCATTAGATTAAGTTGCTAGATGAAATATAACTTAGTGACATGTAGTTGGTTTAACAAAATCTTAATCACTGATTTACATTCAGGTGCATTTTATTCACTGAAACTTTAAATAATCGTTTCAGAATTCAGTTCACCTGATTAGTCATTTTCTACAATTTTGTTCTATTCCTTTCTTGTAATCTTGTATATGCCCATAGTGGTAGCAAATAGGTTACCAGCTCACTTGATCAAATTACTTATAGTTGCATGAGAATCCTGAAATTGAATAACTAAATAACTAAATGAGCTATGGACATGACTTTACTCAGAAGTTTTTCTTAAAAATATCCAGAAATCACTATTACTGCATTGTCTTAACCCTATTTGGGGAAAGGTGAGCTTTAATCAGCTCAACTGATCAATTTCCTTAATTTTCATTGAAAAGTTAAACTGGGCAGTTGAGTTTATCTGTGAGCATTTTGAACTGTTTGTGGACAACAATGACTTGATCAATGGTATTTCAAGTTATGTGAATACCAGTTAAGACTTCAGTGGTAATAGTGATTTATAAGTAGTTTTAGTGAACAATATCCACCTGAATGTACATGTATAAAGATGATTTACTTAAATTCTTTACAATTCAATTTGTCTCTTTAGTGTACTTTAGAGACCTCTTTCGAATTTCGTGGAATAATTTGGTAATGTAATTACAATTATGAGTAGTTCTGTTATGTTATGTTTTTTATATGCTTTTAGGAAGCTGATTTTTTGTTACATTATTGCTACAGTTTTTTTTTTATAGGAAGGTGTATTCAAGCTGCTCCTTAAGTTATTACAATGATTATGCTAGGGTCTAAACGTAAGGATATAAATATTTAGAATGGGCTGTAGTCACTTCAGTTAGAATATTAAAATCTAAGTCCATTGATCAGTTTATAGACAAACCATGTAATTTTCTTATCCTTTTAAAAAGTATTTGTTTCTTTCACTCTACCATCTATCCCTGTTTTAACTTTAATCAGTGGTGTTGACATTTTTCCCCAATCGTTCTTTTTTCATACATGTATATTTTCTCCAAGTTTTACCTAGTATGTACAAATGCTGATTTTTCATCTAAGGATTATTTCCAGTCTAACCATGTGAAAAACCAAGTGTGCTGAATTTTGCCAATATTGAAAAAAACAATGGTATTTACAATGTATATATTCATTTGTGTGGTCGAGCCCATTTTTCATTAATAGAAACTTTTAAAAGTCCCAGTTAGCAGAAAAACGATGAAATTTATATAATAATGTCTTCAATATCTAATAATAGGAATGTTTATCTCTAAAGCACTTAAACTATTTTCAAACTTTTCTTCTAGCAATCTTCATAAGAAATATAAGCAGAAGATAATCGCAATTGGAACATCCTTTTGTACAGTGTTTTTACTGTGGTAATGTCAAGAGAGAGTTAGCGAGTATAATGGGCAATATTGGATAATAGAAAGTGAATAATAATAGCTGAAAGAGTTGAAACAAGTGTAAAAATATATAGCTGATCTTGATTAATTCTGTCTATAATAGAACACATCTTTGCAATGTCAAGCTATAACGAACATCATCGTACTTTACTGCTATAGTGACATTACTTGCATCATGAAAGTTGTTAAATAAAGCAATTCTGTGGAATTGAATAAAAGTGAATGCAGCCAACCTTAGCCCTTGACAGAAAAGTTTGTAAACATAAAGCCATTATGTTTAGACCCTTAATGTCAAGGGCTCTGGTTGGTTGAATTCACTAGCAAATAATTCAATGAAATTGCTGCATTTTTCTGATGCAAGAATATGAAGATTAATAGAAAATTGATATCAAATTCAATCAACAGCAGATGGAATATATTCAAATAAATTGACTCCATATTCCATATCAGGGAAAATAGCAGAAAAACTGGAATTGGTTTATTTGTATTGAATGACCTTTATTGTGTCTATATAATAACATTGCAGGGAAGAAAACAATTCTCCTGTGGCACTAGAATGCATACATGAATGTCAAGTTGTACGTGCCAATCATGTTTGACTTATTCAGTGTAACTGCATGATTTACTAGTAGGAGATCACATGGTCAAATGTGTAAATAAGAACAAAAGAATCATGGAATTATGAAAGTTCTAAATCTAACAACAGCTCCTTGTCCATGATACAGATTGAAGATGTTAAGCGCTTTGAGAACTCATGTAGGGGGATATGGGTATTCCTTAATGTTGTGTCATCTTATACATACTACATGGTTTACTGGCCTACAAAGCTGTTAGATGTGAAGCTCCATTTCATTTCTTTTAATTTGGAGAAATATGTAAAGTTAAACCTATGTCTAGATATAGATCATTGATATATTCTATATGAATTGTCATTTAAACAGTATAAAAAACCTGGAGTAACAAACTAAGCAAATAAAACTTGAAACAGTAATATATTTTGAATTGTTTGTTTGAGTGTTGGGAATATTTGAGCAACTAATGGAATATCTAGTCTGGATTCGGAGATTGCCTTAATTATAAGAAATGTTATATAATATAACAGTAAATTGAACTAATTATTAGCAACAACCAAACCTTATATTAACTACTTGTTCACCAACCTGATTTCTATGACAGGTTGATAAATATGCCTACCACACAAAATAATTTGGAAATATAAAAGAGTTAATTTATTTCATCAAAATTTTAAATTTCGATGTACCCTGAAGACAATAAAAAATATATTTCGCAATATTTTTTCATTGACTGGAAAATCAATTCTTTTATGACATGATTAAGTTCTAAAAGGTAGGATATTTGTACTTAAATTTCTGATTGCAGATTGATGGGTTCAGGTTTCAAGATGAACAAAAAATTGACAGCTGATTTGCATATATTTTATGTCAATCGTTTTTTGACCTTGTAAGATAGTTGGTGATATTTATGTGCCACCATAAAGCTGGATAATGAAAGACCTGACCTACTGAGAATTTAGAGTAGCCTATGTGCTAAAAGGATCTGACTTAGTTGTTAAATATTACAATTGGTTGACATGTGTAAATGGCTTAAGCTGTTCGCTGTCACAATATACTCTCAAAGTAAAGTATTGGTTTTGAGAGGAGTCGACCTACAAACTCTCCAATCCTTAACATTTGTCAAATAACGTGAGTATCTTTAAAGAAGGGTTCCCTTATTTTCATATATATACATATATACATGTAAACCATAATTGGACCGGTAATACTTATATCAATAGAAAGTAGAGGTGATCTAATGACTGGGACAAATAGCAGATGGTCCCACAAGTCCTTAATTAACTCGTAATTAGGCTAATTATGACAGGATTTCAGGGTACTGCAATAGGTATGTATGTCAAGTCCCAAATGTCGTTGATCTTTTTTTTGATCATCCAGTCTGTGAATCCCGTACATAACCGAAGGCGATTCTACATCCACATAGTTCTTTTGAACTTGAGAATACATGGATTATTCATTGGAAACCCCAATTAATCAATTAGTTAGCTTACTTTGGCTGTAACTAATGAGGGAACCAATCTTTAAGCCACTGATTGCTGAATTTAAAAAAAAATTTAAATCATAAAAGTAGAAGGAAGAAAGGACAGTAACTTTTAGTATCCTCTACCATGGCCGATCTGAATTGATCTTTTCTGGAGTGACTGTACCCATTTACAGCTGGGTCGACTGAAATACCAATTAAAAATATCTTAATCACAGTTTCTATTATCACCAGAATTTCCAACTGAGATTAGAACCTAGTAACATATTAAAAGAGCTTGTCTCTTTAATTCACATATATTTGATGTGTATTTTGTTAGCTGTAAATAGTCTCAGCTGAACGTTTCGATAGAACAATTCCAAATGCATTAAGTGCAATGAAGACTGGAAAGTGTTTAATAGAAAAGATACATAAACACGTATCATGGAATGGAACAACATGTTTCTCTTTGTGATCAGTTAACACACTGTGTGGTGTCTATAAGATGTAAGGATCTTTGAATATATATTTATATCTATATTATTGATATGGTTATCATTTCTTATTCTGATGATAGAATGTTTTTTGTCTAGTGTTTGGACTACATCTATCGTGTTTATAAAATTCCAGATCAATTCAAAAAATAGACATCTTGAGTTAAAATAATATTGTTTTTCAATCAATAAGTGTGAAAGGTTTCTTGGCTTGTTGAACAACGATACATTTTCTGTTTTTCTTATTCCAAGTTACTAGAATTTATTGCGGTTATTAAAAGTTCATATTTCCTCTTCTCTTACTGAAATGCTTGATCTACAGGAAACTTGGTTTGGTTCTTTTTCTTGAAGTGAAATTAAAAAAAGGTCATTTCTGCAACTTTATGACCAATGTGCATGTGCATTTAATATGTAGAATAGTACTAATTAAAAGACAATCGTGACGTCACTCTTTGATGTTCGAGTACCATTATTTCACATAATGATACGGGTATAATCAGGTCAGTACATTATTTGGACAAAATGGCAGAAATATTGGACTCAAAATGGCGGAAATATTGGACTCAAAATGGAGGAAATATTAGACTCAAAATGGAGATGTAAAATTGGAGACTCGGGTTTGGAAAGGGGAGGGGGAACAAAATTGACAACGATCTACAAGTTTTTATTGGTCTAAAATTTTAAGGATAACTTGAAGTGCTTGTTTTCAATACAAAGATGTCTGGGTTCTGAATTCTCAACATCTTTCAATTTTTCATCATTGCAGTGTTCTGTCGGTTGTTCCTTCTGGAGTTTAGGCTTCTTATTTTGAATTATGTCACTGACGGTTTTCAATTGTTCCTCGCTTGTTCTCTTATAGGCACGAACAGCATCAGACGAATGTCCCGTAGTTTCAGCAATCAATTGCTCATCGAGCCCAGCATTATAAAGTCGCGTGGCCGCAGTAGCCCTTAAAGAATGGTTTGTAAAGTACCCTTTAATTCCTGCTCGTGAACACATGTTTTTAACTAATCCTTGTAAAGTGTGTACTCCAAGTGGACTTCTATTATACCAAACTTTAGTGCTAAACATCTTACTCGGCTGTAAATAGAATGCGTCACTGGAACAGTTGCTTGGCCTGTAATGTGAAATACAAACATTTAATATAGATTACCAAGATTATAACATTCCGCCATTGGGAATCTATATTTTGGTTAACAAGATCCAAAAAAACTGGATCTAACCACAGACACGTAATGATGATAAGATAAGATAATAACTGATTTAATAAACACATTTATCCCAGGTGTCATATAATGAACTCATGTAAACATAATCTCTGAATAAAATACAAAAATACACTCAGCAAAATTGGTAACATTAAATAAAAGGAGAAGCTTCTCCCGATGCAGGTTGTGTAAGATTTCTATTATGCATTGAAAGAAATTCTCAATTCTGAAATTTTTTCACATTAAAAACCTACCTCAAATTGACATATTTTTCGTACAGCTGTACAATACATTTTTCTGGGTTACTTCTATTTTCGAATGCCTTTACACACTTCTGTGAATGTTTTAAATGTTTTATACCCCCTTGGTTGCTTTTCGAGACATCTTCTGTATATTTTAAATACCTTACTCCTGAATCCGATGTATGTAAGGTGATTTGGGAGTGTGCACCATAACGTAATTGCCTGTGCTCTTTGCCAGCTCTGAGGGCGAAATTTAGTCCGATAAGATAAAATATAGTATCCAGCAATTTCTTTGGTGTATCAGACCCTAGAATTCCGGTTCTCCATAAAATTTCTTCATTTTCTTCTGTAATTATGTCTGCCTGTTTTTTAGTTAATCCGATCCCTTTGCGAGCCAATTCTTTCATTTTTCCATCGAGTACACTTCTTAGTCCAATAAATTGGTCGTCTGTTAAAAAGTTAACAATAACTCCGTTAATCCGTAAATGATATTGAATTGCTGTAATTAGTTCATATAATGTTTTACCCATGTACTCACTCCCGTCTTGTTTTCTTATTTCAGCAATAAAGAAACTTAAACAATCATTTAGTTCTTTGTTGTCCATATCCAAAATGTCCTTTTGTACACTTTTTGAGTTGCTCGCTTTGGATTTACAGTACTCACTCCAATTTACGAATGCTCGAATCGCCCATTTACTCTTGGCGATAGTATTCTCTGGAAGTCTTGAAAATGCCAAATCATTTAGTTGTTCATGCGATATATCTGTAAAACGCGCGTTGCCACCTTTCTGTTTTTCCGAAGATGTGTCAGGCTCTCTGATTTCAGAATATGGTCCAAAACAAGTTTGTTGTTCAATTCTATTATTGTCCACTGTAGACACCTTGGATTGACCACATTCAATCTTGTCATCATCACTAATGTCAGAAAAAAGTGCTCCATAGTATTCCATTTCAATTTGTTGTGATGAATTTAAAAGTTCAATATCGCTGTCGTTCGCAGTATGTTCAGGCAAATATTCTGCTTCAATTTTCTGTGATGCTGTTAACAATTCGATGTCACTATCGTCCGTACATTCATTCCATTCTACTTCCAAATTTCCGTACTCGAATAAGCTCATGTTTTATTTACCTGCTACACTTCCTGGTTACATTTATGGTAGAAGGTTTTTGGTGGTGTCGTTTTAGTATCCGATCATATTAGTCACATGATTAGCTTTAACAACATGCACTCACCATAGTTTAGAATGTGACTATAGTTTAAATGAGTGTTCAAATCTGACCATGTTCAAATTTGACCATAGTTCAAATTGTCTTTTAAGTAGAATATTGGCCTCTGCTGTTCGTTTCGTCTAATATGACGTCAGCACTCGGACCTTCGGTCCTTGTGCAGTCGTCATATTAGACTTAACGAACAGCAGTCGGCCAATATCCTATACATATTGCGATTGTAAAAATAGATATATCATCAATACCATGTCATAATATTTCAAGCCATATACAATGGAGAGTAGGCCAAGTTACAAATCAACTCAATACTGATAGTCCATATCTAAATCAATCAAAGCTGATCAAACAGAGCTGAACCTCAGAGCTGATCAACCTAAGGCTGATACTTCATAGTTGATGCTTTGAGGCATATCCTCCTCAGCTGGTCCTCTTTCTTATTTTCCACAGTTGAATCTCCAAAGCTGATCCTTTAAAATCAATCTTACAGACCTGCTCAAGCAGATCTGAACCTCCAAAGGTGATGCTCCAAAGATTATCTTTTGAAGCTGATTTTCCAGTGTTGTCCCAACTAATCTAGTAGACAGTCTGGATTTTTCAATTATTTCTTGGTATAAAAAATTTAAATACTATTTGACACTACTTGATTCATTAGATTGTAGTTGCTTAAAATAGCTGAAATATGTAGACAGCTATTCTTGTATAATTAATGTTATATTGATCAGTATTATTTACTGATATCACATTCTAGTATTTAAATCTAGTATTTAAGTCAACATGATAATTTGTCCTGATTGTTCAGTTAACCAGATTTCTGAAGAGATCTAAATGTTTTGGTTGCAATACATCTTTAAAGGGATAATAGGCGTTAGAATACACTCGTCACGGCTTATATTTGTGTTTCATATTGACTATTAGTTAAATGAGTATGCATCCCACACTTTACCAAATTTTAAAAAGCCACAATAAAAATATATTCGGAATTTAAAAAAAAAGTGAGCCAGCGACGGTTCCATTCAGTTTGAGAATAAAAGCGTCTGGTAAATCAACGCTAAAACATCATTGTGGAATTCAACAGTAGGGGTCAAGGACGCGTGAAAACCCACATGTAAGAGTTACTTCCATTTATATTTACACGATTTGAAAATCGCTTGATGGATGGCTCAAGTGTTTTATCTGCAGATGTTCAACTGATGATAAGATTTGTAAAATTTTATAAGCGATCCCTTTCTAGCTCAAATAAATGTATCAGAATGTGCAGTCTGTTAACATTTCATGGTAGTCAATCACCTACCTGTAACAATCTCAATTTGTTCTGTTTTAAGTATAAGATAGTCAGGAGTGACTTTATTTCTTGCCAACTTAGTAGGTTACTCAAAATTATGGATGAAAGTTTACATATTGAAGAATCTCTTTATCAGAAAGCATCCTTTATTAGTGATTTGTTGGCACTTAGAGATTCAATATATAGCCATATAGATAGGTGTCATATAAACTGTATGATATATTCTCTGTCCTGTGACTGAATTTGTATAACCATGTGTATCTATATGTAAATAGTAGTTCATGTACATATATTTTCTTTTTATAATCATACTGCATTTAATTTTAATCAATTGTACACATTTTGTAGTACAAATAAATATATATTATTATTATTTATGATTAACTACTTTATTTTGGGGATTTATCGGATTTTAGAGGGATTTTGATGTATAGGTATGACACCAGGTAAGTCCACTGATGGATATATACTGTTATTGTCCAAATTTGAGTGAACTTAAATTTTTATGTTCATTCTAACGCCTATTATCCCTTTAAGATGCCACTGTAATATGTAAGGTTGAAATTGTGATAGAAATCTATGTTCTAAGATGCCACTGTAACCTGCAAGGTTGGAATGTGATAGAAATCTATGTTCTAAGATGCCACTGTAATCTGCAAGGTTGGAATGTGATAGAAATCTATGTTCTAAGATGCCACTGCAATCTGCAAGGTTGGAATTGTGATAGAAATCTATGTTCTAAGATGCCACTGTAATCTGTTTAGTTGAAATTGTAATAGAAATTTAAGTTCTAAAATGCCATTGAAATCTATAAGGCTGAAATCGTGATAAAAATCTATATTCTAAGATGCCATTGTAATCTGTTTAGTTGATATCGTGATAGATATCAAAGATGCCACTCTCAAAGTGATAGAACTCTAGAAATGTTTCAACAGAAATAAAACTCTTTTTCGAACATGATTTCTTTTTTACGCAACCTGTCTTCAGTTTCTCCTCAAGGGGAAATTGTGATGAATCTGGTATACATCATTTTCGATATTTGTCAAATCATGTTGTAGGTTTTTCTCTCTCAACTTCAAGTATTTTATGATAAATTGAAGATAGTTGTCCGTTTAATTGTTTGAAATTATTTGATTATTCTTAACAGTAAAACTGGGTTGTAGGTTTTTAAACACGTTCATAAGCACACTTAAGACAATGATTATAATGTTTGAGAAATACGACCTGGGGACTCTATAGTGGAGTCAAGAACATAAAAAATATGTTAAAGGAGTTTTTTTTTTAGTTTGAAAATATTTTATTGAGATACTCAAATGGATTGGATACAAGTTTCAAGAACTTGGGAAAAATCCTCTCCAGGAGTTAAAGGAGTTTTTTCTCTGAATTGATTATATTTCTTGATTTTGTTTTTTTGGATTTACAAGTAGATTATAACAAAACATTAAACATTTTAGAGAGATGCTTATTACAACTCCACTTTAATGTATATGATAGATTTTTGGCAATCTGATAAATTCTAGAATGTTTTTAAATGGATAAAGAAAACTTGACTTTTCTTCAAATACCAGAATAATGACAACATTATGTATGATTTCAAACAGATAATTAAGTATTGATTAAAGAAGACATAATCTCCTTGAAAAACTTTTTTTTTCCAAGATTGTTTTTTTATGGTGTGTGACTTTCATAAGAAAATTATGCCATTTGATGACGAAATGTAAAAGAGAAATTGACATTTGAAGCTAGGTTCAATACAGTGTTTCAGGATTACTTTCTAAAGAGTCTCCAAATCTTTAAAACCCTCAAATCACTCTTTACTATTTAAATTAAAAACTGCTTGAAATAGTAGTAATAAAAAAGTCTTTATTTAACATGGGTCAGAATTATGTCCAATACGCAAGGACATGGTCCTCTCTAACTTTCAGTCCATGGACCAATTCAATGGATAATATGGGGGAAAAAAATATACACAAATATTTCAATGTACAATTTTCATTTTTTTATTTCAGTTTACTGTGACAAAAGTAAAGAATGCTTTAAACCATGCTAAATCCGAATCAGAAGTACATCAGCTAGCATCCCGACTTTCAACAAAAAATCATCATATTCCAAACTTTGATTTCAACGATAGTGTCTCAGAACCTTCAGATACATTGGTACAAAATAGTATCACTGCTTTACTCTCTTCCAAATTTAGGGTCGGTACCCCTTCTTTCTTAGTAGTTTTATCTTATTATTTAGTAAATAAATTTAAATCACATGTTTGCAGATCAGATTGCTTTATTATTGTGATATGATGTATGACAATATGTTCAAAAAGTTTAAGTTCCAATTATGATAATTATTATCACACATTTAAGGCATATTGAAATACAGTTTACAGCTGGATACAAGTTAAATACTAATGTAACATAGTCTTGTCATCACTAAATTTTTGTTTAAAAATTGTACGATTAAGTAAAAGTATGAATCACCAGCCCTCTTATGTACTCATGAGATCCAGCCTCCATTTTAAGATTTGTTGCATGAAATTTGTTTTTTACATTATCTTATATTCATCTATATTGTAATACATATAAAAATACCATGTGGTTTAATTTCAGAATAGGATTTAAAAGAAAATTTGAAAACAAATTTGTTCGTGTTTGAAATTTTTGAGAGCCAAATTATGTCTAAGAAATGTAGATCTCCCTTGCTACTGACAATAATGATAACACATAAAAACATATATTTTTGTTTAAATTTTTGGAAAAAGGTTCCTCTCCTATTCCTTTTTTCCCAGCTGACTCTCACTATTTGGACATTTCGGTAGAAATCATATAACAGGAAGTAGAAATTATATAACAGGAATCTTAAGGCGGCATGCAAGGACTTCATGATAACTTAGAAGATGTCAATGAAATCTATAACAGTATATTTATATTGCAACATGATCCAAATATTTCTACTTCTACCATATTTTATGAGACAATTATTTCTGATTTATCCTTTACATTAATAGTAAATCTCCTCAATTAAAGGGACAGATTCTCCACTTTCTGGGTTTAATTTGTGTCTTGAATCCACTTAAATCACATAATTTGTTCAAAAATACTTCAAACTAGAAATTTTAATTTTCAAATTTGGATAATTCTTGACATACATGGATCAGAATTTCTCAAATTTCGTCAGTGAATTTGAACACTGTTACTGATTAGCTTAGATAAAAACTTTCCAGTTTCTAAGACTGCCATATGAATGGCAAAGCTGTCACTTTAAGCCAACTGTAAAATCCGATCCCCATGCTTTGTTGTAATCTGAACACAGGAAGTCTAGAATAGTTTCAGTCCAGCAGTCTATTCGTCTAAAACACTTTAAAATAATCATTATGGATAGGGTTCAAATTTCATGGATTTCGTGCTTCTGGCAATTTAACAATTTCACATATACATAAGATATTGAAAATTCTTATCAAATCATTCATAAAGTCTATATCTAGAAATGATTTCAGAAAAAGAATAAATATCTGTAAGTAAAATGTATTTTAACCAACATTGCAAGCCTTTTGGTATATCAACAGAACATAAGCTATCAATAGATTCATGAGATATTGGAAATTCTTATCAAATCATTCATAAAGTCTATATCTAGAAATGATTTCAGAAAAAAAATAAATATCTATTAGTAACATGTATTTTAACCAACATTGCAAGCCTTTTGGTATATCAACAGAACATATGCTATCAATAGATTCATTTGGCGAAACTTTGATATTCATTTGTTAAAATATTATTTAGGATATCAGCAAAAAGCTAAAACAATATGGTGATGGACCAAGATTTAGAAAGAGATTGGTGTCCAAATGGGAGGTAAAAACATTTGACTTATTATAAATATTTACTATTGTCCTGTCATTTAACGTTTTAAAACTTGGGATAGTTAATAGAAGAAGGAGAAAAACGTGATAATAGACTACTTAAGTGTTTCTGAGGGAGTTTTTTTTAGCCAAAACAGTTAAATGACAGGACAATAGTATATATTTTCTATTTATTGGAATTTGTGTTAAAATTATGCTTCATATATCAACTATGGTGACATGGTTTAGCTAGTATTTGAATATTGCATGTATACAAAACTGTATATTATTATGACCTGTAGTATTCTTAAGTGGCTCTCTCTTTTGAAACTTAATTAGGTATTACTACATTCTACATTTTATATGGGAGCTGCAGTAGATCATTAAGTTAGATATTTGCTCCCTAACCTGAAGATCTAGGGTCTGACATTGAAAAAAGGGTCTAGTTGTTTAAAAGCGACAACTAACCAAGGCTCCATAAAATAGGCTAATGCTGCTGTCCTGGCAAAATTTCCTTCATTACACCCTGCATGTCCATTGGCCATTTTCATTAGCTTATTGAGTGCAGAAGAATAGGATGTAAAAAACAATATAGATTATCACGGACAAGGACATTGTCAGTGTATATTTATGAGGATTAAGATGGATATTGTTAAAAAACTATTTATACTATCTTGGACTCTTGTCAAAGGCTTACTTCAAATTGTCTACAAAATAAATATGTGTTAAATCTAAGCTTAATCTGCTGATCATTTAGCATTCAATACAGTCATAAAGAGTCCATTAAATGTCTGACTGATGAAATATATACTCTCTTATATGAAATAAGCTGGGAACTAAATGTATCCTTGTACATAAAATTTAAAGTCTAGCTAATGTATTTAACTTGAAACAATCTGGTCTAATTTAGTCAGTCAATTGATGATAAAAATATAATTACTGGCACATCATGACAGTTCATTCAACATACTGGTACTTGAATTTTGAAAATATACTGGTATGGTTTCAGCAGTTTTTGAGACAAATGACCCAAGTTTCCAACCCCTTTTATAATTTCCTCTATTTCAGAGTCTGGATTATGATCTTATTGAGAGTGAACTACGATCACAAGAAGAAGAAAAGAACACATCGAAGGTATTCAAAAATAATTTGTTTAATCAAGTATATATTAATCATGGTTTCATTTTGATTGAAAAATTGGTTTAGCTTTCAGCTGCATTGAATTTCCAGTCTTGAAGTGTTTTGGCATGTAAGAAAATTAGTTAACATTCTGGATTTCAGTTCCATCTTGGTAGTGACTTTATAAAAATATACAAGATCACATAACTTAATACAAGGCAATTTTTTTAAGATGTCTATCTGTACAGAAATATCTCAATATTGAACTGTTATGATAAATATCATATTTTTCAATGATCCAATTTGTGCCCTGAATCAAAAGTTTGATCTGAAAGTTGATTTAATTTCAGAAAAAGTTGACGATGATGTTTATCAGTAGATGGGTGATAATGTTTGCTGTTGGTATTGGTACAGCTCTGTTAGCTGCCGGAGTTCAGATCTCAGTAGAAATCATTGCTCATGAAAAATTCCATCTTATACAGAAATGTATCTTTTTAAATATTATTAAGGGAATATTGTTGTTTCTGTGATCAATGTGTACTGTAGATAAAGATGACTCTTAGCAGCTGTTTGTTGTAAATCAGGATATGTTGGATAACCCAAAGTCTTATTGCCCTACTTTTGGTTTGGTTTTCTCACAATTTGTTATTGTAAGGCAGAAAGGGGTCTTTATTACATTCTTTAATTGGTTATGGATAAAATCATTAGAAAATGTATAGAATTTAAAAATGATTATGATCAAAATTTATTTTTGTCTGAAGATAATTGTTTAGATTGGAATTTAGGCTACCAAGTATTGCATGCAGACATTATTATTTCTTTAGATTACTTCTGAACATATTGGAGCATTATCTAGTTATTAGGGCTACAACAACAATACACATTCTAAACAATTATTCATAGATTGTCCTTAACAATATATATAGTTTTAGATAAATGTTCTGTAGAAGAATGTACATTATTTACTCCTGTTATTATATGGATTGCTATTAATTTTTTTATTTCTTCACTTGGTGCTGCTCTTGTTACATATGTTCAGGTAAGTCTTGACTCTCAATTCTACTATTTTCATCTGATGCCCCTCTGTGATTGGGTTTCTCAACTTGTCATATTTTTAGAGAATCCACATAGTAAATATTTTGTTCTTTTTTATCTTATACCTTAATAAAACAAAGAATAAACTAGAACTGCGTTGCAGTACTGAAGGGTTCCTCTTAAAGGTTTTATTTAAGGTCACTGCTCACATGTGGAATCTAGCAACCACCCCTTTCCTTTACCTGGCCTTGAATCTACATGGTGATAGGTAGAAGTCAATATATGAAAAGGTCAAGGTCATCTGATATAACCCCAACAGTAATAGTAAATCTTATAACGGTACTCAACTTTAAACTCAATTTTCTCAAAAAAGAAAAAAAATTTCAAAATTCCCTTCGAGCAAAAGTTAGTAAAATAAATGTATTTTTTAATACAATAATGCTTTTTTTGGTTTTGAATTTAATCCACAGACTAGTAGCAATTTAAGTATCAAAAAATTGTAAAAAATGATGTTTTTCTTACTTTCGGGTCACTTCCAGTCAACATATGGCAAGAAATTTGGTACCAATAGATAGGTATTTACATTCTTCATCTATTGACACCACTTTTATAAAAATTGAATGATATTTGTCAAAGTTATGACCAGTTATGCAATTATGCAATTATCTATTAGGGGAGATAACTTATCACTGTTTGTATGAGTATGTATTAGAAGTCAATATACATCTGCAAACGTTGTTTTAAGAAAAAAATGTTGAGAATGTAAAAAATTGAAATTTTGAAAATATGCAAATTCAAAAAATGACATTGAAAAATTGCATAAAAGTGAAAAGTCAAAGAAGCTTATTTTTGCGTTAACATTGCCCGGTGTATAATCTGAAATCATTTTTCAAATCCATTGATTAGTTGCTGAGAAAAAACGACATTTGTAAAAATGCGAACGCATTCAAAATCGCATACTTTGCGCATGCGCAGAAGTCTGGAATTACCTTTAAAATCTAAGTTGTAACAACATTATTAGGAAATATGCAAGTTTCGTAAAGATCGCACCGGTAGATTTTGAGAATTTCAAGGTCATCTGATATAACCCCAACAGCAATAGTAAATCTTATAACGTTACTCAACTTTAAACTCAATTTTCTCAAAAACGAAAAAAAATTTCAGAATTCCCTTCGAGCAAAAGTTAGTAAAATAAATGTATTATTTAATACAATAATGCTTTTTTGGTTTTGAATATAATCCAAAGACAAGTAGCAATTTAAGTATCAAAAATTGTAAAAAATGATGTTTTTCTTACTTTCGGGTCACTTCCGGTCAACATATGGCAAGAAATTTGGTACCAATAGATAGGTATTTAAATTTGGCATCTATTGACACCACTTTTATACAAATTGAATGATATTTGTCAAAGTTATGACCAGTTATGCAATTATGCAATTATCTATTAGGGGGATAACTTATCACAATTATGTTTGTATGAGTATGTATAAGAAGTCAATATACATCTGCAAACGTTGTTTTAAGAAAAAAATGTTGAGAATGTAAAAAATTGAAATTTTGAAAATATGCAAATTCAAAAAATGACATTGAAAAATTGCATAAAAGTGAAAAGTCAAAGAAGCTTATTTTTGCGTTAACATTGCCCGGTGTATAATCTGAAATCATTTTTCAAATCCATTGATTAGTTGCTGAGAAAAAACGACATTTGTAAAAATGCGAACGCATTCAAAATCGCATACTTCGCGCATGCCCAGAAGTCTGGAATTACCTTTAAAATCTAAGTTGTAACAACATTATCAGGAAATATGAAAGTTTCGTAAAGATCGCACCGGTAGATTTTGAGAATTTCAAATGTGTAAAAAAAAAAAAAAATAATAATAATAATAATCTTTACAGAAATAATAGTGTTCCTCGCGAAACGCTGCGCTGCGAGGAACCCTAAATATATTTGGTTAGATAACTTTAAGATAACAAATAAGATGAGATGATTTAATGTCATTTAGAAAGTGGTTTTGCAACAATATTTTCTTTATTAGGATAACACTTTCTTGGTATAGCACAGATTCTAGTGCTGAAAATTAGCTGAGACCTGAACGGGTTTCGAACCAGCGATCTCAGAGTCAGGCACCTAATCGCCAGCAGTACATGTCAACCATCTAGACCTTCTATTTTTGTGGAAAGTCCGTTGGCCGAGTGGTCTAGACGGTTGACATGTACTGGTACGAAACCCGTTCAGGTCGCAGCCAATTTTCAGCGCTAGAATCTGTGCTATACCAAGAAAGTCTTATCCCAATAACGAAAATATTGTAACAAATAAGATGTTCAGATATTTCTCTCATTCATGAGAGTCTAAAACATAAAATAAACATAAAATGGAAATACAAAAACAGCTACATTATTCCAGTGAAAAATTCAAATCCCTTAACAGGAACCAATCCAACTTACCAGTATTTAAGCCGAATCATCCAAACAGGTCTAGAAGACCACCACTCGTTAGTCACTGGGGTGAACTGAATTATTCATTAAATAATGCTTTTATCAAGATAGATAATTTAATTAGGGAAATCATTTGAGATTTCACGATTCACTCGAAACTGATAAATAAAACATTTGTTTTTTTTTCAAGAAGTGAATGATAAAATGATCATTTAGATTGCGTGAAAGCTGCATAATTGATGACATTGAATTAATTTCTCTGTTTGACTCAATAAAAAATACAATCCTTGAAATTATTTTGTCGTTACATGTTTCCAGCAACTTTGTTTTAAAAGGTGTTGATATTTAAAAACCAATTTAAAAACCAAATCTTATGAGTTGAATCTGATCATAAGTTTTTTTAAAAGGAAATATACAGGAGAAAAGAGATTGTTAAAAGATATATGCATATTATCATCTTAAAAACACGTGTTTCAAATTTTATGTTCCAGTTAATTTCACAAAAATTATTTTTTTTTCTGTAAAAAATTAATTCTTTGTTTGGTAGCATAGCCATTTGATCTAAAAATTTGTGTGATTGTCTTTTGAAAAAGTGTATCAATTATCACCTAGACCTTCTATTGATCTCTCCCACACATGCATACTTTCTATCAATGTGGTATATATTTGTATGTTTGGTAAAACTCATTTATAAACTTAGGGGTGTTTATCAACTAGTCTAATTGTTGATTTTATGAGTGATCTGAGACTAAGAATGATGAGTTATAGTGGAATGTTCATATTGATAAGTTGAAATGGCTACTGGAGTGAATTAAAGGAAGATTTTAAATAATTGTTCAATGTATCATGATGTCATATACAATGACAATCTATCAGAATAATTTTGAATATTGTCTGCTGGTCTCTTGACATCAAAACCATTTTTAAAATATCTGATTTCCCAGTAGGTTCTTGAACATTGATTGTATTTATGGCCATAAAATGATTATAATTTCATAGCTACAACTTATTATTTGAAATCCTAACTTCATTTTTAAAGGTTATTCTTTCAAATTATTAAATAATGATATGCCAATGTATTTATCTTAAAACAAAAGAGAATGTCTTTACTTATAACCACCTAATAGGGGGGCATGAAGATCCCACAACCATATCAATAGGGAGTTTCTTCGTTCTTTATGGGTGAAAAACACCTAGACTAGCTCCTTTAAACATACCAATTTCAAGATGAATGTGAGCAACTTGTACCACAATTGAATATCTAGTAAGCATGCAAAGATGACCTATAGTCACCTGAATTCACCATCATTAACAACGTTTGAAATTGCAACTTTCTTAATATATCTGTGTGAGAATTTATGTTATTCTTTGAACATAGAATTTAAAAGAATATAACATAGGGCTTGTATTGTACAGTGTACTTGAACATATATGTGAAAGGTGCACGATTAAAAAATTGTATAATAATGATAATAGTAATAACATGAAATTTAAATCTAGCCTGTTGCTGCTGGTAGTGGAATTCCATTTATCAAGTCCTATTTAAACGGTGTCCGAATACCTGGTCTTCTAACTCTTCGAGCATTTGTGGCGAAAACACTTGGTGTAATATTATCAATATTAGGTGGTCTAGCTTGTGGGAAGGTAAGTACTTAATTATATTTAATCTACTCCAATTCTATTTTGATTCTATGATCACAGCATGTATTCTGTTCAGTACCAGATCTACTGTCTGGCTGCAATAGAAGATGATTGGAATTTTACAACAGTATCTCCAGGGACTAGTATTACACAATACGGGAATTTTCAATAGAAAATAAGTTCAATGTTACATTGGTATGATTTTGGCTTAAGACTTCATTGAAATATGAAGGGATGCTGTCCTTTATTCATTTTTTTCTCAGTATATCAGCCTTTGTTACCATACCCATTCTTCACAATGCGAATATACTATTATAAAGTGTGTCTAATACCTTGACTACTATAGCCATATTTCTTGAAGGATGAATCCTTCATGAAGGATTATAAATGCAGTGAATCGGTTGGATTGTATCCTAGCAAATACATCCACCAGTATCTGATTACAGATAATCTATAAATAGTATTGGCTGTATTTTCAGGTTTACAATCCAAACAAATCACTACAATCTGTGATACCAGAAAGGTGGCCATTTTGTTTTCTTCCAATTCAAATTTAGACTCAAATTTTGATGTTCTAATTGGATATGTAATATTTAATACAAAGGGCTCGGAAATCTTACATCCAATTCAGATTAACTTAAGATGATATTTGGATTCAGAATATTTAGCTTATAGAATTCTGTACCTGTTTGAAGCTATAAAGACAGACTGGAATTAACAAAAACTATTATTATTAAGAACTTATTGTAAATATTTCATCATGAAAAACATATGGTCATATAAAACTATTTTGTCTGCTTTCTCCATGTTGGTGGTTGATGTTTACATCCACTATGTAATTAATGTAAACTAGAAAAACTAGATAACATGATTATGAATTAAGCTTATAGCAGTGCCAAATAGAAGTAGATATTTGTGCCAAGTTCAAGTTATTAGTATATTAATAGTCAAACTATTGTGAAAATAGATTAGAGTGATGTATGATTGTTTTAACCAAGATAAGGTTAATATGAAATATAATTATTGTACCATAAGTCTTTAGAGACCTATATTATTAAGTAACATTTGAATAATAAAGTGAACTTAATAAGAGTTGACAACAAAATTTCTTCCTCTCTTCCTACTGTCAGACCAGATAAAATATTATAATTTGATTAATAGTTAATTTCTCAAGTGATAGGATAGAAATAGGTTAGATCTTAAAGGGATTCATTGATTTAATGTTGTACTTTAATACTTTTCAAACTGAAATTCAAGGTCAAGTTTTTTTTATGACTAATTGTAAACTGCTTGTGAAAATTGAAAGATTTTCCAAAATAGGATCAGAAAGATTTTCCCAAATATGATCAGAAAGATTTTCCCAAATATGATCAGAAAGATTTAAAATTGTTCCATATGATAATTATAGTAATAATAAAATTGATAATGGTGATAATGAAAGTAATAATTGTATTGATAATGATGATAATAATAAAAGTGATGATATTAATATTGATAAGGATGTTCATAATGCTGATGATATTGATGATGCTGATGATAAAGATATTTTTCTGATGCTAGTGATATTGATTATGCTGATGATAAAGATATTTTTCTGATGCTAATGATATTGATTATGCTGATGATAAAGATATTTTTCTGATGCTGATGATATTGATGCTGCTGCTGCAGTTAATGATAATGATGATTATAATACTGTATGATATTAAAATAATAGTAAAACTGATAATACTAATATAATAATGATAATGATTTTAAAATGATATCAATGATTATGAAATATTAATAATGACTTTATTGCATTAGATTATTGACTTACAGAAATATTTTACTGTTTTAGGAAGGTCCAATGGCTCATTCAGGAGGTATAATGGCAGCAGGGTTAGCTAAGGGTAGAATGAGATTACGCAAGAACAAAGAAATTAAGGTAATTAGTGTTTTAATTCCAATCCAACAGGTCGAAATGTTTTGTTATGGAAAAGGAAGGCATCTTTTCTTCTTGGATCAAGATTATTGTTATCATAAGATAATATTTTTGATGGATCATCATCAAAGCCTTATGCAGTTACATCAGATTTTGTAACAAACTTTCCTCATTATTTTGTAATTTTAGTTTTATGATGCCTTCCGATCTGATCATGAAATTCGTGATTTTGTGGCAGCAGGTGCAGCCTCTGGTGTATCTGCTGCTTTTGGTGCTCCAGTTGGTGGAACTTTATTTAGTGTGGAAGAGGCAGCAAGTTTTTGGAACACAGAACTAGTCTGGAAAGTTGTAAGTATTGAGATTGTTGTTTTCAGATGTTTACACAATGGTTATTTAGATATTAAATAAATTCAGATATGGAATTGAAAATTGTTGCAGAACCCACATAAACTATCTTTTGACATAAAGTGTCTGATTTACCTCAATCATCAGACTCTTCAATAAGACCTGATGGATAATACAGCAACATCAATTGCTTTGAATGGGAGTCAATATGATTTTAAGTAGGTCAAGCGTGTTTTAACATCTGAGGTTAGGTCCATCCATTTCATAATGCATTTTCCTGATTTCATTTCTTTGTAAACACAAGGTCGGAGAGCAATCCAAGTTGAAATGAGTCAAAGGGGGCCTGGTTGGGTTCAATATTGAACAAAAGTACACATCTTCTAAAGTTTGGTCTCATTTCAAAGTTAAGCATTGCCTCATTTACCTCCATTACAGAATGACCTTGTTATAACCTCACTTCTACAGATTTATTTTGAGTTACATCTGATTTTCTCTTTTAGTTTTTCTCAGCTATGGTTGCTTGTTTTTCAACCAATTTTTTACTAAGTGCCTTTGAAGGTCATCCTACCCATTTATCATCACCTGGTTTAGTTCGCTTCAATACATTCCAGGTAAATACATCAACTTATTCATATATTTCACATCTTTTCATCAGATTTGGCAATGGTGATAAGTAGATCTACTTGTGATACATTATGATATCCCAAGTGTACTTGTGTTGGTTACATCCTCCAGCCTCCAATAACTGATAACCTTAGTTTGTATCAGGAAACTTGACCATGATGACTAGAGGAAGAATGGATTCCATGCCACCTTATTACCTAGAAGACACATTCCAACTGGCTACCAACTGAGCTACTTAACTGTCTAGATATTGCCTTTTGTTATTTATTTACTAAGCGTAATTAAGGAACCAATTAGCGAAGGCATAACAAATAGAAATTTAAGTCTGAGTAGCAGAATTGGGTAACATGATAATTGGCTTTTGAAGTAGAGAGTCATTCAAAATATTCTAATTACTCTGAGTGGTTCAGGTCCAGAAAAGTGTTTGACAGTAATTTGTAAAATTAAATAATAATCCCATAAAAATGTCTCTTTATTTTCAGAATCTTTCCTTTGATCTGATTGAAATTTTAGTTTTTTTGGTGATGGCTGTCATAGGTAGGTTATAGGAGAGGTGTTGCCTAGCTGATTAGGAATTATTCCCTACTATGGCTCAAAATATGTAGGATCCAAGCCCAAGAGCCCCTAAACAGCCCTTGATACATAATCTTATCAAAGGGAAGCAATCCAGGAAATTATGTATATTGAAGACCACATACAAAATTTTAACCTTTACAAATGTCTATGATATTTCTAGAGATATGCTGTTCAATGTTTTAAGATCTCAAACTATGTGGTTTTGATGGATATTATGTGTTGTCAATGTTGTTCTACTGCTGCCTGACAAACATACTGATAGGGGGGCTTTGTCCTATGCCAGTAAATGAAGATAGGTTTATATAGATAGTGATTTTATCTTCTTGCAGGTGGCCTCGCTGGTGCTCTGTTTGTTGTTTTGAATTACAAATTAACAGTTTTTAGAAAAAAGTAAGTTTTTTTAGTTATTTTCAGGACAATTTGTAACAAACTTGTACAGCAGCAACTTGTTTCTGATCATGATAGGCATTTGGATAACCTCTCAGAATCATAATCTGTGATCGTGAAATTAGGACAGAACTACATTGGATTCACAAGCTCAAAACTATGACTCCACAACGAATTCATCTAGCTCTCTACTTTCACACTGCCTCTAGACATCCTGGTTTCTGTATTGATGGGTGAATGGCAATTTTAGTCTTTTGATTTTTGTTTCATTCTTTTGATTCTCTAGTCAAGAACACTTTGAACGTTATAAATTAAGAACTCTTTCATTAGATATTTATTTTCTCTCTTTAATATTTGTGTGATATGTCTTGTAGCTATATAAGAAAGAAGTGGCTTAAAGTGCTTGAATCTGGTATAGTTTCAATAGCTAGCGCTATTATAGCTTTTCTTCTAATGTATGGTGTTAACGAATGTACAGATGTTAAACCTTATAGTGATCACGCTATTACCTCACAAGTAAGTACCCTTACATTTACCACTATAATCTGCATCAGGTTTGTCTACAAGCAAAGAGAAATAATATAATCATGTAAGCCAAGTATATTTCATTAAGCCTAGTATATTTCATTAAGCCTAGTATATTTCAATAAGCCTAGTATATTTCAGTAAGCTTAGTATATTTCAATAAGCCTAATATATTTCAAAAAGCCTAGTATATTTCAAAAAGCCGAGTATATTTCAATACGCCTAGTATATTTCAGTAAGCCTAGTATATTTCAGTAAGTCTAGTAATGTATTTCAGTAAGCCTAGTAATATATTTCAGTAAGCCTAGTATATTTCAATAAGCCTAGTATATTTCAGTAAGCCTAGTATATTTAAAAAAGCCTAGTATATTTCAGTAAGCCGGGTATATTTCAGTAAGCTTAGTATATGTCAGTAAGCCTAGTACATTTCAGTAAGCCTAGTATATTTCAGTAAGCCTAGCATATTTCAATAGCAATCTATTCTGAAAATCCAGAATCTAGTTGGACTGCGCTAAGGTAAACAAAATGTTTCATGGCATTAGAATTAATCTCTTTGTTTAATATTTCAGATGTTTTGCAAAGACAAAAGTCATAATTCCATGTCCACATTATTTTTAACGACTCCTGAAGGGTGCCTTAAAGCTTTATTACATGATCCACATGGTAATGTATTTTTTTTTTTTTTTTGTGTCCTTAACTATATTTCCTCTTATGTATCGGTTTAACATTATTCCATTACAGTCTCAGGGGGTCTCAGTCTGTGGAGCTAGGGGTCTGGGTTTTATTCTGGCTTAGTTGATGCCCTCAACTTTTCCCCTCCCCTGTTGTGCAGGTTGTGAGAGGTGACATAGAATAAAGCATATTTGGATGGACAATTAATCAAGACACTGCATGCTCAGGATTGTGTCTATTGAAGATGACTTTACAGATGAAGCTTATGTTCTGTCCTGGCAAATTTCACTTATTCCCTTTCTTCATAAGAATAACAAAAGCAAAAACTAATTTCATTTCATAAAAATAACACATCACATCCTACAAAATTTATATGGATTCAACACAATTTTAATTATTAATGATGTGTATTATTAACTGATGATAATGATATATTTCAGATGCGTATGGTGTGGTATCATTAACTGTATTTATAATAGTATTTTTTCTATTGGGTGTTTGGACGTATGGTTTGAGTGTATCAAGTGGAGTCTTTATTCCCTCACTAGCTATTGGTGCTGCCTGGGGTAGATTGATTGGTATAGGAGTAGTTGAATTATTTCCACATCATGTAAGTTTTCAACAATTTGAGCTATTTCTCCTATACTGCATGTATTTTAACAGATATTAAAAGTGTTCTTTCTTTCAGATTTTAAGTATAATTTACAGTCCCAAGAGTATTTTTAATTTTCATACAAATTAGACAACTTTGACTTTATGCAAGTTAAGAATACGAAAAGATCATTTGAATATGATTACAAATGTAGTAGCTATTATGAATTAGTTTTCGGTAGTTCTAAATTCCTTAATCTTTATATTGAGTTAATCACCTCTACCCTGCTAGTAATATATTTAACCCCATCCCATCTCTGTCTATTTCCCCATCTTCTATCTTTTACCTATATTTGTATCTATTAGATTTTACTTCATAATGTAACAGATATCACAACTAATGGTAAATTATTGAATACAGATAGGGTAAGTTTGGGTGTTTCAGTCCATCTGGTATATTTATGGTAGAGTTCTTCATCTTCATTACTAAATTTATTTTTGTACTATTTTTTTTTTTCAATTGTTTTTTTTTTTTATTAATTGAAAAAAGAAATAATTTTGTTTTATTTTATTTTTTTTTCAAATATTTTTATCCAATTTTGTTTATTTAAATATTTTTAATTTTTATTTATTCATTTCTTTTATTTTATCTTAGATTTTTTTTATAATCTATTCATTTCATTTATCTTAATATATTTTATTCTATATATAATTTTCGTTATTTGTTTATTGTCTTTGGTTCATTTTTAAAGGAATGCCAGCTATACTTAAAAGTATTCATTTCTTCTGTTTTATTTTTGATATTTTGTATGAAATTCAGTTGTAGCTTTCTGTGTTTTTGTTATAATTGACTAACAATATTATGAATATGATAGCTATCAGGGCATGTTTTTAGTGAATTCATGCAATTGACCAGAGTTAAGTTGCTGCTACCATCAAAGAGCTTTACTAACTTACCATCCTGCTTCATGCATCTGGTACTCTGCAGTTTGAAATAAATTCCTTAAAAGCTGAGCTGTATTTTACATTTCATACTTGAAAAAAAAATCTTCAGCATGCTGCTTCTCATTGCTTATATCATTGTGTAAAAATTGTAGTTTTCAGTAAGATACACATCTGAATCTTCAATTTATTCCTGAATACTGAAATTCTGCAGATTTATGAAGATGATAAATTTCATGGTTGAAAAAATATTTGCTAGTGTTTTCTTTTAATTGTTTACAGTTTATGATAGACAATCTCTTTCTGAAAAGTTCACTGGATGTACTGATATATGAATGATTTTACAGTAAAACTCAGTAAAAATAGTATCAAATAAGTTTATAGAATTATTTCAGTCTGGAGGCCTTGTTTAAAAGAATCAATATATTATATTGTAGGCGAAAGATGTGGGTAAATATGCATTAATAGGAGCAGCTAGTATGTTAGGTGGTATATTACGGACCACCATTAGTTTAACTGTTATAATAGTAGAATGTACTGGTGATATCTCTTTTGGTCTTCCTATCATGTTGACATTAATGATATCCAAATGGGTTGGAGACTTCTTTACCACGGTAAATAATATATTTTATGTTGCATTACGCACAGTACACTGTATATGTTGCATTAGCACAGTACACTGTATATGTTGCATTAGCACAGTACACTGTATATGTTGCATTACGCACAGTACACTGTATATGTTGCATTACGCACAGTACACTGTATATGTTGCATTACGCACAGTACACTGTATATGTTGCATTAGCACAGTACACTGTATATGTTGCCTTAGCACAGTACACTGTATATGTTGCATTACGCACAGTACACTGTATATGTTGCATTACTCACAGTACACTGAATATGTTGCATTAGCACAGTACACTGTATATGTTGCATTAACACAGTACACTGTATATATTGCATTTTGCACTGTATATGTTGCATTAGCACAGTACACTGTATATGTTGCATTTGCACAGTACACTGTATATGTTGCATTTTGCACAGTACACTGTATATATTGCATTACGCACAGTACACTGTATATATTGCATTAGCACAGTACACTGTATATGTTGCATTAGCACAGTACACTGTATATATTGCATTTTGCACAGTACACTGTATATGTTGCATTAGCACAGTACACTGTATATGTTGCATTATCACAGTACACTGTATATGTTGCATTAGCACAGTACACTGTATATGTTGCATTAGCACAGTACACTGTATATATTGCATTTTGCACTGTATATGTTGCATTAGAACAGTACACTGTATATGTTGCATTTGCACAGTACACTGTATATGTTGCATTTTGCACAGTACACTGTATATATTGCATTACGCACAGTACACTGTATATATTGCATTAGCACAGTACACTGTATATGTTGCATTAGCACAGTACACTGTATATATTGCATTTTGCACAGTACACTGTATATGTTGCATTAGCACAGTACACTGTATATGTTGCATTTTCACAGTACACTGTATATGTTGGATTTGCACAGTACACTGTATATGTTGCATTAGCACAGTACACTGTATTGTAAGAGATTGCCAAAGTTTATTTGGTCTTGTGGATGAGAATTGTTGGTAACCTGGCCATCAGGTTTAAGGCAAAGATTGTTACTCAAATCATAGCATTACTTGGTATGCATGTGAATATTGATCAGGTTTTGCTGAAGTTTTAAATTGGCTAATCCAAAAAAGTTATTGCTCTTGATATATTTTAAGATTTTATCTGATCTTGATGTAGATTATGATGAGATCTCTTTCTAATTCCAAATTGGCATAGTATTTGACTCAGTTAGATAGATTTGTTTATGGATGTGGATTAAAAAGTAGCTGAAATAAGATGTATGATTTTCAGGGTTTGTATGATATGAACATAGAAGTAAGTGGTATACCTCTCTTGTCATCAGAACCCCCCATTCTTTGTGAACATGTCAAAGCCAGGTAAGCAAATACATTTAATTAAAACCAGACTACATCTTGGGCCTTATTCTCAAAAACTTAACTAAGATAAAAATGTAAATTTTAACAAATACAGTCACTGATTGGATAGAAAATATGAACTTAAAACTGATTAAAGTGATTGACCAATCAGATGACTGAAACACTAAAGAATTTCTGTGCATGGTTCAGAAAAAGTTATCAAATTAGCAATAACAGTACTTTAGTTTTTTAAAAGTTGAATGATAATGTAATTTATATTCAGTGAAGTGATGAGTCAACCAGTATTAGCTTTACAAACACAAGAAAGAGTAGGAACAATTATAGAAATTTTAGATTCAGAAACATATGGTGGTTTTCCTGTAGTGGATGTTAGAAAAAAGGTTTGTAGTTTGTAATTTTCTGTTTATGTTTCTACGAAAAAAAAAGCCCACAAAATCATTATTCTCTCTTGCCTTAACATAGTGAAGTATCTAAAATTGGGAAGTTGTAACTTGTACTAATGACGATGTTACAGACTCAATAGGTTTGTTGAGTAATGCTTCCTATGTATCTGTTTGGAGACTAAAGGGAGATAACTTTATTAATTTTCAGGATCAACATTATGTAGTTGGTAAATTAAGAGGAATTATTTTAAAAAATCAACTTTTAGTTTTATTAGAGAAAAAGGTATGTATCTTAATAGATACTTTATAAATTTTTAACTTTTTCCTTGTTCAAAAATGAAACATACAGCTATTTCACAAGGATTGTTGTTTGTTGACCAATGTAAACATTCTCATTGTTTTTGATATTTTGTAATACAAGTCATCTGATAATGACCAGTTCAGCTTATAGAGTATAACTACACTAATCATTTTATATTTTCAGATTTTTGCACCAGAAGGTTTACTCCCACCATCATCCAATATACAAATGAAAGATTTTGATAATCCTTATCCTATTGGTCAAAGACTACAATTAAAGGTAGACGATTTAAATTTGATTCATGTTTTGAGCTCAAGGTCTTGTGTGAGAAGTTGAGATTCAACAGAATCTCAGAAGAGAGTATTTTGAATTGCTTGCAGCTGATTTTCCAACCAGTTCTACAGTGTACTCTGTGATACCCAACTTCTTTTTATTCTGACATTCTGCATCACCATTTTATCCAGATTGATTTCCTTGTTATATCAGTTTAGAAATCTGAGTAATCTGACATTCTGTTTAATTCGAATTATGAGACTAATCAGTGGTCCTGATGTGTATATACATTTACAAGGGCTCATCCTGTGCTGGTGACATATCTTGGACATGAACCCTTAACAGAACTAGTAATTTTGGGAACACAGGCTAACTTCCCAATACTAGAAATAAGGCATAAAAACAAAATAAGTAACAGAAACAAAGAAACAAATATATTTTACAAGAATAACATTCTAGTTTCACAAGACTGTATCTTAAAGGGTTCCTTTCTACCAGTTGGTTCTAGGCCAATCCTCTTCGCATTGATCTTTCCCAGATTATCCTTACCCATTTATAGCTTGGTGAACTGGAATTATGAGAGAAGATTCAGTATCAGCGATTCAAATTAAACCTTGTGAAGATTTTAAAGTTCAAAGACTAATTGACAAGAGGTCATCTGGTGCTGCTGTCAAAGAAGTTCTGGGAACTATTATTAACCAAATTTGATATACATGTACATTGTGATGATTTCAGGATATCAGTGTTACTGAAGAAGAAAAAGAATATATAATAGATTTAAAACCATATATGAATATCAGTCCTTATACAGTGGGGCCTGTAAGTTACTTTTATTACTCTTTAATCAATACCAATATTTTAATAGTAGTAGACCTTTCATACTTCATCTGTATATCACATATGTGAAAAAATACCAGAATTGAGCATAAGAAGGTGTGCACATTATATTCAAAATGATATTGAACATATATATTTGACATAGTGGTCTTTTCTTGCTAGTCATTTAAAATTACACCTGATTCTATGGAATTTTAATTACTATAACACACATCTTTTGTTTCAGTCTTTCTCTATGCCACGTGTATTCCGATTATTTCGTGGTTTAGGTTTACGGCATTTAATCATCATTAACGATAAATTTGAAGTAAGTTTAAAATAAATACTGTCTGAACAAAAAAAAATCAAAACAAGTGTTCAACATTCAAAAGAGCAAAGAAACATATTTTTGTTACAAGAATTACATTTTCTTAAGGATCCCGTCTGCCAGCTGATCATTTTCCTAGATAATTTTGAAGGACTCCAAGGCTCCAGACTATCTTTGGAGCCATTACAGCTATTTCACAAGAAGAAAAGGAAATGCATCTGATCTCGACTTCTTCAGCTTGGATTGAACGTTTTTTTTACTCTTTATTTTCAGCCTGTTGGTATGGTTACAAGAAAAGATTTAGCTAAATTTAGATCTGAATCAAAACGAGGAATGTTGAAAGTTGAACATTTAACAATACAAGATGTATAGTGTTTAATATTGGTTGTGTTTTTACTGCTGATTGGATGTTGTTAAAGTTGACTGTATTACTATTTTATTTCAAATCACCATTTAAATACCTTCATGTTTAATTGCTTAAAGCTATCATACTCTAATTAGACTGGAAAATTTTTTCCTAAAAAATTTGGCGGCTGAGAGAAGGGATGTAAGAGCATGATAGCTTTAAACAACTTAGACAAAATTCAACAACTGAAAATGAAATGGATGAAGAATTTACAGCCTTCTCTTCTGCACCTAGATGGCTAATGAAAACGGGCAAGGCCATGCAGGGTGCAATAAGAGATTTAAGTCCGGTTAACTTTTGATGAGAAAGTTCTATTTTCGTTAACCAGTTTATCATTTTTATTAGGTATTAATGGAGTATATTGAATTTGAAGTTCAACCCTACTGTAAGCATGCAATTTCACATACAATTATTGCAACTTTTTGTTTCTCTTCACCTTGATCCATAGCAAATAAGTTTTTCTAGAAAGTATTCACTGATTATATTTTATTTAGCTTGTTCAAAGCAGTCACTACCAAACTACACTTATTGTCCAAAGAGAGTTCAGACAAACCAACTTCATATTATGTGTCAGCATTATTTAGAAATCCATTTTTGACACCAAAGATTTGTATTATATTTCCACCACACTTATATCTTTCAATATATTCTAAGAAATATTAGATTTAGTATTTGTTTATCCAGATCCAGAATGTCTGTGATACCAAAATATTTACAATTATTGCCAAATAAAGGCTGTTTTTAAAATTGTTAAACCAAACTGTTATTCTATACACTGTTGTATGTATATTTGATTATCATGGTCCAGCTCATCGGCCAATATTGAATGGCCAGTTCAATATTTGTCCCCAATAAGACCATACAGAACCAGATTAGGTCAGTAAAAATATACCTTCCTCCTTGTAGGAGTTTGGTCTGCTCTTATTTCTTTGACACACTACCGAATTCTGTTCCAATTTGTTTTATTGACTTTTTTCCGAGAATCTAATCTTGTTCAAGTACAAGGACCTTGGCAGTATCAAGACAATACATTATATAATTTTGTTTATTTTGTACAAATGAATTCAATAATATAATGAATAATACATAATCTAGATCTACTCATTAACAGCAAGGCAGTGAAATGCTGATATATTGTTGGGTAATAAATGCAAGACTGGTATCAATTGAACACAAGTTAACACTTGGTATCTTCTTAATATATGTACATATTTACATTGAAAATAATATAACTTCTAGTCTAAGCCAAGATATCATGGACCTTTTTAAAACAAAAGTAGAACATATATAGTACTTTAACTAACCAAAAAAAAAACGCAGGTCCTGTATTTTAAGCACGTCCTTAACATCTTGGTAAGACTATCATATAATGAAAATGAATTACAAAAATATTGATATTGTCATAAGTAATTATCAAATTTATTTAATAAAAGATTTGGTGCATTCAGAATTAAACACAATTTATTTGACAGCACTAGTTGCTTTAATCCAATTCAATTTTTTTCACAAGATTAATATCTGTACCAAATATACACAAAATATAACCACTGAATTCCTAAATTCTTTGTATCCATTTAACATAATCTAATAACTTTATTAGTAACAATTAAATAATCTTCATCCTGTAATTCTTTCAGAGCATCGTCAAACATATCTTTAGTAACAGGCTGAAATATACAAATTATTTCAATGAAAACTATATCATAATCTTCTTCTCTACAAACTTCACTTCTTTTGACAGCGAGGGCAAAACTGTTTATTTATATGGGTCAGAAGTAGGTTAAATACACTTAGTTGACATTTGGTCCATCTATTGCTATTTAGACTGTTAATCTAATTTCAATGCAGCCTCTTACAGTTGCATGATCATGTAGAGATTCAATCGATAATGAGAATTTGTAAATTGGAACTAGAGGCGAATTTGAAGGAATATATTTGGTATAAATGAAAACTTACGAAGTCAGATCTTTCTCGGAACTGTTCATATAATTGTTGATATTTTAATGTAGGAACTTTTCCTTTCTCAGTGATCAATTTTTTAAGAGACTGGGCAACCTCAGCTTTACGTTTCCTAGCAGCACCACTGATACCAGTTGTTAATATAGTGATATCTATTTTACCAGTTGATGGATCTACTGCTGCTTGTTTTAAAGCTTCTTTATACAATCTGTAAATATACATCATATTTCTAGTCAATCCAAATGAGTAAATGAGTACAAAGTAACTATCAAATGCCAAGAGATCAGGTACCAGCTGATGAAAAAGGATTTAATTAACCAACGGAATAAATGACAAAGTCAGTTATGTATGTTTGTGGCGTGATCTATTGCATTTACACACCAAGTCTAATGAGATCAAAATTCCATTCTTATATTTACACAAATTCGCGGGGTTTACATGAAATTGCAACAAATCTGACATTGCGTCATTATTGAGCTTGACTATGTCATGGCTTCGTGTGACAAACTACAGGAAAAAAAAACCACTGTGAGTGTGACTGGTTCATTTAAGGGAGTGATGGTAGATATGTAAATACTATTCGAGTTCCTCACTGCTTCAATATATTAAACAAGCCAAAGAAGTAATAAATTAAAACTTCATCTTACCGTCTGCCTTCTTCAACATCAGCAACTTCCACTGTATCAGACAATCTCATTCTAGCATGGGCTTCTGCTAATCTGATCAATGATTCTAGCTGTCTGGGATAGGCTGAGACTTGACCACGACTACTTCCGACTTGCCTCATTTCAACATAGGCCTGGATAAAAGCTTGACTGGCATCTTCACTAATCTTAGGATGAATTTCAGCTTTAGCATAGGTGATATAATCTCTTAATATTCCCATATCCTGTAACATAGAGACAAGATCTACTGAACAATATGAAACATTGGAATTTGGTAAAAAGGAACATTTTAAGACGTCTGGAGCTCAGTGATAGGGATTAAAAACTGGCAGGGGGGATGACTTTTTAAAGTGACAGGTATCAGAAATGTTCTTCTAGAAAATATTTTAACCTACAACATCGAATTGTCTGAAACTTTAACTTGCTTAGCACTAGGCATTAATTATTCAGAAGTCATTGATAGTTTAACCTCTGCTTAAATCTATATCAACAAGACAAGGACTTAGCAATTAACTTTTGGAATGTCAGGATGATATTAAATGCTTACCAGTTGTTCTTCCTCAGCCTCCTTTTCACTTCGGAAATATAATGATACAAGATGGCCAGCTAAACGTCTGTCATACAACTCATCTTGTGGATCTAATACAATAAATATCAAATCAAATCTGGAAATAAAAAAAAAATGGATTAGCAATCATGTAACACAAAACAGTCTTCCTTAAGTTGTAATGGAATGGCTCAGCTGGTAGAGAGTTGGGTTGTTGTCTGCTTCGAACATCTGTGCTATTTTCTAAATCATGACATGACATTAAGAATTCACCTTTTAATAATGTCTACACACTAACCTGGATAACAATGTATGAGGTAACTGAATATTCTCTGTAATAGTTCTATTTTTATTCCACTGAGATTCTACAGGATTGGCAGCAGCAAGAATGGAAGTCCTGGCATTCAGTGAACAAATAATACCAGCTTTAGCAATGGATAGAGTTTGTTGTTCCTGAAATGGAATATTAGCATAATAGAACATTTAAAATTATATAGTTGTCATCAATCCTTTGTGGTTTTAATCACAGCATCTGGTCTTGATGAGCTTTTATGACAATGGGCTTGTTTAGCTGTAAAAACAAGCGTCATTTTTTAGAATAAAATTGATGGGCAGACATCAGTTTTAATGAAATAAAACACATACCATAACTTCATGTAGTATAGATCTTGTACTGTCACTCATTTTATCAAATTCATCAATACAACATACTCCATTGTCACTCAATACTAAAGCACCACTGGAAAAATAAATATATATATTTCATGAAATTACATTTTGAAATTGGTTTCTTTAATTTAAATACCTGATGTTTAGGTTATGGATGAAGTGTTATATTTTCAGTTAATGTACCCCACACTTTATTTTAAAAAATTTAAAACTAGTGCTAGTCAAATAACATAACAGTACTGCTCCAGTTACAGAAAACAAGAATAAAATATTTCAAACAGGCAGCTAGTGAATGCAGGAGGTTAAGATGCATGACTTTAAAACTTACGTTTGAAGAACTAATTGTCTAGTTTCAGGATCTTTAGTAACGTAGGCTGTTAGACCCACAGCACTTGAACCTTTACCCGATGTATATTGTCCTCTAGGTACTAAGTTAAATACGTATTGTAATAACTGAGATTTACTGGTACCAGGATCTCCACATAGTAGAATATTGATTTCAGATCTACAAAATTAACCACATACATGTAGAATTTGTATTACCCCATGTATAATATAATTTTTAAGGCTCTCCTTACTAATCATTCAAATCAAATGGTGCCAACATTACCAGATGAAAAAGTCAATAGTAAATATTTCATTTGGATGCTGCTAAAGCTTAACCAAGTAATCACTTTTCAAAATATAAATTCGATTTTATACTTACCTAAAATTACCCCTTCCAGAACTAGTGAAATCTTTTCTATTACCACCAAATAACTGTAATAAAATTCCCTTTTTGATGTCGTCATTTTCATAGATACTGGGTGCTATAGCTCTGGCTAGTTGTTGATAGATTTCAGGTTTCTTTGATAATGTTTTTATCATTTCTACTCTTTCTTCACTCATTTTCATTACTTCTTTACTGTCAACAAAAAATCTCAGGGTTAAAATATAGGAATATATCATTTAAAGAATTTTTTCTGAAGTTCTTCTATTTTAACTGCTTTTCTCATTATTACATAGTTGACATAAACTGGGCATTATATTCATAATTTCCATATGTAATAAATCCTCCTGAATTCACATGAACTCTCTACAGAACAGAATAAATATAGAAGAGATTGGCGTAAATAATGTCCAAAATATCAAAATTGTAACCAGTCAGTCATTCTCAAAAGAAATTAAAATTCAGTCAATAATTACACAGCTGAGACAGCAATAAAAATTAAGAATGTTGAAATGAAATTAATTATGATCAAAATGGACTATATAGCACAATAAAGTATTTTTGAGAGCTTCTTTAAAGCAGAGTAAGGCTAGGATATTCCACCTTTATAAGGATAAATTTTAATGCATACCATTCATCACCATCTGAAGAAGCATCACGTAATCTTTTATCATTAATTTTACGGAAATGGATGACATCAATGTGTGTTTTATAAACTGATTTAACATTTCTCATTCTAGGATTAACACGTAATGGTGTGGCTCTATATATACCAGTTACAGTCACTCGGTCTCCAGGTTGTACTTTATCTACTAGATCATTATGAGCATAAACTATAACTGTATGGGGTGTCTGTCCTGGTGGCATATCATCTAAAATATACATATAAGAATATTATAAGTTATTTGTGGAAATATCTAGTTTACTAGATTACTAAATATATATCAGTATCTTTATCTAAGAAAGATCAATACCAAGAGATTTTAGAATTAAAACCAAGAGATGTGGCCAAGTTTTTTATCCTACTAGAGTTTTATTGCTGTTCTCTGTTACATAAAAAACTCTTAACATTTAGCCAAAAATTTGATAAAACTTGTGTAGCCATAATGAATAAGCCCAAGAAGTGGGATTATGGTTAGTTGGCTAATCAGGCCAATAAAAAACAGGCAATGCTGGGACAGCAACATTAACCCATTCTTATTTTATTTTTAAGTGGGGGGGGGGGGGGAACTTGCACAGCCTGTAGCAAATAATAGCCTTACTTTAAAGCCATATTAAATTACCTGGAGATTCTTGTAACTTGATCATCTGTTTATCACTGAATTGAGATCTATTGTGGATCATTGTGAAGGAGTGATTGGTGTTACAGTTGGTACATAAAGTAGGTTCAGCTATCCTTCCTCTATCAATCTCTACTGTAGCAGGGAAAGCACATACATGACATTGAAAGAAAGCTTCTCTCATTTCAGGAATCAAGTGAGATAATCTAATAACCATTCCACCAATAGTAATTAATCTATCAATATCTAGAAATAAAATTGGACACCGGTCAATTATTAGTTACAAGATTTGTGTTGAAGTAAAGTAAGCAAGGCATTTAAAAAAAAAAATGTTAACCATATTTCTTCTTTTCTAAACAAAACCAACAGAATCTTACTTTGTTTAATAACACCAATATCTTTGTTTAACTGTACTAATGATGTTATTCATTTAATACTATATTTATCTTGAAACTACATGTATCTTTTTTAAAGCGAATATCTAGAAGTCTTAGACATCTTTATTCAGCCATTATTATGAACCAATGACATCAACAAAGATATTAAAAACAAACCTTCAGGGTTTAAGGCTCTCATATTTTTGGTCTTCTCAGCATTGAAAGTACGAATCTGCACTTGATGCTCTAAAACTGTATCAGGGAATCGGTCAAAGAACATTTCATTGATAGCCATATCAAAAGCCGGAATCACTTCCTGTGGGTACCCGACAAGTTGTTTGTATAAATCAGGATCAAATTCACGCAGATGGGCACAGTTGATGTTCAAAAATGGTTCACCTATTACATGAATCTGAAAAGGTGACAGTTAGACATGTCATCTGGCAAAATGTTACATAAGTGGAGAAAGGATTGTAAAGAGGTCTTATTCTTATTTGAAAACTTAACTTGAGATATTTTAGTGCCCCAGGCATTTGATTGGTCAATCACTAAAACTGTTTTTAGATTTAGTTTTGTTATAAAACCCGAAAATTGTATTTCTTAACATCTAGAATTTTATTTGAACTAGTTTTCCAAGAATAAAGAACCTGATCTTAATATACAATTCAATGTCAGACATCTGTGGGTTTTATAATATATGAGTGAAACTGCCATATGACAGATAATGTACCAATCTTCTATAAAGAAGTTGATGGGAATTATCTTTCGGCCAATGTTTGAATAACTATGTGTGCTCTCTGGATGAGACGCTAACATACCTCATCTAATCTTTGTAAATAATAAGGTTCACTAATATCCATTCCTTCAAACTGTTCATCATCAGCTACACTCTGTTTATCTATATATTTACTGATAAATCTTTTAAATTTCTCTTTACATTGACTTACAACTACATCAGTACCCCAAATCACCAACTGTGGTCCAGCATTAGGATCACTGCTGATTTCACTGGTTACTTTAGTTGGTTCCTGAAAGTCACAAGAATTAATCTAAATAGCTTTTAAGGCATCAGTTTATTGTCCTGTCTAAACAACTAGACATATTTTCAACCAACATCTCTGACAAAGGGAACCCGGGTATAAAAATTGAAAGTATTACCTCTGCCTATGCAGGGTTTGAACCCTGTACCTTCAGTTCAGTCTAACTCACTGAGCCACCAAGAAAACAACACAGTAACATGCACATTATAAATAGCCTTTTAATAAGAATTCCATAAAAGAAAAAGAAAGTTATAGTTATTTGAGTGTTGGTTCTATACCTTTTCCAGTGAATATCAACATGGATACAAGAAATAAAGGTCAAATTTTTACACTTACCGAGGGATCTGAACCACCAATAGCAACTTGTTTCATCTTTTTAGTAGATCGAATATCTGGACGTTGACGAATTGGTGTAGCACCCAATCCTGGGGTACGAGGTGTGTTAGGTCCTCTTGAACTTGGTGTTCCATAATTCAAAGGTGAACTCAAATCAATTTCACTTGTTGGAACTGCGTAAATCAAAATATCTGTTAGCAACTGAACATTTTTAGGCATGTCATTAGATCATTTTGTTAAATGGTGAACCATGTTAATGACCTTTAAGGGATTACTGAAAGGATAACATGATATGAATAAAACAGATTAAATTAACACATCTCTTGATTTAAGAATCCCACTTACTGCCACCCTTAGGACTTGAAAACAGAGACTCGTCTCGTACACCAGACGGAGGGGATGAAGGCATTGGAGCCAATTCACTCCCTGGAGAGGCATCTATCCTTCTTTTCTTGGCACTACCCTTACTAGATGCTGGAACAGAAAGAATAAGCATTAGAAAATACCTATAGTTTAAGCTACATGTTGAGGTCTTTTCTACAAGTAGTTTTAGTTACATGGCTTACTTAAGGTAGGCACAAATCAATTATGTAGTATTAGTGTCAATTACAACTGAATACGTTTCTCAAAATCAAAAAAATGTCTCTCATACTTACGTGTTGTAGCTTTTGAACTCCTTCTCGAGGCTGAAAATGAAAATACAAAAATCACTTAATTAAAAGAAGGTTAAGAAAAGTAATAGAAAGTGCCAAGAAAAGGCAAAAAGGTGATCAAGAAAGTTCTTAAGGAATGGTCGACTCATTTAACCTGTAGGCTAACACTGTGTCAGTGTTGGGTCTGGATGGGCTTAAAAGACAGTTAAATTTAATTTAATGAAAATAAAAAATATAAAATCAAAACACATACGAGTTTTGGGGGTTTCCACATCTTCCGTGGCAGGACTTGCTGGTTCTGACGTTCTACCCCTTTTGCTTCGTCGTCTGGATGGTGTTGAAGCAGGGGATGACATTTTTATTCAAAAGAACTTAAATAAAATTTTAAAATATGGTCTTGAACTATTTCCCTATATGATCACAAAGAATGGAGAGCGAGCTATTTCCCGCGAAATTATATCACGTGTTCAATAAGCGCGGGAATTGTTACGAACAAATTTCAATCAAATAAGATAATGAAGCGATGATATCTATTAGTTGAATGTATCTGTAAATGAGATTGTTTGTTAATGAATACTTGAAAATTAATATACGATGTTCAAAACTATGATAAAAATATGAAGGCTTTTATCAAAATGAATAAATAAAAAAATATAGGTACATTTCTCGACGATTTTTTCCAATTATAACTAGATTGTACGTGTCCAAAATACTCTCCGGTTATCAAGACGTGCTAGTTATATTACTGCAGGAACTTTAGACTGGAAAATCCAACAACAGCACATGTCCTATGATTCAGTGATTTGTTTATGTTTATAGTATGTATTAATGAAAAGGTCAAAGCATGGTATTAACATTGTTCCAATCCCATTCGATTTGTCACACTATCACAAAATCAGATGATTAAGGATTACTGAGGATACAGTCAATAATTTATTGGCCTCAAATTTGACAATTACAAATTTGAATGTAGGCCTAATTGTGAATAATTAAATTTTAATATTTCAATGGCATATTATTGAATGTTTTGTTAATTTCACCCAATAAAACTGTTCTAATCAATTCAGTATTTCAGTGAAAAAAGTCTTTGAATTATCTGCTACAATTTACCTGTAAAATGCTACCAAGTATTCAGAAATTAAGAAGTGCTAGCAGGTTGGGCTGGAATTTGTTAGATAGATCACATCTTGCTGTATTTAAAAACAAACAACAATATTGTTCACAGGGAAATGACAATGGTGATGTTACTTCAGACATGACACTCTCTGAGCAAGAGGACGTTTCAAATAACTCTAACTTACAATCTCAAATAGACAATATGATAATTGAGGAGCCTTTAAAAGAAGAATTTCCTTCAGATAAAACATTATATAACCCTTCGCTTAGAAGAGATCAAACTCGACATGCATTTCGTCCTAATGTTGACCCTAAGGAAACTAATTTGTTATTGTTTCCTGGCCAGGGAAGTCAGTTTGTAGGGATGGGGAAACAGTTGTTGGAGTATCAAGGTGCTAGGGAAATCTTTGAAGCAGCTAATGATATATTGGGTTACAACCTGCTAGATCTATGTCTTAATGGTCCTCAAACAGAACTAGATAAAACTGTACATTGTCAACCAGCTGTATTTGTAACTTCTATTGCTGCTACTCAGAAATTACAGGATCTTTACCCAGATGTGAGTATTAATCAATTGAAATTAATTTTATTTGAAAGAAATCAGAAATAAGAAAGAAATGACTCAAAGAACTTTATCATATTTTTATATTTGGGACATTGATTTTAAGAGTCTTGCATTTAACATTAGTATATAAGATATCTGATGGGAAATCTGAATAATGCAAATAAAAGCCATAGATAAACTGTACCAGTATACAAAAAACAATTTGAGTAAAAAATTATGATTTGTTAAGATTTCAGATTTACTGAAATCATGATTTCCTTTTGCAGCCATTATTTATGTTTAAAATGAGTGTGGATTAATCTGTATTATCATTCATATTCAAGAAGATAGTTGATTGAGTATTTATGTAATTTTTAGGTCCTGAATACATGTATTGGTAGTGCTGGGTTTAGTGTTGGGGAATATGCAGCCTTGGTCTATAGTGGTGTTATACCTTTTGAAGATGGTGAGCTTTACTGCCATACAAACCTTCATTATCTTCAAATTCTTTTTTCTTTTGAAGGAGCAATCTTACTTTTTAAAAAAATGGTAATAGAAAATCTTTCTGAAAGCAATCAGACAACATAAATGAGGAAAGATTTTTCTATTCAAAATATAGGATATGCTTTCCAAAACAATTTTCATATTAGGTAATTTATGTTTATTTTCAGCATTAAAGATAGTTATGTTACGTGCTAAAGCGATGCAGAGAGCCTCCGAGATGGTACATAGTGGTATGATGACCGTCTTTCTCAATCGTGAATCCAAATTAAAGCAAGCAATGTATGTTGCCAAAAATTATTGCAAAGAAAAATTAGAAATGGAAAAGGCTTATTGTGGGGTAGCTAATTATATATCATTTGATTGTAAAGTGATAGCAGGCAATATGGAGGTAAGACAAGTGACTTGTTAATGTTCATTGAATGTAATGTTAGTGCCAAAGCATTGGCTTTAGAAATTTTACAATAATTTCTGTGCTATTTCAATTCTGGGTTTCTTTCAAAATGAAGAGTGCCTTACAATAATGATGAATAATTTTATAAGCAATTTTGATACAATGAGCATGGTTCATAAGTTTACATATTAAATTTAATTTTATCAGTAAATTGATAAATAGTCGATGAAAAGTTTAATTGATATTATAAATTTTCATATTTCAGGCATTGAAATTCATACAGGATAACAAAAAACTATTTAAAATAAATAGAACTAAAATGGTTCCAGTAAGCGGAGCCTTTCACACACCTTTAATGATTTCGGCCTGCAAACCTGTCGGAAAAGTTTTAAAAGAAGTTTCGTTTTCAAAACCCTTGTTCCGTGTACATAGTAATGTGACGTCTAAAGGTTATAAAACTTTTGGTGACATGGTTAATCTCCTTGAGAAACAAATTATCAAACCTGTAATGTGGGAACAAACATTACATGTATTATTAGCTCGCAAAGCAGGTCAAAATTTTCCTCAAATTTTTGAAGTTGGACCTGGCAATCAACTTGGAACTATTTTAAAGATGGTGAATTTTCAAGCATATAAAAGTTATACTAATATACCTGTTTGATAATGGAGAGTATTAAGTTGCTATATACTTTAAAAAATGACAATATTGTGATTGGAGACTTTTTGCGTACAATTTATCAATTGGAAGACTGGGTGTTAGAGGTGTTGTGTTGTCAGAAGTGAGTTGAATTGTTGTCTGATTGAGAACAAGGTGATGTTAGCTCAGATACCCCTCAAAATGTAACACTATCTTGTGTGAGATGAAGCTTTGTGTTTGTTTTCAACACTTCTACCTGACACAGAATCAATTGTTTATTCTACTAGGAATGACTGTTATTTTAGTGATTTGTGATATTACAGAATTACTTTAGTTAACACAAAAAAATGCTGCCACTATATAGTAATTTGTCGATTAAAAGTCCAAATAGAAACAGTGTTAGAAGTTAATACCTTAGGAAATCAGAGCTCTATAAATTGTTTCTAGAATACATAACCAAGTCTATGACCAGACGATTGCTACTGGACCCATATTGGTGCTGTAAAAGAATGATCAGTCTCACATGTTGTACTTTGTGGTGGGAATGAAGTAAAAATGGCTCAGTAAATAGGACGCTTACTCGGTTACATGAGGGTCAAGGGTTAAAACCCAGCAAAGGTTGAGATTAACTCCTGGATTTATTCTACCGGGGTTCCCACTGTCAGTGATGCAGGCAGGAGGCGCAGACATGGATAAGGTGTCATGTTGCTTGGATTGGACAATGGACAATCCCCATTTGTGTTGGGGAAACACAGTGTCATGCTGCCATAAAAGTGACAGTGGCAGTATTTTTCAGTTTTCCATCTGTGGTCTTAAACATGCACGTTTCACACAAGTCCAGATTATAAGCGTAAAGCCCATCCAATTGATAATATACAGGGAAGCCAAAGTGAAGTTGCAAACTTGTAGTGTAAACATTTCTTTATTAAACTAAATAAATGCATAACTTGAAGATCTAGAAATATATATATAACATGTATAACAACAATTAAAAATAGGAATTCATGAGATAAATTGTTAGATTTTATCTTATTGTTTAGATATAGATTATATAATTCCTTCTTATAGCTTAGTGGCTGTGGAGAGTTTATTTTCAGCTTTCCAATGATATTATCTGCTTCTTTTCTATTTAGTCTGAGCCTAGAATCTTGACCTATAAGCTTCTTTTGGTTATCAATCATAATACATGATACATATCCCTCATGACAGAACAGAGGTATATTGTGTAATATCAGGTAATGTCTTGATGGACTCACCGGTTCAGCTTTGTTCATAACAACACAATTTATAACTAATTCAGCTTTTTTCACAGCACAATTTTAAAAACTAGTGATCCAAAAATATTTATATAAAAGCATGTTCCCTTTTCTATCTTTCAACAGATTTAAGATTAAAATGGTGTTTACAAAACATATATATATAATAGAATAATCACTATAACAAGAAAATACACACAACATAACAGTATGCATGCTTTATTAAGTAATTTCAAGACTTATTCTATAAGCTGGTATTTTGCCGGAATTTTCAACTTGTCAATAATCATATACAGCAAAACATTCTAAATAGAGAAAAATAAAACTTCAAGTGTATAGACAAATCTTATTCAAAACAAATGGAAGAAAAAGTATTAAGGACAATCAGCTGCAACAATTTTAGTATAGTACCATGATCATTTCTGATTTGATTTCTGGCAGACAGTTGAAAAGTCAAAGCCATACAAATTTAGAATAAGTCCTGTTTTTACCTATATGTAATTAAATGACTCTTTATAAGCTTATCTTTAAATAAATTACAATAATTATTTGAAAATATACACTCTTTATATAGACAGTGACACAATTTTTGCATATATAACATTGCTTCAGCATTCATTCACACAATATTTAATGGTAATACTTCACATGGAGAATTTCTTTGATCTTTTGGGTAACATGGAATAGTTATATAATCAATTACATAATAATTGGTTTAATGTTAATGTCACTGAAAGTCATCTGGTACAGTGGTATATCTAATACAAAAGAGCACCTTGCACTTTTGAATAAAAGTTATTCAAATAAGGATGCAAGTGCATTAGGACAAACACCTCCCTTCAACGTGACCTAATTTTTCATGTATAATTTCTTCATAATTCTTAGGTTTTTGTTTTATAGATAGGTTCTGAATTGTGAACTTGATTTCAAATTGATTCTAAAACGTGAAATGTGAAATGTTAAACTGAAATTTGAGGCAATGATAATTATTGTACCAGAAAAATATAACACACGAAGGTCTGTTTATTTCTTCAATTTTCTAACTAACTACATAGTATCTAAATGATCTCAGTGCAAATTATCTATGAAATTGAGTTAACTTAAAGCTATACTACCCTTTTGAATTTTTAAAACTGTAGACTTACCCAGGGTCAAACCTATATGACAGAATCCTTTCATAATCAAATAAATCCATAAAACTAAATAATAATCTGTTAAACTAAGTAATTTTGTTCATTAGAAGAATTTATTCAATAATTACCAAGTTAATTGATGGTCTTATATAGAGATACTATTCTTCAGTTTTGGCATACAAGTCCAAATGATAGAATAGAATCTCTATATAAGACCATCAATTAACTTAGTAGGATTTCCGTAATATGCTAATGAAGTAGGCCACGGAACCTTATATGGTAAACGTTCAAGAATACAGACGTCGAGTTTACAGATGTCGAGAATGCAAAGTCAAGAATACACAGTTGGTAATGTTATTAATGCAAAATGCAGAAGTTAATATTGTTAGAAAACGATTTCAAGTTGGCGTTTTCATTGTTATAATTGACAATCTAGAAAACCGAAATGAGTAATTGTTGACTTTGCAATTCAAATTGCGACATTCTGATTTTGTAGAGAAGGAATTTTGTAAAATGTGACATGTGGAAATATGAATTTTTGACTTTGCAATCTTGACTTTGCACACTGTTTTGGCAACGATACCCCTCCATACTTATTGAATAGGTTTGAAACTTTAAATTCTATGTTGTTTCTAAGAAGCAGTATACCTTTAAAACATAAACATGATAAGAGAACAATCATACATTCATACAGTAACAAGAAGATAAATAAATATAAAAAAATAACAAATAAATATGTGCAGTTAAAAATAAAAATCAGCACCATTGATACAAAAAATCATCACTAACTAACTTGTGCCAATAAAAAATGCATTTCTTAAATTTAACTGTTGCTTATATTCACATCTCAGTTTTTGAGACACTGAAAGCATAGTTCATAACCTAAATAATGCTATTTAATGATAAGATATAGACATATGAAGTCAATGACATCACTTAACACTTCAAAAGCTTAATTAACTCTTAATTAAAGATGCAAAATATGATAAGTTTTGTAAGGTGGTGATTTTACAGCAGTGACTCTACATTCCCTTTTTTGGGTAAACCTTGATCTGGATTCAATATTACTGTGTGATTAAGGTCTTAACAAACCTACTTTTGCCAGTAAATAGGTTGCTCCAATTAATAAAGCTGTTGTCTGAGATTTTTCAAATATTTCAATGTGTAAATCAATAATTATTGCCAATGTTTATTCAGAAATTGTTAAAAATAAACTACCATTTGGTTAAAAATTATAGTCTTAAATGCCAAAGTTTCAGATTTACTAGAACATGACCATTAAATACAGCCAGATCAACAGCACCACATTATTGGGATTTCATCAAACCATGATTCAAATGAACTAAGCTTAAGCTTATTTTCAAAAAGGCATAACTTGTTACTGCAGTTAAAAAAACAATTTCTATAAAATAGTAACATTTCAGAAAAGAGAAAGCTTGCAAATTCTTGTCAGTCACAATTTATTTCAAGTAGATCATCTCAGAGGAATTTAACCCCCCAATTCATCAGATTAACAAAGATGCGAAGCAATTTCAAAATTCAGTTGCTTTCAGGTTCTGCCAGTTACATGGTGGCCCTGAGATCCACCTTAACATGTTACAATAGTGCTTTAATCATGCAATAGTGCGCTTCTAAATTGTGAACTAGCCATTTTATATATTTATGTTATTATACACTTGATACAGACTAGAAATTAAATACTAGAGTCAAAAGACATAAAAATCATTAGATTTGAACTAACTTGACTAAAGCTACTTCAATCAGACAAAAGCTTATGAGAACTATTTCTGTAGAAGTCAAGTCCAACAACATACGAAAAAGGAAGCATTAGTTCTGTCTAATGATAGTGAGTTAGTTTGCTAGACATAAACTAGGAGATAACTAATAAAAATAATAACCAATATATTGCTATCACATTAACACCTAAATCTATTCAGTCTACAGTTTGGTTGAGTTATATAAAATTACATGGAAAAGTCTTCTATAAGAAACATCTCAAAGTGTTTGGTTTAAGTCTATTTTCAATTCTTCATAAACATGTACTTTAATTGCCATTTGGTTTCTTTGAACATTGCCGATAATCTCATAAGTTCAGGGTCCCATTCCTCAAAATATTATTCACAAGACTAAATTTATTATAGGAAATTTTGTGCAATGGGATCATTTTTTTTTTTTTATTAAGAATAAGGTTTTTTTTCTTTGCCAGTTGAGTAGACAGTTTGATACAGGTTTATATGGTTTAAATCTACCTGCTGGTAACCAGAAAAATATGGTTTAGTTCTTCATTGTCACTACTATGATTTTGCATGATCACAACCATGATCTGTTACGTATGTACTTGGAATTATTCCCAAGAAAAGATGGGTAATGCAGTGAATCAAACATACCAATATTACTCACAAACTGGTGTTTACATAGGTGGATATATAATCCATTTCACAAAATCTAAGGAAGGTTTTATTATTGTGGACATTATAAGGTTTTGAACCAGGTCAGAGCTATCCAGCTAATTTAAGCTATCAAGCCAAGACGGCTTACTTTGGCTGAGAGGAAAGTATGAAGACTAAAGACTAGTGGTTTTGGACACATGTTTAAATCTAACTCCTGAAAAATAAAATAATAAATATATTAACAGATCAAGTATATATAGAATGGTCTAAATTATCTGTTAAGTTTACAATTATTTTGCAAATTGTGGCAAATATGAGGTATGAGTTTTCAGACTACACACGTATATCTTGAAAGACAAAAAAAAGAGGTGGGGTGGATTCAAGGTACACAATAATCATGGTTAAATAGTGCACATATTTAACATTTAAGAGATAAACAAATTGCCTACCTGTTCAGAATCATCTACAAAATCTAACCATAATAGTCTGTGCCCATCATCAGCAGACATTTTTAATTTCTCAAATGGGAAAGTCCAATGAACTGCACCACCATTTTTATCCTCTAACAACGTAAATCCACTTTCATAATTAATAACCAACTTAGCTTTCTTTCCTTGCCAGGTTACAGCTTAGGTACAAAGAAAAAATCAATACTATAAATCAACTGTCTAGTCTATAGGTCAAAGTTCGATCATTATTGAAAAAATATCAAGGAATACTGCTTGTATCTTACTTTGTCTGGAGATAAATCTCATTTTTAAAAAAAGAGCAACATAGACCAATTTAAGTTCTTTGGTAATTTTGCAGTTAATTGAAACAAATTCAAAGAGTGCTACGAATTCAAAAATATTTTCAGATAAAACAAATATGCCTTCACAAGGTTATCAGCTTAATATGAAAACTGGTAATAAAGTAATCTAGACCATACTCACGAGTAATAACTTCTTTAGTCAATACAGCAGCACCATGTGAACCCTGAACCAATGCTCTAGACCAATATGCTAGATCTCTTTGTGTTTCTACTCTAAATACATGTGTTTCAACACCATTTCTGGTCCCAGACCTAGTTCCAAATGACATGACGTCATGACCATTACTCATCTGCTTTCCCGAGTGAACCAATCTGTGAATTGGACAAGAAGGTTCAGTCATTCGCATTAGGAAGTGAATAAAAAAGAATATCTCATGTCACTTATTTTCTGAGTAAAAGGGACTTCAATATGATCAGGACAATCTAGTCAAATTAAGGTATTCCTAATAGCTTTCATCAACATGGAACCACATACAGAGATGCATTGGCTTATGTGAGAAGCTACTAACTTAAATGTAGTAAAATCCATAATGATACCAATATGCTAGAGGTTTAAATCTTACCTTGTTGCAAGTAATGGATGACTTTGGAAAGGGGTAGCCCATTCCTCTTTACTACTAGGAGCTGTATCATACAGTAACATATCTGTATCACTTAAAGCTATACATACTGGTTTCCAGGATGATGCACCCTGCTCATTTTGTAACTGAAACATGTCAAAACACAATTCTCATTGATAATATAAATGAAACAAATGACCATATTAAGATAAAAAATGCTGTGGTACACACCTAAATGATTAATTTTGTGATTTTTGTTTGTTCTGATGAATCATTTCTGACAAGAGCTTCTGAAACATGTGTAAATTGTACATTCCTAATAAAAAATTTAGATCTGTAAGTCACTTACTTGTTCAGCAAGCCAACCCATGTGATGAATTTGTGTCTGATTTGGTGAGGAACTGATAATTTGGTTAGCTTCAGCTATTGCATGTTGTGACAGCATAGAGATGGTCCCATGAATTGTGTTAAACCATTCTGTACATATGTTTGCATCTGGAAATCTCAGGATACAAGAACTTTTACCATCAGGCGAATGAATTTCTAAAGTCCTTTTTTCAGGGTCTGGCATTGTCAAATTTCGACATGAAAAACAAAGTTTTAGTGGAAGTAACTTGTACTCTATTAAACTGGACTTAGAACCATCTTTGGGTGCTTCCTGTGAACCCCATCCGATGTCATTCAATGGAGAACTCTTTCTGAAATAGGGTGTCACTTCTCGAAGATATTTCACTGAAATTGAAACAAAAAAAAGTCAATAAGTTTTACTCTTTTTTTTTTTTCTTTACGTTTATATCTTATAAGTACAGGGAAAAGTATGGATAAAAAGTGTCAATCAATAGAAATATTTTGTAAAATTAGAATTCATATTCACCTTCAAGTTCCACCACTTTCCCAGCCTTTTTAAGTGCCCTGACAGCTTCATCGTGAGTGGCTTCTCTTAAATCTTCACCATTGACACTCAAAATAGCATCCCCAACATACAGTTTCTCAGTTTTATCTGCTGCCATGCCTTTAAATATTTTACTAATAAGAATTGGCATCTTATTTTCCCTGCCCCCTTTAATACTGACACCCAAACCATTCTGTTCTTCCTTCTGAACTTTGACAACTCTTTTCTGACCGGCAATACTGTCAGGCAAGTCTGGGTATCCATTGACGATTCCAACCCGATGTTCACCATTTCCATTTAACAAAGCTGGCTGTTCAGCTCCATCGACTAGTGAAAGTGACAAGGAATCATCATTTAAGGTTATATTCACTTTGTACCACTGCTGTCTAATGAATACTTCAAAGTCTCCACAACCGGCCATTGCAGCAGCGGCCATGTTGACCTTATAATTGATCACGTGATATGGATTAAGGAGTATTTAGTTTATGTGCCTGACTATGATAACAAAATAATTATTTATTGATAGACATTCAAAAATATTAGTAATTTTGAATCTTAAAACTGTCTTTAAATTTTAAGTAAATAGTAACAGGTACCAAAAGATAGGATCTTTGCAGATAATTGATCTAGAATATAAAAACACCCGAACCGCTCCTTATAATAATCATTAAAGCTAACGTGAACATAAAACAAGACTTATTAAAGCTAACGTGAACATAAGGTAATGTGACTTATCGTAAATGGAACAAAATGAATTAATTTGCTTCAAATGTTACTTCTTTTATGCCTTATTATGTCTTCCTGTAACGGCAAACATATCTCTCCTTTAATGTTTATTCCTGCACTAAATATCATGACTAACTCATTGTAATGAAATATGTATAAGAAACAACTATATTTTACAAGGATAACAACTTAGGTTCACAAGTCCGCCGTGACAGGATCCTTTCTACCAGCTGGTCCTTGGCCAAACCTCTTGGCATTGATCTTTCCCGGATTATCCGTACCCATTTACAGCTGGGTGGACTGGAATTATGAGTGAAGATGACTTATTCAAGGTCATCGAACTTTCACACATCGATCGAGATTAGAACTCACGTCCGACATTTTCAACGGATCCAAGCAAATGACGTCATGACGTGAAGAACCAACGCTCTAACCGCTGTGCTATAGAACCCCTCAGGAAGTGCAGGAAGATGGCAATTGTGTTACCTTTTTTTTTTTTTTTTTTTGGATTGTTGCAACTGATTACATGGTTATTAATTAATAGGTTGTCAGTGATCAGATCAGGGCATTTGTGATTAGCAATTAATCGAATTGAGTAATCAATAAATTATACAATTTGGTCTAAAGTTTATAAATTATTCAATACAATGAAACTGTAGTATAAAAATACAAGCAGACGTTTTTTTTAGATTAACCAGTCATTAAGATTAAACAACAAATCTTGTAAGTTATTCAAGTCTACCATTTTGATACATTGTCGTAAAATGTGCTAAATCCATATTTCACATAAATTGTTTAGGAGAATGATTGATGAGGTTAAAATGAAGTATTCGATATACTTTGATGACATTTATCCATTATCTGTTCGACAAGTCGGATACATTGTTGCACTTTTTACGACAGTTTATTTTTGGACGACTCGTATCGAGAGACGCCATAAACAACATGTCTGCTCAACTCTTCTTCATTGTGATAAGACAAAACTATTGATCGCCCAGGTAAGATTACAACGGATCGATTTATGGGGTTAAATCCTTTGTCTAGTTAGGCACAGTATGAAAATTTGGTTTGTTGTACCTCAGAATTAATTTGTTTTACGGGATTTTCTTGAAATAAATACGAAATTTTTGAACTTCTGTAATTTGATAATTGACATAAATAGGATAAGTATGCCAAGACAAAAGCCAAATATTGACATTGTATTAAGCATGGATGAGTGGCTTTTCAATTGTCAATTATATTTTATTATATATAGGTCGCTGACATGTGATATATGCTGAATAACTGACAAAGAAATTAAGGATAGATGCTTGCTAAATCATGCCACCAAGAAGACCTTCCAAAAACAGTGAAACACAAAAGGCAAGAGTATTAGCCAATAGATATGAAATTGTCAATAAATTGGGAAGTGGCAATTTTGGCACAGTTTTTGTGTGCAAAGATTCTTATGGTGACAAAGAAGAGTGAGTATTGCATAGGCTGAAATTTTTATACATATCTGGTTAAGACGGATGATTTTTGATGATGAGCATTGAAAGATGATTCTTATATGGTTTGACATAAAAATATTCATTGAACCCTCATTTGTGTATGACTAAAAATTTACCAGTTATATAGTCTTGTAACTAAAAGGAACCTCCAAAAAATATATACCCCCCCCCCCTCTCTATAGGACTTGTTGTGTAGTCTTGTGCCCTGTTTTCAAACAATTGCCCCTCCCCTGAGATCTGGGCTCCTGGGCTACACACCTGTATATAGATAATAATCCCTATGAAATTCATCAACCCAACTTTTACATTGCCAAATATACAAGTGGAACATTAACTATATTTAATCATGTTTTCATTACAGTAAGGTAGTGAAAGAAATTTATGTTGGTGAGCTGCACCCTGAAGAAACTGTTGATGCCAATCATGAAGCCAGATTATTATCGCGCTTAAAACATCCCAATATTGTCAAATATTTTGACAGCTTTATAGATGAAACTCTGGAGTATTTTTGTATTGTTACTGAGTATTGTGAGGTATTGTTTTTTAGGATTTTTTGACACAGAAATGCAGACATGTGCCATGATATTTCTTCCCAAACCTTGACCCCCTTAATCACATTATAATTGATGCAAAATAGGTTTTAATTGAATTTTACATATTTTAGTTAGTTTGAACAGATAGTTCTAAAGAGATAGCTTTGAAAATATAAAATGAGATTATATTCCAAATAATCTATATTAGCTATTGATTGTCGTCTCTCCAAAAATGAAATGAATGTCCTACTCTTTGCACCTAATGAACTAATGAAGACAAGCAAATTTTGTCAGGACAGCAGCATTTAAACCTACTCTTTTTTATGGTCTTATGGCTCAGTTTGTAGTGCACAGTGCCTTGGTTGATTGTCCCATCCAAACCAGAAGACATTTATCATGTCAGACGTCTGACCTGCATCACTGATAAAGAGAAACAAGGTTGAAAAATCTGAAACCTTATATCAGCCTTTGCAGGGATTTATTTAACCCTGAACCCTTATCCGAAAGTCATGTCAAGTTGAGAAACCAAGAATTGTGAGTGGATGGTAAATTTTGATAAATCATCCACTGACAACACAACTGTTGAAAATTAGATCTCCAATGTATAACTTGTGTGAATTGATGAGAGAGATTCAAATACATCTTTTATTTAATCTGACTCTCTGTTTAGGGTGGTGATTTAGATTCGAAGATTATAGAAACTAAGAAGAAAGGTAGATATATAGAAGAAGTAACAGTATTAGATTGGTTTGTTCAGTTAGTATTAGCAGTGCGTTATTTACACAGTCAAAGAGTTCTACATAGAGATTTAAAATCAAGGTGAATTCATCTTTTAATTTGGAGATTGGAGTGACTATCACTGAATGCAATTATTGTAGAACAAGAAAAAAGGTTATATATAAAAATAAAAGCACTTGGAACTTGTAGAACAACTTTAAAGATTTGTAAGATTAGTGCCAAAGCAATTTTTAATTCTGATCTGTTTTGTATAATCTATTCTTAGCTTTAGAGAAAGTGAAAATCTGCCTTTTATTGAGTGATAGGCACTTTTAAACATAGCAAGTCAACTCAGCTGTATCGATATATGTCAGGGCTGTTGATTACAAAAATTCCCAATTGGACATTTAAATGTGTGAATATTGATTTTTTCCTTGTTTTCATCAAGAATGTATCAGAAATGCATAAAATATTAGAGATTTGCATAAAAAAATGTCCCAAATATCCAAATTGCAGTCAGTCATTTTAGAACTCCAATCAGACATGACTGACAAATACAGTTAAAAAAACAGCCCTGATATATTGTAACAGTTTTGGATTTGGTATCTTTGAGAACAAAAGTTATATCCTTGTAAACTGGCTATTTCCTACCTTGGTCTTGTAATCAAGTACTGATATATGGGATGCAAAAGAGACAATATCAAACTATGGATTGTTAAAATTTTAATTTACATGTTTTTCCAGGAATATTTTTTTACGCAAGAATAAGATAAAGATTGGTGATTTTGGTATATCTCGTATTTTGATGAGTACTGTAGACTATGCATCAACTTTTACTGGTACACCATATTACATGAGTCCTGAAGTTTTAAAACATGAAGGATATAACTCGAAATCTGATATTTGGTATGTTGTATACATGTATTAACTTATTTGGTAGTACAAATGGTCTGTGAATGACTAGACACTAATTGATTTATTACAATTATTATTAGGTGGGTTTGATTTTGATAGCTCAGTTTAGTTATTTGTTGATCTTTTTTTAATTAAAATATCTGTCTGGTTCTCGTGCAAAACTAGATGTTTTGACCGATGTCACTTCTAAACAAGCTACGTCTGATGCATCCTAATATTGGCAATTTCTTCATGTTAAAATGTTCATAATGTTCAGAAAGTGATTGTGAGATAGGCTATGATTACAGAAACATTTTGATATTGACAAGTGGTATGGAGAGCTGAAATTTGGTTCCATTAGCTGATTAAGCAAATGTTTAGGTGAATGTTTTTCTTTAACTAACTTGACATTTCAACTACTAAATGAGATATATAACATTCTCATCTACACAATGAAAGCATCTTCAATGTTGTTATCATTATAGGTCAATAGGTTGTATATTGTATGAGATGTGTGCATTAGAACATGCATTTGATGGTCAGGGTTTGATGGCTGTAATGTACAAAATAGTAGAAGGGAAACCACCTGATTTACCTAAAAGATATTCTAAAGATTTAAATGAAGTATTTAAAGGGTATGTTAACATTTGAAATTTTTTCTTTTTATACCTGGAAACTGTAAGACTTGCTTGAGCACTTTTGGAAATTGGAAATGTAGATCATAAAGGGGCAATGATGATGGGAACACTGCAAGAATAATATTGCTAGGACAACTGTCAATGCCTTCTTCAAACTGCACCATCAGACCACAGTTTATACTCTTGTCAAAACCCAATTTGCAAATCTGCTTCATTGACAAGGGGAAACTTGGATAATGGTTATGAAATACCATATTAGTCCACGCAGGATGATGAAATCTTGGACTTGATCGCTCTTCACAACTTATGGTGATCCTAATTATTCACAATAATTGTTTCAATGTACCTGTAGGTAAAATTATGCCTTTTAAATTATGCCTGATATTCAATACAGTTGCTTTTTTGGGGGTTTTATTTTAGGATGATAATCAAGAACCCAGATGAAAGACCATGTGCAACAAAAGTTACTCAGATGCCTTATGTGGCCAAACACATGGCTGTAAGTAAAATAATTTGTTTTGTTTTAACCTTTATATTTCCCATTGATGTTGAACTGTAAAATTAAGTATGTCTGTTGGTATTGCAATTCCGCTTACAAAAAGTGTTTCAAATGAAGTCACTGTTACAAACTTTGTGGGTTATATCTAAAGGCTCTGAAATAGCTATGGAGTAAAATGCTTAGTGTGTATAATAGCAAGAACTACAGATGTCTGGTTGAATATTAGAATGATGCAAAATAATGCCAAGGTCACTCCAATCACATAAATAGTTTAGAAAATTAACTATTCCTTGAATTGTGCAGTTTTTTGTTTTGTTTTGCCAAGGGGATAATTGAACGAGAGCTGATAATACTGAATACAAGGGAATAGGTTATGGTATAACACTTCAATTTACACATGTCTTTTTACAGATGAATATCAATTAGATAATGATAATGTATATTGGTATTGATTCCTTAGTTTATTATATATTTCAGCAAATGAAAGATATATTATCTGATGAATTTAAGATTCATACTGGTATTGATGACAAAGTTGAATTTAGAAAATATGTGTAAGTAATAAACTTTATGCATTTAATATAATTTACTGGAGGAAATATTTTTCCATCTACAATGTTTTATAGGTGTTTTTAAAATTTTAATATGCATTCTTATTTTAGCTCAGAAAAAGCCCATATGTCTGACTATGAGGATGCAAGTCATAAAAGTTTAACACCAGCAGAAAAAGCAAAGATTCGAAAATTACGCAAAGCAGAAGAAGAAAGAAATAGACTGAGTCAACTTGCTAAAGAAAATTATTTAGAAAATCAAGAAAGAAAATCGGATATAAGAAGTACTCTGGCTAAATCAATAGTAAGATTATTAAATAATTGAATACTCATCTCATGTTGGCAATATGTGTTTCAGATACTCTAACATCATTATGATAGCTTCTTTGTTGATAGTAGCTAATTTCCAAAAGAGAACCCACTAATCAGGAGAAAGAAGTCAACAACAAGAATGTTCTATGGCACTACTATTGTTCTTTAACGTAATGTCATCTTTTTCTTCAGGCCCCTGTTTGGGTTGGTGGTGAAGGTGAGGGAGTACATGTTAAGAAAATGTTGTCTAAAGGATCAGATAAGATCTACAGAGAACGTGAAGCTACCACATTATCTCATGCAGGTAAGTTATCTGCCTAAGTTGGCATAATTTGATAAACTCTTTCAAATGATTTATATCTCAACCGTTAAATGATTAAAAACACATCAATAATATTGAGAATCAATTTATTGAGTTAAATAAAGTGGACCAGGGTCTGCAGAGAGCTAGATAAATTTGGTTCTACCTACTGACTAGAGACATAGTTTTGAGCGCGTGGATCCAGTGTAGTTCTGGTCTACGTCTTTCTTTGGTGGTTGAATCCAGCTTGGTATATCAACCAGGAAAGAATCCAGGCCATAATCAATATTCCTAGATGTGTTGAAGGGATAATGTACTGGCATAGATTATGATTGACATCGTGAAGCTCATTGCTTGTAGATTTAATCAACAAGATGTATGATAGAAAAGATGAGGATATTGACAGTGATAGATATAGAGTACCACAAGCCAGTTTTACTTTACCAGCTAAAAATAGAAACTTTGAAGATCGTCCCATAACGCCCATGAAAAACACAATGGTTTATAATCCTCTACATTCAACACTAGATTTTGAAGATGGTGGGTTGGGAATTTTTTGTACTATCATTGCATTAAAGCACAAGTTGATATATATTATGCATACAATCAGAATTAACTTTGTACTAAAAGCACTGGCCAGATATCAAAATAGCTTAAAATGAAATGAATGGCTTGGTGTTCTACATTTCCATTTGCAATGATGGATACTTTACCAAAACAGCTAAATTATGAGGGACATTTAAGGACCAGACCCTGTACCAGCCCTGTATCCATAAGCTGGTGGCATGAATTTCAACAGTGTAGAAATGGTGTGTCCCTTCTTGTATCTTGTATTTTAATGTCTTGTATTAGGTATTCCCAGTAAACCAGAATTAGCTGATACTTATTACTCTCAATTTGATGATGAATTTGAGAACAATGAGCCAGTCACGCCTGATGATGATGAGGATGAAAAGACTATAGTTCCTGCAAATAGACCATCCAAGCAATCATCAGAAGAGTATGATGAAGAGAATGGGGAAGGAACCATGATGGGAGAAGAAACTCAAGATATGAGTGAATTCATTGGTTGTTTACAAGGTGCTTTACATTCTACAATAAATGGTAAGTTCTGTTTTAATTATATGACAAGTTGTGAGATTTGCTGTTTTAGTACAAGAAGTTGTATTATTGTTCACATTCTGTATCAATGCTTTAGAAAATTAGAAGAAAATAGATGAAAAATTGAGATAATTAAGTTTAAAAAGACGTGCATCATTTCTTTTTTAGAATCAACTATAAATGATGATACAGGAATATTTGGACCTCAAACCAAAGAAATAAAAATTAAGAATATGAAAGAGTATCCTTTAATATTTGAAAAATCAATAATATTTGATCAGAAGTAAAATGTTAGAAATTCCGACTATTGTCTCGGCCCTGATTGTACTTCACCCTGGTCTTTTTGGTTAACATGTATGTCTTCCTGAGGGTTGCTTATATTTGATCAGCCACACTAGCTGGACAATTTTCATGAGTTAACCAGTTTAAATGCCAAGCTCAAATGGCACTGTGTCAGTGTAGATTTGGTTAATGAATGAACACTTTCTATAAATTACTAATGTAAGGTAGGAAGATCCCATTTATTGAGTTGAACAATCAAAACAATCCTTCACATTCTCTCATTGATCTATTTAGGGCTTGAGCACATCTATGACTAAACTGCCACACCCATTGTTTATAATATTCTATAGTAAACTGTGCTATAACTGAGATTAAACCTGGTTATAGTATGCTTACAAACCTTCTTTTGTTAAAATGTTTGTTTAAAAAAGGTTCCTTAACTCTTTTTAGTCAATGTATCAAGAAATTGGGTAAAGATACATTTGAAAAAGTTTATAATTATATAAAGAGTGCTCGTAGTAAAAGTGGTAAAAATAAGACAAGTGAAGTCAGTATTCAGAAAGGAATGGCTAAATTTGTCAAAAATGTGGATGACTGTTTTATGGTGGAACAACTGTATTTTATTGAAAATGAAAATATATAAAATCTGCACATCAGTATTTAAGAAGAATGGGTAAAAAAAAAAATTGAGAATATTATTTTTAATTTTTGTGTGTGCAAATGATTATGTGATATGTGCTGTTTCTGAAATATTTTACAATTCATTGGTTTAATATTCAAGGTATAGTACGATTTTAAATTATAATTTAGTATTGGATCTACATTTAAATGATGTCTCAAGGCCTGAAGTTACTCTGCAACTGGGTTAATAAACTTGATATCCCTTTGAGAATATAAGTTTAATTCATGTATTTGTTATATTTTGTGTATGATGATTTTAATACTGCTGAACAGAATGGATGGTGATTGTTAGATTTATTTTAATCTCAAGTATCTTGTATGATATATTGTTTGTATGATATCACTATTTTGAACTATTACAATTATATATTTTCATATATGCCCCCCCCCCCCCTCCCTTTCCCCTCACACTTTCAAATCTTTTAAGTTAATAATATAGTGAAAGAATAGCCTGTGACCTGCCTGTGACCCAAGCTCTATCCCCTAACATGTTTCCTTGAGAGGCCACTTACTAGCCTTACTTTTCCGAAAATGTATTTCTCACTTTTTTCATACACTTCTAAAGGAATTTTTGAGCAACTGGCTTTATTGGTCCCAGTTTCTCACATTAATTCCATTTGACACCACCAATCATGTCCTGTAATTCTGGCATCAATTTAGGAATTATGAGAACTTTAAGATTTATACCAATTTTTAGTTAGTATTAGTGTACAAAGAGTATTTAGATCACCTTAAGTTAGATATTAGTATCCAATATTCTACCACATCTATTGGTGAACTTACGAGGCCTTGTCTTTAATTCCACTGCTGTTAATAATAAGTCTATATTGTGATTAGATATTTAGAATTTTTTTTTGCATTTAGGCCTAGCAGTAATTTTAGGTTATTTACAATGCATTACAATTTATTTTTTACAGATTAACGTGTTCTTAATGAAATTTCGAAATTTTTTACTGAAAATGCCCTTCTGAAAGCATTCCTATTTATTCATAATTTAAATATTTATTTTAATTCTGTGATAAACTATGAAGTATTATAACATTCTAAAAATTTCTAGAGTTCTGAAGGATTTGCAAAATAATTCCGTCCATTTTTGCATTCCATTTACAAAATTAATCTTTTGTTTTTTAAGTAAATATTTATTGTTTCTATTTATTGTAATTTTATTTGTCCCTTTTTTAGTCTTCATTCCTGTCTTTTCAAATACAGTCATACATCTCACAAAATTGTCAGTATTTTTAATATTTTGACTTATTCTTTCAGATAGTAAGTATTCTAATTATTATCTTGATAACAGGTGGACTGTTTGCCATTCCTTTAATTAATCATACCTCAAGGGATTTTTTTTTTGTCAAATCAGTATTAGTGTTATTCACAATTAACTGTCAAAATTAAAGCTTTCATATCCATGTGTCTACAATTATCTGCATTTGAAAGTTGAAATGACAACCTGTCATGATTTGAGACTCTTAATATATATATATATATATATCTATATAGATAATAAAAATCATGGTCTGAGTTATTTTTGAATAAATTATGTGATTTTCATGAATATCTAGCACTTTTGGAGACTAATGAAATATAATTAAGACCCAAGGCAACCCCTCAAATGGCAAACCTCTACCTTTAATTGAGCATAACTTTCTATAATGGTTTCAATTCACAGTGAATGTATAATCATATTAGTTTTAGTAATGTAAATCGCTCAATAATTATCAATTACTACATGTATTAATAAGATTTATTGATGTCAGAAGGTTAACATAAAGACACAAGATATATAGATATACTATATTTCTTTTTATTGCATAGTACATTGTAAAACACATACAGATTATGTTATCAAATAAATCATTTTCATTTGACAACATTTAAAACATAGTGTTTAATAAATCCAGGAGTATATCTATATATCCTTACTTCTTAATCATCAAATTTTGTAATATTATATAATGTCAGTATGATGGTTGCTAAAAGCAGTATCATGGTTAATATTGTATAGTTACAACTTATGGACCTATTTGTAATATGGTTATAAACTGTAGTGTAGATCCATGTATTGAGCATTTCTCTATTTGCCAAGCATGTGTCAATACATATTCTGAATCATATCTAAAAATAATTCATCCCAAATTACATATTGATCTTGTATTATTTACAAGCTAGATACAAGGTCTGTGATCTGTAGAATGAAAGAATTAAGCATAGTGTTTCTCTGAAAAAAAGGTGTTGATATGTTATAAATATCAAGCTATATCGTCTCAAATTTTAGTATTATTAGTTTCATTAATATCAAATACAACTGTACAATGTGTGCTGTAAAATATATAAAAATTTACAAAAAAATAACAAGAACAAAACCATTATTGGTTGAATAATAAATAAGCTAAATAACATTTTTTGAGTTTTAAAGAAAAATTTAACAATAATCACTAGACTGCACAATATTTCGAAATATTAATGGGATCTATTCAATTATTTGAATTGATTGTTGAAAGAAAGGGCAAGCACCTTGTTCTTAAAGTGAAAATAGTATGATTGGTTTGTTGTATAAATAGTAAATCTTTAGAAATTTTTTAAAAAAAGGTTAAAGGTGAGGAAAGTTTACATTTTAGATGTTGGCAACCAAGGGATACTGGTAGATAAAATTAGTTTCTGTCAATCAGTATTCTATTGTCAGTAAGATAATTATTAAATGATTACATCTCTTTAAAATAAGACTGGATGTAATCTTTAGACTAGATCACAGTTTGTGATATATTAGATTGCAAGTCTCCTTAAAGAAAGTCTCTGCAAAGAAATATGACAAAGAGGTCAGAAATTTTGAGCACCAACTGTTAAATCTCTTGATAACATTGAATTGTCAGTTGGTTTTAGTGATTACAAATTGGTCCACTACTTTCTTCTTATTGCTGTTGATGTATTGAAACTTTAATTCTGTGGGAGATGGCTGCATTAAAACATAGCCCGTATTAAAGGTGGGATCATCAAAAGCTCTCCATTCAACACCTGGTCTAAAACTAGGGTCATTCAATTCGGGATTACCTGGAATAAATAAAAAATAGTTCTACAATGATAAGTGAAAATTTCCTTTTTTGAAAAGGTCGCAAAATATATTCAATATTGATATAAATGCACCAAAAATAAATGCTTTCCTTATTTAATTTCGGAAAAATCATCAATCGAAATTATCCATTTTAAACCCTTCGAATTTTTGAATTTTTTTTTTTTTTACCCTTAAACTGAAATTTATATTTTTTGCACCAGAGGTTCACCCGTCCATACTGATGATGGGCCATGATACAAGACCTGGGTAAATCGCCAAACCTCTTGATTCCCGGATTTTCCATTCTCTATTTACAGTTGAGAATTGTGACTTTATTCAAGGTTACAGTTAGTGAAAAGAGCCCACTATCTCCATGCAAGCATCTCCATAAGACTTAAATCCCAAGAAAGCATTCAGAAAGAATATTTAAAATTTACCCGCGGCTCCATCTACGATATAAACAGGTGCTTTAGGATTGTTGTAATCTTTCTGTACAGCCTTTTCTTTGTACACTGGATACGATCGTTCATATTGGTGATTGTGTCCATGAAACACTACGTCAACGTGTTGCTGATACAGAAGATCTTCTAGGTCGGCTCTAAATACAGGAGCTTCATCCAGGCATCTTTCAGAACAAATCAAGGAAGTACAATAGAGAGGGCGGTGTCCAAATACAATGATCCAAGGAACAGTTTCCCTGTTTTCGTTGGCTTTCATTAGATCCTGTGCCATCCAGGTATGTTGGGTTGAGTTCGGAGTAAGATCGTGTTCAGATGAATATGCAACAAAATGAATACCCATATAGTCAAATGAATACCAGAAATAAGAGCCACTATCGGATGTAGGCATAGAATAACCTAACCAGTTCAGATAAGCTGCAAAGTGGAATTGTCTCTCGTGATTACCGACAGTCGTCATATAAGGCACCAAAGATGTGGCTGGTTGTTGCATGTTCATGTAGCTCACCCAAATATAGCTGTTATTGCTACCGTATTTATCAGCGTAAGAAATATCTCCCACATGGACAATCAACTGAACATCGTCATTTTTCACATGTCCGGCAATACTGGTGGCTGTGTCGGAACCTCTCTTTACCCCGTGATCTCCAATCACTGCTATCAGTGGTTGTGCTGGGTCGAATATCGGACCAAATGAATTGCTTAATTTGGAAAACCTATTCATGGATTTAAACCTTAAGGACTTGCGACTGTTGGTGATGTTTGTAGATTGTAAAGTAAAATTGTAAATGGGACTGAAGAAATTGGCCAGTGAATCACCGCATCTGTAGAACACCATTTCTTCAGCCAAAGGTCCAAGATTCAGCAGAGCACTGTTAAGAGTCAGACCAAACATACCATCAGGATAACTATAAGCTTTACCATACGATTCTATACTTGTGTTACTGGGTAAGTTTCCAAAATAGCACATTGGTTTGAAAGTTTTGTTTTGAAATGGCGTTGGATTTAACCATGTCACTCTCATCTTATTTGTACCAGCAAGAGAGAGATGGACACCTTGAACTGGACCAGATCCGATAAAGATCTTCTCTTTGTACCTTAACGCTGTCGCTTCAGGCGAATACTCTTCGCCTAATCCATCTAATATACACCCGCCTCCTAAACCATATCCCGTATCTACCAGCAATATCAGCAGAAATAACTGTCTCGTTTCCATATCTCTTTATTCACTTGCAATAGGTATTTTCAATAGGCTTACCTAGGAATACATAACAGTTCACTTATTAAGTATAACCGTTGTTCAAATGGAAAAATTTCCTCTCGTAACTCACTTCCATTTCGTTTTTAAATATTACGATCCCGGAATTGAAGTATTTACTGTAAATACAATTTGTTTTGCGTAATTAGCTGATCGAAAGGGAATTCCAAGTCAGAGATTGACTCATCGAATTAGTTTCTTCGGTTAAATTATTCATTTCTTTGTGGAAACATTGCTCATTTCAAAGTCGACAAATAAATAGTTAAAGGTTACCTGTGATTTGTAGTGTACATAAAACTATCTGCTTAAAATGTGACCGAGATAACGTCTTTATTATCAAATTAGATATGGTATTTAAGATATAAAACAACACAGCAAACAACCAATTTCAATATTCATAGGGCATTCATACCCTGAGCAACTTCATTAATATTCTATGTATTCCATTCTAAAACTTTTTAAACAAGGTATGCCTGGCCCAACTGGTCTTTGGACATTTCTAAGTTAAACAATTTAAGAAACACGAAAAATAAAATACTAAGATTGAGAGTTTTTCTCGTAATATATGTTTTCTCACTTGAAGCTTACGGACATCGTTTAATGACGTCTGTCCGGTGTACTAAAGGAAAGTCGTGACATTAAAGGGATAATAGGCGTTAGAATACACTCGTCCTACGGCTTATATTTGTGTTTAATATTGACTATTAGTTAAATAAGTATGCATCCCACACTTTACCAAATTTTAAAAAAGCCAAAATAAAAATATATTCGGAATTTAAAAAAAAAGACTTTTGGATCGCGGATTGACTTTTATTCCCGTGGCAAAGCCATTGTCTAATTCACCAATTTTATCATCGGTAAAAGAAATTCAGAAACGTACTAATTTTGTTGAAAAGACTGGTTGGAATCCACCAGACAGCGCGATAGACAATGGTATTATTGATATTTGCGATGAAATGTATGAAGAAATCTCTCGGTTAACTTTGGTAGACGAGAAGAACAATCTGACCAATTTTGAACGTAGGGCATTGAATAAATTAATGATGACAGCATCATAATCCGTAAAAGTGACAAAGGCAGTTGTTGTGTAATACAGGATCGCGTTGACTATATTTTTGAATTGGATAAGCAGTTAAGTAATCAAAATCATTATCGCAAACTAGACAGACCATCTATAAAAATCTGACGCGCAATACGACTACCTTTCTGCAAAACCCAACGTACGCCAACGACATATTTATTCTTTACCAAAACTTCACAAAAGTCCTGAAACCGAATGGACCGTCGCGAATAAAATTCCCAAGGGTAGACCAATTATTTCTGATTGCGCTAGCGAGTCATACCGAGTTTCTGAATATATTGACCATTTTTTGTTACCTTTGGCAAGTAAACATCCGACTTTATTGAAAAATCAAAAAATTGAATGTTCTGCCTAATGCATTTTTTATTTCTTTAGATGTTGCGAGTATGTATACCAACATTGATAACAGTGCTGGTTTAGACGCTGTCCGTAAAGCTTTTCTTAGAAATCCATCCGACGAAAGACCAGATAAAGAAATTTTAGAACTCCTTCAGATATGTTTAACGCGTAATGACTTCTTTTTCAATGGAAAAACATACCTTCAAGTTTCAGGAACAGCTATGGGTAAACGCTTCGCTCCAAGCTATGCAAATATCTTCATGGCTGAATGGGAACGCGAAATAGATCAAATTTCACCTTTTAAACCTCTTTTTACGGCAGATTTCTTGACGACATTTCATCATTTGGACCGAATCATTAGAAAACTTTTGGCAATACTTCGAGATACTTAACAATCACCATCCTTCAGTAAAATTAACGGCGAACATTAGCGACAATAGTATGGACTTTTTGGACACTACGGTGTTCAAAGGAAACGATTTCGAAAAAACTTCAAAAGTGGATATTAAAGTATTTTTTTAAAGAAAATGATACGCACCAACTTTTGTTCAAAAGCTCGTTTCATCCGAAGCTTACGTTTTCTGCGATTATCAAATCACAAATCCTACGGTTCCATAGGATTTGTACTCAACAAACCGATTTTGATCCTGCATGCCACCTAGTTTTCAATAAATTACAAGAGAGGGGTTCATCAAAACGATTTCTACGCAAAATTAAAAACGACACGTTATTACAACTTCAGGAGAAAAATAACCCCCCTCCATCGCCTATAAATGGATTTGGTTCTAAACCCTGTGGTGGTTCTGCGTGTCGTACCTGCGAACATGTACCTGTTTCTCATTTTTTCAAAAACAATAAAACCGGCAAAACTTTTCTTATATCAGACCAACTTTCATACGGCGACCAAAATATAATTTACCTTATTTCATGTAAAAAATGTGAAACACAATATATTGGAGAAACTAAGAACGCGCTACGAACTCGTTTTAACGGCCATCGTTACGATATAGTACATGGCAAAAATAGACCAATTTCTAATCATTTTAACCAATCAAGCCAAAACAAAAAGATTACAACGCGAGAGTTATTGGATGGACCAACTTCAAAATTATCCCAATGGCCTTAATATTCAACATGATAATCAGATAATACCATTTGTTACCACCTACAATCATACTGCAACTAATGCCTCCCTTATTGTCAAACGCCACTACCAAAGCCTTCAAAACCAATATCCTCGTGTATACAGAAAGAGACTCGTAACAGCTTACAAAAGAAATAAAAATCTCAGTAGACTCAATCCTCAATAGCCTTAAATTACCTGACTTCTTTCATTCCGAATTCACTACATTGACTCTTTACATTAATATTTCTTTATTTATTATAGGTACATACAAATATTTTGCTTTTCTCTTTAGATGATTATTGATATATCAGAAGAAAGTTAATTCTTATATTTTCAGTTAAAGAAATGATACTCCATAAGATAATATTTCAGAGACATCCATAACTAACGCATCTAATTATCCTAACCTTTAACATGCACCTTGTTTTATCATAAATCTTTACTTTGTGACCTAGGCCAGTGCTTTTATGAGACAATGTTCTCATCACCATCTAACATAAAAAAATGTGGTCTGATGTACTGTCATCATATAAGAATTATTTCCCCTGAATAGCTTTCTAACAGAGAGAAGAAAAGGGATATTCTGACATGCGCAGAGCAGAAAATGGCGTATTTGCCACATGAAAAAAAATAATTTCTGATTATTTTGTCGAATGCAGATTTATTTGTCTCCGAACTTAGTAACCTGACGATTGCAGAATGGCTCCAAGGAAAGACGTTCAAAAGGCTTCCGAAGCGGGTGACTCAAATATGGAGATCTTCTCCAAAGCACTGAAGGCTGGCTCTATTTGGGTGGAAAAAGTTTGTTTATATATTTGCCAAAATTGTTGACAGTGCTAAAGACATATTTTAGCGAGTTTATGTGACTGAGGTCCCCATCACATAAGTACATGCATTAATGTTTTTCGACATAAAGTCAGGCTATAAAAAATAAATATAAGTACCCCGGTATACAGGCATTTATTAATAAAAAAAAAATGTTAACTAGTTATAATGATTTATCTCCACTAGAAAATATGGAAGTGGTGACTACATTTTTTTCCTACATTTCAGGATGATTTTTTAGATGTGATATATTGGTTAAGACAGATTCTTGGTGTTGTATTAGGATTAATATGGGGAATTACTGCAATGAAAGGCTTTTTAGGTTTAGCGTTGTAAGTGTTACTCACTTGTGGTAAACAGATTCTACAGCTTGTTTGTAGGTTTGGTACCTAAAAGATATTCCAATATTTAAATTATTCTCCTAATTCTATATTACTAAAGAAATGAAATGAATGGAGTCCTACTCTACTGCACCTTATGGGCAACTTAATTTGAATGTTTGATTGTTATATATATTTCAGATTCTTTATAATAAATGTTGCAATAGTGTACCTGTATTACAGTACATTTCAAAATATTGATGAAGAAGAATATGGTGGTTCCTCTGAAATCTTAAAGGAAGGGTTAATGACCTCATTTTCGTCTTTTATGGTATGAATTATTTTATCAGTGCAGTACCAGTGACATTTCTACATGGTTACCACCCCCACCCCACATTCTCATCTATTTTTAATAATTAGTTCTCAAATATCTGGTGCTTTTTAACCCCTTTAATAATTGTATAGCCTCCATTCACACCACTTTATTCACAATTCTTCCTTGAAATGCCACTGTTATTATTAGAAATACTGTTTGTAAACTCTGACACCCTAAAACTATTAAAATATCATCTGAGCATAACTTGGCATAAAATTATTAAGGTCACCAATAATTTGGCATGTGCCCTTGTAAACACTTTTCTATTTAACTCATTTAAGCAATTCCTTATTTCCGACAGTGTGCCCTTTAAAGTTCATTTCAAATTATTATAATATTTGTTATTCAATTTCAGGTAGCATGGATAATTTTATACTCAGCCCTACATTCTGAATTATAGCAACATTAGTTATCATTATATTGAGTAAATCAATATTTAACTGTTACATCAAAAACTAGCACCATATTTTTAGAACTATATTGAAAGAACATATGGTTGAGTTTACTGTTATTATACTTAACTGACTAAAATATATGATTAAAACAGATGGTGTAAAGAAAGATTTCATCAGTTAATGTTGGTGATGTGTTGTGAATAATAATATAATTCCATAATTAATACTGCCATTTTCTGAACAGACCTTGCTACATTCAGGAATAAAGTAATGTTTCAACTTAAGTACATAATGATATGATGTGGTACAGTTAAAAGTGATTTGGAGGGGAAAATATCATTACTAAAGAAGAAAGGGAAAGCTAATACCTAATTAGAATGAGGTGTATACTAAGAAATTTAATATCAAATCTTAATTGACCGTGGCATATGTAATGCATATTCAACACATTTTTAATTTTTATTGAATGGATGTACATGTATGTGATTTTATTTTGAATGATTATTTAATATTAAATGCAAATAAAATATTGTGATGTGTCATTTATTTTAAGTATATCTAATTTAAGGGGCAGGCGAATGATTTTTTGTTTCATTTGCGTTTTTTTGGGCCCAATCACAAGGAAACAACCAAATTTTTACATTGATCATGTTTTGTGATCAGTAAAAAAATATGGCAGACTTGTTGAACTTTATGTCAAAATTTCAACATAATTGCAAAAATAGTGATGGCGATCATAATAAGCCTCTAATACGGCTCTCTATTGTGTCCACAAAAGTATCCAAGAACAATAACTCGTATTAAATATATTTCAAATGGTCTGATTTTCAATAGAGTTCATCCTTGGGTTATAACAAACATTCAAACCCAGTTTCGTCAAAATCCATTAAAAAACCAGCTCTCTATTGTGTCCATAAAGAATTACAGAACAATAGCAATAACTCATAGTAATATTTTTTGCTTAGTTTGACTTATAATAGGGTTCATTCACCAAGTTTCGTCAAAATCAATACAGGAACCAGCTCTCGATCGTGTCCACGACAATTGTGCACGGACACACAGATGGACAGACAGAAAGACAGGGGCAACAACTTTATACGCCCACATTAATCTGTGGGTGTATAATTAGGCAAATTCACATAAAAAAGTGATTTTGCATTTGGACAAATTCACAAGTTTTTATTTTGAATTATTAAAGATGGGTTCCCTCATTAATTAGAGCCAAATAAGCTTACTAATTGATTAATTGGGTTTTCTAATGAATAATCCATGTATTCTCAAGTTCAAAAAACCTATGTGGACTCGGCTTTGAAACGCTAAATTTAGATTCTATGTTTGTCCATATGACTAAATGACGTCATATGAATGAAGGTGTATAAGAATTTATTTTGTTTTTATTATTATTAGTGAGTTAAAACTTATTTAAATTAATTCATAATGTTTTTACAAAGTGATATTTAAACGTTTAGATAGAGATTATAAATGGAATACCAAAATGTCATTGTCATTGTGGAAAATATTAAGGAATGTGGGCAAGTACGCATGCGTGCATACTTAACAACTACAGCGTCCGGTTTTGTACCGAATTAACAGACTGGTTGATCAAACAAAAGACCAACAACATTTTAGACTTGACATACATGCCTATGGTAGTACCCTACATAGGAAAATTGCGTCATAATTAGCCTAATTACGAGTTAATTAAGGACTTGTGGGTCAATCTGGTATTTTTCCCAGTCATTAGAACACCTCTACTTTCTATTGATATAAGTATTACCGTTCCAATTATGGTATATATATGTATATATATGAAAATAAGGGAACCCTTCTTTAAGGTATATTTTTTTTTATACAACCAGTGCTATATAAATTAATTGATACAATATTCATAATACAAATTTGGAAGACAAAGGCACACTAGTGTAAAGATAATATGAACTTGTATAATTGATTTTGATAAGAGGGATATTGAAAATTTAACTACAAAATACAACGAATTACATACCCTCCTCAAGTTTTTCAAAATTGAAATTGAACATTATGATCTCCTTCTTATAACTTAACACATAAATGACACTAATATGTAGGGCAATGGAGAAAACCAATGCAGTAAGAATATATTTATTGTAGATGAACAAAATGTTGAATTTTTGTTATGACAAATGAAACTGCTAGAGCGAAATATGTACTTTATACTTAATAGAGAAAGCTTCATCCAGATATCTATAATTGTGGATAACATATTTTCTTCTCTACGTGTCTTTTAAGCACAGTTGATCTTGTAAATCCCTTACCACAATTTGAACAGAAGAAATTTTTCTCCCCAGTATGTGTTAACATATGGGTATTTAGATGACCAACAAATGCAAAAGCATGATTGCACACATTACATATGAATTTTTTCTCTCCACTATGTATAATCATATGCCTAAGGAGGCCAGTTCTAGTGGTAAGAACAGCTCCACAATCTGGTTTAGAACATACATAACTCTTTCCTCCCCAGTGTTTCTTCATATGAGCATTCAGTTGAAATCGAGCAATAAAAGACTTATCACATTGCTCACATTGGTAGGGTCTAGTGTCTGCATGAAGTCTCTCATGGAAATTCATATTTCTCTTGTGTTTAAATTTCTTATTGCAATCTGGATAGCTACATACAAATTCTTCATGTTCCTTTTCATGATTTTTCATATGTGTTGATGCAGATCTCTTAGACTTGAGAATTTTCAAGCATATTGAGCATTCGTACACTTCAACTTGCTGTGCTTGATTGTGATCCTGAAGTGTTGGTCTTGCTTCACGACTTGCTTTACAGTTAGAGCAATGGAAAGTTTTTTCTGTACACTGTGATTGGATGTCTAATTCAGAATGTAATAAAAACTGTTTATTGCATTGAACACAGGTGTTCATGACACTTTCACTGTTTTCGTGACACTTTGATTTATTTATAGGAGAAGGCAAATCACTATTGACTTTAATATCTGTATCACTGTGACTTTTCATATGCTTATTTAAAGCTGTAGTGTCCCAAAAAAAACCTCCACAGCCACTACACTCAAATTTATGAGTGACATCATGTAAATAATCATATGTTATTTTCATGCTGTTCATCACTTTAAGAAATTCCATCTCATTTCTTATACATATTTTAGTCACATCATAATTGCTTAAATTCTTGCTAATTATATTTTCATCATCTTCAAGAAACACAATCGTTTCAGTGGCTTTGTCTTTGGTGGTTTCATCTGTCCCTTTGACTGCATTTGAAAGTTTGGCAAATTTGATTGTACCACGAGTGGGATGTTGGATGTGAAACACCTGGATGTTGTCCCCAAGCTGAAGAGATGGTACAGGGATAGAAATATCTTCTGATTGTCTGTCAGCACCATCCTTGTCAGTTAACACTAACTCCACAGATGTATCACCTTCACATGTTTCTTGAGATTCTTTTTTAATATAAACTGTAGTCAGAGTGTTAGATTCCATTGACATTTCAGTGTTGGTATTATTATTTTCTTCATCTTTCAGGGGGTTTCCTTGCTCTTCACTTTGCTGTTGGTGTAATTGGTCAGGAGCACTTAGTTTGCCTTCTTCTTCTAAGGTTTCTTCGTTAATGTAATGAACAGGATGGACTTCTAATGTTTCTTGTCCACTATCTGAACACACAGTACTGGTCAAAAGTACTTGTTCCTTAGTGGTTGGATCATAAATAAAAATCTGTTGGCCATTGGTAATTGTTGGAAGATTTTGAAGTAAATTTGGATCCTGAAGAAAAGAGGATAAACTGGATTCTGGATTAAATGTACCAGTAACAGTGCCATCATAGGAGTTCAATATCTGGTCTGTTGGTTGTGCATCTATAGATTGTGCTTTCATTTCCACAGAATCAGTTTCATTTGGAAACTGAATGGAATGAAGTTGTGGAATGGTATTCACTTCATCTTCAATCACTGGTTTCTGATCCACAGAATTTTCATCTTGACCTATGAATGATATTGGTAGTGACTCCAAATTAAGCTCTTCTTGTTGTACAATATTAGGTATACTAAACTGTTTGGACATTATTCTTTGTGAAACTTCAGTATTTCCTTTCTCAATGAGTAGCGAAGGCATTTCTTCTATATCTTCATTAGTATTCACAAGAATTTTTTCGATAGCACTGTTAATTTTCTCATTAATTTTCACATTAGCTCGTTTGAAAATTTTTGGTTCCCACTTAATTCCTAAATGGACCTGTAGAATGTGTATTTTTGCTGTTGACATTTTTGTGTTGACATGATCCAGACATAAACGGCACTTATATTTCTCAATAGTAAAGTGGCTTCGAACATGACTATTGTAATGACTTGCAAAAGCAAACTCTTTATTACACTTCAGACATATATAAGGCTTAACACCAGTATGAAGAAACAAGTGACGCTGAAGACCTGTTTTGGTGGAAAATGTTTTATGGCATCCATCTTCTGTGCATGCGAATGGTCTTTTACCTGTATGATGTCTCATATGTTCTACTAATTTCGACTTAGTTAAACAGTTTTTATGACATATAGTACAGGTGTTTTTTTCATTGGATTTAGAATGGTGTAAACTTTGGTGAGATGTGAGAGCACGTTGGGTTTTAAAAATTTTATCACACCCTAAAACGGGACAGGTTTGTTGAAAGTCGTTATTGTGTTTATGCATGTGATCTACGAGCGATTTCTTCAGCTTATATGATTTAGCACACAATTCACAATCAAAAGTAGGTCTATTCTGTGAATGATGTTTAAGTACATGTTTTCTCAACACCGAATTAGTAATAAATCTAGCACCACAAGTTTCACAGTAAAAATTCTTTTCTCCAGTATGAGTCCTACCATGAACAATTAGCTCATATCTTCTTCTGAAAGACTTAGAACATACATCACATTGAAAGTCTCTTCCTTCTCCTGAATGAATTTGAACGTGGAAGTATAAATTACTTCTACGCTTAAACGTTTTTCCACAATCCGGACACTGAAAATCTCTGGCACTAGAATGAACAGCCAAGTGACTTGTTAATTGAGACCTCTTTGAAAACGTTTTAGGGCAAGATGGACACTTTATCTTTTTGCTGACATGTTTAGCATATTCTGGATGAGTTAGTAAATGTGAATTTCGACTTGCAACAGTATGGAATAGCTTCACACAAGATGGAATACTGCATTTCACAGTTTTCTTCTTTAAATGAGTCATAACATGTACATTAAAACTGTATTTTCTTGAAAACTCCTTCCCACAAATATCACATGTTAACATTTTGTGTAAAGTAAAGCAAAGGGTCAGGTCACAAATAAATAGATCCTTGTATATTGAAGAAAGGGGTTGTTGTTACAGGTAGGCCTACTGGTAATTCGTAGGCTAAGTATAAAAGTGAAATCATCCAATGACAACTGTGATACAATAAAGAACCATGGATAAATTATTTTAGGGTAGAAGCACTATGGTTACTAGGAATGCCTCACGATTCTATTTATTCTATGGTAGCAGGTAGGACAATTTTGGAAATTGCTGAGTTGGCTTTGCATGTAGGCTAAACAATATTGACTTTCTGCAACTTCTATATTATATTCGTTTTCCAACACATAGGCTCTTATATAATCCAAATCTATCAGTGAATCAGTTGAAAAAAAAAAACAGAAGTAAGTATTATAACTCGTTTCCTCCAATATAAATGGGCATGTTACTTTAAGTGTTGATTTTAGAATTATTTCCGGCAATTAACTCTGATAAAGAAATAGTACGGTATATACTTTTTCTACATTTCCAAATATGAAACTGTCGCATAATAAAATAATCCTCACTACTCAATAAAACCAGTATAAAACTTTTTACTGAAACATAATTATATAATTTTAACTTTTTATAAATTTTTATTTTGACATCCTGGCGAATGAATATTACAGCTGTCATTTACATCAAGATGGCTGCCTTCAGACGACGTGTCGTTTATAATTTTCTACTTTTCATGCTTTTTGGCTTTGTATGTATTTGCGATGGACGAACTGCACTCGTTGACGAAAGGGACACACTTAGGATAAAGCGGGCACCTGCTCCAAATAGATTTGGTACAATAAAGAAAGAAAATATGAATCTACCCGTAAACGGAAAGGTTAATAATGATGTTAATGATGGCAATCGCAATGGTAATCCTAATAATGGTGTCGACAGTCGTCCCAGTATAAGATTTCAACCAAACAATCAAGTGGAAATAAAGAACATAGGTGCTGGGAAAAGGAAAGGTGTGCATCAGATGAAAATAAGTGAAATGCCTGAATGTCAAGAAGATGTTCAAAAATTTTGTCACAACAAACAAAACAACTTCGCAATTTTGGATTGCTTGCAGAGTGACTTGCAGGTAATTGCTAATAATAGGTCTAATGAAATTTAAATATTTTGCAATCTTAACTGGCAATTTCATAAACTCAACTTGAGTGGAATGGCCAACTTATGCTGATGTTTAGGCTTGATTTCACATATTTATTAAAGATGAAACCTTGTTGCCAATCTGGCAAGAACAAACAGAAGATTTGTATTTAGAAAGAAAATTGAAATGCTTCGTTCACACAGAGAGATCCTGTCTATAGTCAAGATTACTTTACATCACTTGATTTAATTATTTCATTATCATTTTCTTATTTTAGATGGAGCAATCTGTTTCACTACCATGTCAACATGTAAGTACTACAGTTTTCTTACATAAGGAAGATTTACTGTCTCTTAGACATGTCCCACCATTTCAACAGTTAGAATCTGTTGCATAGAAGCATAACTTTTCACAGTTTTGCATCTTGTTAAGGGAATTGTTTCTCAATCCAATTTTTTTTTTATAGGTTCTATGGGTGTATAAAAGAAATCTCACTCTGGACAGTCGATTTGATTTAGCCAGTAAAGAAGTTTGTGATGGAGACATAAATAAAGTAAGTGTACCTCTATTTTACATTTTGTGCATGAACATTAACTGGGTTATTCTTGTGCCCATACTTTGGTCAATTTTTTTTATTTAAGTCCTTAAACAATTAAAATTGCTGTTCAAAGTTTAGCCTTGTTGAATTCTGACTTAAAATTGAGTGAATAGAAAACAATTTTTGGAAAATTAATACCTTCTCTTTTATGTTCATAAGCTTACACAATTGACATTTACATCAGGTGAAATGTGGAAATCTTATATTACAGATAGATGAATGTAGAGATTTAAAGAATGGTGCACAAACAGGATTTGTTATACCATGTTTAATAGAAAATATTGAAAATGTTACTTCTAAAACTTGTCAACAATATTTAGCCAAGATGGCCACCATAGTATTCAGTGATTATCGTTTAATACATAAATTTGTGGGTCATTGTAAAAATGATATTGAAAAGTATAAATGTGGAAGACTGGAGACTGGTTTGGAAAATGAAGTAAGTCCAGAATCTTGACTGATATCACCAGACTTTTTCTGAAAAATCACTAAAATCAATTTTAAATTAAATTCATTTTCAAATCAGATTGGTGTGTTTCTTAAAATAAGGTTAGTTACATCAAGACACATTTTATGAGCTCATATTACTGTTATGTTTTGGATATAACATGAGCATCAGTACAAAAAGTCATGATTTGAGCCCTACGAGCTAAGCCAGTACACAAAGTGTTTCTATGGCATTAAGGTTATGGTTTGATTTAAAACCCCTTTTCTGAGATAGGCTTTTCAAGGTTTACTCTGATACTATTGAATCTATATTGTATAATGTTTTAAAATTTTTAATGATGTAGTAAAAAAGATGATTAATGTCAGTTTTTGAATTTTGTTTCAGGCAATGCACAATCAAGGACAGACAATTGACTGTTTAGCCAAAAAAATGTCTAGAAAAAATGATGCTTTAGAGAAACAATGCAAAAAGCAACTGCTGCGTACATTAGAACTACAGTCAGACGATTTTCATCTGGATAGAAAGTTATATTATGCTTGTCGTGACGACCGAGAACATTTCTGTAAAGATATCATCTCTGGAGGAGGAAAAATTTATGATTGTTTATATTTACATTTATCTAGTAAAGAAATGAGCACGAAGGTAATTATATTATCTATCTTTTATTTGAATTTTTATACGCTCACATTATAATGTGGTCGTATATTGTCGTCACCCCTGTCCGTCTGTTGTCCACAATTGCTATGAATGCAATAGAGACTACAGTTTTCATCAGATTTGAATGAAACTTGCTGTGATCATTCATTTTGATGAGATTTTGGACAAGTTCAAAATTGGCATTTTTTTCGATGACTGGTTTTTGAGTTATTGCCCTTGACTTCGTCAAAACGCATTAAAATTGCTTAGTAAACTCAATAGAGACTACAGTTTTCATCCGATTTGAATGATACTTTCTGTGATCATTTATATTGATGAGATCTAGGACAAGTTTGAAAAAGGCAATTTTTTTCAATGAATGGTTTTTGAGTTGTTGCACTTGACTTCAATGAATGGTTTTCAATGAATGGTCTTGATTTGTTGCAGTTGGCTTGTGAACGTGATACAGATCACAATTTCCTATGGATTTGAATGGAATTTGGTGTTATCATTTATATGTGATGAAATCTTGGACAAGTTTGATAGTGACGATTTTTTGGTGAATGTTTTTTTGAGTTATTGGCCTTGCCTAAGTCAGAACGCGTCGAAACAGACTTGTGAACGAGATAGAAACAACAGTTTTCATCTGATTTGAAAGAAATTTGGTGTGATCATTGAAGTTGACATCATCTTGGTCAAGTTCTAAATTGACGATTTTTCAATATACTGTTTTTGAGTAACACTTGACTTGTGATTGCGATAGACAATTCAGTTTTCATCTGATTTTAATGAAATTTGGTGTGAACATTTATATTGATGAGATCTTGAATTAGACCTAAATAATGTTAGAGTTTTTGCCTGTGTTAAAACAGAAAATATATTTTAAAGTGGGCGTATCTTGCTAGGAAACCACTTGTTTTCTTTGGTCAAACCTTGCGGCATTGATATTTCCTAGATTATCTGTAACTTTATACATCTGGGTCGACTGGAGTCATGAGTGCCTATAGATCTTCGAACACACACACACAAAATCTGTTCAGAGTAACCTACATTTCAATGCCCCTATTGACTGTGCTATAGAAGTTAGAACAGCCCAAAGTCAAACTTGTTCAGTAGACAATCATAAAATCATTTTGCCATTACTTAATATAAACTAAGCTCAAGTCATCTTGTAAAAGGTTTTGATATATTATTTCAGTGTAGGGAAAGACTAGAACTGCGTCAGAGACTCATAGCTGAAGATGTTAAAATTGATAAAACATTTTACATAGCTTGTCGTGATGATATTGAGAAGAATGATTGTATGGGACCAGAGAGCAGTAACCATGATCTAAAACGGGCCACTATATTACTGTGTTTAGAAACTGCAGTAAAAAAAGGTAGAAGATATTGAATTATTTTGGCATATAACGGTTGAAAACATAAACCAAATCTTTGTTTACAGGATCTCATCACTCATCGCTTTATAAACAATTCAGAAACAATAGGTTATGACAGGCAAAACCAATAATTGTCAATTGTTGATAGTTAAAATGATCACCATTCAAAATTAACCCTGTATATATCTGCATGAATTTCCTAAATTTTAATTTTGATTTATTTGTAAGATTGTGTGATTCTGTCAGAGTTTTCATGTTAAATTGGCAACATAGCAGATGCAATATTTGAACATTTTTTTTGCTTCTGAATATAAAAAAAAATAGACTGTTGAAGTCAATTGTTTTGGTTTTGTTATAGATGTTCATGTTAAAAGTGATTGTATTGAGGAGATGAAGCAAGTAAGAAGTAATATTATGGAAGATTTTAATGTCAACCCTGATATACTGGTTGGTTGTAAAACTGAAATTGAACAGCATTGTTCCGATAAAGGAATTGGTGGTCAAACTATACACTGTTTGATGTCTCTTTCCAATATAAAAAATAACCAAAATAATCAGGAACTCATGGGAAATGAGTGCCAATCTGCAGTAAGTTATTTTAAATTCACCATTTTTCTTATTTTGGTTGGTCTGCATATGGCCGTCATATTCTCACCGATGATGTAACTGACATCTTTTAACTGATTGACTGTTTATAAGTTTTCTACCCAAAAATGCCCTATGATTGTTTGAACTGTTACAACTTTTGACACAAATTCGAAGAACATCTAGAGAAACAGATCTACTAAGCGTAAATCTGAATTAGAATGTTACAGGTTGAATAAGAGGAGTCAAAAATTATGACCATATAATATTGAACGTTGAGTAGGTTTAAAATTGACCATCTACACTTACTTGGAGAATATGGTGCAAATATGCAGCTTTACTCATATTGTAAGGGAAATTTTGAGAAATTTATGATTCCATGAAATAAACATGATTGATATTTGATTTTTCTACCATGTTTTATTTCTAGTTGGCTGATTACTTGCATTGCAGTAATATTACAAAAGCACAGATACTTGCATTCTAGTTTATTGTAGGATTACACATGTTTTATTTGTAGTTACATACATTAATAGAAGAAGCTGATGTAGCAAGTGATATTAGTATAGATAAAGCAGTATTAAAAGCATGTAAACCAGTTATCAAAACACTTTGTAGTGATGAAGAAGATGATGGAAGGTAAGTCAGTTTGTATATTATGTGTGGTACTCTAAGTTAATACATATGCACATCTTTAGTCCCAGTTAACCTACAAATTGTTTTCTATATGCAGAACAAATCTTTTACTAATAATTTGCTAACCAGTCAAATTGGATATTTCTCATTATTTTCAAGATTATGAAATTACATGTAGCATAAACACCATATTTGTAGGCTCCTTCAATAATCTTTTTAAGTGTTTTAAGGGAACCAATAACTGGTCATTATTCAACCTACATCAGACAGAAGACAGGTCTTGCCCAATCAAATTTTGTAGAGGTGTTCAATTTTATACGCCCCCATCTCCCTGTGTAGATGGTATTTTTAAACTTATATCAACCTGAATTTAAGTGAAAGTAATCATGAATTATTTTATTTTTTACAGCATTATGAATTGTTTAATGGAAAATCTAGACGATGATGAAATGACCCATAAATGTGAAGCAAGATTGATAGAAATACAGTATTTCATTGTCCGAGATTTTAGGTAGACTTCTGACTTTTATAGGATTACTCTTACTTGACAGTACCAGGGACCTGTTTCGCAAAGTTTTAACAAAGATACAATCAAAATTTTAATAAATACAGTAACTTAATTGGTTAATAAAAACTCAATTTTAGTGATTGACCAACCTGACCATTGGAACACTAAAATCATCCAAAGTGAAGTTTTTTTGAAACAGGCTCCTGACCACATCTAAATAGTTTTCTGGAAACATTTTTACTAGTAATGTATCCTCAACACAATCTTACCTGATTAGTAATAATTCACATAATGTATACATGGTGGATACGACACTGACGCAAATCATAAACTAATCCAAACTACATGTAGTTTTATAGCCTTTTATTGATTTTTGTGGACAATGTAAGGCTGTACAATATACAGTGTATATGAAAGCTTCTTACGTGACTAAGGGGAAGCAATAGCATTGTTAAATAGTGCTCAATACATCAATTGTTATAGAGCCAAATAACAAAGTGAATAGAATATTAGAATAACCTATATAAGAATAGACTATGCAATCAGACAACTGACCTATTCAGTCTGCATCCTTACTGGAGTTATAGAACTTATTCTCATGTCTAAGGGAATTTGTAGGTGATGTGGATGAATACTGACTTAGGGCTGCACTGGATATGAAGGATATTTTAGTATTTGTTTGGGGGGCATTTTAACTTTTTCCTGGTCTTCTTACACTGGTTTGATGTCTGTTTTTATGTTTTTAATATTACAGTATACTTTTTATTTGGGACACACCTTAACCTTTTTTGTTTTTGAATTTTCAACTACATTTATTTTGAATCAAATTTTTGAATTACAGATTAGATAGTCATTTATTTAAAGCTTGTAGAAAGGATGCCAAGAAATTTTGTGACTTTGATGTCAACTGGTTTGATCCCAAAAACACCCGTCCCGAACCAAATCCCATGGTTTTACCCTGTTTATATCGACATATAAAAGAACACCATCAATCGGGAAAGCAGGTACCTTATGATTCTGATCAAATATCCAACATTATTCTTTGAATTAAATGAATTCTTCTTTAGAAAAAGGAGGTTCTTGGCAGTAATCTAGGGGATGCTCGCTTAGAGAGTTATAAACAATCGAGAGGGTTGAAATGAAATTACCGTTGAATAAATCAAGAACCAGTGCCAATATCCATGTCTGTCCATTTGTTCGTTTGTTCTGAACAGCCATTTGAGCTCCCAGAAGATACATTTCTAAATTCAAACAAGAATGTTGGACTTTTGTTTATTTCCCCTATTTTTGTCTTTCCTTTACATTTACTCTAAGTTTATTGCTGCTGGTAATTAGGTTTGGGTTTTGTGTAAGAAAAATTTCAGCTTTTTCTTTTGTTTCTTTGTCTGTTATAGTAAGAAAAGGGATGTACTCATCTATATATTCACTTTATCATAGCATTTTTAATAATTTTCATTATTACTTGTATGGACATCAAACTAATTATTTTTTTCACTTTTAAAAGTGATTTATTATGCCTTGTGTCCACTAATAGAATGAAAAAATAGTTGACTACATCCCTTCAGTTCTGGTTGTTTTGTCAAATTAATTTTCAGACTTATCTAGGTTGAATTATTAATTTTATTATTTAAGATTAGATGCGAAACTGAATAGAAAATGTCGTAAATTTGCCAAGAAGTATTGTGAATTATCGGAAACCTGGTGGGTTTCATCTGATGAGAATCCACTTAAACCTAAACTCATATTTGCCTGTTTATATCGTAAATTTAAACAGAAAAAGATCAAGGTTTGAGAATTCCCCAATATACTGGTTTTGAAATTACCACTGGGACCCTAGTTTTAAACCGTTTTTACAAATCCTCAGTTATCCAGTTTATATTTTCTTTGAGAGTTATTTTGGGTGTAAAATCATTCAGTTCTTTGTCCCATTCAGTTATGAGTATTAAACATAGAAATGAATAAATCCTAAAAGTTAAATCCAGGGAAAAAATAGATTTGTAGAATTAGAAAATAATCATTTAAATCAAATTTTTATTGGTTTTTGGGTTCTTTCTGCTATTTCTAGTATACAGTTTGACTTTTAAATACTCAAAACTATTTATCTTATTATTAATGTGGTTTTTATTTTTATTTTTTTATTCGAAAATTGAAATTATCGAATGATGGATTTTGAGTTATTGCCCTTGACTTAGTAAAAACACATCAAATTTGGGTTGTATCCACAATAGAGGCTACAGATTTTATCCGATCTTAATGAAACTTGGTATACATGTATATATTGATGATATCTCGGTCAAGTTCGAAAATGGAAATTTTCGCATGAACAGTTTTTGAGTTATTGCCCTTGACTTAGTAAAAACGCGTCAAATTTGGGTTGTATCCACAATAGAGGCTATAGTTTTTATCTGATCTTAATGAAACTTGGTATACATGTATATATTGATGATATCTCGGTCAAGTTCGAAAATTGAAATTATCGAATGAACGGATTTTGAGTTATTGCCCTTGACTTAGTAAAAACGTGTCAAATTTGGGTTGTTTTCACGATAGAAGCTACAGTTTTTATCCAATCTTAATGAAACTTGGTATACATGTATATATTGATGATATCTCGGCCAAGTTCGAAAATGGAAATTATCGCATGAACGGTTTTTGAGTTATTGCACTTGACTTAGTAAAAACACGTCAAATTTGGGTTGTATCCACAATAGAGGCTACAGTTTTTATCTGATCTTAATGAAACTTGGTATACATGTATATATTGATGTTATCTCGGTCAAGTTCGAAAATGGTAATTATCGCATGAACGTTTTTTGAGTTATTGCACTTGACTTAGTAAAAACGCGTCAAATTTGGGTTGTATTCACAATAGAGGCTACAGTTTTTATCTGATCTTAATGAAACTTGGTATACATGTATATATTGATGATATCTCTGTCAAGTTCAAAATGGAAATCATTGCATGAACAGATTTTGAGTTATTGCCTTGACTTAGTAAAAATGCGTCAAATTAGGGTTGTATCCATGATAGAGGCTACAGTTTTTATCCGATCTTAATGAAACTTGGTATACATGTATATATTGATGATATCTCGGTCAAGTTCCAAAATGGAAATCATCGAATGAACAGATTTTGAGTTATTGCCCTTGACTTAGTAAAAACGCGTCAAATTTGGGTTATATCCACGATATAGGCCACAGTTTTTATCAGAAATTCAAATTTGACGATTTTTTGATGAATAGTTTATGAGTAATTGCCCTTGACTAAGTAAAATTGCGTAAAAATTCATTTTCTGTAGACACTATTGAAGCTAAAATTATCTATGGATTTTAATGAAACTTGGTATGAGCATTGGAATTGATAAGAGGGCGGTCAAGTTCGATTTGGACGATTTTGCGATAAACAGTTTTGGAGTTATTGCCCCTGCCTCTTTATTTGTTGTAGACAAAATAGAAGCTACAATTTTCAATGGATTTAAATGAAACTTGGTGTGAGCATTAGAATTGATAAGACACAGTCAAGTTCGAATTTGATGATTTTTCGATTGAACAGTTTTTTAGTTATTGCCCTTGACTTAGTAAGATTGTGTCAAAATTTTTTTGTGGTTCAATAGAAGCTACAATTTTCAATGGATTTTGATGAAACGTGGTGTTTTTGAGTTTTTGCCCTTGACTTCAATATCCATTTAGTGAATGTTTTTGAGTCATTGCTCTATTTATTTTTCAAATTCAATGCTGCCAGTGGGCGTATGTTACCTTGCCTGGCAAGCTATCTTCTGAAATTTTGTGCGATGTGTGATGATTTTTCTCTTCTTTTTTTTCAAAATTTTTTCTTTTTTTTTTTATTAATATTCTTATTTACAAGTTTACTCTATTTCTCCAATATAAGGCTCTACTGCTCTGTCAGATAAGTCATATCTTAAACCTTTTTAATCTAAAGAGTTAAGATTTCATGGAAAAAACTTTTCGAACATTAGATTGATTGGATATGTTTAGGTTTGAACTTTTTATAGGTTTCTCGAGGATGTAAACATGAAGTTCGTAGAGTTATGAGAGAAAGAGCTAAAAGTGTTGATTTGGCTCCAGAAATAGAAGAAAACTGTCTCACAGATTTAGGTAGACTTTGTTCTGATAAAGCTGATTTGGAACATGGAGAGGTGAGGCTCATCTTTTCTCTTGTAGTTTAGGGTTTAATCCAGGCCAAACTTTTGGATTTTTTGAGTGATTTTGTCAGTGATGCAGTTTGGAGGGACAAAAATAGAAAAAAGCGTTCAGTCATTCAGATGGGACACTACTGTGCATTTTCAATTTCGAGATTCCTTGAAGTTGGAAATTGCAAAAAGAGTAGGTTAATGTGCTGTCATGGCAAAATCACCATTATTGCACACTGCTAGGTGTTGATAGTACTGTTACTTGTGTTTTTAGGAAATGGTATGTCTACAAGATAACTATGATGAAATTCAAAATGAAGAATGTAAAAAACATATTGGTAAACTAACAGAAGATGAAGATGAAGATTATACAATTGATACTAAAATTATGAAAGCTTGTACTCCAATGATTAAAAACTTCTGCAATGTAAGTTGGGATTTTTAGTTTGGTCAATCTCATTGTGACATGCATTGCTTCTTTGTGAAAATCCAGCCCAATCAACAACTCTGATCTGTAGAGATCAGTTTAATTATTCCTACTTCTAAACTACCTATATTTCAACAAAACTAAGTGATGATGACTTCACTAATCGCAAAGGCATATTAATGATGTCATAGACCACTTAGTTTAAGTGGAATTGCAGGAACCACACATGCCTTATGGAAAATTTTAATGGTACCAAGTGTTCCTGATACATATAAAGTATAGAAAACTTTTTTTACAATATTATTGAACTTACTTAAAACGAAACGGTAGCTTTTAGTCATTAAATTCTAAACCATTAATTTTCCACATAGTTTACGTTGATGAAATGTATTCTAGAATTTATTAGAAGCTGATTCTGAACCAGCAGATGTTTTAGAATGTTTAATTGAACATAAACGTAATTCAAAGATGGACGAAAAATGTGCAGCTGGAATCGAACATCATCAACTTGTAAGTTAAAAATTCCTTTCTAACCTTTTTATTAGACATTATTGAGTATTTGAATACTGTGTTTGATTTAGAGTAGTTTGATTTCATGATGATTCAACGAAATTTTCAACAAAAAATATACTTTGCCTATCATCTTTTTCAAACTCAAACTGCACAAATTACTGATTTAATACTACCTTTATTTTATCCTGTTTGAATATTGGGCATCAGGTATAGATAATCATGAAATGAAGAATCATATTTATAAAATTAATACCATTGAAACCAATTCTTTGATCATTAGAACTTTAAATCAAAGCAAAAATCATATGGTTTTATATCTCTCCTCATTGCACACTGCTACATTACCTGTCTTTATTAAGCCAATCCCAAGCAAACAATATAGCATTACAGTCAATTGTATTTTATTGATTAGATAAATGTACATTACATAAATAACATTTCTTTTTCAGATATCATTAAAACATTTCAGATTTAATCATAAATTTAAAGAATTCTGTCAAAATGATGTTAAAAAATATTGTGACAAGAAGAAAACAAAGTAAGTAACATAAACTTAAACATCATCATTGCTTGATAAAGACAGAACAGAAATACCTTCGTCAAAATGTCGCAAGTTATTTATTAAAGTAATTGTTATCCATGTAATTGTGTCAAGTTTATTATTACCCAGTTACTTAATGCCACTTAAAGAAGTTAAGTAACATGAAATTTTAAAAGATCTCTCCCTTCCTCCCACAAAATAAAATCGAATGAGCACAATATGTTTCTATAAAATTAGAAAATAAAATGTAAAGAGCTTGCGCACTAAATTGGCAATCATATGGTATATTCCAGATATGAAGTTGTTAGCTGTCTGAGTGAACATGTCAGAAACGATACATTATTTGATAAAACACCACGTATTAGTAAAAAATGCCGTAAACAGTTGAGAGTGGAGTTATTACAAAGAGTAAGTTCATATCATCATCAGATTGGTGACTTGTTAATCGAAAAATCTTTATTAATTTTTCAGTCATGCAGCTTATGTTTTGTGTCATAACATTAATTAATAATGTGTGGTAGCAAATTTAAATTTTTATCTATTGTTCTGTTATTTTTATATTGTTATTATTACAATAACATTTTTATTATTACATTTAAAAAATTCTGTTAGAATAGTGCTTAATAGATCAATTGTAGAGTGATAGAAATATTAGTTATTATTATTTATAATAATTATTATTAATTATTTATTATTATTATTATTATAGGAAGAGAGTATAACACTAGATCCTGTGCTCAATGAAAAATGTAAAGTTGATGTTGAAAATTTCTGTAAAGATGTGCAGGCTGGAAATGCTGAGGTATTGTTGGTATTATTTGATACAGCCTCTAAAATTTGATAAACCAAACTTACATAAAGATATGAAATATGTAGAGATTTGCACTCTTGATGCCAGATATCACAATTCACCATCTTTGTCGCCAAATATCAGATTTTGACCAAAGGTGGTGATTACTAAACTAACTTGGTAAATTTATCAACAATCCAATGTTTTGGTGATATGAGTGGATTTCCTTATTTCATTTTTTTTTTTATTTTATTATTTCTTTTTTTCATGATTGTATCTTATTCCAGGTTATCAAATGTTTAAAACAACACCAAAAAGATTTATCAGATTCATGTCATAAAATGATGTTTAAAAGACAGGTAGGTTCCTTTTCCTATTTATTTAATCACAAACATGAAAAAAAGCAAATATTGATTGCCTGAGCAAAGCAAAATGTTTTTTGAATTTCTTTCTATATTTTTTGTAGGAAATTGAAATATAAGCCTTAAAATAGTAATGTTAGTCATAAAATATCTTTTCATTGAGAAAACTAACAAATTTTTGTAAGTTTTCACTGAAAAAAAAACCACAGTTCTCTACTAGAATTTTTAACCTTAATTTAAAATGTAATTTTGAATATTTGTAAAATTACAGAAAATTTCATATCTTAGCTCTCTATGATTGGAGAGTTATTAGACTTATTGCTACTGTAAAGTTAAAATATTATGTATATTATTGAAGAGAAATAAGTATATAATGTTGTCTATTGTAGAAAGATGAGTTTGCTATTGCTGACTATGGTATAGCTACAGCTTGTAAGAGAATGATTGAGGTTGGCGTATAATTTATTATAGCTACTGTAGTATTTCTCTGAGTCCTCAAGAATACTCACTGAGGGTCATAGGCAATTCTTACAATATCTAATATGATGAGAAGATTACTAGGGGACAAGTCTCAACTGGGCAAAATCATGTTTTCCAGAAACAGTTCTGTCGAGGATGTAGTCTCTAGTCTACATTTGGAAAAGACAGCTTTTCAAACTGTGACTGTAACTTTGAATATAAAAGTTTGGACTTTAACTAGAATGAAATACACCTAAACAATATTGGCTCTCTAGTGGGAACTAATTTTTTAGCTGCTATCTTCCAGGAACATTGTGCAGATAAGGATAATGAAGTAGATATATTAGAATGTTTAAAACAGTCTAAAAATGATGCTAATTTTGATAATACATGTCGTACAGTAATATTGAGAAGACAAATTTCTCAAAGTAAAGGTAAATATAAGTTTATAGTTATGAATGTATTTTTATATTCAATTCATCTAGTTTTTGTGTGTCATGATTCTTCATGCCCCAACACTTCGTCTGGCCGAGTCACCACTGCCTTGCTGTCTGCAGCTACTTGGTTTCTGTTTGCTTGATGTTTACTTATTTACACCAACATTCTATATACATGATAATGGTGTATTTAAAATATGTTTAACCATGATGATTTATAAATATATGTTTAACCATAATGGTGTATTTGAAATCTAATCACATAATGGTTGATTTGAAATATAATGTTTAACCATAATGGTATATTTAACATAGGTTCAACCATAATGGTGTATTTGAAATTTACTCAACCTAATGGTGTATTTGAAATATAATGTTTAACCATAATGGTGTATATGAAATTTAATCAACATTTAATGGTTGATTTGAAATATAATGTTTAACCATAACAGTGTATTTAACATAAATCTTTAAGCATAATGGTGTTTTTGAAACATATTTGAACCTTAATAGTATATATGTGAAAAATAGGTGTATTACAAATATTAGAAAACCTAATCTAAAAAACCTAATGATTAAAAATTTCAAATAATTTACATTTAATATTTCAGATTTTAGACTCAATCCACAACTGAGTAAAATGTGCCAAAATGACATTCCTAAATTTTGTAGAAGTATTTTAGATCATGCTAAAAATGATGAGGCATTAGAAGGAAAAATCATAAACTGTTTGAAACATCAATATGCTATCAAGGTAAAGAAGATTCTTTAAATAAAATGGTTTGGTAGGTTGTTTTGTAAAGCTTTTTATCATGTCTTTGAAGTTTTCACTGTCTCTGTGTTTGTTTTCAATTTGTTCTGTATCTTTGTCAGTGAGAGAAATTCATTCTGGTTGTGCATGTTCAATATAGGTTGCTTCACTGACTCTGCGCTAGTTTTTTTGTCAATGGTCAGATCTTTTCTGTCACAGTGCAAATATCAACACCTTTTTCAGATTACCCTGTTTGAAGACTCCACATAAATAATGATGTCAATAAAGTATTCATCAAAAACTGTAGATAAAACAATAATATTTTTCAGCGTTTATCAAAAGAATGTAACTATGAAGTACAGGAGAGAGTGAAAGAGGCAGCATCTGATATCAGAATGGCACCACAATTAACTATTATATGCAAATCTGAGGTGAGTTACAGATATAGTTTGTTTGAATTTTTGAGTAAATATCTCTACTTAACATACTAAAACATTAGAACAGAGGTCAAGATTATGTGGAATACTGGACTGGAAATTTAGCCACAGCGAAGTTGTTATATATTTTAAATGATAATTAAAAACTGGGCATTATATTTTCAGATATTAAATCACTGTACAGATGAAAAATTATCACCTGGTGTTGGGAAAATAACCCAAGGAGCCTCACCAGGTCAAATACAAGAATGTTTAAAGAAAAATCTTTTAGATAAAAAATTAACAGATAAGGCCTGTATGAAGGTAAGTAATTCTGTGATGTTCAGAGAAGCGTACTCCTAAAGCCATTTAACTAATACCAGTTAAACATGATGGTCATGTTATGGGTGTCATGTAAACACCCTGTCGATAATCCATTTATTGGTGAAATCTAGACTCTAAATTATATATTGCCCTTTATTTTTGTAGGAAGTAGCATATTTAATAGAAGAAGGACAGATAGACGTCAATGTTGATCCTTTATTAAATGATGCCTGCCAACTTGATATTGTACAGTTTTGTCGCCATGTAGAGATTGGTGAAGGAAAAAGTAAGTTACTCTTTCATCCTTTGGAGGGATTCCTGGCTGTGGTTCTTGTCTAGTGACTGGATTCCTCAACTTCCATTTCAGAGAGTCCACATAGCTTATATATTTGTGCTATATTGATCAATTATAAAATGATCTTTTATCTTACAGTTATGTCATGCTTACTGTCAGCATTAGAAGATAGTCCGACCAAATTACATCCCAAATGTCATAAATTATTATCAAATAGAAAACAAATGTGGGAATATGCAGCTCAGGTAATTTAACGAGTTTAAAACTAATTTTTTTTAAACAAGTTACACTTATTGGTCAATTTTATTTAATAACATTTTTCTGTTTTATGATAAAATTGTGGGGTTTATTGAAAATCATGATAGTTGAAACATGCCATTCCCATAACTAGAATTATGTCTCTTTTTATATGTGGAAGATATGGGTGTACTATGGGCCAATATATCGTGAATAACTATTGTATATCAATCATTTCACAGTACCAGTCAAAACTTACCAGCAATATATTCGCTGATGACATCTATTAATAATGGTTTGTTATAATTAACAGATTTATTTATTCTAGGTTGCACCTCCTGAATCATTTCAAGAAGTTTATGATTCTATAACACAATCACCTGCTAAAACATACTTTCTTGGAGTATTGGCAGCAGTGGTGGCATTAATATTTATTATTGGTATTTCTTGTGGACGTGTAACAAAACGGGTGAAGGCAGAGTTGAAAAATAGATAAGTGGAGTGAACAATTGAATGAATGAAAAAGAATGAATGAGGTATAAAAGTTATGTATAGTTTGAAAAGAAATTTGTATAAAATATTTTATTTTTTAACCTTGTCCTGTCCAATTTATTTTATGTCTTAAGCAGCTTTCTCACCACAGCGATCACAACTTTCATAAACTACGCAAGTAGTGATCACTGTGGTGTGAGAGCATCTGATGCTGGGACAGTAAGAACAATTCATGCTAAATATTTGTGAGATTACTTAGTGTTGGGTAGTGGACTTCAAATATATTAAATATGAATCTGGTTACCCCTATCCTATTAAATACTGTATCCATTATGTCTGGGGAGTGGTATGTTAAACTTGATTCACACATCAGCCATATTGAATCCAGAACATGGCTTATGATCGCCATCTTTACATGTTAAATGGCTCCTTCTATATAACCTGAATTGATCAAGCTTTTTAATGATACTTTAAGATGAATGTTTGAGACCAGGCTTCTTTCCTTCAAAAACATCTGCCTCACTTTCAATAAGATAAAATGAGGCTTGAATAAAGTCTAGTTATACCAAATGTCCATAAAAAATGAGTAAGTTTGAGTGTCTCAACATTTACCTCAGTTTTCTAATGAGAAAAAAGACTTCCATTGTAGTTTATAGTTGCCATCTGTGAAATTTTTGAGAGGAAAGACCACAGTAAACTTTCAAAAGGCTCAGCCACTTCCCATGACAGATTAATTCAGTTCTGTTATAATTCTTTGAAATGATAATATAATAAATGAATCATTGAAATACTTAATTCCAGCTTCCAAAATTAAAACTTACATACATGTATATAGATATTTTTGTTAGTTTAAGTCATTATGTTAAGGTTTTTGTTAATTTGTCTTGTTTGAATCTGGAGGGCCTGGAACTACATTTGATTTTGATAGTAAATGCTATGTTAACCTGCAATTGCATGTAAATATAAAAAGTTAAATAAACTGTATTATGTAAAGAATGATTTACCTTTGAAATAAATAGGCACGTTGAATGCAAACACTGCCCTTATAATCCTAGACCTTGATAGTTTGAGTCAGTCAGTTTACACCAATTATAGGTATTCTTAGTTATTGTCCTGAATCATGCATCATAGGAAAAGTAGTCTACATTGTATTATATTGGGTAAAATTTATCAGATATAGTTGAGCCACTTCTTCTCTTTGTCACAAAAATCTTATATCACAGCATTAACTAAGTGTTATAGCTTTTACTTCCACATCAGAATTGTTAAAGATGAAGAGTTCCAAACCCTGGTTTGTACTCCTTTGAAAGTTTTTTAATCCAAAGGGTTTTAATATTGCACTAAATAACTTTTCACATAAGCTTTTCTGTTATTGCTTTAATCAAATTAAGTATTTTGATCAAAATTTTAAAAAGTCATCTTTTTTGGAACATTATCATCAAACCAAAATAGTAAAAGTACCTCCACACAAATGTACCAGCTCTTTGTTATTTTGACTGAACAACCATGTTTTACAATTTGTTTGATGTCTTGTATATTTTTGGTATTTTGGTTTTGTCATATTTTAATTAAAACATGGATTTTGGTGAAAGGGAAGCAAAGATAATGTCTTTTTTTTGTATAGTATATTAGAGGAATATATAACTTGTTTATGCTTAGTATTTTAGGTGCAAAAATTTTTGGAAAATAAAAAGTATTATATTTAGTAAGAGCCCTGTGTATTGAGGTCGATTGACACATTGAGAATTCTCCTTTTCATTGCAAGGGTTTAAGATGATATTATAACTAAATATTATTATTACGCTATGTATCTCATTTCTTATATTTCTTGAATATACACAGATATAATTCTATATGTTATGCAGCTATTTGATTTTTTTAAGCCTTTCAAGTATAATACCTCTTCATTGCTTCAAATAAAAAAGTTTAAGTCCAAATGAATCTGAACAGAAACAGGACCTAGTTGGCAAAACAACAATACTAAAGCAGAAAATTGCCATGATAATACTATTTTCTTCAACATTAATGCTGTTTCCAACATTTTTTCTCAAGCAATTATTAAGTGCGTGAGATTCTTTATTCCTGTGGACTGGTTATTAAATGTTAATTGAGTATTGTGCTGAATCTGCTGTAAGAAAATATATGATTAAACAAGACTAATAATAAATTTGAACTGATGTAAATAGCTTTATATTTACCTTATATTTTCATGTGTTCTATCAATCTATTGATGCCTCTAATTCACAGTTGTGTAAATCTGTAATTATGACTTGGAATTTTATTTTCCTTTATTAAAATATTAAAAAAATATAGATCAAACCTCATATGTCCTTATAATTGAGCAAAGATATTTTTACTCCTTGGAATCTGAAGCAACAAGAGCAGTCCATTTGGTTTTTTAGGTAAAATACATACCAATGTAAACTATACAGATGTAGCACAAATCGTCTTCATTCTACTTAAATTACCTAAGAAATAGAGTGGACTGGTCCTGTGTTTGATTTGATTAGGACCTGATCAAGCATAAATATTGTTGCTCAACTATACAATTATGCAACTAAGATCAAATGTTTTTGTTAAATTTAATATGTTGTGCTTACAATTCCTTTTTTTTACTTCATCAGAAAATAATTATCTGCGTGCTCTTATCTCAGTTTATTATATGAAGATGATAAAGAAATAATAAAATTATTCTATAAATAATCTGAGTTATTCTTGGATATCTAATCCTCCATGATTTAATGTCACATAATTGGCTTTCTCAGTCAAGCTCAGTGGTAAAATAATTAATAACATTTACACATAAGGGTCCCACTCAAAAAATTTTGTGATCAATTTTTAGTAGTAGTTTTTTCAAGTATGCTAAAAATTCTACACTTGCCACAAATTCTTTGTGTAAGACATATTGTGGAACAGGGCCATGATGTTTAAATCTCCCAGGTATATTAACATACAAGTCAGATCAAAGAAATAAACTAATTCTCAAAAGAAAGTATATGCCTCTTTGACCAGCCATAAAATGAAAACTTAAGAAAGTATTTAACAAATCTGTTTAATGCATAAAGGGCATTCAATTGGGCAAGCGGTGAATAAACATTAAGTTCATTGTAAGCACAATGTTTGCCTTGATCATTCATCAAGATCAAGTGGTGACATTAACAAAATTTACACATTACAGTACACATTTCATTGTCCAATAACAAACGTTTCCACGTGGGAAAATCAACAAAAAGAGTTCAGTAGCGTGTGTGGGCCTCCGTGAGCGTTGATGCAAGCCATGAGGCGTCGTCACATTGAGGACGTCAACCGACGGATGACTCCAGTGTGATTCGCTGCAATTCATCGTTGATGCACTGCTCCAGCTGTTGTAGGGTGACCGGTGGCACTGCTTGGCGTCTGATCTGTCTGTCCAGGTGATCCCAAAGATGCTCGATAGGGTTCATATCGGGGGAGCAGGCTGGACATGGCAACACATCGATGTTGGACCTGTTCAGGAAGCCCTGAGTCAGCGTGGCGGTGTGGGGCCTGTCGTTATCGTGCTGGTACACGAATCGTCCTTGGTGCTGATGGATAAACAGGACCATGACTGGCTACAGGATCTCATCCCTGTACATGCGAGCATTATGGTCTCCACGTACGGTCATCAGCTTCGTCTTCAGATCACCGCAGATCCCGCCCCACACTTACTCCAAACGCTTGGACCTGTCGAATACAATTCTGTGCCAACCGTCCTCCTGGCCGTCTGTACACCCTGTCCTGGCCATCTTTTCTGTACAGTGAAAACCGACTCTCGTCTGTGAACAAAACTCGAGACCAATCGCGCTGCTGCCACCTTCGTACCTGCCTGGCCCAGGTGAGTCGACGGCGTTGATTTGCAGGCGTCAGATACGGTCCATGATACGGTTGACATGCTCGTATCCCATATTGTCGCAGTCATCTGTACACTGTGTGTCGGCTGATCTGGTGTCCCAGTGCTGTCGCCGCCGTAGATGATGCTGTCACAAATCTGTTTCTGAGGTGGATAACCCTGATGCGGCGATCTTTTGCCGGCTCCTAGACCTGTCCTTTGTACTGCCCGTCTGCCCTAGTCGTTGCAGCAGTCTGACCACGGTGGCTCTGGTGCAGCCGAAGTTTCTTGCAATGGCGGCGTTAGTTGCTCCCTGTTGGGCCATTCCCACAGCTCTCTCTCTCAATCTGGCTCAAACGTGGCATTCTGTTTGTGTTTTTCTTGCTTCTGTAACCCTAATGTTTCATGCAGGTTGTTTTATACCGTCTGTATGCATTTTGAATTGCAGAAAATCTGCCATTTTTCGATAAAATGAAAATTTCGTGCAATTCATGATTTTTGGCCACCTCTCCTACTCGGAAATGGAGGATATACAGTTGGGTGACATGCTTCCATGTGAAAAATTCTTGAACAATTGCGATGGAAATATTTTTGGCAATTTTTGTTGGTATATACTTTCTTTTGAGCATAAGTTTAAAACAGTATAGTACAATGGTATATATCATAGTAGTAAGAGACCACAAGCTTTTACAGTTTTTAAAGCAATGAAGGGCTTCTAGAAGATATCCTAGAATATCATAGCATACATAAATCAGATGGGTTTTCACAAGAACACTAAATTCAATTTTATATTTATTTTAAATGTAATAAATAATAACAATTAACAAATTAACAGTATAGTCCTACTGTGTTTCAATGCAACTTATTCCGGTAAATTATCTATAAATATCATCTCTGCACTGCTGAGTCTGAGAGATTGACAAATTTATAATATTTTTAAACAAATTTTGGAAGAAAAAAAAAAAGATAATTGGAAGTAATTGGACATGAAAAAAATATAATTAAAAAAAAATGTAGGCCTATGCTGTACAAAATCTAAAAAGCTATGACCTGATCGTTTTTATGAATTTGATATATTTCCTGACTCATATCACGAATAAATAAAAAAAGGCCTACAAATGATAATAAGTATTGCACAAAATTTTTTTTAAAATCCACACCATGTCTGAAATTATCACAATGCTGTTTCCCGAGTCATGTGACCTTCTGATCGAATTTCAACAATTTTGCCATCAATTGTCATTGAAAATATGGAAGTTGGTGTCCTTGATTTTTCTCGATGTATTTCGACTGCACAAGTTATTTGATTTTCAGGAGGGATTTCACTACCTGCTACAGCTAATTTTTTATGCGTCTGATCCTTTGACTCAACCTTTTCTGACACTACAATCTTTTTCTTATTCTGATCATTATTTTCAGTCACATTGGCATTTGCATCGCTTTTTAATTCTTTTTCTTGAACACTAGTAGGGGAAGAGGCACTTGTTTTACGTGATTCACTAGGTTCATCTGTCACAACAACCTCAATAGGTGGCATTTCTATCACTGAAATTTTACGTTTAGGTGACGGTTGTCTCAGACTATTTTCACTTGTTTTTCGTGGCTCTCTTGGTTTTGGTTTTTGACTAGAATCACTTGCTTTTCTAGAGGAGCCATTTTCAACGGTAGTGTCCTTTTCACTTTGATTACTTGTGCGTCGTAAGCTTTGAGAACTTTCTGGTCTGGAACTGGTTTGACCAGAACTTTGTTCGCTAGTACGTCTAGAACTTTGTGAACTTTCTGGTCTAGAGCTCTGCAGACTAGACACTTCCGAACTTTCACTGTTTTGATCATTTTCTAGTTTTGTGCTCTGTACACTTGATTTCCTCGATTGAGTTTTCGGACTAACTGATTGTACGTCCTTTATATTTGGCTTTTCATGGTCATTATTTTCATTGTTTGTTTCGCTAAAGTTATCTTTCTGATTAGCAGACTCGACCGATTCCACACTGTTAGTACTCCTGATACTGTAAGATCTTGATGGCACTGTACTGCCGCAACTTGGGTTAGATAGTGTTTCAGGGGTAGGTAACTGTATATTCAATATAGGAACCTGACGTATTGGGTTCGTTCTTTGTGAACCTGGATCTGAACTAACTGATAATTTCTTTACACCTTGAGAATCTGTTAAATTGAAAGAATCTTTGCTATCTTGATTACTGAGAGTGTTCTCTGTACACTGACTGGTACTTCGCTTCATATTAGGTATTCCTACAATCCAAGACAAATTAGTTAGCCTATGAAAACAATACAACCAAGAAAAAGCATAATTTATACTTGTACATACCCAATTAATGAAATGAAACAAATCCTAGACAAACTTTAGAAGATACTGTTGTTATTGAATATCATAGTCTGAATTGATAGAGTCTACTTAAAATTTAAATTAATTTAGAATTCTTATTATACTAGTTCAACCTCAGAACTTTCTGATAAAAAAACAAACATTTTTTTCTACCTGAATCTTGACTCTCTTCACTACTATTGACTTTATCAGTTTCTTCTCTGCGCAGGACATCTTCCTCTTCTAGAGTTTCTTCAGTCTGTTCAATAACTAGTAGTTCATCTTCTTCATCATCACCCAAACTATCACAATCTTTATCATCATTGGGAATATCGGACAGGGAAATCTATAATAACATAAACAGGGCAGCTATAATAACATTTAATCAGACAGGGATATCAAAAAAGTCAGTCAGGGACATCTATAATAACATAAATAAAGTCAGACAAGGAAATCTATTATAACATAAATATCAGACAATGAAGTCTATAAAATTAATCTATAATAACATAAATATCAGACAATTAAATCTATAACATAAATCCATAATAGCATAAATATCAGACTAGGAAATCTATAGTAACATAAATATCAGACAATGAAATCTATAACATAAATCCATAATAACATAAATATCAGACTAGCAAAATCTATAATAACATAAATATCAGACAATGAAATCTTTTATAACAGAGACAAATTTGGTAAAATAAATAAAGTCAGACAAGGGAAATATATCTATAATATCATAAGCATAGTCAGACACAGAAAACTATCATAACATAAATATAGTCAGGGAAATCTATAATAACATAAATATAGTCAAGACAATGAAATCTATATTAACATATAGAGAGACAGGGAAATCTATAATAAAATAAACATACTCAAGACAATGAAAACTATAATAACAGAGAGAGACAATGAAATCTATAATAACATAGAGAGAGAGACAATGAAATCTATAATAAAATAGAGAGAGACAGGGAAATCTAAAACATAAATATAGTCAAGACAATGAAAACTATAATAACATAGAGAGACAGTGAAATCTATAATAACATAGAGAGAAACAATGAAATCTATAATAACATAGAGAGACAGAGAAAACTATAATAAAATATAGTCAAGTGGAGATAGGGAAATCTATAATAAAATAAATATAGTCAAGACAATGAAAACTATAATAACATAGAGAGAGACAGGGAAATCTATAAAAACATAGAGAGAGACAGGGAAATCTATAATGACATAGAGAGAGACAGGGAAATCTATAATAACATAGAGATAGACAATGAAATCTATAATAACATAGAGAGAGACAGGGAAATCTATAATAACATAGAGAGAGACAATGAAATCTATAATAACATAGAGAGAGACAGGGAAATCTATAATAACATAGAGGGAGAAAGGGAACTCACATAATTATCACATAAAAATGTCATGGAAATCTATATCATTAATAGTTTTTATCATTATTTTATTATTATATCTCCAGTCCTCTATAGAACCTGAAAAGATGATCCATACTCTGCCAAGGTAGAAGCAGAATTTCACTTTATAATTGTGAGTAAAAATCTCAATATACCTTACCTCTGATCCAAATTCAAAAGCTTTATTATGATTACACTGTGATGATGAACCATCTAGTGATGATGTAGATTGACTTGCATTAGCTGAATCTGGTGAGAGTTTTTCTCTTTGATTACTGTGTGTACTTTTAATAGAAGTTCCCAGTTGTTTTACTACATTAGATTCTGGATCCATAACCTGAACATACAAATCATTGTTATAAAATTATAGCTGCTACAGTGTGAAAACCTGATGATTTTAAATAAGTCATATTTCCAAATCATTTTAATAGTCAACTTAGATGTAACTTGGTACAGATTATCTGGGAAGAATGCAAAGAGGCCTTATAACTTTAAAGTTAGTTGAGTGAGAATGCTGAATGTTATTAGAATTGACAAAAAAGAAGTTAATCTGAAATAATAAATACCTGAATGACTGTTTTTAATAATTTCGGTGTACCAGTTGGTGTTCGAATAATCTCTTCTGCCTCCATTTTATTGGCTTTCTTTTCCCTTGCTGCATTTTCTTTCAACAATTTCCTGTACAACATAAAACAGACATTACTAAATTCTACATTCAATGAACATTTACTTTAGTCTTTTGCATATCATGATAATAAAATTCTGAGTAAAGGGTTGAAAGCTGACACCAGACGACCGTTAAAAGCACTGGCAGTGACATGTGAATTTTTCAGAAAAATATACATAAATAATACATAACTGGAAATTTTATAGAAATAAACCAGCTACATTCATTAATACAATCACTCTATTTCATTCTGTATATTGTAGTAGATATATCATCTGAATTTTTTTATATATTCAATTCCATTCAGTTAATTAATTTCTTACTTGGCTCTTTTCTTTAATAGTTTTTGTGCTTCAGGATACTCTCTCATAGCTTCTTCAAAATCAGCTTTAGATAGAGTAAAGAGGTTGGTGAAACCTTTACATCTAACATTAGCTGTTCTTCTATTACCACCAGACATAGCTAATAAACTACAAATAGATATCATTTTATCTTCAAAGTCTCAGGCCTTGCACATTACTCATTTTTGCAAAGAAAATTTTGTTTACAAAGCTTTCACTGTCTCTATTGTGCAAATAAGATTAATTAACAAAAACCTGCTCTGTAAGCAAATGAATATTTTATGTTACATGTATGTCTTCAATGATTGATGATCACAGAAGCAAAGATTAAAACAGTAAATACTTGAAAACTTTCTGACTTACTGATGCTGTTTCTTCTTACTATCATGATAAATTGTAGACTTACCTGATTTCACCAAAGACACTGCCCTCATGAAGAGTGGCAAGAACAGTTTCACCATCTTCCCCTCCAACAACCTCCACTTGTCCCTGACTGACTATATACATCTCTTTTCCTACTTCACCCTGTAATAATATATAGAGCTCATACATAGAAAGCAGCTAGGGTCAGGGTTAGCTCTATGGACTGTAATCAGGCTTAATTTTTGAGACACTGAAAGCGAGGTTTAAAATGCAATACATCATTCAAGGTATGAACAGCCACGTCATATAAATGAATAGCATATGTGCTCTGCTCCTTTTATTGGACTCATTCTGGGTTCAATATGGTCGACCTAGAAATAAGGTCAATGAGAGTGTAAGGAACCTCACAACCCCACTTTCAATTTCCTATCATTTTAATTAGGGAAATTTAAATAAGGATTATAATGTCAGCCTCACTGGGAAATTCTGACTCTCCACCCCCCTTTGCCTTACAACCTTAATCTTCCTTTAAGAACAATATCAACAATATCTAGATGACTTCAATACCTGTCTGAATAAGTCTGTATAAAAGAAAAAATCAGACCTACCTTTCGACAAATATAATCTTGAGGTAAATATAAACAAGCTTTCATTTTTAAAACTAAATCATATAATAAATTCTTATCACAGTCCTGCAATGAAAAACCAAATACAAAATTTCCTTGTATGCATCTTTCAAAATAGTTTCTGCCATTACTTTTTGTAAAGCAGAAATTTCGAAATAGAATAAACACAAACAAATTGGAAATTACATTTATGTCTCGTAGAATGTTGCTTTGTATGTCCTGTTATGGAAAATTCAAATTCAGCAAGCAACTTAGGAGAAACATCAGTTATCAATCCTTACCTGAAAGAGTTGAACTTTACTCAGGGTATTGAAATGTACACTAATAGCCATGTCAGCTTGTAATTTCTTTGGTAATGCTTCTAGTAATGACCTCTCATCTGTAATAATAATATCCATTCATAAGGACTAAAACCTCAGTAAGTAAGCTACTAATTAACTAAATTTGAATTGAATTGGTTTTAGCAATTGAGTTCAGATGACTCGAACATAAAACTTAAGATCATTTGAAGTTAATGTTTGGTTACATTGTTCCCTCGATTCTGAAAATTGGGATTAACTCAAAACCATAGACCTTTTAAGAAAAATAACTACCGGTATTAGCATATTTAGATAATAATAATGCCCCCAAATAGCTTATCATAAGCATTATGTTTGATAAAAGGTACATACCAAGTGTTTTTTGTTGTTCCCAGTTATAGAGAAACCATTCTCTAACTCTGTCTTGCATTTCTTTAGGAAGATTAATAGATCTCATATACCATGATACAGCATCCATCTTCTTCTGATATTTATCTTTTACATGACCTGCTGCTTCTACTATATCTCGAATCTATCATACAAGAAATAAAAAAAATATAACAACAAAATCTAAAATTGATAAAAGTGTATATAAAGATCAGCAACCCATACCTCACAGTTATGCTCAATGAGTGCTAACCTGAAACATACAATACCATGGTAAAATTCAGAAAAACTAGCAAACCAAAATGTCAGAGCAAAGTGACATTTTATATCTTGCCCTAATTGTGCCAAGATCCCATCTGTATATCAAATCTAGAAACCTTAGTCCTACTTGGGCCATACTTAAGTCAACATTTTACATACCTGACCAATCAGCAAGGCAAAGACAAACACTCCTGATAACCAATATAATACCATAAACATATATTCTAGATTATTGGTAGGTTTAGGATTGTTACCAATGGACGTAGCTGTTTTAGTGGCCAGATAAAAACATCGGATATACCTACAATATAACATAACAATTATATACAGATTCTTTCATATATATTATTTGTAATAATTCTGTAATCATATTGAATCAGAACAAAATCACTTTTCTTTGTGTTTTGGTTGTATTAACCATAGAGGTCATATTGGAAGAAAGGATCAGATCCTGATGCTTATAATGCTTGGTTGAAATTTTGACCCTTATGTTACTAAGATATCATTGTTATTCCTTAAGAAAACTATTAAAAAAAGAACTAAGATTTAAGCCTTAGAAAAAACATTCCTGTAATCAAATAAAAAAAAATTGATAATAACTACTTACGCGTTACCTACTCCATTATAAACCCATCTATTACTGGCGATTCCTTGATATACAGACGCAGCGTAGTAACCACAAGTTTCAATATGAATTAAAAATAACATATACGTCATTGTCTTGATAATTCTGAAGAAAGAAATACAACTTTTGATGAAAAATATCGACACATTTATAAGGATATCATTTTATGATCTGCAAATTTACTTTATGAAGCCTATCACATAGATTGAAATAGAAAATTTGATATATGCATATTTTTTAAAGGGACCCAGGCTTGATTTTTAGGGGTCGTTTTGGGCCTTTGTTCCATTTAAACAGTCCTCAGAAATACTCAAGCTCTAAGAAAATCGCAAAATACCTTGAAATATACCTCAAACCAAAAATTTCACTTTTCATTTTTTTTTCGTGCTGTACGCGGCTGGTCTCCAGTCAGTCTGAAAATTGTGTGTCCTGTTGACAAAGTCTACAATTGAAAATGCGTTGTAGTCTATTTATATAGATGACCGCTATTGCACGACGGGAAGGATAACTCTTTGATTATCAAGACGAACTGTTTTCCAATATGGCGGGATGTTCGTAATATCATCGACATTATGATTTTTCAAACACGGATAATTATGGATACACATGGATTTGAAGGCTCAGATTTCAAAGGTAAGCTATGTAGACTATTTCTGATTAGCTAACCAAAAGATGTCATGTGTTTGAGGCTGTCGGATGATTGTCCGAAACAAATCAAGCCTGGGCCCCTTTAATATTAGCTGTATCTTTATAACAATTATGTGTCATGTCCTTAGAAATGTTATCTTACCTCTATATCTCAAGAATTATTTTTCTTAATGAAAGGTTCAAGACTATTTCTTCAAAAGCGGGTTAACTTTGATAATGTTTTATTGTCTATATTCATATTTGATAACAGATTCACAGGAAGTTTTCCAGACAATAATTGTAGTCTTAGACAGATACCAAGATAATGCCAGGAACTTTTATGATTTTATAATTTGAATACTGATTTATTGATTATTTGAAAAGAATCAAATTTATTTCAATCTTCAATGACCTGCCCTGGATATCTAATATATCAGCAGAAATGTTTTGACCCAGGAAATATGACCAAAGTGAATCTGGCTATACATTGGTTAATTTAAATAAGTCTTGATGAATTAATCCAAGATCCACAACAGAGGCAAGGGGATAAATGAAATATTCATGTCATGTGCAGCATTATCACGCCTGTAGGTACCCTATGATCTGAGGAGACCAAAATTTTCGTAGAGGGGCACCACTAAGTGACTCTCCAAGTACTAAAACTCCCCTCAATTTTGAGGAGGGAAGGATAATAGGCTAAACTGATTACCAGAGTATAATGTGTGTATTATCATGAACCTTAATCAACTGTATTGAATATCATTATTATGCAATGCCATTCAGCATTCTAGTGGGATATCTCATTATCTAATAGTATATTAATTAATAATGAGAGATGCAATGATATATGCAATACGATATGTTGTGTGATATTATGTTATGTTAAACTTTGACAGTCAAAGATATTTACTATAATAATACACTACCTTATTGTATGAGCTGTAGATTTAGCTGCTTGATCACATCTGTCATAAAATTCCCAAAATGTCTGAATCTAAAAAAGAAACACCAAAAAAACTGAATTAGATGACATAAAACGTCTGGTTAAACATGCTCAAGAAAACATCATTCTTATCTTTCAGAAATCATAGAATGTTTCAAATTGAATACAAACAGTATCAAGCAAGCAGTTTTTGGTCCAATTTAACATTTCTTCCAGTAAGTATTTACACTTACAACAAATTCATAACAAAATATTACTGAATAAAAGGGCCCTAATTTCCATAGCACAAAAAGGAAAGTTTGTTACCTTTAATAATCGTGGTATACGTAGCCAAGGATTTACACCAATCATCAAGTAGAAAAGATCTAATGGAATCAACGCCAAAACATCCAACTAGAAACACAAATATCAAAATATTTTAAAGTCTATTCTAAAATATATTGTTGTATGAGGGCTAGTTCATTAAAAGCATAAAACCTTACGATGATAGTCATTTTATTGCCTTACAATTGTCCACAAACAGATTTAATTTAATTTGTTACATCCTAATAGACCAGACCTAATAGGTTAGTCTATGAAATTCGTTAAGTCAAAGTTAACCACCAAACAGCAGCTCAAATTACCAGAATAGAATTCAACAATTTTCAAGATCTTTAGCATAGAACTTACTCTAAACATCCATTTCTTCATATAATGTTTCTTAGTTTCTTTTCTATTAGTCTGTAAATACAAAATAATTAGAAACATTTTATTTCCGTCATATCCATATCCATATCCTCTAGATCTAACCAACCCTTGATTTTGAGAAAAATATTGTAAGAAATTTAGTTCAACATGTTTGACCGATGTTTCAATATTAGGGTTACCAGATATGGTTTGAAGCAAACCGGGACATTGAGCACATTAAGACTGTCAAAGGTGCTAATTTGTAGTGCCGCATAGCCGCACGAATGCTCAACAGCTGGAGGCGCCAGAAGCATGGAGGGCCTGGGGTTTGGGGCCCATTAAGGGCCCCAAGTAATTTTTTTCAAAATGGGTGATAAAAGCGAGCATGTCAAAGTGAGACTTGCCTTATTTTATACTAATATAAATGGTATTTTCAAGGTTTGATTGAGGCAAAAGATGCAGGAAAAAATTGTTTTTTAACCTTGAAGATACATTTTCAAGTTACCTGAACCACTGACCGATATCATAAGGAAATGTGATAAAACATTCATAAATAGATCAAGAAATTTTTATTTTTACCAAACTGGGACATTTAGGAACAAAATATTTTCTGGGACGGGACGCCCAATTTTTTACCTAAAAACCGGGACTGTCCCGGTTTTTCCAGGACGTCTGGTAACCCTATTCAATATTAATACATCAATATGGATAAGGTATCTACATTAAATTGTTTTATATCTTTGGCTACTGATGAAAGGAAAAAATAGTTTGGATTATAAATCATAAAGTCAGAACTCAGAATGAATCATTCAAACATCTATTAGTGTAATCATCTAGACAAGGTCAGTCATCTAGACAAGGTCAGTCATCTGGACAAGGTCAGTCATCTAGACAAGACCAGTCATCTAGACAAGGTCAGTCATCTAGACAAGGTCAGTCATCTGGACAAGGTCAGTCATCTAGACACGGTCAGTCATCTGGACAAGGTCAGTCTTCTAGACAAGGTCAGTCATCTGGACAAGGTCAGTCATCTAGACAAGGTCAGTCATCAGAAAGGTCAATTATTTAGGCAACGTCAATCTTTAGAAGTCTCCAGAAAGGTCATATTCTGTTCAAACAATGATATGATTGCTCAATATGAATTATCAAGTCTCATATTGAAAACCCATAACATTCAATAACAATCAGACAAGGTCATTCCTCTTACTTACCTCTACAATACCATTGTTGATAAATCTCAATCGAACTTTAAATATCAAGATATCAACAACATAAAGGAAATCACAGATATAATCCATAACAAGCCAGTAAATCACGGTATCAGATGTTTGATACGGGAATACACCACGTAATGGTATTACCCAGGCATTGTACATATAGGCCATCATTACCAGAAACAACCAGGACACATACCATTTACCTTAAATATCAAAGGGAGTAACTTACTTTACAGTCAAATATTTCTGATTAAATTTTGCTAAAATATAAGTTGCAAGAGAGATATTAAACTGTGTACTCCCCTAAAAAAGATAACTTTGTGATAGTTAGGTGGAACGACTTCTGGTAAACCTAGAGCTAGATAACAATTGTAGACCAGAGATAGATGACATCCCTAATATCGTGATCTACTATAGAATTTGATGGCCCATCCCGTAGAATACAGCCATTACCAAGCGGCATAATTTTGGCGTTTATGATTTTACTAATAATCATTATTTAAACAGTTACTGACCACAAAAAGGACACAAACAAAATACAAAATCAGATCAATATTTCAAATGGTAAATAAAATACTAAGTAGACTCTTTGAAATATACAACAAAAACAATAGTAAAGTAGGATTTATTTTAAATGTCTACTTATCCCTTTGATGTGACAAAATTACATTTCCCCAGACTGTCTATGTCATTCCGAATGTCAAAATAAGAATCAAATTTCAGGCAAATGGTTAACTTATCTCATCATGGAGATAATGAAGTAATTGTAGATAAATTTATCTATATATTGAATGTAAATAACAAATAATGGGATATGAATTGTTACACAAACAACATGATTTATAATGTAATTTTTCTATTATTACTATTATTATACATAAGTCTGGATTTTTCTGAAATTGGGCTTTGAATATATGTAATAATGCTTAAGAGGTATAGAACGGTAAGAAAATTGAATAATTCCTTCAAATATATACCAAACAATGAATTTCACTTCTTATTACTTCGTTCAGAAGTTGATATAGTCTTTGACAAATTATGCTACAGCTGTTTGTAGACAAAGTGGGACTTGATGATTGAGTCTACTGTGTAATAATGGAGAGTTAAGTATACATAAGAGGACTAACAAGGCTAAAATCTTCGACAGTAATTTGTGAACAAAAATTACTTATTTGCTTAAACTGTTGGCTGAGACCAAGGTATGATGGACACAAGAAAATTACGCCTGTAATATTTCAATATACTTACTGGTAGGCTCCATGGTGTCTGGAAATTTCAATTTACGTAACCATTTTGGTAATTTAAATCTACACGACCATACTCCTACAAAGGTATCTTTATCAGCTTCAGAAAATGCTTCACTGGTTTGTGAACCCATTGGCATAAATGATCCCAGTCGGATATTTCTAGGTTGTGGAGGGTCATCCGCATCAGAAATTGCTGAAAAGATAGAAATGTTGGACTAAATAGTCTATATGATAATGTTAAGAACTTACTACCAAATACACTAGTTGTTACATTCAAGATTGAAGGAAATAGAAAATCAATTACATAACTGCAGTTTTCAATTCAAATGACAGAATGAATTAGTGATAGCATCACAATGTAGCCTTTATGTTGATATTCATATAATTTCATAGTATTCAAGTTTCTATTTTAGCATGTAGTATTCCTTTAAATAAATCTGTTTTCAAATATAAGAATCATACATGTCCTTTGTAAAAAATTGTATCAGATCTTGAAGTTAAAATAATAAAAAGATAGCAACAGTAAGAAAAAAGCAATATCAAAATCTTATGACATAATTGCCAGAACCAAGTGTTAAAATCTACAATAGTAAATGATTTTGTTAACACATTATGAACATAAATAAATGCACAATTAGCAATTGTACAGACTGAAAGGTGCCAATATGAAAGAATATGATAAAAGTCTACACCTAACCTACAGTTTCAGATATTCTTATCAGCTTTGTCACATATTACATTCAAGTAACCATATTCTGTTTCGAGTATAACATAATGATCTCAAAACAGCATAAGCCATTTCATTTAGTCAACTTTGTTACTGAAGGAATTAAGAAAAGTTTAAGAATAAGATTTTCCAAGGTACTATTGCTTTTGGTGTTTCTATAAATCCTTAGGTGAAGGCACCATGTAGGGGCCAATCAGTTTGATAGGGGCAAATAGCATCCTTCATTTATGATATTAATGATATAAATTTTCAAAACTGAAACCCATATTAAACTAAGCCTACTGCATTTTGTTTTGTCAGTGTGGAAAAGGGAAATGAGTCATTTAACTTAATTGGCTGAGATTTCCTAGAAAAATTCTAGGACCAATTTGATTGGACAAATATTTAGGTACGAAATTAAACGTAATTTTCCCCAATTGTATTATCAAGTATAAGTAAGTATTGAAAATGGGCGTGTGGTTTGTGTGTTTTTTTAGTTTTTTTTTAAAGCATTAGTTGGGAATAATAAATGATCTTCTGTAATTAAAAGAACTAGATGATTGAAATAGACTACATACACTATTATTAACTTATTTATTCATGTAAAGGTGAATCAATGACTGCTGGAATTAATGTAAACATAAAACAACATTTCAACTTTCTTTACAAAATCACCATGGAAAATTTCAATATAGAATTGATTCATTTGAAAACTTTCCCTTTGGCAAAAATTGTTAAAACCTTTCGTATCACAAACAATCAATTGGCTATTGTGTTTCCTCATTATTCTTTCTCTATAAAGTTTTTATTAAAGTATATCAATAAACCTAAATAAGATAGCACAACTTTATAAAGCTACAAAAACATTTTCATTCAAATGAATATAATGAAACCAGATAAGCAATTTGATAGCTTCAACCATGTTTTTGATGCTAGAAATGTCTTAGTTACAGCAACTAAACTATTCATATGAGGAAGTATATCAATAATAAAATACGGAAGTATTTTTACCATGAGAAGTGGTATCAAACCTTGTAATGTCAAATGCACTTTAAACTGATATTCCAGCTTCAAAATTAAAATAGATGGTTTTAAAACATTATTTAAAAATTTGAATCTGAAAAGTACGCAAGTTTCTCAGATAACTTTTTAGCTCCTTGAACATGGGTTGACCAAGAAACAAGACCTCAATGTATGATGTTGGATTATGTGAAGTAAGTCAGTAAGAGCTGCTTCTCCCATAGCTTAGGTATATAGTATATACTATTATCTTGTCGTGAGAGGTAGGTTAATAAGTTGAAAATGTAAGGAGAAAATTACAAAGTTATCTTTTGTAACAAATAAAAGTTATCTAAACCATCATACCTCCAATTTTCATGTTAAAGCTGGACTTAATCCTTTTAAATTGTTTTATCCCTTCTTAACCATTTGAATCTAAAGTCAACTTAGAAGCCTATATTTAAAATTTTTCAAAATAACAAAATATCACAATTAGATCAGAAGAGGGTTATTTGCCACAAGCAACAGACAACACTTTTAATTTCAACTACCAAACCACACGATACACAAAGCTTTTCAATGGAATCAATTTAACATTAATAATTGTCAATATAATATATAAACAGAAGATAATCATATATATATATTGCCATGCCTTATATAGTCTGTTTACAAACTATACCTGTTGTTATCATTACCTTGTTACTAGGTTACCAATCAGTTTCATTTCAAATTACACTGCCATACAGCATGTTGACTTACAGGACGCCAGGTACCATATCCTACTTCTATTATAATCGAATGACACAAGAAACAAGTTCCATTAATATCCAGAATCCAATTATAATGGCAAAGGTAACATTCGTGATTTCATTGTTTAATAATAGAATATTCCTGGGTTTTTATTCTAATCAAACATTTCAAATATTTACATTCTCATCGTCAAGTGAAATTTAACATGGATCATTTCAATGGTAACAATGTCAATAGTTGAGAAACTGTAGAATCAAACCCAGGAGTATAATATCATAAAACAGTGTTCCTACATTTAATGCCTTTTCTATCCCAAATTTTAAAAGGTATATGTAAATATAAAACAACAAAGTCTAGGTCAAAAAAAGTGTTTCACTGATTTACAATGGAATAGTGTATTTTCTGTTCTATTCGCCAATCATTGCGCAATCTTTATATTCAAATTGTCAATACCTTCCTTTAAAACAGAAGGAGTTCCTATTTTTAGGAGCAAAAATTACATTTGGAGGCTCAAGGGACCAGTAGCTATAAACATGAACGGTATGGATGGTCAAACAAAAGGCAAACCTGTCACATTAATGTTGGTTTCTTTTTTTCAGAGAAATCTGAACAGAAACCTGAACGGAAACATGATCTTCAACTCAATACTGAACAAAATGAACATGAAATGAATGGAGTTTTTCAGCAAACCTTTACAATGTTAGATCCTAAATACCATCATCATAGACAACAGCAAACTATCTAATATGACATAATACATAATGATTATATGTTTACTCTCAAAATTCAAAACTAAAAGAGATACAGCATTTGGATATTGGAAAGAAAGTCTTTGAAATTACTTTGTTTGAAAATATCAACACATCTCAATTGGTCTAGTCACGGAAATGAATATTTATCATAGTTCTGCTGAATATTTTTAATTCTCTGATTTGAAATTGATATATCCCTCAACTAAATAAGGTTTTAACTATGATCTGCATAAGGATCGCTATGACATCTAGAAATCTGAGAGTGTCAGTGAAGCTGAAAATTATAATTACAACTATTCAATATGACCTACTAGTACTAGCATTGCATTACTCACACTGACATTAGAATAAATCTCCAGGAATGGAACAGGCTAATATTAATAGAAAGGTGCTAATTATATTCTACATACAGGCCATAATGGTTCTAAACCATGGAAATCTAATTAACCTAAATCTCATTACTTGATGGAAATGGACATTAAAAGGACAAAATTTACCCCATGGAGTGACCTAATTAAATGTCCTTTATCTTATCATATATTCCACTATATTCTATTGGATATTGGTAAACAATTACCACACAGTTCTACCCTTGTAAACAAACAACATCAAGATTTCAAATTTTACAATATTCAGATGAAAATATCTTTATTGAAGCAATGTAAAGTGTAAAATTGTGAAAAAGAATAATAATAACATACCACCATATTAGTCAAGCAACCTTGGCATTGAGATGGTCGAAAACTATTGATTGGAGACTTTAGTATGGAAGACAGGAAGTTTTGAGAGAGGAACTCGTCTGATTTTGTTGGCTACTATAACTCTACTAGTCACATAGAACCGTCACACTGAATGCATTAACTAAATATATAATAGAGCATATTATTATACATAATGAATTAATAGGTTCAGTTTGTTGTAATATGGAGAGAATAATAAGGCAGTAATATAACAACTAAAGCATGCCATTATCTTGATCTGTATCCGCAGATTGAATGTACACATTTCTACAAAAATCAATACTTTAGTCTCTTCTCTACTTGTGAAGATTCAACCCTGATTTTGTTGAAATAACTCTAGTTATAAATGTATGTTGTCATAAAGTCACGTTATTATGATCTTACAGAAGACATCAAAATTGAATTACAAATCTAGTCTAATTTCAAAATAATATGTAAATTTTTGTAAAATGTTTGAACATAAAATTCACAATGAAGTAGGTATCCAAGTTATGTCAAGACCGATAATGGAAACAAACTTCACCTAGTGATAAGCCTGGAGGTATGTCTTACCTTATTATCACATTATAGTAGATTAAATGGTTTTTCTAAAGTAGTGCCTTGGTATTCATAAAAAATTAAATACCCTCCTCCTTTCAACATTCAAAAGCAACTATTAATGAGGTAGACTTTTTAAGAAACTTTTACGCAAACATATACAGTAGAACCTGTAGAGACCACTCAAGGGAATATTCAAAAACCGTCGCTGAAGGAAGGTGGTCTCTTATGAGAGGATCAGCAATACTATTTTGTTTTGACATTTTAGGTATGATAGGATCTTATTTTTAACTCAGTCATTATGTAGTTTGGTTTTTACCGCTTTTACATGCTGTCTCCGATCTACCTAACCGACGGGATACCCAATTCTGTCGTATTTTATTTTTTCCTTTTCAATACCAAAGTTTTCACGGAAACTTTCGTTTTCAATGTCAAAATTCTTTGCCCTAAATCAATAATATATCATTCTTTACTTGTAATTAAATTGCCTGTAACAGGCGTTAATCCATTTTCACTAGATGTTTTTATAACAAAATCTGATACACTCTACTTTGCTTTCTGATAAATTTTACGGAAGCCTAATTTTTCTAAAAACTAAATTTTGAAGTTTTTATAGTACTTTATAATAATTGTCAATACGATGAAATCTATCAATATTAATCAGCAACAAGCTATAAAATTAATTTTTATGGAAGAGTATCAAATTACTGATTAGTGATAAAGTCATTGAATCTCACCAAGCATGAGCATCTTTTATATGAGAGCTTTGACATTCATGAGCATCTTTCATATGAGAGCTTTGACATTCATGAGCATCTTTTATATGAGAGCTTTGACATTCATGAGCATCTTTTATATGAGAGCTTTGACATTCATAAGCAACTATTATATGACATCCATCAGCAACTATTATATGAGAGCTTTGACATTCATGAGCATCTTTTATATGAGAGCTTTGACATTCATGAGCATCTTTTATATGAGAACTTTGACATTCATGAGCATCTTTTATATGAGAGCTTTGACATTCATAAGCAACTATTATATGAGAGCTTTGACATTCATGAGCATCTTTTATATGAGAGCTTTGACATTCATGAGCATCTTTTATATGAGAGCTTTGACATTCATAAGCAACTATTATATGACATCCATCAGCAACTATTATATGAGAGCTTTGACATTCATGAGCATCTTTTATATGAGAGCTTTGACATTCATAAGAACTATTATGACATCCACAAGCATCTTTCATATTATATGTGAATATTAATATTCATAGTGGCTTTGCCTTCACATTACTGACTATTCTACAGCTCTTGCCTAACAAATTGAAATGATTCAATAAATAGGATGAGTACAACTATGAAATATCTAAAGTAAAGAATTAGAAGTTTCATCATCAAATACCGATATATTGGTCAGCCAATATCCAGTTGAATTAACATTTCTCTCCAACCATAAATCCGTATAATTCTATATCTAAAAGCGTCAGATGATATTCCAATCACTCAGCTATTATCTGTGAAATAACCTAGCCTGGTGTAATTGATAATGTAAGGCTAGATCGAAGGACAGTAAATATCAGTTGTATTTAATCTCGTAACTAAGTGGAGATAACTTTTGTGGTTTGATTTCTAATCTTTGGAAACCTAGTGATCTCTCTTATTGATCCCGAACTGTTTTAATCTCAAATGTCGATCATTCTAGAACAAAATTCCAATGATTTTTTACTTGGATATTAAAAGGTATTCTATATGTCTATGCTGGTTGTCTCCCCTTCTGTATTGAGACTTAATAACCAGTTGTATTACTTAGCAACTGGATATAATTTATAATGAAAATCTATCAAACCTTTCAAAAATGGAATATTGGAATAAGTTCATAATTAATTAAAAAATCAAACAAATCTGAACATGTAATGTGCAAAAAATGTTATCTTGGTATAAATTTATTTGAGTTTTTCATGATCCTGTTATAAAGATTTCTTCTTATATTGCAGCCAGTCTAATTAAAATATAGACCTAACTTTCGTTCGTATTTTATTAGTTTCGTTTCGTATGTTTTTATTAGCTATTGGCTTTGTACGTAACCACTACAGTTAGGTCTAACACTGCCCTTCAATACGAACTGTTTGAACAACCTTTGACCTAACTCAGTTTTAACCAATCACGTTGCAGGCTTCCATTCCCTGCGAATGGATAATGTGACACGAACAATTGGTGCATTCTGAGACGTATTAAGACTATCTTATCAAGTCCGCTCAAATATAAAGTAGAACAATATGGCTGTTTATTCCACTGCTGATAAATTATTTCTTTATTATGGATTCAATATAGACACCGAACAAGGTTTATACTAAAAGAAATGTGTGTTTGATATGTGGAATGGCCTTTGTACCAGGGTTTTTCATTGGCTGTATCAGTTCAAATTAAGTGGATTGGTCAAAACAAAGGTCATTAGGTTAAAACTGAGTTAAGTCAAAGGTCGTTTGAATAGTTCGTATTAAAGGGCAGGGTTAGACCTAACTGTAGTTGTTACATACAAAGCCAATAGCTAATTAAAACATTCGAAACGAATCTAATAAGATACAAACGAAAGTTAGGTCTATATTTTAATTCGACTGATATTGCAGCCTATTGACAATAGAATCACTATTCAAAATAGATAATTGCATGACAAAATGGTATATTTTATTCATATTACATGATATCGGTTTCATCCCTATATCAGGCAGCTAATATGAAAAGTAATGTTGCTATGTTAGCACTAAAAATATCAGCCATTAGCTCTGTTATTGTATATCACTTTGAGAAATATGATAGCTATGATATTTTATAAAAGTTTGTAACACAAAATAGGAAAACACAATATTTGTTTTTCTTGTTTTCAAGTAATTAGTTTTGATTATAAAAGATCATTTATAACTGCTATCTGGTTAAACTTGTGTTTTTCCAAGTCAACTAATTCTATTATCAGCTAGACAGAAACAGCATAAAACGTCCAACCTTTCCTCAAAACAATTGTTGATTAAAATCAGACATACCGAAACTACATTTGTAAAATTTCTTGTGAACAATTGTTAATTTAAGTCAGACATAACCTCATTTTATACTACCTTAAATGTCTAATTTTTTTTGTGAATCCTTACCTGATTTTGCATCATAGCTGGAACAAGATGATGGGGTTGCTGGTTGAACTGTTTTTTCTTTGGTGCGCTGAGTTCGACTGGAGAAAGCTCGAACCAGTTGGTGCATACGATCACTGAGTGTGCTGCTGACATTGGACAGACTGTTTGTGTTAGAAATACTGAAATATAGATTCGAGAAATGTTTAACTGTTATAATATTGCTCAATATGGTTGATTGGTTTGTAAGAAGATAACAAATTAACGTCTGCTTCCAGTTATATTAATATTAATTACAGCATGGATATACATGTAGTCATAAACCCTAACTTAGTTGTTGTTCAAAGTTTCACAGTGAACAACAAAATTATGAATTTAGAAGTATTAAACAGATTCTAAAACATGTTGTTACTCAGAGTTTCACACATGAATTTAAGTTAAATTAATAAATACATTAAACAATATATAATCATTCCTGATCATGGCAAATAAACAAGCCTAAATATGTTTTTACTCACAACTTCAGTCATAATTGTAATGCTTTTTTTACAACCCAGTTATGAAGTCAAATAAAATTTAAAAATACAAATAAATCATCCATCACAGCAAATTCAGATATCTATTAAGTGGTAAAGGCAATTTGCAACAGAAGTATAATTAAAAGCACAATGCAAGATGGCAGGTGCACACGACTCCCAAAATGAAAAGGTATCCAAAAAGTCACAAGACAAATTCTGATTTGTTGTGAAGCAAATCATATTACCTACATTAGTATTCATTTATCATTTTTTGCAAAATAATGGCTAATCTAATGACCACAACCTGTAGTTTCCAAAGATGTAATCTTTTGACACCTTTTTCTTGCCAACCATCGTTGTCACAAATTTAGCATTATTTGCCAGTCAGAGTGATTGGATTCCTAGTTGATTTAGGTGATAGAAAGTAAACAAAACTCTGTATTGGATGATGAGTTTGGACCAAATGAAGGGAAATTTACCATATTTGATTCTTGCCAGAGTCAAAATAAACAAAAAACTGATCTTATTCCAGACAGAATTTATATTAGTTCCAAGGAAAGTAGACAAAATTCTTAAGTGCTTGATTATTAGTTTGGACTTAAATAAACACATATCTGGTATGTTTGAATTAAGAATTTCTATATCAGTCTGAAAGTTGGAACACATACTGTTGATTGACGTCTAATGTATTCCGGAATAGGCTATTCTGGAAATAGTTCTATCATTTTTCTATCATATTCTCTTCTTTAGAGTAAGACATTACCAACTAATATGCAAATCATAAACCAGCAAACACCATTGTCATCTCTAGATGTTCAGGCCACTTTTTGTTGAAGAGAACTTAGCATTAAGATATCATAAAACCAGCGTTAAAAGTTCAGACCCAAGAATATCCTAAAAACAGTGTTAGAAGTTAAGACCCAAGAATATCCTAGAAACAGTGTTAGAAGTTAACACACTATTGCATCTTACAAAGAGTGTTAGAAGTAAACACCCTATGACATCATACAAACAGTGTTGGAAGTAAACAACCTACCACATCATACAAACAGTGTCAGAAGTAAACACCCTACTACATCAAACAAACAATGTTAGAAGTTAATGCCCTACGATATCCTAAGAACAGTGGGCCAAAATTATCATAAAGCCTTTTTAACTAAAATCATTTTAAATATGTTTATCGCTAGAAGATTATTGCCATATCATAAAAGACAAGATTGATATCTTGGCATTAAAAAAATATTGGAGAATTAAGAAAACAAATATAACAACAACAAAAATTGAACTGAAAAGGACTAGCGTAACTAAGAAAATAAACTAAAAACTAGATTTTAAGCAGAAATCATAAGAAATACCTACACAATTTTATCCATGATGACAAGTAGAGCTAAGTAAAGTTGTCAGTAGATATCCCCCAGGTCTCCTTTCACTAACAATATAAGTAAAGATAAAGACTGTAGGAAATGAAGGACGTGGGTGACAAGGTGATTTGTTTTTGGCAGTAAATGGCTATTGTTAATAGCGTGATATTAAATCGGCGAGGATCAATACCAGCTATTGTTCTCAGTACTGAAGTCTTTAATTACTCTCCTTTCAATCTAACACTACCTGCTCTAAGCCAATCATACTAGTAATTGATTCCAAGCTTCCTGGAATTGTAATTATCTTGGTACCTAACACTTCTACATAACTTGAAGGCAAAATCAGAATTTTTTATCACTTTGTTAAAAATGTTTGAAGGAATTCAAAGTTTCAAATCCTCAATTCCAAAACACACTTATAAAATCTCTATAAGCTCCTGTGAAATTTGAAATTCACTCAATTCAAAAATTTCACTTACAAGTGGTGCAATTGGTACCTAACACTTCTACATAACTTGAAGGCAAAATCAGAATTTCTTATCACTTCAATTGTTGGAAGCAATTCAAAGTTTCAAATTCTCTATTCCTCAACACACTTATACAATGTCTACAAGCTCCTGTGAATACACCCAATTCACAAAATTTCACTTACAAGTGGCGCAAATGGCAATTAACACTTTACTGTCCAAGGAACATTTCTACTGTTTATTCTCATTTCTTGAATAATTTATCAACAATGTTTACGTATTTCCACTGCAAATTGATATTATGATTTGATTTGCTGACATAAAACTTGATTGATGTCTTCATACAATTTGTTATTTCATTCTAGGGACAATGGCAATTCATCACAAAAAGTTTTTGTCACTAGAATCTCCGTAATAACAATACCACTTTCTTTATCACAATATTAATGTATTTTCATTAAAAAAATTGATATTACGAACGTTTGCTGACATCAAACTGAATTGATGTGTTCTTACACAAGACACTGACATTAAAGGAATAGCAATACCACTTTCTTCATTTACATCCAATAATCCTCAAACAACCAGTGTACAAAGCTTGGTACTACAAACCATTTTTATCGTCATTGACTAAATTGACTAAATTTATGTAGCACTTTAGAAATATAGCTATAAGTACTGATGAGACATTATTTCGTCAAATCTTTGAATAGAAATCCACTAACTGACAACATTTTTTGACATTCAGTCTGCTTCTCTATAACACTAGTGACATTGTATAAATTGTTCTCTATGCTATAATCACAATCAACAATGCAGATCTCAAGTGCATTTTTGACTAGAATTATTCCATTTAACATCCCAAGACATTCAATCGTCATTTCGTTAGAAACACATGATAAATATAGTTTAAATCCGTTTATCTTCTCTAAGTCCTCGCAGGAATCATACCAGACAAGCCATCAATTTGTAACCTGTTTTCAAAAGACAACCTATCAATTTCTGGAACTCTCAAAACTCAGAAAATGCCACAAATTCCAGTCTTAAGATATAAATAATTCATAAATATTAGCATTTTGTCCAAGAAAAACCATAATTCTTACTTCTATCCATCATTTAAAACTTTCAAAAAAATTCTATTCTGAATGTCTTTGAAATATTTGTAAAAATCATACATTTCAAAGAATGAAGAGAACTTAGGCATTTCCACGTATTCCCTGCCCTTTACAAATTCTTTTTTTTTTTGCATTATAGTTTAATATACTGGTTTAATTTTTTTTTTATAAATCTTTTAAACCAATATCATAAGTTTCACATCTCTGACGGCCTTTTTCCAATTTCCTCAGCTCCATTCAACCTTTATTCCCAAAATGCCATCTTATAATATTGAAGCACAATATTCCTAATTATTGACATTTCAAATTTCAAATAATTCCTTTTCAATAAGAAAACTTTGGATATCCTTGTTCAAGTCATCGATGAAAATTAAATTTATCGACCGGAGAGTGATGATGTATAGTCTTTTTTTATCTCTATGATTAGAAACTCCTATCTCTTCCATCTAGAGCAACAATCAAACAAAAACTTGTTTGTTAAAAGAGATTTGGAGTGATGAAAAGTTATATTTATCAGCAGAATTGATCGGCTATAAAACTTTGTACTGTGGCCAAGAGTGACCATTCCAAATGACTAGCTCTGAAACAAGTTGCTTTTAATATCTGATTGTCAGTTTTCCAATAGAAACCCTTTTACATGATCACAGTTCAAACAAATACAATGAAAGAAAAACATTATTACAATATCTCTTCTTAAAGTGGATGTCTTTCCATTTTCTCTCCTTAACCAGCCCATAGATCAGATATTGGAGTAGATGTAGGGTAGATAAACTGTTAAAGCCTTTTCACATCTCTCAATACAATTGCAGAACTGAATACTATTTCTTGTAAATATCTTTAGATAAAATTTGAAAATGTATGCGTATCAGAGTAGTGCCAGAGTACTTTAACCATTATACAAGCATTTTAAAGGGATAATAGGCGTTAGAATACACTCGTCCTATGGCTTATATTTGTGTTTAATATTGACTATTAGTTAAATAAGTATGCATCGCACACTGTACCAAATTTTAAAAAGCCACAATAAAAATATATTCGGAATTTAAAAAAAAAATGAGCCAGCGAAGATTCCATTCAGTTTGAGAATAAAAGCGTCTGGTAAATCAACGCTAAAACATCTTTATACAATTCAACAGTAGGGGTCAAGGACGCGTGAAAACCCACATGTTAGAGTTACTTCCCTTTATATTTACACGATTTGAAAATCGCTTGATGGATGGCTCAAGTGTTTTATGATTCACTACTTTATTTTGGGGATTTATCAGATTTTAGAGGGATTTTGATGTATAGGTATGACACCAGGTAAGTCCACTCATGGCTATATACTATTATTGTCCAAATTCGAGTGAACTTAAATTTTTATGTTCGTTCTTACGCCTATTATCCCTTTAAATACCAATATATTTGCTGCAATAAGTAGCAGCAACTTGAATTCTTAGGCTTAATACAGTGTAGGCCTACTGTCGTTTAGGAATGAAGATTAACTGGTGGTTCATTACATAAATATCAGATATGTAATAATTACAAAATGCTTAAATAAGCAAAAGCATTTCCAATTTTTATAAAGATCAAACGGTACTAAAACAGTCCAAATTTCATGTTGTTATAATATTCAGGTTCTGAAATGTAACCGCTATTACAAGAGAATGTTAGTTAACAGTGGACAGGTTTTCTATGTGATCTCTATTAAATCACACTGTTTCATTTTCAACTATCACTTCTTTAGTTCAGTTCTATTCTTGTATGTTCCATTAAGACTGTTAACAGAATTCAGAGTTTTTTGAGAATTTATCAAATTGGAGGATCTTTAAGCAATTTATTACAATAATACAGAGTTCCAAGTATATCATTGAAGTCATTTGTTCTTATTGTCTATTGGAATAATGGTGTAACAACATTATTTTACATCTAAATCTCCAGTTTTTACAGATTTATTACACCAATTTACTTTTATTTCCACTGTAACTGCTCATATATTATTATCAACAAGCAGTTCGCAGTAATAGTTCACAAAAATTGCTTCTCCTCTTACGTTATTTCTAACTTGTCTAAGAAGTCATTTGTTAATTTGGTCCTTTGAGAGAGATATTAAAATATTTGTAAATCTTGTCAGAATATAGCTACTAATATTCCTTTAAATACACATATTAAATAAAGATGTTAATTCTGCCGATTGCGTAATTTTAGGAAAGTGGTGTCTTGAGATATTAAGGATCATGATTCACTTTTGATATTCAACCTTGAGACAGAAAACTAAGTCGCGATCAACAAGCTTCATAGAAACTAAATATTGAATACATCTAATTCTAGATGATATAAATCGAGTTCAAAGTGCAACTGGGCTAAGAAGATGGTCATGCACTATTTAATTTTACCAAGATAGCTACAATATGTTCACTGATTCTAAACAGCATGTTTGTTTTCTTACGAATCATTATGTAAATTATAGATTGTATATTTTTACTTTGTCTTTGATTTCTCTTATTGTTTACCCCTTTGTAATAAAGATATAATTATTATGTAATAAAAATCATAGCAAGCTCTTGCAGTTGAGAGATATTGAGTCTGTACACAGGGCCTTGTGCAAATCACAGTCAAATGCCACTGCATTAAATTTAGATTACGTACAATTAGGAAGAAGGCATCATCAACAGCATGTACTTAAGTACAGACTTCAATATACTTTATTTTATACGGAACAGAACTGTTCCAAACCCTAAAACAAGCTCTAGAAAGTGAGGATATAAAATTTGACTTGAGAAATGCTAGGAGATGACACTAAAATGTTCCATTATTACTTATTTATTTATTTAGTAACAGTGATATTGGGTGATAAACAAGAAATCAAACTAGCCTTACTATATATAAAAAATATCATCATTCATCAATAAAACTGACAAAAAAAACCTTGGCAGAGCCTCTCTACAATTATTATTTCAAGGGAAAACAAATAATAATCTTGTGATTGATTTAATTTATTGAAGTCAACAAACTGAAAGTTTCCGTGTAACAGAAATTTAATCATTTGAAAACTTAAAACATAATTTACAGACAATCTATTACTTATTCATTCAACTGCATTTGATGACATTTTTCTTTGCTACAACAGAGAGGAGAATGAGCTTCGAGTCAGATGCACTTAAAGAAATTCGGTGGACATTAAACCCTCTCAAACTCAAGTGAAGTCAACATCCTGTCAAAACCAGACTAGCAGAGAATGGTTTCTTTCAACTTAAAGAAAAACTAACTCTTAGATTGGACATACAATTTTAAGTCTCAAACTTTGTAAATAACAGTATATTCATCTATTAGACTAGCCAGTTGCCTTGACTAAAGAATAAATCCAATACACCCATTAAACTTGTGAACATTGAAAAGACTAAGCATGTTTAAATATTACTAAGTTTAATATATTATTACTTAGTTTTTGGATTTTATGGATTACAGAGAAATTTGGTCTTATAGTTTTGGATGAACAAAGATTCTTTTTGGCTAGGTTTGAAATTGAATTTTTGTTATCCCAAGGGATAGTATTTCATAAAAACATCTTCTGTTCCCATGTTAAATATGAAAAAAGATCCATAAATATTCAATAAATATTGTGTTGGAGTTTAATTTATTCGACAAGGTAGACTTGAATTCCATTTCAATATCAATTTCAACTAGAACAGTGAACAGTACTGAGAGTGGCAAACAACCCCTTTGGTGCCCACTTGATACAAGATCATGTGATATAGCCTTTTGAATTTTTAAACAATCAAAACAAACTTTTTAACAACCATTATAAGCATATGTATTGACAGCTTAGGTCAAGTACATTTTACTTGAAAATTATTAAGGTAATTGAAGGTCAAGATCACTTGATATAGCCTTTTGAATTTAAAAAAAAAATAAAACGGGTACAAAAAAATTGTTGTCGACAATTTTAGGCCTATGTGTGGATAGCTAAAATTCAGGGTTATTGAAGGTCAAGGTCATTTGATATAGCCTTTTAATTTTTTGTAAAAATCAATCGGGCTTAAAAAAAAATTAAATTTGAAAATGAAAATTCTGTTCCCAACAAATTTTAGATAAAGTAACAAGCTTTCAAAAAACACCAAATCGTACAAATCGGAGAAAAATTAGCGTGATAGTTTATATGTATAGCTTTTGTACACATTTCTTACAACACCGAAGGTTGGGTCACCCAACGTGGTTCTGAAAAACTGGAAGTTCTCACACAATAAACCGGAAGTGGTAGAAAATTTTTTATAATGTCTTTTTATTTCTTTAGGCGACTTCTCAATATTCTGTAATTTTCAAAGGGATTGGATAATTAGCAACAAAGTTATGCAATTATTCAATTATTATTAATGAAAACAAAGAGTGACAAATTTCTAATTTGCCACTCAATAAGTCACCTTATGTAGTGAAACTAGCACTAACATATATATGACCTCTAGAGTAAACAAATTGGAGTTGTTTGCAATGTATCCATGTTTTTTTTAACATCTTCTTCACCTCCCCATATTGGTTTTGCATTCCAGTATTTTAAACAATTTTGAGTCCAGATTTAGATGTTACTTTTTGACATAATAATATCTTCATTTAGAGGAAGTTCAAAGTTATCAACAAGTGAATCAAGTTTTTACATTTGAACAGACAGATATTTATATTCAACAGTGTTCAACATTCTAATTGCAAAATTCAAAACCTTTATGGTCATCATAAATATAACTATACATATTGGCCAAGGTTTTCCCAGACATTTCAGTCAGTCAGCAATAACTATTGTCGAGTTCAAACAGAGTTGTCTCCCATTACACAAGATCTACAGTATTTTATACTGATGAACTGGTATCATTTTACCATGGGAATATACAACTAGAACTATCAATAGGCTACTCAATTATTGCAAAATAATGCAAACTAATTTAAAAAGTTAGGAACATTACTGTTTGAACCTACAAAGCTGTTTGTGAAAGAGAATGAAAGTCAACACCATGCACTACCATCATAAAATAATTACATTGAAGAGGGTTGAAACAAAAGGTACCTGTGAGCCTAGCAGATGACAATTCAACTCAACAAATTATGCTTTACCCATGCCACAAAGTGTTCCAATCTAGCTATCATAAAAGCATTGACCCATACACAGTTTGAAAGTTCTGTTTGTGTGACTTCAATGATTTAAAACTGTCATTTTCTTTGTACACATTACCAGAGTTACCTCCCATTAATTTTCATAGATTCAATCACAGATTACTTTTTTTATTCATCAACAATAATTTAGAGACTTCATTTCAATCTTAGTCAAATAGTAAGCTAAACTTGAACCAAGATAATCATAATGCTATAATCTCAATAAAATTTGGGGTTCCGGGTATCAGTATCACAGGGCTGTAATGGGACTCTTACTCAATAAACCTGGAGGTTTGGAGTTATTTCAAATAGAAATCTACTTAAAAATCTTAATCCAGCTGCCTTCCATGTGTAAGTATAAGATAGCAAGACAATAAACCGAAGCCTATGTATGCAACAGACTGTGCATTAGCACCGAAAAGTCAATGTTGATGCCCTATCAACATATCACCCATCATGCACTTCATGGAATTGACCACTCCTATTAGTAAGTATAACATAATAGTCCAGATGCGAACAAACATTCAAAACAGGCCATCACATCTAGTCTAGTGCAAACTCTATAAGGCTAGTATCTAATTATGACAAATTACTTAAATCATCAAAGACAATCTTTTAGAGCTAAAGATAAATCAAAAGAATTTCACTGTCAGCTATAATTAACTAGTAATCAAAGATCAAAGACATGCAAGGTTTGCAAATTCACTTTAATCACTTTCTGATCTTGAGCTTGAATAATATGGAATCTTAGAAGGACTGATTACTATTCTTTGTGTGAATGCGTGTGAGAGTGTGTGTGTTTGGGTGTGTGTGACTCGTACGCCAATGCTTTAGCTTCTATCTGAACCAATCCAATTTCTGGTTGACTTCTTGAGCTTGTACAATCAAAATAATGACATCACTTTCATATATGCCCTTATATATTTAATTTTTGGTCAATTTTTCTAAATCAGAGGAACACAGAATTAAGTCAAAATGGAAATCATTGGTGCAAAAGTAAGTTTCAGTGTATTTGATGATACACATACAAAGATTAGAAAACTTCTTAACAATCCCTTTGTCATTGACCATTTCACTGTATTATAGATGATAAACAAAGAACTAACAGGAAACGTTACTCTGTAGAACTTCTCAACTGCTCTTATACATTGTCTCTCGGAGATGGTTTCAGAGTATCACAATATGCTTAACCTTTCAATCAGAACTCGTTATATTTACATAAACACTTAGACAAATAGCGTAAGGATATCGCATTTTAAATTGTCTAGAATTATGGTTTAAAAACTGATCTTGTCAAAGAATGAAAAACTTCTATCAATATATATCTTTGAAAGACAATATTGAAAGCCTTTAGCAAATTCTACTCAATTGATGATATTGGAAGGTTTATATCGCTGACACAACAATAAAATATATTTTCCTGTATTGTGATATGATATCTAAAACATAAACCTCAAATTGAATCAAGGTTGCCTTTCATGATCCCTTCTGAAGTACCCCATTACGTTCATGTGAAATAAACCACTACTATATTTGTATACAAAATATATCACAGTACTTAATTAAGGATCATGATATTGAAGAATTTCTTATTTTAGGTTTCCTTGAAATATCAATGCATGAAATTTCATTTAAATCATACTTCAATAAACTATTCAAAAGCAAATTCAGTCAACATAAAAAAACAGGTTAAGACTTTTTATCTTTCAGTATAACTCATCTATTTAGATTTAATTGTCAGTTAAGAGCTGTGAATTGACCTTGAATGTCGATAATTGACATTAATCATGATGGGTTGATAGGAATTATTTAGAAATTGACTTTCTGCCATCTTGGCACCAGACAGCCTCTACATTCACTATAAACTCATCGACAAGTAAATTATGTCATTTTACCAGACATATGGTGTGGAATTTTAAATACATCTTTTCAATGGTGGAGATCAATATCTAATACTTGATCATTATACATGTACAATCTCATTTAGCTTTAAATAACTTACTATATTATACTCAGATATGATAGTGGATCATTATCAAATATATATTAATACCGGTTATAGAAATGTTACCTATATCAGCAGCAGCTGATTCTCCTCTCGTGGTACCATAATACAGTCAAAGGTCAGGTTTAAGTGACAGAGCTGTATCAACAGCCTACACCTTGACTTTGACTGTACCAAGAAAGGAATAGCCTACACCTTGACTGTATTGTGGTACCAGGAACAGAGACATCGCTCAAACCCTGTGTTCAGTGGTGTATCAATCCCAATAATTTAAACAATTCTCAAAAAGCGATATATCACGTACAAGGAATGGGAAGGAACAGATTTTTTAGGATAATTGAAAATAAGTAGACTTAACCTAAATGAATATTTTAAATCATAATAAGACAAACTTAAAGATTTTCATAAGAAAAGCCAGGTGAATGAGATAATTAAGTTTGTTGAAGAAAGCTAAATTAACAGAATGATGTGTTAATTGAGTCTAGTGTCCAAGATAACTGAGTCTCTGGTTGTTAACATCCTTTTTCTAATTGCAAGCAATATTTCTCTATCATCAAGAATAGCAGAATCTAACACTGGACTTCATTTTTGTCATATATCTTGATTTCATCAGGTTCTATTGGAAATTTTATCTCAAATTTATCATGACTTCTCGTCCTAAGGCTTATCATCTCAAGTCCTTGACTTGTTATTAAGAACGTGACAGCAATTTGACCAACCACCAATTTAGATCTGGTTATATCTCATAGTGTCAATATAAAGTAGTGCTGGATGTTTTGTACACGAAACCGATCATGCTTCCTCTTCTTTTAAAACATCTGATGGTGCTTCTCTTCAAGTCCATTACTATACAAATATTATTCCTGATTTTGCCATTTCTTGTACGTGATTTTTATTGACAGAATTGCCTTGATTGTACGTATCATACATTTTGTACAATTTACTTTAATAATTGAATAACTACAAAATCATATGCATATTGTTTATCCTAATCAACTAAATTAACCTATTTAAAACTAAAGATAAGTAAATCAATGAAAACATTACCCTGGGCGTTGACATGGCACCTCCATTTTCTGGTAATCTCTTTGAATGTTAATGTTAACATTAGTGTTGACACGTGACCTCCATTTTCTAGTAATTCCTTTGAATGTATGATATTCATTCAAATCCTGGTTTTATAAATTCACAGTTTGAAACGATGCAAAAAACCATATTCAATTTAGTCACTGTATTGAAAACTAGCTTCACAAACTACATGACATGAAAATTTATCCGAAGAAAACCACATTCAGCATCTAGTGGACTTTTTACCAAAAAAATTTGAACCAAAATTTGTAACACATTTGAAATGAAAGCCAGAAGATTCTGTGTCGAAATGGTATCTTTGAATATTAAATCAAATATTCCAATCACAGAATTGTTTAAAGAAACAAAACAACTTTGTTGATTATTCCCTTGAGTTCTTCATAGTTCCTGTAATTAGTTACTATAAGAAGAATTTGCATGCTTTATGAAAAGTGACTCAAGACTGTAAGATTTCCAGTAATGTTAATCCACGAGACCATGAACAAAGTGAACAATTCTGATTGATTGGTATTCATCATAAATGGTACAAACCAAGATTAATTAATTTATATTGTTATAATAGCACGGTAATCAAGCTCATAACAATCAACATGGACGATAATTTTATCAAGGATAACAACATACAAAGGAATATATTTGGTAACTAACTCTGATCAAATTAGAACCTCATTTCCTTCCAGTATTGAAAGGAGTCATTAATTCCCTCGCTTCATTCGAATCAATTGATCAAACTGTTAACTTCATTAATTTTCACCTTTGACCACCATGAATCAAGCTCACCGATTTGTTTAGTCTAGATTATCTAGTCATTAATTTGACTTATTCAAGAATAGCGTCAACATTCAGACAAACTTTCCAAGCGGAAGTTTTTAATCAGACTGTGAATTTCATTAGGTACCGGTACAAGTAATAGCTGCAATGTCAAATCTCCAAATCTGTTCTATATGCACGGACAGATATTATGACGACATTCAATTATAACTTTTAGATATTATGAATTTCACCTTGAGCCAAAATTGATCTCATAGTAACAGACCCTAACGGAATTCCAAATTCGATTGCATCTCTTGAAAAGTAAATATATACATGGGAACAGATTTATATCTAAATGGCCATGAAGAATTTTGATAACAGATATACATATATTACATTTACAATCTCTGTTCTTTACCATTGTAACCATTTATTTATTAACTGTGACTGTAAAGTATATTTATGAAAAGAACTAATATAAAAATCCCATATTCAATAAGTCAGATCAATGAAGAAATGGACGGTCTTTTTTAATAAGCAGAACTGAAGGGGTCAGAAAAGAAGCCCAATGAATGACACTTGAAGGCTAATGAATACATGATGTCTAACAAAGAATGTGTTTTTAGAGCGACTTCTAGAAAAATACAGCCCACTGCTCATCTCAGTCTAATTAAAATATAGACCTAACTTTAGTTCGTATTTTATTAGTTTTGTTTCGTATGTTTTTATTAACTATTGGCTTTGTACGTAACCACTACATTTAGGTCTAACACTGCCCTTCAATACGGACTGTTTGAACGACCTTTGACCTAACTCAGTTTTAACCAATAACGTGGCTTCCATTCCCTGCGACAAGGTAATGTGACACGAATAATTAGTGCATTCTGAGACGTATTAGGCTAGCTTATCAAGTCCGCTCAAATAGAAAGTAGAACAATATGGCTGTTTCGTCAACCGCTGATAAATTGTTTCTTCATTATGGATTCAATATAGACACCAAAGAAGGTTTATACTAAAAGAAATGTACTACGGTTTTTCATTGGCTGTTCTGTATCAGTTCAAATTAAGTGGATTGGTTAAAACAGAGGTCATTAGGTTAAAAGTGGGTTAGGTCAAAGGTCGTTTGAACACTCCGTATCGAAGTGTTAGACCTTACTGTGGTGGTTACGTACAAAGCCAATAGCTAATAAAAACATTCGAAACGAAACTAATAAAATACGAACGAAAGTTAGATCTATATTTTAATTAGACTGCTGCTCATCTACAACTCCAAAACAAATTGTCTCTTGAGAATTTAAGCATGTTCTTAATCAGAGGTTTCTTAACAGATTCAAATTCAGATCATTGTTGGTTGATTAGGTGCAAATTAGAAGAACACGATTTAAATTCCCTATTTAATTTCTTATACTGAAGCACATGTCAACAGCATCAGATCAGCAGTATCAATCATTCAAATAGAGGTGAGGAATATGTGTTTTGTTATACATTTCAAATTGAAAGAAGACACTTACTGAAAGTGATTGTAAAGAGGTTTTTTAAATATTTGATGTATATTGGGACAAAAAAAGCATCAATTTGCAACATTCCAATTTTCAAGCAATCATCTGTGGTTACTGCAATACAATAAAACTGAGTGTTTTATAAAATCAGTACATCACAAATGCAAAGCATCAATATTAATGAAATTGTGTTTAGTTACATCTTCAAATACTTTAGTTGAATTGCCGATACCAACCATGAATGGTCGAAAAGCTGAAGATTAGAATGGTGCAAATTGATGCTATCAGTGTCTCTGATATGCATTTAAATTTATGTGTAAGAAAACCTCTTAACAATCTCTTTAAATTCAACAATGATTTATTTCAGTGTATCATGAATAGGACATCTTGAGCAAAGACAGTGGTCATAATCAATGGAAGCACTTTCAGTCTTCTGAGTGCCTGGGGGTAGTCTACAACTAAGCTAATGATACCGTCTTCCAGTATTGATGAATGGTGAATCCTAATTCCCTCCCATTAAAACAACATCTCCATTTACATCTTTTAAGTGTGTCTAATTCAATGGTGGCCATTTTGAAAGTTCTCAAGTTTTGACTATAATTGATGAGAGAGGGAAAGAAAATTGTATCAATGTTTACAAACCATTACAAAATTGCAAATTTTTCCTACATGATGGATTGGAATAAAACGTGTTAAGAACAACTGAAGATGTTTTCTAAATCAAATTATTCTTAAACTTGTAACACTCTTGAAGGAATTTTGCCATCATAAGACTAATGAAAATAAACTTTTAATGCATTACTGATTCTTTTAAAAGCTATCTGACACTTACATGTATAAAGATATCTGATATTTAGATTTTCTTTAAGAAATTGTATGTAGAAGAACCATTCCTTTCCTGGGGCCTCAGTTTATTGTCTGAACGACCAGAGAGTTGATTAAAGATCAATGACATAAAAAATATTCACAAATAGAATATATATCTTTCAGAAGAAAAACATATTTTGACATTGATGATATATTTGAAAGGATTCAGGTTACCCTGATAAAATTAAATGTTGTTTTTTATTTTAAAAAGGCCTAGGCCTATATTTGAAGGGATTCATAAAAGATTTTATATCCTTTGAATGTGTAATAAGGACATTAAATTAAAACCGACAAAACATCGACCTCTTCCTCATTAATAGTTCTAATATTGACTCAATAAGACAACAGATATAGTAACAAAGAACACAATTGGAGTGAAAGAAATATTCACCATCAAATGAAACTAGAAACTGATTCATTTAAAGTATTGTTTACTGTTACTTATAACACATGGAGAAACAGGAAAGACGGAACTAAATTTAAGTGCTAATAGCCAATAATGTTTCAAATCTAATTTCTTATTACATTGTTTTACTCACGAAGTGACATCAAAATTTTAAAAATGTCTATTTGTTTGCTTCTAATGACAAATTTTACTTTTTATAACCTAAAAATGAAACCTTCTTCAGCAATGTAATGCATACGCCTGCAGCAGTAAGCAAGCAATCATTATCCTAATCTCATTATATAGAAATACTTAATAATATAATACAGTAAATTAAAAAAAAACAAGCCTACTGCAAAATCAAAAAAAGTGTTTAATGTAATAATTGCAGTGCAATTTAGAAATCATCTAGTTGTCGGAAGAATGCACAGCAAGAAACTCTGAGCAATGACATTTTGGATGTGATTTAATATTTCTATATTATCACTATATTCAATATCACTATATCAATAAACAAGCTTCAAGGAGCTTCACTTATAAAAGCGTGTTAAAACAATTCAGATTTGAATTGATGTATTGGTACAGCATGAGATAACTGCCAAATCAAACTTAAATTCTCTTATTTAATATTCCTGAGCTTGTATTCTTGAAACAGTCTTAGCGCTGAGAAACCCTAGAAATAGTGTAAGAAGATAAAACCCTAAGACATCCTTGCACTAAAGATCGTTTTGAGGATACTGAGCCAGGTCATTTGGTCCTTGTCTTAGCCAATGTAATTTAACAGGACCCCAGTTCATCCAAGGCCTAACTGAGTGTTTATCTCTAACTCTGTTTAGTATGTATCATTTTACATGCTACTTAAGGACATAATTGTCAATTCTTGTTTCCATATGAACCTTTCAGAGTTCATTGTTAAAATGAGAAAAATCTTACCTGGAAACAGAGTCTGGATCTTTGCGCTGTCCACGAGGACTAGGTGACAGTAGTAAATCACTAGTGCTCCACATAGAATGTGTACTAAGCATCCCAGGGCTTGGTATGGGAGGGTGAAAACGTAACTCACTAGAAACATTGTCAATTTTCAGATCTACTACAGGCTTTCTTTTAGAGGTGCTAGAATCTTTACTCCATAGTGAGGCTATACTGGACCGTCTGGTTCCTGAAAGATACAGATTAAGGTGGTTGAAAACATAACAGTGACCTACGGAAGGCAAAAAATGCAGGACGGAAAACTGAATTAGAATTCCACAAATAGAATGTTCATGTTAAAATAAGCAGCTTTTTGCAATAAACGGCCAAGAAAATTTCTGATAAAAACCATATATTATATTCAAATCAACCAAGCTACTAATAGGCCCTACTAAACATGAATACGTCAATGCCAAGAGAATTATAGCAAGGATCATCATAGATAGGTTCTTTGAGTTATTAGGATGAAGTTGACATCCTTGTGAAATACAAATGTCTCTTTAGTTATTTACACTTCAGAATATGGTATTTTGAAAATTTGAAAAACACAAACTAAGATGGAAATAGACTTATATTGATCCAGAAAAGTTTTACCTAATTCTACTGGTTTGATTAATGCATGATAATTAACCTTATTATGTTTATTATTCATAGTTTGACCATATTAAAATATCATTCTTAGAGTCTATTGAAGTGTTCTCATTGAAGATGAAAAGATTCAAAAGCTTTTCAGACAACAAACAATCCTAAACATTCTTGGTCTACCAAAGTTCATAAAATCATAATCATAATCATGATCATAAAACATCCACATACATCACAGTCCTAAAAAGGTTATTATAATCTTTTAAATACTATTATGAAATCTCAATTCCACAAATTTTCACTTTTAGAATATAAGGATTCACAAAAACATTAAAACAGTCGTCAAAACCAACAGAACTCCGTAATACATGGGAACAATGGTCTACAACAATGGGAATAAGACAAGTTAGAGTGACAGTAAATCTGAGAAAACAATAATCTGTTTATTGCAATGATATAACATGTTTATATTAATAACTACCAATAATCATCAATAAATAGCTTCATTTAAACAATATTATCATCTAATCCTTTACTCTTACCATCTAGTGTAAACATAGGACTTCTGTCATGTCAAGACATGTCTTGTTTGAGTTCAATGACCTATGTTTGAGTCAGCAGTACCATCTTTATCAGTTGTTCTGCTGAATTGGTGATATACACAAAATATACAAACAGACATATCTTGACAGGGCCCAAGACTCATCAGTATCATCTACATCAGTTTTACTGCTGAATTGGTGATTTACAAATGTGCCATATCTTAAGCTTAACTCAAACAAGACAGGACATAGACTGGTGTCAGCAATATCATCTTTATCAGCCTGTCTGCTATATTTAACTAAGGTAACCATAGTTTTTTAACTCATACAATACATGTATTGACAGTAAAACATCAACCTCTTTTTGTAGCGGTCAGAAAAAAAGGTTTCTCAGTCAGCTCAGTCAAACCTAAAATTTGTCAGAGCAGCCTCTTTCCCATGTTCCTAAAGCATATATAAATGAACCAACCGTTGCTTTCACAATCACAGATTCTCGTCATTATAGAATAATAACCTTCCTTGGCAAACCATACGTCACTACTATATGTATCCAATCAGTGATCTTGTAACATAAGGATTAATTCAAAATGTCAGCCATTCTTTTCATAATACAGCTTTGACCTTGTACTATCCCAGAATATCCCAGAATAAAACAGTAAATAAAGATCTTACGTCTGGACAATCAAACATTTTCCTGCAATAGTTTGTTACAAGGAATCTAATTGGTAGAAGAGTAACCTCTTGACCAATCAAAATTAATGACGAGAATCTGGGATTGTGAAACATCGGTTGGTTCATGTATTCATCCAAACGTTGCTTTGGGAACATGCCTCTTTTGTTGTCAGTAAATCTTCTCTGAGTAATGTAGTGATCCTCCTATATACCCCAATATCAATGCAAGTAATACCTCTTCCTCTCTCCTTCAAGATAAGCTTAAACTTTCCAATATCAATTGCACATAAAATTCCCAAGGTCATACCCCTGAATGACACTGAACAATAATTTCTTTAAACTTACCCCTTATTTAAATTGCTATATAACTGAATCAAATCCCACAAGAATTAAAAATATTTCTTTGAATCAATTTTTCATTTCATTATTAATTTTTCTCTTGTGTAACAAATCAAACAGAACTCAAGTAAAACCTAGGATTTATTGATGATTTTTAAGTGAATTTTGTTGACAAAGCATGTTCTATTTTCTAAATATAATTATTAAACCTTAAAGGACTTCCACCCATTATCTATATTAAATTTCTAACATAAGATTCTTCTATATGATGCTATTTGCTGCATATACCATATATTTGTAAAACAATGATAATGGGTCTATAAATATGAACTATCTTGTGAACTAAATTGATGCAAATATACAACAAATATCTGGTCATATTATTCAGATCTGCAAGAAAGAGTACCTTGTTCTGACAATTTGTTAAAATCAGAATAGAGATCCAACCAAATTTTGAACTTTAAATTCATTTGTTTTACATCTTTTTTATGGATCTTATTCATTTACTTATATCTTTACTCAATATCAATGGTTTTATTATTTTTACATTTTTTTATTTCTTGTAGATCCAAGCATATTAAACTCAATTATAAACATATGATTTAGGTAGAAACGAAGGCAATTTAAAAGGAACAGACTGTTCTAATTTGATGAAATTATGTTCTAGTAATAATAGCTTGTCCACATCCTAGACAAGAAGGTCTCTCAGAATTGTCTATCAAAGTAAAGATAGGACTTCAGAAAAATTAAAACTATATCATTATGAACTAGTTCATCAGATGAGGATCAAAATTTAAGTTAGGGTATCAAACTAAAATAACAGACTTCACCTTATGGAAAGAAATAACCTTTCATTAGAAGATATACAAAATTACTCAGGCAAGGTAATATACGCCCACTGGCAGCATTTATTTCAAATAAAAACTTTTCAGTAAGGTTACAATAAGTGGAATGAATTATTCAACCTACCAACCTATTTTTTTCTAGGGTCTCTAGTTTCATTAAAAACTGTCAAGAATTGTACCAAATAACAACTCATTAAATATTTTTCGGTATTTTTATGATTTGCAATAGGGTTCACCCTTAATAATATTTTGATATTTTTAATTCTTAATAAGGCTCATCCTTGGTTGATATTAAACAATTTCAGCGAGTTTGTCAAAAAGGAATGTTTAGAGTGTTCACAAGCCAAAAGTTGATAGCGTTTTTGAAAACAGGCGCAATAACTGACACTAAATATTTTTCGATTTATCTGATTTTCAATAGGGTTTATCCTTGTGAGAAAACAAATACTAAAGCCAAGTTTCATCAAAATCCATTCAAAATTGTTCTTTCTAGAGTGTTTACGAGTTAAATTGAACGCGTTTTCAAAAACAAGGTCAATAACTTGTACTAAATATTTTTCGATTTTCAATAGGGTTCATCCTTGGGAGACAACAAATACTCCAGCCAAGTTACATCAAAATCCATTAAAAATTGTTCTTTCTAGAGTGTTTACAAGCTAAAATTGAACGCGTTTTCAAGAACAAGGGCTATAACTGACACTAAATATATTTCTATTTATTTGATTTATAATAGGGTTCATCCATGGGTAAAAACAAATACTCAAGCCAAAGTTAATCAAAATCCATTAAGAATAGTTCTTTCTAGAGTGTTTACCAGCTAAAATTGAATGTGTTTTCAAGAACAAGGGCAGTAACTCATACTAAAATTTTTTTCGATTTTGCTGATTTTCAATAGGGTTCATCCTTGAGTTATAACACACTCTCACACCAAGTTTCATCGAAATCCATCAAGAATTGTGCCATGTAGAGTGTTTACGAGACAAAAATCGAACGCGTTTAAAAGAACAAGGGCAATAATTCATATTAGATATATTTTGATATTTTTAATTTTCAATTAGGCTCATCCCTTGCAATATCCAACAATTTCAGTGAGTTTTGTCAACATTGGTCATGAATTGTACCTTCTAGAGTGTTTATTAGCCAAAAAGTTAAACCCGTTTTCAAACACAAGGGCAATAACTGACACTAAATATATTTCGATTTATTTGATTTTCAATAAGGTTCATCCTTGGGTAAAAACAAATACTCAAGCCAAGTTTTATCAAAATCCATTAAGAATTGTTCTTTCTAGAGTGCTTAAAAGCTAAAATTGAACGTGTTTTCAAACACAAGGGCAATAACTGATACTAAATATTTTTTGATTTAACTGAATTTCAATAGGGTTCATCCTTAAGTGATTAGAAATACTCATGCAAAGTTATGTCAAAATCGCTCAAGAATTGTGACTTGTAGAGTGTTTACAAGGCAAAAATCCAACACATTTTATAGAACAAGGGCAATAATTCCTATTAAATATATTTCGATATGTGCTATTTTCAAAAGGGTTCATTCTTGGGTGATATTAAACAATTTCAGCAAGTTTCGTCAAAATCGGTCAATAACTGTGCTTTGTAGAGTGTTTACAAGCTAAAAATTGAACACGTTTTCAAAAACAAGGGCAATAACTGATATTAATTTTTTTTCGATTTGACTGGTTTTCAATAGGCTTTATCCTTGGGTGATAACAAATACTCAGGCCAAGTTTCATTAAAATCCATTAAAAATTGTTCTCTCAAGAGTGTTTACAAGCTAAAATTGAACGCGTTTTCAAGAACAAGGGCAATAACTCATACTAAATGTTTTTCGATTTCGCTGATTTTCGATAGGGTTTATCCTTGAGTTATAACATACTCTCACACCAAGTTTCATTAAAATCGGTCAAGAATTGCACTTTGTAGAGTGTTTACGAGCCATTCAAGAACAAGGGCACAAACTCATACTAATTTTTTTCCGATTTCGCTGATTTTCAATAGGGTTCATCCTTGCGTGATCATAAACACTCATATTAAGTTTCATCTAAATCCGTCAAGAATTACACCGTGTAGAGTGTTTACGAGCAATTGTGGACGGACGGACGGACGGACGGACCGACGGACGGACGGACGGACGGACGGACGGACGGATGTGGGTGACGACAATATACGCCCCCCATTTCATGTGGGCGTATAAAAATTACTCAAGCAAATTCTATATATTTTGATGTATTATTCAGTTTTGCCTAAAATGAGAATTATTATAAGAAACTTTTTTTTAAGCCAAAGCTTATAAATTTATCATGTTTACTTATTCTAGAAGTATCTATTCCAAAATATGCCTTTATTCAAATTTACAAATGTGATAATCACATACAATAAAAAATTAGACCAAAGATTTGATATATGTCTTTTCATTCTAATTTCCAGGTAGTTTCATTGTTGATATTTTTTAAATATTTGCATATTCTTGATGACAGAGTGAGAAACACACAGAAATGTTGCACCTATGAAATATTTTAGAAATGAACTATCCATAAAACAGGCTATTTAAATTTACCAATGCAAAGATCATGTGTGAAGCAAATATCAAGCCAAGACCTTGAAACAGTGATGTGTTCATCTCCAGCCATCTGAAATCCATTGGCTCAAGGCTGCCCCTGGCACACCTCATTTTTGGTGCCCTCAAGTATTTTCTAGATACTTCCTTGCTCCCATGTGTATCTTTGCTTTTTACTTATTATTTGGTTTTATTATTGTTTATTTACATGCAACTTGTCAGGTAGCCTACATTCAATTTTAATTTTTAAATGATGCTTAGTATTCGAGTATTGGTTTCAATTCTCTATTAACTTCAATAAACAAACAAAGCTAGAGAGTACAAAATCCAATATCGATGTACAAAATGTATTTGACTGTCTACTCTGACAATATGTTTATTATATAGGTGTATGGATTAATTGTGTCTAACATCAAATGAATAAGAATTTCAATATAATTTTCAAGCCATCGTCACACAGTATCAGGATCAATGGGTTGGAATAATGCATGCAGGAATTCAGTTGTAGAAAATTTGTGCAGAGGAAATCTTGTGACTGCAATCAAACATAATAGAATTCAGTCTTTCATCACAAAAAATCACATGTATTCTTATATAGAATATATATAAAGGGGAAAACAATCAAAAACATACAACTGTCCTGTTGTAGGCTAAATGCCTTCCTCAAAAACACTTCAGTAGTGTAAGTTCTAAACTTTGGATAAAGTAATAAAACTGTGATCTTACACTTTGGCTAAGTAAAAGAAAAACAAGAAAAATGTGATCTTACACTTTGGCTAAGTAAAAGAAAAACAAGAAAAATGTAATCTTACACTTTGGATAAGTAATAGAATTACAAGAAAAATGTGATCTTACACTTGGGATAAAGTAATAGAAATACAAGAAAATGTGTTCTTACACTTTGGCTAAGTAAAAGAAAAACAAGAAAAATGTGATCTTACACTTTGGCTAAGTAAAAGAAATACAAGAAATATGTGATCTTACACTTTGGCTAAGTAAAAGAAATACAAGAAATATGTGATCTTACACTTTGGCTAAGTAAAAGAAAAACAAGAAAAATGTGATCTTACACTTTGGCTAAGTAAAAGAAAAACAAGAAAAATGTAATCTTACACTTTGGATAAGTAATAGAAATACAAGAAAAATGTGATTTTACACTTTGGATAAGAACCAGAAATACAAGAAAAATGTGATCTTATACTTTGGCTAAGTAATAGAAATACAAGAAAAATGTAATCTTACACTTTGGATAAGTAATAGAAAAACAAGAAAAATGTAATCTTACACTTTGGATAAATAATAGAAATACAAGAAAAATGTGATCTTACACTTTGGATAAGTAAAAGAAATACAAGAAATATGTGATCTTACACTTTGGATAAGTAAAAGAAAAACAAGAAAAATGTGATTTTACACTTTGGATAACTAAAAGAAATACAAGAAAAATGTGATTTTACACTTTGGATAAGTAATATTAATACAAGAAAAATGTGATTTTACACTTTGGATAAGTGATAGAATTACAAGATAAATGTAATCTTACACTTTGGATAAGTAATAGAAATACAAGAAAAATGTGATCTTACACTTTGGATAAGTAAAAGAAAAACAAGAAAAATGTGATTTCACACTTTGGATAAGTAAAAGAAAAACAAGAAAAATGTGATTTCACACTTTGGATAAGTAAAAGAAATACAAGATAAATGTAATCTTACACTTTGGATAAGTAATAGAAATACAAGAAAAATGTAATCTTACATTTTGGATAAGTAAGAGAAATATGAAAAAAATGTGATCTTACACTTTGGATAAGTAAGAGAAATGTGATATTACACTATTAAAGTGTTCCTGAGGAAGGTGTTTACGACAGGACAATAGTAGCCCCCAAAAATAATGTTGGTTGGTGTAATTAATTGTTATATGAAAGTTTTATTATTATTACAATATCAATAAACAGAACAATACTCATAATTTTTATTCTTGCTCTAAACACTTCCAGTGTAACTTGGGCTTCAGATGATATTATTGACTTTCAGTATCATTAGACGATCAGACTTAATTTGACATGATATGTATATTAGATATTAAAATATTCATACTTATACTCTGGTATTATATATCAATAGGACTTAACTGTCAAAGTATATCTATTCATTTATAGATCTCTTGACAGTTGGAACTGTAGAATAGAGATTGACTTTTACTTAGTTTGACTTTTACTTATTTTGTTATCATAAATAAACCTTGTAGAATATTTTTAATCTAATTAACTCCATTTCAGCACAGTGTCAGCACAGAGACATAATTGACAATCTATGATATGAAATGCTATTTTTTCAGAATTCAGAAAAATCATAACAAAGCGCATGTACCTTTTCTCTGATGCCGCCATCTTGCTAATCGTATCAAATCACCGAGATGAACGTGTTGGCTGAGTAGGGTACTCGCGTTGGCGCGTGGGTTAAATAAATGAGCATTGTAAGCAAATCTTTGTAGGCGAGTTGCTTAAATAAACAAACAATTCTCTCCGCGTTGATACAAGTTGTACTTATGATGTGATGCCACTCTGCAACTGATTTCACCAACAATATCTTTATAGCTAATTTATATATTTGGTACTGTGGAAATATTAAGCATTAGGATTCATTGTATTTTGATCACATCAACATCATAATATGCTCATATTACCTTCTAAAAGTCTCTTATTGATATGATCAGTCATATATATGGATTGGTTGTAGTCATTGTTCATAAATACCTGATAGGAAATTGGATTTTATGAGCTAATGTTCTGTACTAAGATAACAAAGATAGTCCACTCAATACAGTGTTCTTTAGAAAAAGTGATATTTCATTCAACTACTAATTAAGTCAAACACTGTTGTCACATTAAAAAGAAACCTTAATATATCAAATGGCAGAACTAAATTTTGAGCATGTGTTTGAATCCAAAGAATTTCAAACTTGGTCTTTAATAATTCAATCCAGTTGATTTTTCATCCCTCTATCAAAATGACTTCCTTGATTTTTAATCATTTTAAAAAAGATAGAATGTCACTTGTGTCTCATTAGATTAGATGATTTCCCCTTGGCATGCTGAATTATAAAAATTCAAGACAATTTTTAATCAAAGTTTTATCCAAAGTACATTGTACTCAAAGTAATCTGACATTCACTGAGACTGCAAAATAATGTCGGATTAGCAAGATTGTCGGAATATTTAGATATTCGAAATTTATTTATCATATGCCACTATTAATAGCTTGGTGGCCCAAGTAACATACGAGAGTACTTTCTAATAATAAAAAGACAACAGTTTTATTAAATAAAATAAGTGATGATCACGATTATAAATAATTAACGTATATCTAATTGGTGAGTAATTAAGAATATTAGATCATTTTTTATAGATTGTCTGGACCACTGATTAGTGTCAGAATTTGGAATACACAGAATGTCCGAATACGCAGATTTTTTTAAAACATGTATAAGAAAGAAATCAATCGGAACCAGAAATAGATGTGAGATAATTCAGAGTACACAGTATCAAGAGTCAAAGTTATATAGTAGTGGACCATTAGCTGTTTCAAAAATATTCATTCCATTTTGAGAGTCAATAGCAGTCAGAGTTCTTTATGTGACGTTGTTTGCTTGGTTAAGTCAAACAATATGAAACTGTGGAATGACCTTTATCAGATTCCAGTCAATCCAGCAGAAAATTGTATAGATAATCCAATAAAAATCGAGGCCGATAGATTTAGCCAAAGACCATCTATTAGAAGGATCCTTAACCCTTTGAACCCTGAGTGTAATTTAGATAGAACGTCCTATACCCTGAGCTCCACGCAATATTTCTTAATTTGTATGACGTTAACGTTGTATGACATCACTTGACAACAGCCAGTTTACCGGCTTCTAGGGTATATATCATATAAGGATGAGCCGGTATACCGGCTTCTAGGGTTGAAAGGGTTAACTGTGATCCTCATTTGTTATCCTTATACAAGATACTTCAGAATTTTTTGCATTTATATACTACATATTCATTCTATAATTTCAAGGAAAATCTTTACCCCTTTGGTTTAGTTTCCCATACAGTAGCATACAAAGTAAGGGTAGATGATAAAATAAAACGAGAATGATTTACCTTTTGATTTTTTTGATAATTTCCTTTTAGAGTGATGATGGGAACAGTTCTCATCATGATCCTCCTGTAACAATGGACAACCACTTTCACAATCATGTAACTCATGTAGTGAAATTAGTTCATAATCAGCAAAGGATGAGCACATTTCTTGTTTTTGCCGCATATTCATGGAGCCAGTCCATAGTTTTTCAGCAACTTTCCAAATCATTTAGAACACTAGATGTTTGATTTTCCATGGAAAACACTATACTGTACTTCCATTTAATATGATGAACGTTTTTTTTTTCACAAGATATGAACAAATTTAGTCGTTAACAACAATCCGTTTTCAATTTACTTGCTTAATCTTCTTTTTTTTTTCACATGATACAAAGAAATTTTACTATTACTAACGAATCATCTTTGTTTTATAAGCTCAATATTTCTTTTTTTCACATGATATAAACAAATTCATCATTATCAATAATCCATTTTCAATCTGACTATTACCGATCATCCCTTTTCAATTTACTAGAAAAAATACAGACGGATTCCATTCTTGCCAATTTCACAACAAGTTAATCATGAAGCTCTTGAGAACTAAAAATGTCTGAATGAACAAATTGTAAACTGAATATTGTCATTAATCATGTGTGATCTCTTCCAGAAGTCTCACTCCATTCCAACAAATCAATTTGCACCTTTTCTCTCTCTGGAGGATTTGAAAATTAAAAGCTTCTTTTCACCACCAATCTTAAAATGATTACACAGTGTATTCGTGTGGTTGTGAGATATAGAACTTAAAGAGTTGATTTCCACCAATATTGAACCAATGTTTAATAAAGTGGCTTATAGAAAGTAATCTCTTGTAGATATTTACATAGTGTTTCTTCAGATCAAACTGGTAATGAGATCACATCTACTGCATGAACACAATATGCTAAAACCATTGAACCAGGGATGCTGGTATGGCTAGATTTGCCAGTCATGTCTAAGGGTTTAAAACTGTCAAAGTTGAAAAAAAACACACACAATCCTTATCCACTGTAACAATGCAAGCTTAAATAACTACAAATACGCAGACAGACATGGCTACAAAATTTACAGTTGCAGTACGCATCATATAAATTTTTAGTGGACATAGACTAAATCCTCTCTCTATCTTATAACTCTTCAGTTGTTCACCAAAAACAACAACCTCAAAACATAACTCTTCATTCAGATAAGAGAAAAAAATACTGTATTCCTAACTTTTAAGTCTTCAAAACATGTCTACCATTCTTTAATCTCCTTCAGCATAGAAACCTTAATACTATATCTTGCTGTCTAACTGTTTGATAACTTCATCCAGAAATGATGTCAGACAAACGTTCTAAAATCCTTATTGACCTAAATTCGTGTGACAACTTTAAAAATTCTCTTATCATTGAGATGATATTTCAATATCTAATAAATCACTTTTTAAAACATCCAATTAGATGTTCCAGTATTAATGCATCACAGAATAAAAGAACGTAATATTTTTTTCCAGAATCGTTCCAATTTCCACTCACAGTGTTAAATATATCAAATTTATGTGGCTACATTTTTAATATTTTACTGATATTATGTGACCGAAGCCTCAATCTATTTGGATTAAAAAATTCTGTTTTGCAATCTGGGCTTTGTGTTTCCTACATTGACATCATTAATGCACAATCTGCTTATACCACATTAAGGCCCTTTACAATAGTGAGGTCATAAAATGCTTTTAGTGAACTCGCAGAAACAGCATAAAACTCATTGAAACTGGAATTGATTCTATCTGTGTTCCTGATACACATAGCAATCCTTTTTAATTCTTTGGAATTTATGTCAGAATATTTTGCAGGTAACGACTTTTCAAATTTCTACTCTTCAAGACTTCTTGTGAGACTTATATCAAATACAAGAGAACTTCATCCAGTTGAAAAAAAAACCAACAGAATTCAAAATATTTGTCTTTTCTCCAAGTGACATTTCAATATACAGATTACTGACATTGAAAGTAATATAGAGTTAATAGTATTATCTGTATCCAATATCATAAATATCATAAAATAAATCCTGAATCTCTATAGTATTCAAACGGGAACCTGATCGCAAAACGATTTCATTATAAGCCTTAAATTACATTTAGCAACAACACAACAATATACATTAGTGGAAAAAAGCCTCTACATGTAGAAATTAGAATTTGAAATTGATTCATGCTCTCATTGTATCTTTTATAAAATCACCGCCACTTTGACATGTTTGTAACGTTTTTTTTAACTATCTCATTATATTCTTTTTACTTTATTTTCAATATGCATTTGTGGAAAATAGCCTCTACATGAGAAATTAAGAATTCAGATGAATAATTCTGCCATTGTATCTTGTATAAAATCACGTTTGAAACTTTTCTTTCAACAATTTCATTATAAACTTTTTGAATTTACTTCTAATGTACATTAGTTGAAAATAGAAATTATATGAATGACTATATATAAAATTTTTAATTTGAAATCGAGCCTTCTATAAAATAAGAGCCAATTTAAAAATTTTGTGAACCATTTCTGTACCCTGTTATGCTGTTCATATAGGATCCATACAGATTCAACACTTCATAAAATCATCACCTTCAGATAAATTTTCCAAAACGTTCTGAAAATTAATAACGCTTCACTTCGGAACAAATTTCAAATGACAATCTTAATGTGTCTGATAAATTGATCTAATGTGATATGGATTAGTGTAAAACAAATTATTTCATTATTACACTTGACATCTATAGAATCAATACCAACAGACACTGTCCATTTTAAAACTGATCTTGATTTTTCAATTCACTGAGATCAGGCAAATTTGATATTTATCACATTTTCTTATTAAGGTTTAAAATTTATTATACTACGAACATCAGAAATCACTTAAAATCAAGACTGTATTTATCATTTCATTAAACCAGATCTTTTTTTGCGACAATTTCTTGTGATAAATTATTAGTGTTCTGTTCATTGTTGAAATTCTGTCAAATTATGCAAGGTTCCTTTTTTTTTAAAGAATGCAATGGTGAAAAAACTTGTGAAGCTAACAATAAAAAAACTTGGTCTAGAATTCACTTATATACCACAATCCAAATCCTAAGACATTCCACCACCCCACTGAGAGCCTTATTCATCTTCCTGAAGCATCAATCTGGTGTTAATGCAAAAAATCAATTTCAATAAACCTAGAAATAAAATCCATAATAATTAAACGTGTCTTTATCAGGTGACAGGTAAAGTAATTAAAAATATTTCATAATTATTCCAAATTAGTTTAAGTGCTTTCAATTTCTCTATCATAATTTAACTATTTCAGACAGCAGTTACAAGATACTATTATCAACCTATGCTTATAACACCTTGACGATGTAGCAGAACTTTATAATCTTCATCTACATAGTTTGGCAAAAACATATTGAACATTCTGAATAGAAAATTTATTATTTGAAGGAAATTGCACTAGAAAACATCACTATATGCATATGAGTAATGTAGATGAATTAATCTACATACCCAATACAATCACAATGATCAAAGGCATTTAGTCAGAAATTTTAACAGACCCAAAAAAATTTAAAAGTTGACTAATATAACATAACAGTTTATCTAAAATTCTTAAAAATACATCCATGTTGTACATATATCAATATGTTGGTCACCCATGCACTATTAACCATGTATGTATTGCTATAACCCTCCCACTTTACTTCCTGTTCTAAGCACTTTATTATATCACCATAATAAAATTTTAATGACCTGGTACAGAAACAAAGTAGTACTATGTCCCACCACATTAGTCCTAATTACCCTCCAAGTTCAATCACTAACTTCAGCTTTTAGTATACACATGACAATACTAATCAGTCATTAGAAACACATTTTAGAGACAAACTACCAACACAATAATTTGAAAACATAGCCATATAAATTTTAAGGCACTGAAAAAGCTAATTCTTCAACTCCTACCAAATTTGGCTGGATTCCACCATTTAGAAAGCGAAAACAAATATATCTTTCTACAAAAATTGTCAACTGGAGCCAGACCTATAATTGCAAGTCATGTTTTGTAAATAGTGGAAAATATATTATTAAGAAGAAACAATTACAAGCAATTAAATAGTTGCATGAAGCCCTCAAATAATACAAACTTGTTGGAACAATACCAAAATAGTAAACTATATTTACTGCTAACAAGCAAACTTTTTTTTAAAGAAGGGTACCCTTATTTTCATATATATACATATATATACCATAATTGGACCGGTAATACTTATATCAATAGAAAGTAGAGGTGCTACCATGACTGGGAAAGATATCAGATGGTCCCACAAGTCCTTAATTAACTCGCATTTAGGCTAATTATAACTGGATTTCCCTCGGCAGGGTACTACCATAGGTATGTACGTCAAGTCTCAAATGTCTTTGATCTTTTCTTTGATCATCCAGTCTGTCAATTTGGTACATAACCAGAAGCTGTGGTTGTTAAGTATGCACGCATGCATACTTGCCCACATTTCTTAATATTTTCCACAACAACAATGGCATTATGGTATTCCATTTATTATCTCTAGCAACAGGCAATAAAACGTTTAAATATCACTTTGTAAAAACATTATGAATAAATTGAAATAATTTTTAACTCACTAATAATAAAATAAAAAATAAATTCTTATACACCTTCATTCATATGATGTCATTTGGTCACCTGATCAAACATGGAGTTTAAATTTAGCGTTTCAAAGCAGATTAGAGTCAAATGGATTCTGCAAGCATTTCTACGTCCACATAGGTCTTTTGAATTTGAGAATACATGGATTATTCATTAGAAACCCTAATTAATCAATTAGTAAGCTTACTTTGGCCGTAATTAATGAATTAATCTTTAACTGAGTAGTTTAAATTACCATTCAATTAAGAAAGCATTTTCAAACAGCAGTGCAAATTACTCAAATATCCAATTATAATTTTTGTACATCAGTTATACCAATCATCAAATCCTGTAAACAAATGCATTTAAAACCACTATAACTGTTCCTCTTTCTGAAACATTGTACCTTATTCCAATGTTCCTTGCCCTTGTATAATAACACTGCTAAGTGCATACATCATCCCTTCTCATTGAACATTGCCCTGTATTCCAATATACTTCTGCTAATTGCAAACACATTCTAGTATAAAGATACAATATGAACATTATCCTTTTTTATGGAACATTGAACTGTATTCCAATATTCATACTTCTTTTACAGATATTCTAATGGAAATATTATCTACACATCATTTCATGAAACATTACACTGTATTCCTATTTTCATTGCATTAATAATAATTTTTACATACAACATTGCCTAGCATAAATATAAAATATGTATGTTTCATGGAAAATTTCACCACATTCCAATGTTCATAGCATCATACTTCTGCCAATTGCATACACAGTTGATCAGTTGGAAAGAATGAAATAAAAGATGTATGTTTTGAGACTAAGTACAAAACACAATCAATAAAAAGAAGAGTAATAAAGCAATGTATATATAAACTGTAAAGTAATATAGATAGATATATACCAGTGCTTAATAAATATTTATTCTATACATAGAATCTGATCTATCTTCCATTGTGTTTTTCTAAATATATTGTATTTTCATCAAGTAATGGAATATATATCCAAATCACTCCATTGACTGTTACCATGAAATGTCAAACCTTAAAAACTCCAGATAATCAAAATATAACAACGAAAATACTGGAATAACTTCAAAGAATAATGTTATTTGCGTTATTTGTAGGTGTTATGAATCTTAATGTGTAGCTTTGTGTGGTTGCAGAAGGATTTTGAGTTGTAAGGTCTAGCTTTGTGTGGTTGCAGAAGGATTTTGAGTTGTAAGGTCTGGCTTTGTGTGGTTGCAGAAGGATTTTGAGTTATAAGAACTCATAACAGGAATTGGAAATTGCTATTGATATTAGAATTAAATTTGTGGATGACTTAATAACTGTCAACTTTTAATTAAATTAAAATGCTGCACAACCCTGCCAGTCCTAACCGAACTTCCAAACAACAAATCTACCCAATATGATTCTTTGGAAACTAATATCTGTAAGGATTCAGTATTCCTCAACTTCCATACAATTTTAGAGCCGAATAAACTGCTCCTCCAGACAGATTTACTATAGTTGAGCTCCAAATTACTCCTATTTAATAGAAATTTAAAGTTTAAAGATTTATAGAATTCAGGTGATGCATAGCATAATTGTGACAGACACAGAATGTGATGTGAAATCCTGAATAAAGTGATAGAAACATGATAATGCTATATAATATAATGGTCTATTGCTTCTATTACATTCCAATGTTTTAAAATTCCAACAGCTAGTCACGTGTTAAGAGAAAGCTGTATGAATAGGAACCAGACTAGTCCAGAATGAAAACCAATGAATTGTGCCTCAAGCTTTAAATATATTGATTACCCTCTTTAAAGATTTTAGTTACCATTCATAAGGTATGCATTCACAAAATGTTTTAAATACAGAATGTACCAATGGCATAACAATTTGTTGTCATGTCATTAGGAGTTTAAGAAAGACAATCATCACAATCTACTGCTTGTTTCAGTTAGATAAAATGTAAATAACACTTTTCTTCTTGCTTGAATTGGTTATTTTTCAATAATAAACAGTCAATCTAGATTCTAAAACTCAATATATTAATTCTATATAAACTAAACAATAATCTAACAATTAGCTTGGAAATAAAAAAATTGATGAAAAACTACTTTACAAACACAACCTATTTAGGAAACATCTTTCAAAAAGCAACAATTTCAGTGATGTTTCAATTGATGATTGAGTGATAGATTAGATCAAGGAAAATCAAATTGTAAAATGAGAAAATCCAGTTTATTTTCCATTCTATTTCATTCCATGCCATTTCAAACTCTTCCATATTGATCCATATTAAATCACTGTTTACTTTCTACCTAGGAATAACACAGTTAACAAACAATTTTGAACTATAATGTAATCTCCAAGGAATCCAACTTTGTTCCTCTTGTAATGTTGTAACAATACCTTTTCTCTTGTTTAGAAATTGAAACCATAGTAAAATCACCAGTCATTACAACCTTAAGAAACTTGCAATTCACAGAAAGGAATCTTAATTTGCAATCACATATGACTCTTGGAAAGGAAACTTATTTACAAAATTACAGGGTTGACCTTCAAATAAGGAAGTTGCATTACAGGATTGACCTTCAAATAAGGAAGTTGCATTACTTGACCCTCAAAGAAGGATGTTGCATTACAGGGTTAACCCTCAAAGAAGGAAGTTGCATTACAGGGTTGACCCTCAAAGAAGGAAGTTGCATTACAGGGTTGACCTTTAAAAGAGTAATGTTACATTACAGAATTAACCTTCAAAGAAGGAAATTTCATTAAAAGGTTGACCTTCAACAATTTTAGTTTCATTACAGGGTTGACATTCAAAAGAAAAAGTTAGCATGCAGGGTTGACTTTCAAAATTGAAACATTACATTGCAGGGTTGACCTTCAGAAAAAAAAGTTTACAACAGGAATCTAAAGATGTTCAAATGCAAGCATTAAATTGACAGTCTCAGAGTTACTTTTAGAAGGGAAGTTCAAGCCACTTATGCTAAGTCAAATTGAAGGCAGTAATTTTCTATAACTGAGACATACGATTTTGAAATTTGCAACAGATACAGACCATGAGAATTAATATTGCTCAAATTGATAACTGAGACTGATTCCATTTGTGGTATTTAACAGATATTGGACTTTGGTGTTGCTGAAATATCTGTAAGACATTGAATCAATGATATAGAATGTACTGATCAATGAGTAAGATACCAGAAAGTAGAAAACATGATTGAAGATTACCAACTTATTGGGTAAATTTTACTCTTTAAAAAAACATCAATAATCTTGACTTCTTTATTCTTCCCAGTATTTATCTTGAAAACTTGTTTCTAGCTTGTGAAACATTTGAACAAACATGCATAGGATTTGGGATGAAACAAAATACTTCAGCATTCACATATCTTAATTTGTAATAACACAAGATTTTTTGTTTTTACTAATTTTAAGTTGAGAACAACCCTTAAACTTAAAACACACACAAGTCTGGTCTTGTCTTATCCTGTAGAAACATACCATATCTTTCTTGGAAATAGGTGGACGGGTGCGTGGACACATTAGGCTCTTCTACTAGTATCAGAGGCAGTGATTGCTCAAAAAAATACAGAAACATAATGATCTGAAGACATATTACTGGTCAACTAAAAACTTGGAATTATATACCTTCAAGTGAACAAAAACTGAATTGAACTATATATGAATTGTCTTGACCCTTTTATAGATTGAACAAATGGTTTTTCTGTTCGTAAACAAAGATCAGTCTAGTTGATAGTGAACAAGTGCTTTCTGTGCTAAGTTACAGTGACATGGATTTCTTCTACAAATTCCTGGACATTGTCTCTTAAACCTTGAAATCTTTCACTTTGGCTTAGATAATCTATTTATAGGAATGACATGAAATAACCATAGAACCTAACACAATAAAGGTACAATATATCAAATTAATAGCTACATGTTGCAATCTTTCCTAATCAATCATTCTACTATATTACCCTGTCTTCAAATTATCATTTTTACATTCATCATCATCATCATGTTATATTTGGTCAATTTTTAGCATCAGTAGTCCATAAATCTATATCAGCTACTGCGGTGATTGTTTAAAATGTAACTATTAAGAAATTTGTTTGATTAATGGTGCAATAAAGATTGTGCTATATATTAACCCTTCCAAGCCTGCTTACCACCTTAAGATCCTTTCAGGATCATGCATACCCATTCATAGTCTGCTAATCCTTGAGCAAGTTAAACCTTATACAGCATGCTAATCCTAGTACACCTTGACATGTACAGCCATTGAAATATGTACTGCCACCTCTGTATGGGTTGGTCCAGTTATGAATAAAGATATTTTTGCTGGGCATTGAAACCAAAGATGTTTAGAACGTTTCAACAAACTCCTTTCCACCTTCCTTTATATTGATCTAAACTGATGTGTTATTTTCCAGTAACTGCCCAGTCTGTTGACGCATTCAAATCCAAAATGGATTTCATATAACAAGGATATCATGAGAGACCTTTCCAAATAATCCAAAGATTTAGATCTGGTATAAGATCCTAATGACATCACAAATGTCATTGTGCATGGATGCTAACCTTTGGGCTAAGAAGTTTCAGTAATTGTCCAATTCAGCGTGGTGTGTGCTTTAAAAATCAATGTATATATTGATCTTAATCCCTTCATAATAATCATATGTACTTTACTTTCCTTTTATGATTGTCATTGTCAATAACTTAGAAACCCTGTGGCTTTTCAATGTATTTAATTGCAGAACATCCAGTTTCATCATCAATATGAATGGTTGAGTGGCAGACAACTAAGGCCAATCTAATAACTTATTTAAAAGATCAACATGCATGATATAATGGAGTTTTACATCCAATAATTTTGCACTTATCTGGGTTAATGAACAAGGTTAAAAAATATTTAAAAAATTAGAATAAAAGTAATTTTTCTCTTATCTGGGTTAATGAACAAGGTAAAAAACAAACACTTTGGAAAAGTATCAGCTAAACAAGAATGGTAAGAATTTGTTAAAAGTATCAAATTATGCAAACATTCATAATAGAAATAGGGTTAGCAGTGAATATACTCAGGATATTTACCTGATGTTTATTGGTGCTGTATAAATAATATATCAAATCATTGTGTTTTTTGGCCATACAGACTATTGTTATAACAGTAAATATATTTGATATCTCTAAGTGATCAATAACAGAATGATACTGTTTTATTTAATAACATTCAATATGTTTGATTAGCATGGTCCTTAAGAAAACTAAGGAAAATATCTTCAGGACATTGAGTATTAATCCCTTCTAAAAATAATCAAACATTCTAACCATCTGCACTCTATTAATATATTTAATCATTATCTTACTCACTAAACACCATATTTACACAGTTGCATTTGGTCAATAATTTCTAGGAGTGAAGTATGTTTATTTCAAATGTAAATTCAATATTATTTTTTTTACTGACCAAAAAACATTTTAAGACAAACAAATTTTATTTTGAACATTTGAGAATAGCTCAGATCATTTTGGAGGAAGATCTCCTGGCATTCTGTACATTAGAACTAAAGTAATAACCAATTCCACCTTACCACTATTCAGATAGGATAATTAGCCATTAAAATACCACCATTCAGAAATGTATCACAGAAAAAAACAAATCCTTAACAATCTATTGACCAAACACAGCTAAAATAGGACCTTAGTATTCCAAATATTTTAGGCAGATAAATCCCTCAAGTGTATAAATCTAATGAAATTTAATAAATGAAACTACGCCCTGTATTCTTGAAACAATCTTAGCACTAGGATGTCCTAGAAATAGAGTTGGAAGTAAAAACTCCTAGACATTCTATTGCTTAGATCTATTTGAGAACAGGGGGCGAGAGCATTATCTTTGAACATAAATACCATAGCAATTTACCATTGCAAAAACTATTAACTTTGGCAAAAGAAAAAAACTGGCACCATGTAAAACTCACATAAAATACAATGAAATCATACCCATAGCCTTGTAAAACTCACAGGACACACACACATCCAATGAAACCATACCCATAGCATTGTAAAGCTCACTGGGAACACACATCTAATGAAATCATACCCATAGCATTGTAAAACTCACTGGGAACACACATCTAATGAAATCATAACCATAGCATTGTAAAACTCACTGGGAACACACATTTAATGAAATCATAACCATAGCATTGTAAAACTCACTGGGAACACACATTTTATGAAATCATACCCATAGCATTGTAAAACTCACAGGGAACACACATTTAATGAAATCATACCCATAGCATTGTAAAACTCACTGGGAACACACATTTTATGAAATCATACCCATAGCATTGTAAAACTCACAGGAAACACACATTTAATGAAATCATACCCATAGCATTGTAAAACCATTATGAGAAATAAAATTGGTAGTTCACACAAATTTCACCACAATTTGTTGTGTATTTTAAGACAATACCACATCCTCAAATGTTGAAGAACAGCAATTAGAAGAGAATGAAAACAAGTTGTGGTGAACCACCTTTACATGGACTGGTATTCAGACATGTCACAGCTGTCTATCTTATTACAGTCATATTTTATGATATTTACATAGGATATTTAATTAACTATATATATCAATGATTAATAAATCACACTTATGTGGATAATTTGGATCATATACTTTCACAAGTATTAATTGATTCAAAAAATGTATTCTAAAATTACCATCTAGTTGAGACTAGTGATGATTTGGTTGGATAGAAACTGCAGGAATCTCACAGTATAAAGTAAAGGAAAAGTAACATTCCACCATTGAAAATTAATGACATAAACCACACCTAGCAAACTGATTACCAGCTGGCATACAATATTGAAAACTAAAATCCAGCATGGCTGCTGACATTGTTTGGAAGTTAATTACCTGGATCTCATATAACCGAAACAGAATGCACAAATAAAATATCTTATCAACATTGATGTTATTTTCAGGACAGAACCATATGGATGTAACATTAATGAAAAAACAAACATCAGAAATCAATGACAAAACCTAGAATGAAACACTGTCAAATAAAATACCTGTACTGTCGTAACTCTCCTGAATCATTTTGCACCATTCCAATTTACAATCAGACATCTATGATTCCGGTATTTACACTAAACTTAGTACCGTATATTTCCGTGTATAATGCGCAGGTTTTTGCCATAAAATGGGCCCAACAAAGAGGGGGTGCGCACTATATACGGGTAAATAAATTTGGAGTATTTTTTCCCAACGAGAATGCCGCAAGTCGATGTTAAGGATCCGCCATTTTGTCTTCCCTCATCGACATTCTCGGTAAAATTGATTTGTGTAAAAGATTGAATTATGATTGTAATAACGGCACAATATGATTATTATCTTATAAATTAAATAAGTATTGTTAAATATTTGAACAAAACTAAAATGATTCAAGTTAATAACTTTGTTATTAACATGGGAAAATTTACGTGAAGACGAGAGGTACCAAAAATAATGTTCACGGGTCAAGCATTTTGGATGGCTTTTATAGTAGGAACAATTGATTGTCATGCTTAATGACATGCCTCAATACGTAATCGAGTCTTGCCTGAATATAAATACGGTTACCAGAATAACTGGGTTTTAATATAATCCATTGTTTTCCTAATTATTCATCAGATATGATACACAAGGTTCACGCCGTCATTTTTTTCATTTCCGTTGAGAGGCAATACTAGTCGATAAATCTATGCGGGGGGTAAAAGCAGACGATAAAAATAAACTATTGAGCGAATCGTGTCACTCCAGCGATGATTAAAGACTTAATTAAGAAAGACAATGATATTTATTTACGTTAAACAAACGAAACAATCACAATTAAGTATTCACACAAAAGGAACTGACGCAATATCATGATGATTATTCGCATTATGATTACAAGTATAATGGGGCCTATTGGTCTTAAACCAAGTCAGTTACCGTAAGCCCTTCGAATTCCTGTCAATGATATCTTCGTCAATACGTCTAAGTTTACCGGGTAATTGCACTTTTTTCTTCAAGATGAATATCATCCTCAGTACCGTCCATAGCATTAAAAAAAACGAATCAGGTGAGTACCGTAATTGAAAAGCGCGGTATCTCAGTAAAGTCGTGTACAATTTATCTATTAGTATAATAATCAAATATTCACACAAAATGAACTGACGCAATATCATGATTATTATTCGCATTATGATTACAGGTATAATGGGGCCTATTAGTCTTACACCAAGCCAGTTACCGTTAGCCCTTTGAATTTCTGTCAATATCTTCTTCAATACGTCTAAGTTTACCGGTTAATTGCACATTTTTATTCCAATAGAATATCATCCTCGGTACCGTAATTTAATAGCACGATACATGATTTCTAAATAACACTCGATAATACCATTACGAGAGATTAGAAGCAATAAATACGGGATTAAAATGGATTTTATTATAAAAATAAATAGTAGAAACGTAAGTTGCAGTGGAACATTGTTTATTATAAAAAAAAAACTATGAATGGTGACTTACGTATTGACAACTATTTCCTGATATTGGTATCTGTGAAATACCAACTTAAAATCGTATTCTCGACTCGACTCCGCGGTACCGTAATCGAATAGCGCGGTATCCCGATAAAGTCGTTTACAAATTACAAATAGTAGAAACGTAAGTTGCAGTGGAACATTGTTTATTATAAAAAAAAATCTATGAATGGTGACTTACGTATTGACAACTATTTCCCGATGACATCACTAATCTTGTGAAATAAGCATAGTATAAATCACAGTCCCTTTAAGTTAGGTGACTTTTCAATTATAAAGAAATTTTCACTAAAGACCTCAAATAATTAATAATACAGCTACTTTGACGTGAGATTAGGGGGTATCTTTTTCGTCCAATGTGGTTGTAAAGTCATGGTTGGGGCGATTGTGTTCTGCTAGGATTGGCTTTACAGGTCGAATTGGCTAAAAGGGAAATAACTCCTTCGTTAATAAACGGAAGTTGTTCTCGTTTTCGCCCTTGAATAAAGCCGTTCCTTATCTCATGTTTATTCTCTTTCACAGGTATTTATCATTACTTTTAGTTTTGAAATGTATTGTATTTAAGACATAAGGCATTTGTTCTCAAAGTAAAGTATATGATTTAAGTCGATGATGACACAATGGTTAGGAATGCAGTGATTTTCTCTCCGGTATCGCGCTCGTCTAAGCACATGGTTTTTTTGTGACGTCATAGCGCGCACCTGGCAGTTCCAAACTCAACTGCAGTTTAATTAGTGTTTATTAACCATAGTGTAACGCAATTGAGTATTTCTTGTTCTTCGTTAATAAACGGAAGTTGTTCTCGTTTTCGCCCTTGAATAAAGCCGTTCCTTATCTCATGTTTATTCTCTTTCACAGGGGGTTGTCTCGGGCTATTTGGTACTGTACCAGTTCACAAGCACAGAACCACAGTTATCAAGTCTTCATACACTCGGTAGTCGGTACCACTCTGACTCTTTCTTGGAGATACTTACTTAACTTCTGCTAAACTCAAAGAGGAGAAGTGTAACACTACACAATACATCAATGGCAAAAAAATCTAATGCAATTTGACTGTCTTGAAGCAAATATATTGGCTGTAATGATCCTTAACCCAAATATCATTAACATCTTATTTGCTTCAGAAATTAGTCAGACAGGCTTCTACCAATAATCCTTCATCTGAAACCAAAGACGTTAAACTCACACTAATTAAATTTCTTGGAACAAATTGTGACAGATGTAATCCTGAATCCAAATGATGGTAATGTCATGTAGCAATGTGCTCTACAGTTTACCCACTTGTTTCAGAAATAAATCAGACTTTAAACTATAAACTAAGAATTCCCATCTGAAATCAATGACATAAAACTCACGCTATTCAAATATCTTGAAATGAAATCCACTGGCGACAGTAGTCATTAATCCAAAATTAATCCTTTCTATAACATGGTCAATAAAAACATCAAATTCCTTAAAGAAACAATCCAAATTCTTAAACCATGAAGCTGTTTAAATTTCTTGGAACAAATACACTATTTGCTGTAATCCAAAACTATAACTGTCATTTAAAATATGTGCTTTGTACATATGTAACTGAAATTTAAGCAGGCACACAACATTGAGAATTGTAATGTGACTTGATTAAGAATATTGAAAAACCAGCAGTATTATAAAACTTAACGAACAATTCACCCTCTGAAACCAATAACAACAGACCCAACTATCTGAATTGTTTGAAACAAATACACTGTCTTATCATTACTGTCATCTAGCAATGTGCTCTATCATTTGGTTGCTTGGTTAATAAATTAGCCATATGGACTTCATATCCTTGATAAGAGAAGAAAAATCAACATTTAAGTCTGATAACTATATATCTATGAAATAATCAATATCCTCAAAAGACAGAGAAAATTTCGCCTCATGTAACTACTGGAAAGTTAAACATTGATGTAGAAAAGCTCATTACATTGCTGTAATCTACAAAAATACCATTTAATAAGCTTGTCTTCATAATAGGGATGTTAATAAATTAATTTGATTAGTTTAGGTGATTTTACACATTTTTCAACCAATTTTTTCAAAAAATTGTCAATGATACATAGATTTATGTTTCTGAAGTGACATTTCTGAAAGTTGTCTTTTAATATTAAATTCTGCAATAAATCATGACCTTCATTGGTTTTAACAGTGACATTTGAAAAAAAGGTTATTATTGTGCTTAAATTGCAAGTGATATTTGACAAAAGTCTTCTTCACAACATAATGGTTGGATAACAAATATTTGAACATAATGATATTAACTAAAATAACATATGGGGCTAACTGACACAACATAAAGGAGCTAAATGATATAACATAATGGTTGGCTATCCAACATAACACAATAGAGCTATCCAACATAAATAAAATGTGAGCTATCCAACATAAAAAAAAAGTGAGCTATCCAACATAAACCATTGAACTATCCAACATAACACATAGAGCTTTCCAACACAACGCAATAGATCTATCAACATAACCAGCTATCAAACATAACACAATAAATCTATCAAACATTTACCAGCTATATAACATAACACAATAGATCTATCAAACATAACATTATAGATCTATCAAATATTACCAGCTATATAACATAACACAACAGATCTATCAAACATAACACAATTGAGCTATCAAACATAACCAGCAATCCAACATAACACAGTAGATCTATCAAACATAACTAGCTATCCAACATAATAGATCTACCCACAATAACCAGCTATCCAACATAATACAATTGAGCTATCAAACATAACCAGCAATCAAACATAACATAATAGATCTAACATTGCATAATAGAGCTATGCAATATAACGTAATAGACCTATCCAAAATAACCAGCTATAATTGTGGTATATCAATATAACACAATGCATAAACTAATGGAATGAAAGGGATAATAGGTGTTAGAATACACTCATCCTACGGCTTATATTTGTGTTTCATATTGACTATTAGTTAAATAAGTATGCATCCTACACTTTACCAAATTTCAAAAAGCCACAATAAAAATATATTCGGAATTTTAAAAAAAAGTGAGCCAGCGACGATTCCATTCAGTTTGAGAATAAAAGCGTCTGGTAAATAAAAAAAACATCATTGTGGAATTCAACGGTAGGGGTCAAGGACACGTGAAAACTCACATGTTAGAGTTACTTCCCTTTATATTTACACGATTTAAAAATCGCTTGATGGATGGCTCAAGCGTTTTATGATTAACTACTTTATTTTGGGGAATTATCGGATTTTAGAGGGATTTTGATGTATAGGTAAGTCCACTGATGGATATATACTGTTATTGTCCAAATTTGAGTGAACTTAAAATTTTATGTTCGTTTTAACGCCTATTATGGAATGAACACTATGATGGAAAGTAGGTATGTAGAATGAACAGCCATTGAATAGGAAAACCAGCTATTTTCAACAAGCTATTGTATGTGTATTATTCAGTCATGGTTAATTTCTAGTTTATAGGACTTCAGAGACTAGTCCAATATCAGATTGAACAAAGATTGGCCTGGGATTAAGGGAATTAACTAATCTCCATAGTAATCAACTAATTTTCTTCTTATGTTCTTGTAACATTTTTCACAGATGGAAAGAGATGAAATTCTTATTTTAAAACCATAACCAGAGGAAACGAGCTTTCCAGGACTAGAGAAGGAAACACACTCTTCCATAAATTCACACACTTCAAACTCTGTTTTGCAGCTCTATACTTAACAGAACAATATACATACAGCATATCCTTGTGGAATTGACTTAGAACAGAACCTTGTATGGTATAAAAAGCTGATATTTTAAAATGTCAAATTATTTCAATGATATTTCAGCATCAGCATCTTGAGTTTGAGGGAGGGATGGTAACTTGTCTTATCTATCATTGGATGGTGGTTATATGAGCAGATAAGGAACAGAATTTCAACCAATAAATATAACATGAAAAATCCTTAAATCATGACACAGTATATCAATATTACCCTGCCACCAGTTGAATGATCAAGACTCAATCATCAGAACTTATTGGTTCTTATCTCCCTTAGGAAGATACCATTGCATGTAGACAAGAACAATGAGAATACCATAACAATCTAACGAAGAAATAATAAGGCAATTGGAGAGATTTCGGAACATCATCCAGACTTATCTTCAGTCTCAAGAGGTCATGAGATACTTTTGGAATATTTAATTTTAACGATCAGAATATTTCCTGATATAACCTTGCACGAACAGCCAAGTCTAATTATTTTGACTGTTTTACAATAAGCTTCCTCTATAAAAGGAGCAAGTAGAGTCAAAAAACATAAAACAATATATCCATATTTGTATAATCAGACAGCATGAAACTCATACAAAATGAATATATGCACAACAAAATAGTGTTTGAGTTTGTATGTCAACTGCCATATTAACAGATGTTCAGAATGACATAAAAATCCATGCAAATGCATGAGGTTCTTTGGAAGCAATTAAGAAACTAACAAGGATTCTTTAAATTCATTCAAGTGCAATAACCTTTCTGAAAACCAAATTCTCTGTCTGAGACCTAAGGACACTTGCAAGTACAAGTGTTACTAATGAGACACATTAATCTGTAGCAGACTAAAATCAGGAAAGATAAATTGAAATCACAGTCTCATTCATTTATTTACAGGTTAAAATGACATTAAGGTCGTTAAAAGAATTGAAACTTGTCTCTAGTTCATGTGATATATGTCAAAAGCAGTTAGTAGATTTCTAGCAGACTGACAAAAGACCTTACAGACTTGTGACTAAAGCATATGAAAAGTGCTAATTAGTGTTATTTCAATGCTTTTCAGTTTCAGATGTTAGCATTTTCCATGCCTTCCATTTCTCAAAATCATTTTTAACACCATTCTAACAAAATGATAAATTCTTCTCTAATGGTAAAAAAGGTATTCCACATTGTAATGGTACCAAAAAGAATTGAAACGAAATGAATGGAGTTTTATGTCCTTCTCTTCTGAAGGTACCAAAAAGTTCTGAAGGTACCAAAAAGCATAACATATCTTTAATTTGAAGTAAAGAAAGTAAACATTGGCAATTGTATTGGAAATACATAAGAAGGAGAACCTTGTATATACATTTGGTTGATATTTCTTTCAGATGATCACTATAAGTCGGTACCGCCAAATTATTATAGTTTTTATTTCTATTTACTAACTGAACTAACAGCACTTTGAATATATAGTTCTAGCTCTATGACCTAGGCCTGTGATTTTTGTGAGAATGCTTTTCTAAATCACCTTAACACCATGGCACTGGAATAGCTCCCTCCATGTGGAATTGTTGTTGTTAGGTGATCAGGTGCGGTGGGTTCAAATCCTCCTCTAGGTAAAAACAAAAGATTTGGATGCTTATGACAGTCACTTAGGTGTAAGTTTTCACCCTCTAATAATTGAATACAGTAACCAGGGGCCTTTTACTTGTAAAATTAGCTCAGGGTGATTTTAGAGTTCAAGTCATCTGATTAATCACTAAAATTGATTTAGATTGCCTATTAGATTACTATATTATATTTCTTAAAATCTGGATTTTATTGAAGTTATGTTTTGAAGAAAAAGACTCCAGGAGAAATAATAAGAAACTTCTTCAAATCTTAACTTAAATAGTAATATAGTAATCTGATTTGATATCAATACACAATTTTAAATTGGAGGAATTAAGAAGGCCCCTGGAGAAAATGAGAAACTCCTCTCTTCTAAGCAATATATCTTGTAGTATTATATATTATCAATATTCTCACCTTTAATAGTTTTCCTTCCTTTCATTCTACTTGTATTCACCCAAAAAAAGATCTAATTGAAATTCTATTGTCCCAAATCGTTTTATTTTCTGTACAAATTGATTATTCGTTTGTTAACATCGTAATTAAGGTTATTTTAATGATCGAAAAATACAGTACTCGTAGGATTCTTTTTTAATCTACTACATGTGAAACCCATTAAATAATAATTCAATATTTGAATTTACACAAAACATTTTGTCCTTTTCTAGAATAGAGTTTTGTGTTTAGTTTCTAATATAAGTGCAAGAGCCATGTCAAAAACAAAAGTTTCCTTAATTGACGAAACTTGTTCCTAACATGTTTTGGTGATTTAAAACCAAAATATAATCCATTATGCTGAGGCTATTTGGTTTAGAAAAATGGTTCACCATTTTCAAGATAAGTCACAAGATAAGTAATGGAACTTCATAAAAGTTTTGACGCCACATAAGTCATGGAGAGAAGCTACATGTGTCATGGAGAGAGGCTACATGTGTCACGAAAAGGTGCTACACACGTCATGGATAGACCCAACATTCGCCATGAAGAGATGCTACATGTGCCATGAAGAGATGCTACATGTGCCATGAAGAGATGCTACATGTGTCCTGGAGAGATGCAACATATGTGGTGAAAAGACATTACATATGTTGAAAAGATGCTACATATGCCATGAAGAGATACTACATTAGAAAAATGTAAATTCATATGAAATTGCTGCAGATGGTTATTCTTTATAATTCTGCATGACGGTGCAAAGTTTCTCCCACACAAGAGAGCAGGGGATGGTGATATCTTCATGAAACGCCTGCTCAAAACAGTCAACAACCTTGATACAAATTATGAACAGACATTTATGGTACAATTAAAGCAAAAATAAGCAATAAACAGTTATCTGTAAATCAATTTTATACTGGCATTTATTACATCTGTTCTTGTCAAAACCACCATGATCTACAACCAAATAGAATTTTATACATCAATAAATCTTCAATCTCTTCAATTTTCTTTGCAGAAATGTATTTCATTACAATAGCTCTTAGTATAAAGTTGTTATAAAGATAATACATTTTCGTTTTTCAAAATATAAATATTTCCCTATTTTGTAATTTTTTCATATGACATTTGTAAAAAAAACTTCAGAATATCAGTGGGAATAGCTTGTTGGTAGTGCAGGATAACCAATACAGTAGAAAATAGAAGAAGGGATAACAAAGGAATGACAAGAAATAATTTGTTTTGTCATGTTCTTTGAAAACCTTGATGCAGTCTAATTAGATCAGGTACTGTTTCTAGTGTGGTGCAGGATTTACCAATACAGTAGCCAAAATAACTAGTATTAGCTTCTTTATGTTCTATTGTATTGACTTTACCTCTATCTGTTCCGAACTGTAGACTGATCTGTTAAAATAGAGGACTAATTTCAAATTTAACACAATAAGTTAACAAACCAATATGAATGTATTTTTTCTTGGAGAAATTTAGAAGCATTTTACAGAAATGATTTTTGAAACTGAGTATAAGTGGGTATCTTATATTTAAATTTGTGTCAAATGAAAGACAGCCTGATTCAACATATTTATTTTCCCCTCCAATATCTATGGTTCTCGTAATCTCAGATCCAATTATGGAATTATTGAAACAACAGACTATTGCCACGGAAATCAGAATAGCCTTAAATGTTCTCTTGGAACTAAAAAATAGGCAAGAGAATTTGAAAGTTGAAAATGGTTGAATTCCAGTAAAATTCAAACTACATGTACATGTACTATTCACTGATATTACCAACAAAGTTGATTCAAAGGTATTGAAATTGGAAGTGACAGTTTGACTAGTAATAAGAACACTGTCTAGCCATAGAACACAATTAAATTTCATTAGTAGCTACAAGATTTCAGACATTTCATTATAGTAATGTACTGGACATTTACTACTTTAAGACAAAGCTTTTAGACCACTTTAGTAGTACCATACAAACTGATGGTATCCAACTAGCCACTGTCAGAATGTGACACAATAACCATGAACCACCACTGAATATAAATCTAGCAGTAGTCACAAACTTGGTGGTTTATAGTTGCTCAGTATCATAATTATTTCTTATATGATTAAAGATAGTCCGTCCGCAATTGCACACATGTGTACAGATAAGGACCAAAACATCAAGAGATTTTTTTCAACAAAGCACAAAAATTCATGAATTTTAAAAACATGTATACAAGGTCCATCTGTCATCTGAATTAAATGTCATTTTTTATTTTTTTCCGAAGAATTAGGAAAACTACTGAAGAAGTTACTTATTTTGTTCAAGAAAGACACAGAATCGACATAAGTTACCTGGGTTAAGTTTGACAGAAAAATAGCCATGTGTATCACAAACAGTAGCAATATATTGTGTTGTCTATTCCAGCTGGTTACATCAATAATTTAAAAAATAAACGAGCCTTACCTTGGTTAAGGTGAAGTTTGTTTATAATTTTATTAGTCACGTAACACGAAAGGGATCAGATGAGATGTGCGCACGCATGTATTCACCAGTCTTAAAAGAAGATTGTGCACTTGAAAAGAAAATAAAGTTTAGAAAACTTCTATATAACTACAAACAAATGTAGTGCTTTGTAATAAATCAAAATGGGAATGGGTAAAAACAAAATGAAACTGTTGATGTGGAGGGCATCTGATCCCTTTCGTGTTACGTGACTAATAAAATTATAAACAAACTTCACCTTAACCAAGGTAAGGCTCGTTTATTTTTTGAATTTTATTACGTCACTACACTTCAAGGGATCACATGAGACTTTAAAGCTCAAGTGCACAATCTAGAAAAAAACAAGTTTCATTTATCAACAACCTTTATATTATAGTAACAACATACAACCCAACGTATAAACTTTCTATGCACAATGTGTATAATACTTGGCCAGTGCTTTCAGTGAAAAGTTTCTTCTTTCACTACCTTACTATCATACTAATTTAATCACTGTCACTAATTTCAGTTTGTGTGTTGTCTAAAACAGATCTCTGAAAACGTTGAGAAACAAGACCATTAACTTTCTTATCATAAAACTTGGAAAAAGTTCCCGAATTGGACCATCCAGCAGTTTTTAAAATGTCAGACAATGCCACTGAATTAGTTTTTGCTTTTGACACAGCCGCAGAACGTGTACTATGACTTGAAAACATTGACATGTCTATACCAGCTTGACTCAAAACACATTTGATCCAACGACTTATTGTATCTCGTGAAACACGCTTGTGAGGTTTAACATAACTTATAAACAAATAGGAACAGTTACACCTTAACTGTGATGTCCGTTTTAAATATTCTTTAATACAAGTAATAACACAAATCCTACGATCAGAAGGGTAAGCTAGGAGTTCAACCTCACGCTGTTGAAAACCTGGCCTAGCTTGTTTCAGTAAACCATCTATAAACAAAGTGTATCCATTTGGTCCTTTACGAATATTATGTATACTCAGTAAATGCAGAGTCTGTATTCTACCAGCTGTAATCAATGCAATAAGAGTTGATAATTTTAATGTCAAATCCTTCAGGGAAATAGAAGCTACCGGTGAAAATCCTTTTAAATACTTCAAAACCATATTCACATCCCAAATGCTTTCATGGCGTGGAATGCTTGGTCGTAAGTGAAAAACGCCCTTCAAAAATCGAATAACCATTGGGTGTGAACCAGCTGAAAATCCTTCAAATGTTAAACCAATAGCACTTAATGCAGAACGAGCAGTATTTACTGCACTATATCCAGCTCCATTATCAAATAGTTCTGTCAAAAAATTAATAACATCACCTAAAGATACTTGAATTCCACCAATTTGTTTTTTATTACAGTACGATATCCATTTTCGGAGATAAACTGAATACTGTCCTTTAGTTTTTGATTTCCAAGATTCCATAATGATAGAGGTAGCCCGCTCTGAAAAGTTTCGCTTTTGGATGAATTTCCGGATAGGCGACAAACAATTAACTTGAGTTTCTGACTGAGTGGATGTCTCTTTTGTGTTCCTGGAATTGTGAGAAGATTCACTTTCCTCGGAAGAATTAATGGAAGATCGATTAACATTTCTAGCATTCGTGGAAACCAGTACTGAGTTGGCCATAGAGGAGCAACTAGGATACACTCGACCATTTCCTCTCTTATCTTCTGTAGGACTCTCCCTATCAAACTGAAAGGAGGAAAAGCATAAGAATAAAAAGGTAGCCAGTTAAAAGAAAATGCATTAATAAACGTGGCATCTGGATCAGGTCTCCATGATGCAAATTTTAACAACTGTGAATTAATTCTTGTCGCAAATAAATCTATATCTGGTAAACCAAATACTTTAATGATGTCTTCAAATACATCTTTGTCTAACATCCACTCAATTTGATCATTGAATTTCCTAGAATGTATGTCAGCAATATTTTCTTTACTTGCAACATAATCAGCAGAAAGCCAAATTTTACGTTCTAAACACCACAGCCATATTTCTTTTGCTAGATTATTGAGCAATGAAGACTTAATACCTCCTTTAGCATTGATGTATGCTATGGCACTAGTATTATCCATCATTACTTTTATATGCATATTATCAAAATTTGCACAAAAGGATTTCAATGCATAATAAACAGCCAATAATTCTAAATAGTTGATGTGATTAGCACTTTCATTTTCATTCCATCGCTCTCCTATACTTAAACTATTATAGCAAGCACCCCACCCAATAAGTGAGGCATCAGTTGTAATAATCACCTCTGGATTATTTTGATAAATTTTACGGCTCTGAGAATTTAAATTTTCTACCCACCAGTTAAGTTCTGTCTTCATTGCAGTTGATATAATAACATTTTTATCAAAATCACCATTATTTTCTTTAAGAGCAGATATTTTTCCCATTTCCAATGAACGATAAAATAACTGACCAAACTCAACTGCTGAAAAAGTAGAGACCAATAGTCCTATTACTTCAGCCAGATGACGTATTTTAACAGAATTCTTTTCTATTAATTTACGACAAGAATTAATTACAGATATACATTTCTCATCAGGTAAGTATACTCTCATTGTCAAAGAATCAATTATAAATCCAAGAAAAGCTATTCTTTGGCAGGGATACATGACAGATTTATTTTCATTGACTATAAAGCCCAATGTTTCAAACAATTTCTTAGTAGTGGAAATATTCTGCATACACTCTGATTCACTATCACTTACTAGAAGCGAATCATCTATGTACCCTACATTTGTGTAACCAAATCTACGAAGAGTAGCATACACAGGCTTTAGTAATTTAGTAAAAAGTCGTGGAGCACAAGCAATTCCATTAGGAAGGCAGGTATACTGGTAAATATTACCTTTCCACATAAATCTCAAATACTTTTGATGTTCCAATGCCATAGAAACAGAATAATACGCATGACGTAAATCTATTGAAGCTAAAAAACTATTAGGTTTAATTAACTTAATAGCAGACTCAAATGTGTCCATTTTAAAGTGATGATATGTAATGTATGTATTTAATTTTTTCAAATTTAGAATGACACGATATTCAGTACTACTATCCTTTTTCGGCCTAGTAAAAATAGGAGAAACAAATTGGCCCTCACAAGGGCTGACTTGTTTAATGACTCCCATTAACAAAAATTTTTCTATTTCCTTATCTATAATTTTTGTTTCTACTGCATTAAATTTGGATAAATTAGAGACACATTCATATGGCACTGGAACATGGTCAAATTCAATATGACAGTTTGATACAATATCAAGAATGTTTTTATCAGACGTTAAAACTTGCCATTCATGTACAAAATGACACAGTCTACCTGCCTTAAAATCAATAATGGCATTATTACCTGTGCTAATTGAAGGTATACATACCTCACTTACTTGCGCCCCACTTTGGAGTTTTTTGAATCCTTCTTATCATTATTTGAGGAGTAATCAGAACTATATGACCAACGTCCCCAGTTGGAACGACTTCTGCCTCTAAAGCTTCCTCTACCACGTCGTGATCCTCTACCACGACCTCGAGAGCTTCTATAGTCTATGTAGCCTCTTTGGAATCGAGAAGTAATTTTCTTTCCAATCCGATTTATGTCCTGAATTTCCTTTACACTTTTGGACACATCATCTCCGTACAGAAGATCCGTAAATGGCAAAGTTTGTGAGCTTAAATGAAAGTATTCTTTTCCTAAATCAGGTTTATGCAATTCTTTCCTTTTCAAATTAATGAGTTTATTTGTGTGGCCCAGCAATGCCAAAGCATCTGCGTTCAAATGCAACAACGATCGAAGGTCATCAGAAGCCTCCTGTTTATAATAATAATAATAATAAATGTATTTATATAGCGCTGAAATCCACTCTGCATGGAGAGTGCTCAAAGCGCTGACATGTGTCTTTCACAAGCATTGTTCACATTAAGTATAACGATGAAACAAATGTGTTTTCAATTTGGATTTGATGTCTTGTATATTTGACGATGATTTAATGGATATGTTAAGGGAATTCCATAAGTGTGCAGCAGCATACGCAAATGTTCTACCACCAAATGATTTTAAATTAAATGATGGTTTCACAAGTTGAAGTTTATCTTTAGAGCGGAGATTTCTAGGAGGAACATATGGTTGAACAAGATCTTGAATGTAGGAAGGACCGACGTTGTTGACTGCTTGAAAACATAAACATAGAATTTTGAAGTCAATACGCTCTTCAATTCGTAGCCAATGTAATTCGTTTAAGACAGGGGTAATATGAGCAGTAGATTTTGTACGTGTAACCAGTCTGGCACCTCGATTTTGTATCTTCTGCAGTCGTTCAATCTGGGTGTTTGGTAAACCATACAAAAGACTATTACAATAGTCTAAACGACTGAGGATGAGACATCTAACAAGTGTGGCACACGTTTCGCTGGTGATTAGATGGCGAATTATTGAGCTCACTAGCAATTTTAGTCATATTAACTGCTGCCTTTATAAGACAATTTTGAATAAATTGAAACTTAGAATCATCTGTTCTTGTTTCTACACTTAATAAGTTCCAAACTAATTGGTTAACTCTGGTCTTTTGAAGAGATGAACAATTTTCTGGTCTATTAATTGATTTAAGCATATCAGAGAGTTTATCATCAGCTAGCCCTTCTCGAAAGACTAGATTCACCATATCAGCCAAACCTTGATCTACATCAAGATCCATTGTTTCAGTATTTTTATACTTTTGGGTGAACACTGAAAAAGAACTTTCTGAATCTTTATCTTGTGAATGTGTGTGACTCTGAGTTTCGTCTAGTTTAGATTTTTTAGAAGGCGGTTGTTCTTGGTCATCAAACAGAGTAACAACATCATATTCATCGTTACTATCTCTCAAAAGACGTTCTTCATCCAATTCATCATAATCTCCATAATACATTTCTTCCACCTTGTCACTCATATTTTTAATTCGTTCATCCTGTTTAGCTTGGGAATCTTTTAAAAAGTTCATGATATCAGACATCGTCGGCTCCTTCACAGCTATCGGAGGCCTCGCCTTCGATTGTTTCGATGTTGATGGCAGAACATCTCTCGACGATTTTTTACTCTTGGTGTTATTATTAATATCCAAGCTAGTAGCCTCGCCACTAACATCTACACCAGATTTAATTGAGCTAGAAGGCCTTTTCAATGAGTTAGAAAGTACATGATTCTCAACAATTTTCGCTTCGTCCGCCATCTTGAATAACGTACAAAAACTCTCAATGAAATAAAACGAATAAATTACTACCTCGTAATAATTTTCAATCGTTTAAAAACCTTATGGCCTGACGAAAAAAGCTCAATCAAAGTATTTTCAAACTAAAATACTTTTAAAATAAAACAATACAAAAGTAGATGTCAAAACAACACGTCTTGTCATGAGAAATACATGGTACGAACTGGTGAATACATGCGTGCGCACATCTCATGTGATCCCTTGAAGTGTAGTGACGTAATAAAATTTAACATGGATGTGTTAAGTCACAGAGAACTGTTCTTGTCACAGTGCTAAGTTTACTGTGTTAAGAATGTACTTCACTAACAATATATTGTCTTATCTATTTTAAAGTGATGACACAGTGGTCTTGTCAACATAATGAAGGGTTAAGATGATTAATTCTGTAGTTTGAGACAGATATATTAGCTTAGTGGCAATAATGACCATTAGAATATTCATGCAAGGAATGGAATAATCAAGTGCTTCCATGATACAGGTTCCAGGTTGTTTATGTAATTTCTCAATTAGATTTTGTCTGATGATAAGTGTTTTAAACAGTACTTCATACAGGGCTTCAACAAGTCTATGAAGCTGTGTCTTATGTGGTGGATTATTTTTACCGATACTATGTGCCTTTGACAGACTCAGAGGGAGCCGTAGTGGCTAAATGGGTTAGACTCTTGCCTGCTATCCTAAGGGTCCTGCTTTCAATCCTGGCAAAGGTCGAAATTAACGTTCAGATTTTTCAATGTCAATGGGATGGGACAATAAACCAAGGCCCTGTGTGCTACAGGCTGTGCACGTTAAAGATCCCTTGACAGTTGGAAATTGAAAAAGAGCAGGCTAATGCCGCTGTCCTGGCAAAATGTCCCTTACAGCACACCGCATGGCATTGCCCGTCAGATAAAGCATTTAAAGGGATATATGAAAAAGTTTTGTTTAGACCCTTCCATAAATTTCTGGAACAACTTCATTTTGCATCATTCCAATTGTTGTTTATGGTTTCTTCACAGGCTCAAGAACTTAACAAGAATACAATGTGATTTTCACAAATAACAAGCATTTCAAAAGTCCTAATAAACCTAATCTACATTCCTTTAAATGTTGGTGAATATACAATATTGTATAAGAGAAAAGAAACAAACATCAATTTCTGGTTGCCAGCAAAGCATTTGTAAACAAACTTTATCACTCAAAAGACTAGTTTTTAATCCAAAAAAAATGCAAAGAGCATAAGAAATTTGAACCTTACAATACGGTGAAAATGGAGAACTTTTCAAGTTTACAGAAAGTAAAAAGTAAATTTAGGTTAGATATCGAGTGTCTCTGTTTCCATGTTTAGAAACCAGTTTATCACATTCAACAACACATGTTTCCTCTGAAGTTCTGAACAAATATTGACCATCAAATATTTAAACGCCAAACATCTTCAAACCTCATGCAATTATGGCATGTTTCCTGAAAATATCTCTGGAAGTTTTCAAACTCTATCAAGCTCTATATTGAAATGGAACAAGTTTGTCCTTATTTCAATATAGTCTCAGTTTTCAACCAATATTTACATAGTTTGTTTAAAGAGCTTTGCTTGTAAGAAAAATTTCAAGTGTTTTCAGTTTTGAATGTTTTATATCCATTAAATTTCCAGTTTAAATTTTTATACGCCCACATGAATATGTGGACGTGTATTGTCGTCGCCCCTGTCCGTCGGTCTGTCATCATTTGTTGTAGACACAATAGAAGCTACAGTTTTATATGGATTTTATGTTATCTTCTTATTAATTCTGAGATTGGACATGGAAGAAATTATCCTCATCTGTACCAAAGTGATCAAAGATTGTGCAAGCTAAGGGGTGTTATGCCACTTTTCTAGAAATTTTCTATCATTGCACACTGCATGGCCTTACATTTCCCTTAACCACACATTAAAATCAGCTTTGATACTAAATTAAAAACTAGCCATTTTGTTTCAAGAGCTGAAAAATGTTGAAAGATTACACACCAAAGAAAACTAGCTGGATAAAGAAATTGGCGATGTAACTCTCTAAGAGGATTATATCTGAAATATTAGAAGGTTCAACAAAATACCAATATAATACAGTGACTTGGTATTCTGAACATAATATTAAATCATTTATTTCTAGTTATAATCTGGAACCGTGACAGCAGAATGTTACATACAGTAACAGCATATCCTGTTCACTCGACCACCTAGCGCTAGAAAACTGACAACATTGGTAGATTACACATGTATCATTTCCAAAATGTCGAGGCCTACACACCAAAACAAAAAAATTTTGCAGTTCCGTTGCCCAAATTTTGTCATGGCAGACCACCTTCATTTAGCAACTGTTCTTGAATATTCTCTTTAGTGGTCTCTGAATACAGGTTATACTGTATCACAATTTTTATTTTAAAAAAAGGACAGAAAGGGCATTCTTTTTGTATCTTTTAAATTAATAATAGAGACTTTCACTCGTAAATTTTAATTTGTTGTAATGGTTGTTACATTTTTAAGTTGCCTTCAAAACATATCGATCACCAGTTGTGTATATTAAAGAATAAATATAAGGGTCATAAGTTTTGAACACAACTGTCAGGAACTACTGGTAACTATCATTGTTGGCAACTTTGCTATTGCTATGGTGTAAGGGCACCTTTAATTCATGGTGGTAAAAGAATTTTTCAATTAACAGGGCCTGGCTCAATCCATTACTAAAACCACTCTATATTTTATGCATGGACATGCCACATCATAAATTCATAATCTGAGACAAGCTTGAACATAACCAGTTATTAATTCACAAATTGTCTGTTAAACTGAAGAATAACACTCAGCTATTAGTAATAGAAGATATTTCACAATGGTGTTCAGATTAATACGTAGTTCAAAAAGAACAGAATTAATTCTTACAGTACAGAAAATAACCTAATCCCTTGTAATATTCTAACAAACTGTACTAACCCTGTCAGGGTATTAGGATGAATCTTAAGAAGATTCAATCCGTTAAAATCTTTTACTTAAAATTAAAGATTTATTTTATTTGATGATATCAGATGTACTCTAGTTGATTAATAACTCAGTGAACAAGAAGTGCAAGAAGTTCAAAAAAGACAACTAATATATATAAATATTAACAGTAATGCTAAAAAACTCCTACAATATGCAAAAGCTCAGTCTGGTGTTTCTACATACCCACACAATTCTCTATAAGCAGAAATAGTCATTTAATAAAGTTAAGCTATTTACACTATCTATAAAGACTAAAATTTTTAAAATATGTCAATCAATTTAAGGAAAATTGGATCAATCTAATTAAAATTGATGAAGTACTAAAATCATTTTTTTTAACCTTAAAAAAAAATCTTATCAAATATATTTTTAAACCCAGAAGTTTTAAGTTCAAGAGGAAAATTCCATCAAGATTATGTTGACTTCCTGGTCTGAACAACTATAATTTTCACTTCTGACATTTCAAATATGACGGTCATCTTTAGATTGAAGAATTATTGATTGGTGGACAGGTTTGAGCAACATCTTGAAGGAAAATATTATCTGTGATCTAATTATGTTTATGTCCTTGCTTTCATTCTTCTGCATCAAACTGGGTAAATGTCTTACATCCCCACTTTCTACTGTAAAGAATTCCAACAACATAAGGGTGTTTGCTGGTTTGGAAATAGGGGACACCTCAACACTTGCTGAGGGCACAAATGGATGGGAGGCAGAAGTCTCTAATAAATGGACTTATAGTCAACACATACTTCGGTGCTAAATTCCCATTGAGATTATTGTACAGTTAAGAACATTTAGTTTTCCAATTTACAACTCTATGGGAACATGTCTCTGTTGTTAAAAAACCTGAATATCTCACACCAAATATTCAAATGCATAGATATTTTGGCTTGTGGGTAGTATGGAGTATGGAGGGTGGTGTAAAATTAGTGCCAAGGCTTATTGTGCCATCTGAACGACTAGATGCTTTTTCTGTGTCTGTCCCTCAGACCTGCATCACTGACATGGAAAAAAGCTGGTTGAAAAATCTGAAAGCTTTGCTGGGATTGTACCATTAACCCTCATCTTAAAATGTCACTATAAAAGAAGTTGCTTATATTATCTAAGGCCTTTGCAGTAGGCCTAGTAACTTCGTAAAATACTTAGTTTAAATGAAATTGCAAGCACCACAGAGGCCTGAATGAAAGAGGAATGGTGTAAAAAGTTTATAATCCATTTTCAGTTTACTCAATACTAAAAAAGGTTTATAAAACTTCTTTACTATCTCTTTAAATGTTGTTTTTATCTTTACGATTATCTTCACGGTTTCAATCGTTATTTTGTCATTTTAATAAATCATCAAGTTGACCAAATTATTATTGACATCTTCATAAATTGTCCACCATAGTGACAGACCTATTTTATTACTGGTAAATACACAAAACAATTATTGGCATAAGTTATGACCAGAAGACATCATAACCAAAGATATAGTCTAATTATTTCCACCAATAGCCATTGATTTATTAGGCAAACAGTGGTGGAATTATGGACAACACAGACTTCAATCAATTCCTGAACCAGATCTCAACAATAAAGAAACCCATAACACTGAATGGTGTATAAGATGAGTTCTAAGTCATTTGTTATAGTCTTGTATAAGGCTTAAACTTGACAATTGATTCGAACATCATCCAGGAAGAACTTTTAAAGAGATTGTTAAAAGTTCTTGTAAACTTAACATGTGTATCAGGGAAACTTAAAACATCAATTTGTGCCATTCGTCTGTGTCTGTGGTTCTTGTTATTTCATTTAAACTTTAATGTTTCGCTATGTCACTATCAGACAATCTTCTAATAATATATAGGTCTTTACGATCATGGCGTATTAACCACTCAGGTATAGTGATTTGCATGAACGAAAGTTTTCTCATTGAAAATTGGAATGGTACAAATGGATGTTATCAGTGTCCCCAATACACATAAAAACTTAAGACATTCTCTTTGCAACCCCTTTAACAATATTCATATAAATTTTTTCATGATGCAGAAACAAATGCACCTGCTTTAATTTCATGATTGCAAATTTGATCAAAGCAAAGCAAAATGGTGCAAAGATAAGAGCACTTCAATACCACTCTACAACTAAATGACAACTCTACAACTAAATGACAACTCTACAACTCCATGACAACTCTATAACTCCATGACAACTCTATAACTCCATGACAACTCTAAAACTCCATGACAACTCTACAACTCCCTGACAACTCTACAACTCAATGTCATCTCTACAACTCAATGTCATCTCTACAACTCAATGTCAACTCTACAACTCCATGACCACTCTACAACTCAATGTCAACTCTACAACTAAATGTCAACTCTACAACTCAATGTCAACTCTACAACCCAATGTCAACTCTACAACTCAATGTCAAATCTACAATTCCATGACAACTCTACAACTAAATGTCAACTCTACAACTAAATGTCAACTCTACAACCCCATGACAACTCTTCAACTCCACATCAACTCTACAATAAATTTAATTATATGGTATTGTGTATTCAATATAGTATAATTGGTGGTATTACCTTTAATAATGTTAATGTTTTATATTTATACAGTAAAGAATCTTTCAATCACAATTACCTTAACCTTTTCTATTGTACATATTGATCTAATATTATCATCATTAGTATAACTTATATTTCAAACTAAGCTGATAGTACTAATCATATATATACAATTAGTATAAACAAATATAATATGGTTATCTTCATTATTAATACAAATATGAAATATTGATAGGAATTGTGAATCTTTTCTATTATTTTTAACAGAAACATCTTATAAAATGGAACATAAGGATGGAATGGTAAATTTAATCAATCAAAACAAAAATTTTACATGAAAGTAGTTGTCTGCTGTCGTCTAATATTGACAAGTTTCGTGTGTGTACATATTTACAAAACTAAACTAATGTAGAACAATGTTAATTAGCCAGTTTGAATATGTATTATCTCAGTCCCAAATATCAGTCTTACTAGAAAATGAAGAATGCAATAATTTTTTATGTTGCAGAGACAAGAATAAGAATCCCATAGCCTTATTAATTAGGTTGTCTGTCTATCGGCAGCCCTGTCGCAAGACTTAATTGATGCTGGGACCCTTAATCTTTGTCCTTGTCTTCCACTCCCTTGGAAATTTCAGAAAGTAAGAGACTGGTGTTTCTGATGTTAGGTGCCAAAATCCCAATCAAAATGGTCATCTTTAGGTTTTTGTAAATTGATCAATATGTGCTGAACTGAAGAGGGTTGTGAGAGAGGACAATTGGTGGGTTATAATTCTTACTAGGTGGTAAAATATTGTGTATATAGGATTTTCAAAAAATTTTAAAAAAAATAAAATTGCTTGCACATTTTAGCATCCTGCATATTATGTTATACAGTAGGCTTTGTTACAATTTATGAATTGTTCTTTTCAGTAAGTAAAAGCCTATAATAATATCAGGAAGGGGATGTAACTCTTTAAGTTCGTGACTCTTTAAGTTCGTGTATATTGATTTTAAATGCAAGTCAAAGTAAGTCCTGTAATCAAATTTACACTTTTCTTGTAATTTACGAAATAAACTTGTAATTTGATGACACATCTTGAATACCAATTGAATCTGAAGATGCCATGATGAGTAGGTTTACATTATGGATCAATTTGTAGCCATCTCTACGATGCTTTTTTTAGATTGCCCAATAAGAGGTTGAAATACAAAACTAAGTATAATACTTAGAAGGAAATAATTTTGAATCTTTACCACAACTGAATAAGTTGAAATTTTAAATATGCTTTATGTTCTAACTATGCCTTCAAATGACATTTCAAGGCTTAGAATTGACGTTAAGTTATTTAAAGTCTTTCCTGAAATATTATAACCATTTAAAAATTTGACTTAGGTTGAGTTTGAGGTTCAAAATGGTTGTGAACTACGTTTGTAGGCATTTTTTTTCGTTTGACAAATACCCTTAAAATCAATTTTGGAAATCCACTTTCAGAATGTATCATTAAACTAGAAATAAACAAAATCATTTTAATTTTATTTTGTATAGTATACTAAAATTTCAATACCAGATGTTTTTGTAGAACTTAATGCTCTGGTGCATAAAGAATTCAAATGTCTTATTATTTCCACATTAAATGCATTGGAGCAACAATAAAATTCCTGTATATTGTATTAAATTATTCAACAGCTAGATCAATAATTTTCATACAATTTATCACATTGTCACAAAAGTGTATTTGGTGCAATTTCTCTGCACTGAACAAAGGAATTCTGCACAATACGTCTGTAATAATAAAAAGTTGTTACAGCAGGGATGTGATTATTGTGCAGTGGAAACTATTTCATTAATTTACTGTTTCTTTAGCAACTATAGTAAAATGTTACTGAAAACAGCCTGAAACTTGAACAGTTCTGACTGAATTATTTCCCCTTAACTAAATCTTTTGCTTTGGAATATTACTACAAAGCCAAGCTCTTGGAAAATCTTACATTTTACTCCTTTGTGCTTTCTTGTGCTATTGAGGACTGACAAGACTAGCAGTGTACCATCAGGTAAACTAGTCAAGATAACTTATATTTCTTGCAGCACACAATTCCACTGAAAGAGTCCTTTCAACAAAACATCACTGACAAGATAAACCTGGTTGATCTGAGTGAACTCAGATGGGTAGTTTTAATTTCCAACCTGCCTGTATCACATGGATGAGCCATTTCTGACATTCGTCACTGATGAGGAGAAATTGTGTAGAAAATTCTGGTATTTAAGCCATGATTTAACTGAGGACATACTGGTTAAGCAGACAGACTTAACCCGCCGGTTTAACAGATAGACTTAGCCCACTAGTAAAACACATGAACCTCCCTGCAGCCATGCATTGGTTGGAGGTAGGTAGATGACAGTTCGTTTCCAGCAGATACCGATATCACAAACCTGCAGCCATGCATTAAATATTGTCTTATCTATTATATCTCTTATCTTAAATGTCTTAAGGGTATATTTTCTACAGTAGGTATAAGTATAGAAGTGGTAATGAAGCACTATTGCTACTCATGTACTAATCAAATGAGACGTGGTCCAAATAGTCCTGTTACGCCTGTCAATCATTTCCTGACTTCCTCTATTAAAGTATTGATTAGTTTAACTAAGTTAATTAGTGTAATTAACTCCCAAGATTCATCATATATTCTGATTATAATGTCAGGAACATTAATCTTAATATACATAATAGAATAATAGATTATGTATCTAGCACAAAGATATACAGAATATGGGAAGATATTGTTTGTAAATGAATAGCTTAACATAGTTAGCAAATACCTGAGGGGGTAAAGATAGAGTGTATATTCAAATTGATGCCTGCCCGTCTAGCAAGGGTGATGGGGGGCCCTCAGAAAAAACAGATTTCAGATAGACAAAGATGAATCCTGAGCACTTATAGGGCTTATATTTACGGAACTGAGGGGGAGGGGCTTCAACCAAAAACACCAGCCCTAAATAGACAAGTTCTAATGCAGGTAAATATCCATCATATATAACCTAACATAAAACCTAACATGCAGTAATTCCAAGCTGCTGTTCTGCATTTACCACTTCAATATCTAACATGGATGCTTGAAGCTAATTGAAATTGTGGCACTTTTCTGGGATCACTGCATTTTGTGAAGTAAAACACTTCAATATATGTCATAGATGCTTGAAGCTAATGACATCATGATAGTTTTCTGAGAACAGTATGCTATTGAAACCCTCAATGCTGTAACACACACTCTGAAAAACAGTTGTCAGTGATTGGAATACTAACAAAGTTGACACATACAGGAAAACTGATCATGCTCTTTCCTTGTCTCAGATGTTATTATCATTGTACACTTGTGTGGATTTGATTGGAAATTGGCAATTCACTAATTACCATAGACTAATTAATGCTAATCAACCTGAGAACCCATCAATGTTTACAATCTAATACTCATCATGGAGAAAGTAATTAAGGCTTTCTGATGACATGTTGTATTGACTGAGACTGAGGCCTAACCTTAAATATATTACAACTGTTGTATTAAATATTTTATTAAAATTGAGTCAAATCTGTAGCAGCACATCATGATATAGCACATGTTCTCATTTGAGATGGTTTCTAACATTAAGGAAAGATTCATGGTAGCTTTAATATATCATATTTCATGGTAGCTTTAATGTATCGTATTTCATGGCAGCCTTAATATATTGTTTTTTGTCTTTCTTAATATATTTTGTATTTCATGATAGCTTTAATATATTGTATTTCATGATAGCTTTAATATATTGTATTTCATGAAAGCTTTAATGTATCGAATTTCATGGTAGCTTTAATATATCGTATTTTGTGGTAGCTTAAATATATTGTATTTCGTGATAGCTTTAATATATCATATTTCATGGTAGCTTTAATTTATTGTTTTTTGTCTTTCTTAACATGTTTTGTATTTCATGATACCTTTAATATATTGTATTTCATTTTAGTTTTAATATATTGTATTTCATGGTAGCTTAAATATATCGTATTTCATGGTAGCTTTAATATATTGTATTTCATGATAGCTTTAATATATTGTATTTCATGATAGCTTTAATATATTGTATTTCATGATAGCTTTGATATATCATATTTCATGATAGCTTTGATATATCATATTTCATGGTAGCTTTAATATATATTTCACGGTAGCTTTAATATATTGTATTTCATGAAGCTTTAATATATTGTATTTCATGATAGCTTTAATATATCATATTTCATGGTAGCTTTAATATATTGTATTTCATGGCAGCCTTGATATATTGTTTTTTGTATTTCTTAATATATTTTGTTTTTCATGATAGCTTTAATATATTGTATTTCATGATAGCTTTAATATATCGTATTTTATGGTAGCTTTAATATATCGTATTTCTTGGTAGCTTTAATATATTGTATTTCATGGTAGCTTAAATATATTGTATTTCATGGTAGCTTAAATATATCGTATTTCGTGGTAGCTTTAATATATTGTATTTCGTGATAGCTTTAATATATTGTATTTCATGATAGCTTTAATATATCATATTTCATGGTGGCTTTAATATATCATATTTCGTGGTAGCTTTAATATATTGTATTTCATGATAGCTTTAATATATTGTATTTCATTGTAGCTTTAATATATCATATTTCATGGTAGCTTAATATATTGTTTACTCATGGTAGCTTTAATATATTATATTTCGTGGTAGCTTTGATATATTGTATTTCGTGGTAGCTTTGATATATCGTATTTCATGGTAGCTTTAATATATTGTATTTCGTGATGGCTTTAATATATTGCATTTCGTGGTAGCTTCTAGATATATCGTATTTCATGGTAGCTTTAATATATTGTATTTCATGGTAGCTTTAATATATCGTATTTCATGGTAGCTTTAATATATCGTATTTCATGGTAGCTTTAATATATTGTATTTCATGGTAGCTTTAATATATCATATTTCATAGTAGCTTTAATATATTATATTTCGTGGTAGCTTTAATATATTATATTGCATGGTAGCTTTAATATATCATATTTCATCGTAGCTTTAATATATTGTATTTCATGGCATGAAATATGATATATATTATGTTACATAATGTATTATATTATGTTATATTATGTAACATAATATATATCATATTTCATGGTAGCTTTAATATATCATGTTTCATGGTAGCATGATAGCTTTAATATATATTTTATGATAGCTTTAATATATAATATTTCATGATAGCTTTAATGATCATTTTTCATGATAGCTTTAATATATCATATTTCATGATAGCTTTAATCATATTTCATAGGGGCCTCTAATATATTTCATGAGAGTATGTTACCTTTATGACAATATTTAATGTTAACCAGGGGCGTAGCGTAAGTGGGGGGGGGGGGGTGTTGTTGTGTGGAGATGTCTGAGATTTTCTCGGTTGTTTAAATTGTGTAATAAAGTCCTACTCTCACTCAATTTAATTCATTTGAAAGAAATTTACCTTAAATTAACGGTTACTCTTAATCATTCAAAATGCCCCCCCAAGGAGCGCACAAACCGATAGAAAATCTGGTGCCCTGAATGTAATGTTGAAATAAAATTTGATTACAAAAAAAAGCAAAATTTAAAATTCCATCAGGATTTACTTAAACAGGGCAAAAGTGTACACAAAAACCCTTTTGATTTTATCCAGTGCAACTGATATTTTGGACTGCCTCTACCTGGATAAAGTGGCTGACTCTTGGTCCATTTGCAAGACTAGAGAAGTTAAAATATAACGACTACTATCACTAAATTCAAAGTGGTGCATGTGCATACCAAGAAACAACGATGTATAAAAACATTAAAACAGGTTGCTTTAGAGGTTTTCGTATGTTTATTTTTAGATCAAAAGCTGAAGGGGCGGTTGTCAGTAAATTTTAGAGGTTACACTTTCCCTAGTCAGAATGGTTATGCCTCTGATGTTAACATTGAGATATATCTCATAGTAGATTTAATATCATTCATAGTAGCTTTTATATCCTTCAATATGGGTTTAATGCAGGTTTAATTTGTGATAGCTTTAATATAATATTTGATTTAACTATCTATGATAGCGTTGTAATAATAATAAACTTAGACTCACCTGTCATGCTATCAGGAACAAATAAACTGTCTTTCTCACTTGAAGAGCAGTATGGAGAAAAGCTTCCACGTCTACTGATTGGTATCCCACGTAATATGGGAAACTCTTCATTACCATCTTCAAATGTAGATTCTGGTATTGAAACTGTATCAAAGGTAAAGACTGGTCGTTCTTGACTATAATCAAAAGTTACAGACGGAATTTGTGTGTTCCTCAATGCTGTCTGAATACCTTCATTTAAAGCTGATTCCACAGTAAAGACTTGATTATCAATACCTGTAAAAAAAAAAAAACTACATTGGAAAAACACATTCTAATTCATGTAATTCAAAAACTTGACACAACCCCAAAGGCTGAATAGAAATAGGTTTAAATGAAATATTCCATGTATATAATTTATATTCCAAACATTAGAGCAATGTAAAACCTCAGAGTCAGAAGCTATTCCAGTAACATATTTGTGGACAATCAATGTCTATCTCATACATTTAGTACATGCATAAGATAATTGAAGCCTTTCAGAGGCTAATTTGTAGATTTTGATTGAGTCAAAAGCAATAATCCAAAACCAGTTTATTATTTTGTAGTTTTTTGACCAATACCAGTATTGATTTTGATCTGATATCAGTTGTTTACGATTGATTTTAAACGTCACAATTGCTATAATTGATTATATCTTTTTAACTCTGATAGAACACCAAACAATATTATGGAAATTTATTTTATATAAAAGACAAAGGGCATTAAATATTGAGACATTTTTATTATATTTGTAATATAGACTTTCCTGTATATTTATTATTCTCTATTTTAATTTTAAGCTATAACATTAATGTTTCTCACATATCTGTTAATTCTTCCTACATATTTTACGAACCTTTCCCATATATCTGACTAATTCTTTTATCTAACTAAACCTTTCCCATATTTAACTAACCTTCTCCATATATCTGGCTATTGCTTTCTCATACATCATTCTCTCTCATTTTACAAACTTATTCAGCATAGCTGACTATTTCTTTCCCATATATCTGACTTTATCTGTCCACATTTTTTAACTATCCTTTCCCATACAACTGACTAATTCCTGTATCTAACTATTCCTTTCCCTTATTTTACAAAAATATTCAGCATATCTGATTATTTCATTCACACATATCTGCCTATATTCTCCCTTATTATAAAAACTTAACCAATACAGCTGACTACCTTTGGCATTTAGAAGGCTACTTTTTTCACTTATTAGAATGGTATAGGAATATTAAAGAGGATGAGTATTTAATGATTCTACATACCATCTTCAGTATTACTAAGACTACTGGTATGTTGGAGTAGTTCTTGTTCACTATCATCAGGTACACAAGGATGGGTAACAACTTGTATATTATGGTTGTTGGGAGACACCACAGGTGATCTTGTTACATTCATTGTTTCAATTCTAGCGTATCATCATCTAAAATATAACAAATAGAAATATTACAAACAATACAACAAAAAATGTTAATTGTATCCCAGATCAGCTAAATTATTATATTTATTGAAACTAGTAGCCTGTAGTCGTAACATCTGTTAAAAAAATCATTGCTTTTCAATTACATCAAACTCTGACCATGGGTTTGAATCATATTTCGTCTTCTTGTGTCAATTTGAGTTTTCCCTCAGAATGAAGCACTGAATGTCTTATCTAATAAGTACTCCCATACACTATCCAGGATATACTGATTAGTACTCCAAGACACTATCCAGGATACCAATATTTTTCAGGTTCTCCCTGGGCTATTTTGGATTATAACACCTAAAAAATGTTGTCCCAAAATCTGGAACCAGGTCTTTAGGTACAGAGGTACCACAATGGTGGTCATATGGAGACATTAACCTCAATGAAAGGTTTAATTTGTTTTTGTTAATGCTAGATGAGACCTAAATCTTTCTGGATTTAGGAACATAAAATGAAGCTCAACATCCAATCTACATGCTTTAGATATAATTACTATTAAGCCACTATTGTGACCTTGACAGCTTAATTCAGAAGACAAAGAACTCCATTATTAATAGAAATTGTAGCTGGTCAAATTTGTTGTAGAATTTCTTCTGCCTAACTGATCACAGAATCAAGTTAAACAGTAACAAACTTTGACAGGGTGCTATTTTCATCAGTGTTAATCTAATTGTCTTGGTTTAGCAGGAGATAATTGTTACCAGGAAGGAAATATTTCTTAATGCAAAGATACTAATAGGGGCTACAATAATCAAGTCTGCTATCTGACAGTAGCACAACAGTATACCATCAATTAAATTTTACCAGATGAGAATGAAATAATAGCCATATGAAAAATTTTCATTATTAAACATCGTAAATTATATCTTATGTTATCAACATATTAACTTGATTTTGTTTAAAAGGGTTAATTCAAAAACGGAATATACTAAATGGTAATCTATTGGTTTGTCCAATAATGCCTCAATATCATTAGTAGGTAGATAGATGATAAGTTAATATTATTTCCAGCGGATGCTGGTATTGCAAACTAGGTATTTGTAGCCTTTGGTAGTTGGGTTAACATCATTAGGTAAAATCTTTAGTATAGGTAAGGAGACATATTTCTCTACAATAACATTTTTATTTTTATTGAATCCTTTCAGTACTTATCTTACACCAAACTATAACAATAATCCACTTCAAAACGTAAGTAATGGTACGCAAATTTTTAAAGGTTTTTTAAACGGTTGTATTTTTAGGTAAAATATATATTCTCTAGATTTCATTTATAAAGTTAGAAAAATATGACCAAACAAAATTTTTGAGCCACAAAAAACACCAACAGAATCCCCCTTTTAGTATCTTACCTAGAATGGCCATTTCACAACCATACCATAATTCAAGAGTCAACCAAAAATATTCAATTATGAACCCTAATCAAATAAGCATTAAATATTCAAGAACATGAAGGTATCAAATATCAACCCCATAGGCAATACACTACTCATTAAAATGATGAAAAATATGGTCACTGATAATGTCATTGTCTATAAACATGTCATTTTGATCCTGTCTTAAAAATATTTTAATCTGTCAGATGAAGCTCATTGTTAGTGAAATATATTGAATTGAGAAATGGTGTGGCTGTCAACAAGTATGAGTTATAGATTAATCATAAGATGGGACATATTCTATAGAAAATCTATAAAATAATCACAATAATGTACTTCACAAGAATTTGATTGAGTTAATAACACTGTTACAGTTCTTGATTGCAATAAAGGCTGCAACAATAATGAATGTTTAAAGGCTTCATCAAGAAAAAATGCAAAATTTGCAGGTTACATTAGATGGAGCAAAAAAGTTGGAAATGTTCATGTCAATTTCATTAAAGGCTATTGAAGAATTCCTTCAAACATACCTCAAATTTCGTGTCTTATCTTGAGAAAAAACACAGATAAATCTGGATAAAAATTTCAATTCCCTTGGTTGAGTAGATGGTGAATCTGTTCCTCTTATATGAAAAGCTCTTTGTTATATTTTAGAAAGTGAGCCTTTTAAAACTGAACATAGTATTGGGAGATCTGGAAAAATGGAAGGCGTAAATTTTTTTTTACAAAATTTCTGTTTAATATATTTAAAGGTAAAAGATAGCACTAAATCTTCATAGCAAGACATTGGCAGATTACTGCTTTAATTCCAGCAGAGTTGCTACCAGCTCCAAGAGACTGAGTACAAATAGTGGGCAGACAGACTTAATGAGGCATACAACTGTCAAGGCAGAATTTAAGATGTGGCAAAGTCTTACATGAAGCATCTGAGAGGGGTCTTCCATAAACATTTTTGAAAAAATGAATTGATTTGGTGCCCTCTGACACTAGCCAAGCCAACTAACAGTCTTAGCACTAGGATGTCCTAGAAACAATTTTAAAAGATAAGACCCTAGAACATCCTAGTGTTTGGATCACATTCGAGAATACAAGGCCCATGTGTTTACAAATATGTATAAGAATATGAAAATAAAAATATAATATAACCAAACATTTTTTGCTTTTTAGTATACATACAGGTTCAAAAGGTTAAACCTATTAGCACTTAAGAGCCAATAAGACTAAGCTTTATTGGTACTGAAGAGGACTTTTAGTCACACAATCCAAATTAGCTTGCTATCAAAATAAATCAAATCTAATAATCTAATTCTGAAGGTCTAATAGATAAAAAGATACTGCCCTTCTGAGTCAAATATCCAAACACTTATGAAAAAATAATGATAAATTGGTATATTTAAACATTCAAAAAATTTATGAATCAACTGATAATAACTGAGTGGAATAGGTAATGAAATGATATTTACTTATACCTACTCATACCAGGTATTGCCAAGAGATTTATTTAAACTTTAGTACCTTTAGGCGAAAGACTGATAGAATCGATTTACACCATTCTAATTTTTCAGTCAGATATTTATGGTGTCTGGAATTCCAGTAAAACTAAGCATTTTATGACGGCGATCTTTATATATCAATATCCGTACGGTAATTAAAATACAGATGTGACGTCACCGGTTGATGTTTGCGGACCATTATCAAACATATTGGTACGGGCATTGTGCTAGAGTACATTATTTTTTCAAAATGGCGGTATATTTTGGACTGATGTGACGTCATATTAAGGTGAGAAACAAATATCACTTTTGTTTAAATCTTTAATCTGTGATATAATTCAGATAACACTCCTTCAAAATACATGCTATCAAAAACAACGAATGAAAAACCCTGATTAATTCATTACTTTAACTTTACATGTTTTAATTATTGTTAAATTTTATATTAATTTTTACATTATTTCCTTCAAATTAAAACTCTTTCATACTAGTATTGTGTCCACTATGTTGTCCTTCAATCTGTTCATTGGCATTGCACGTGCTTGAGTAGTTGTTATCTGTACTTTTAGTAGGTTAATAGCCTCGAACAGTCCAATGCGTCAATAATAACGAGACACACGGACCAAACAGTCCATGTTGTTATGATCATTATTGAACTTATTGGACTGTTTTCGGCAATTAACCTATACAGATACCACGTCATATAACACTTAGTTTTAGTAGAATTTCATCAACCATAGAATATATCTGACTGAAAATCGAAAATGTTGAAATAAATGATTAATATATAAAAAGGAACAAGAACTTATTAATTCATGTTTAAGGTTGATTTTTTTTAAATTGAAATTTCTTGAAAATGTTTCTTTAAAATTGATTTAATAAAACATTGCGTGATTGAACAAATACTAAGATTTGGAATAAAAAAATATCGGTAAAAAATACTATTATAATAATCACCATTTGAGACTCGGATAATTAATTTAAAAAATATCTTAATAGCTATAGTGAAAAAATCTCTCAATATAGACTTAAACGATAATATTCTCTCATCAAATATATTGATTGAGGAAGAGCTGAAACAGGAAAAAATTGACGTAGCTTATAATAAAATACTATAAAACAAGAAAAACTCATTTCAAACAATTTCAAATTATTGGTTTTTCCCTTGTAACTGAATTGAATTTTTAATGGAAGTGACAGCCATTAAAGTGTAGAGACAAGAAACATTATGTTCGACAGACATGTATAGTATAATAGCAATCAATCAAAGGAACAATATTAAAATAGTCGAAAATTAAAAACAGCAAGAAATATACTAAGCTAAGTACTATTTCTTGCCAAATATACTATGTACCATTTCTCGCCAAATGGTCAGAATGCAGATGAAGGGGCGTATCTTACATAACGTACATTCTACGTAAATGTAGTTTAAAGTTTTATCATTAGCAAATTGTAGCTGGTACGTCTTATTATAAAGGAAATGATTCCATATTTTCTGTGATGAATAATTTAGATATTCTTCTATAATCTAATTAATTTTTTCTCCAAAAAAATAGCTATTTTCATAGCAACGGGGTTTAAAAACAAAGGATGACGGATACGCCATTTTGTGAGCATAAACTTATGACTCCATATGTAAGTTACGCCACGATACGCCCATTTGTGAGCCCGAATTGAACCTGGCATATACCTTACGCCCTTACGACTGCGGGCTTTGACGCCACAATTTATGACGTTATTATGTAATAGGGTACCAAAGCTAGACTCAGAAATAACGATACACCCATTTGCGAGAATTCCGTCATTGAGTTGACTGATGTTTATCAGGCTAGCGTAAGGACGTATGTACATACGCCTATTCGTCGAATTTGTAAATCTTACATAGAGATGATACATCCCATGTCGATACATAAATACTTGTAGATGGACAAAATTTACCTCATTTTAGACTAGGTAAACGGGTTCTGCGAGCCAAAAACCCTAATATAACTATAAAACCCATTTTTCAAAAAATTACGCCCCTTCAGCTGAATGTTGACGAAATATCCTAAGTACCATTTCTTGCCAAACAAACTAATTACCATTTCTTGCCAAATATACTAAATACTATTTCTTGCCAAACAAACTAATTACCATTTCTTGCCAAATATACTAAATACTATTTCTTGCTAAACAAATTATGTACCATTTCTTGCCAAACAAACTAAGTACCATTTCTTGCCAAACACAATGGTACCATTTCTTGCCAATTATACTAAATACTATTTCTTTGCTAAACATACTATGTACCATTTCTTGCCAAATATACTATGTACCATTTCTTTCCAAATATACTATGTACCATTTCTTGCTAATTATACTATGTACCATTTCTTGTCAAATACACTATATACCATTTCTTGTCAAATATACTATGTACCATTTCTTGCCAAATATACTATGTACCATCTCTTTCCAAATATACTATGTACCATTTCTTGCTAAACATACTATGTACCATTTCTTGCCAAATATACTATGTACCATTTCTTGCTAAACATACTATGTACCATTTCTTGCCAAATATACTATGTACCATTTCTTGCCAAATATACTATGTACCATTTCTTGCTAAACATACTATGTACCATTTCTTGCCAAATATACTATGTACCATTTCTTTCCAAATATACTATGTACCATTTCTTGCCAAATATACTAAGTACCATTTTTTGCAAAATATACTAAGTACCATTTCTTGCCAAATATACTAAGTACCATTTCTTGCCAAATATACTAAGTATCATTTCTTGCCAAATATACCAAGTATCATTTTTTGCCAAATATACTAAGTACCATTTCTTGCCAAATATACTAAGCACCATTTCTTGCAAAATATGCTAAGTATCATTTCTTGCCAAATATACTAAGTATCATTTCTTGCCAAATATACCAAATACCATTTCTTGCCAAATATACTAAGCATCATTTCTTGCCAAACAAACTAAGTACCATTACTTGCTAAATATACTATGTACCATTTTCTTGTCAAATATACTATGTACCATTTCTTGCCAAATATACTAAGTACCATTCCTTGCCAAATATACTAAGTACCTTTCTTGCCAAATATACTAAGTACCATTTCTCGCTAAATATATATAAGGTACCATTTCTTGGCAAATTATTAAGTACCATTTCTTGCCATGTGGATTATCAGAAATAAAGAACATACAGAGTCATTGATTACAATTAAGATTTGGGTCTGTAATATAATACGTAAATAGTCTTCAGAAGTACTTAAACTACATGAAATTTCAATTATACCACAAACGAAGCATTTTACTTCTATTTCTTTTTTATATATTGCAGTGTCTCACGAAATGACAAGTTGTCATAAGTTTAATTTGTTTTAAAACTAGACACATGGATTTATAGGCTCCAATCTGTAAACAATATTACTGATTAGATTGGCTAAATAATTCCCATTTCTGAGACTAAGATATGATTAATAACCTGTCCTTTATTTGAGTTTCAAGTTTTTTTTTATGTTTATGAGGAGAAAAAAACTCCCACCTTATATAGATATATGAAATAAAACCAATCACTGAGGCTTGAAATGCAATCAAAACAGTATGTAAAGGTTGATTTGGCACACTTTAAAATTCAAATCTCATATTGATTCATGTCATGATATAAAAACATACAATTGATTATATATCGGAAATGATTTCTGAATGTTCAGTGTTTACTTTCCCTATAAGATGATATGAAATTTTTGACTTGAATTAAAAAACCCTCTTAAAGAGTTAGGTTCACCATTTTTGGAGATTGATTTAGGGTAAAGTCTTCAGAAATATTAGAAATACACAGAAATGGTATAATTCGATCACAAAAACTTCAAAGTCTTTTCTAAATATGTAGTCTTGAGAAAAGAGAAAAACAACTATCAAACGTACACGATTCTGAGTCATTTTTCAATGGTGATTACTGATTGACTGAACTTTAAATGTCCCGTTTCTGGTATGAAGACTTTATTGGTCAATCGAATGGCAAATCTTCCCTTTAAATCAAATGTCAATATATTTCTTAGATATATAAAATATAAAAATAATATATATATATCTTAAAGTTAAGTAGTCTACCTTTATTTAGATTAGATAATCAACATTACCAGCAAGGTCAGAAGTACTCAACATGCGAGGAGCTTTCATCCATGACTAGCGTCTATTTCCTAACAAAAGAAACTAATAAACAAATCTAATAATGAACAATTATTGAAGAAATACTACTTGTACCTGTTTGAAAGAATACATCTAACGTCACACTGTCAAGAGATTTAAAAATCAAATCTATTTCACAATTCCATTAATATAGAAAGAACCTGTGTAGATATCCATCCCAAATAAACTTTGCCACATAGAAATATAGCTTATTATGAAAAACACAATTCATATAGCCCATTAGTCTAATCTTGGCTGTCTGTTTACAGGATTCCTCAAACTATGATTTTTCATAAGTTACTATAATGTGGATGGATATCCATTATCCTACATCACCTGTTAATTAGACACAACAATCAATAGCCATTATCAATGGATACTTCACTCCAAATCAACAAGTTTCTATCTTGACATTTCCGTAAACTCAAATAAACAACACATCCGATAAAAACAACTTAATGCAATACAAGAGTAATTAAGCTCCATACATGGACATGTATATCTATGTATATTTTCCTGTTGCCATGGTAATTAACATAATCAATTACATATATGAAGAGGCTAATTCTGAATCAAACAAACAGGGTTGCCATAGAAACGTTCAGGTAAAATTCAATGAAAATTGAAATAATTAGTACCATAATATATTGATTCTTTATTAAGGTGACTTATATACTAAGATGAGGTGTCAGGAAAAGATAATTCAGTACAGAAATATCAGACAATGTGTTGGTTTGGACATTTAATAACCCGACTTTTATTTTTCCTGAACAAATCAGTGTTTTTAAAAGACCAGTTTAGTATAAATTTTGATTAAGAAATACAAAAAATAAAAAACATGTTGTTACTCAGAATCTAAGAATTACAGTGATATTTCTATACAGCTCTACAATTGCTGTATTGAGAAATATATTAACATTTATATTTCTATATCTCTCTACAATTGATGGATTAAGAACTGTTTTTACAGTGGTATATCTCTATCAATCCACAATTGATGGTGTTATTTCTCTTATCTTACCTGATCTGTATTAAACACTAAATATTGTATATTTTGATTTAGACAATTGATATATTGATATAACTGGTATTGTGGAATAATTTAATTGTTTATTCACAAAACACTAGAGGATTTCTTTTGTCTGATGAAAGTCAATTTTGAAAAAATATTTTTTAAAGGATATATAACATTAAAAATGCAATAATTGCAATACACAGGCTTTCTTTGCGTGTCCAATATCTGGATTGATAAAAATTCATTATTTGATGAAAACAAGAAGAACTCAATATTATTATATACGGGTAGTTACGTATTTCGACTTTGGCGAAAACGTATTGTAATCGTTCGGATTATTTTATTTTTTTTTTTTTTTTTTTTTTGTAATTCTTGGATGAGTTTGCAGACAAACTGGTAAAAGGTGCAGAAATTCTAAATCTACAGTTGATCTTAGAATGATTTCTATTATCAAATAAAACAAAACCGGAAGTTCTATCTCTGACAGGAAGTGAGAACCAGAAGTTCAGGTTTTTTTGCTTTAGCAAGTTTATTTTCAGTTCGATTTTGACCGGATTTTCAGATTTGAAAACTTCAATGTATTTGTCAACTAACAATTATAGGTTTTATGCAATTAGGTTAAATATTTTACCCACGATTTGCAATTCAATATTCAAGGGTCATCGGCAAAAATTTCAGACCGTGATTTCTCCTTTAATATAAATGATAAAATTTTGAAACTTTACCAGTTGATAGGCGATATGTTTATAATTTTTGAAAAAATGTGAAAAAAAAAATTCCACTTCCGGTTTAGCCTCAAATGACGTAATTACGTAACTTCCGGTCTATAACTGCTAGGTGAAAAGTGAAAACTGTTTTATAAATAACTTGTCAATAGTAATTGATTTGACCTAAATAATTAGGTCAAGCTGCCATATCGGCCGCCATTTTGAATTTTCGTTACAATTCTTAAATCCGAAATTCAGACACTACTGATAGACCGATTTTGATGAAATTTAGCACATAGATACAATGGATCATTATCTACCTTTTCTTGGAGACCGATTTTCAAATTTCGTATTTTCTTTCGAATTATTTAAATTTTGATTTTTTCAAAATTAGGTCACTTTAACGGGTACGGAAGGTGTGACCCACTTAATCTATGACCTTGAAAATTAGGTCAAATAATATTCAATATATTGTCTACGAGTAGATATTTTTTAATTTGGCTTACTTAAAAAAATTCATAGAGATAAGTGTACTTAAATACAGCAAAAATTGATAATTTTCATATTTTCGCCATCATTAACCGTTACGGAAGGTGTGACCTAATTATTTTATGACTTTGAAAACTAGGTCAAATGATATTCAATATATTGTCTAGATGTAGGTCATTGCAAATTTAGCCTACATAATATTTTAAGGCTCTCGAAATACGTTCATAATTGTAAGCAATTCTAGTTATTATTTCAATTTATTACGTTAGAAGTAAACTTCCATTCAAACTGATCTGTAAAGAAATTTATTATTGAGGATAATAAAATTCATACCTGCTTGCGTTTTACAGTAGCAGTGTTTCTTCTTCCATAATAATAGATTCACATGTTTAATAGTCTTTTACCTGTATGATTCTATTGAGTCACAACATACTATCTTTAGAACAATACAGACCTGGTATTAATACAGAACTTAACAAAGTATACTGATACCTTCACTTAATACAGATTCACAGATTACAACAACTCAAAACAATGTCTAACCTTCCTTAATGATTAAATATATGGTTAGAGCTATTCAATACAAGGAAGGAGTTTTGTTATCCATTAAAAGAACTCACACAGAAAGAAGTAGATAAACTGCTACTTCATTTGGTGTTTATACAGAAGACTGTTAATCATTTAATGAAGACTGTAAATGCAAGTCACAGAGCTGGGTTCAGTCAGTGACACTATAGTTTAACACACATCAAGTCACAAAGTTAGGATTCGCTCTAATTACTAGCGGTGCTAATTAGCTGATAATTATATCCATGAGATTATGTCAATTTAATAGTTCAATGATCCTCAACTTTGAGACAAAATATGAATCTTATCACTAAATATGTTCAAACTTAAAATTTGGGATATTCGTAATTTTACCTGTGCTGGTTCCATCTATATGAAAATATCATAGTGCTTGAACATGGAACCAATAAGTTACTTTGACCTTTGTCAAGGTCAAGAAGGATTTTGGCGCAGGTGTTAATAGGAGCTGGTCTATGTTTTATACAAATTCTTCACAGGAATCAGTCAATAGTTGAAGAACCATTTACTTGAAGAGGGGACTGGATGTTAAAAAGACAAAATACGCATTACATTCGTGATCACATTGTCACTGTTAAAAGATCTCAATTTTAAACTATACTACTTGTCACGCACTTGACCAATATTTTATTTTAAAGGCTTGTGTCTGGATAGCTTTTATTCCTAATTCAACCTTTTCCAAGTTCGATAATAAAAAAAGGTTTTTGTATACTCTCAAATTGGTATTTATAGACTTAGTAGCAGTAAAATTCGACCTCCACCAAGGTCGAGTAGGCCATCAGACATTTGCACGCTTTCTCATAGAATGTGACCATTTGGTCTCAACTGGAATTTAATTCACGAGAATTAAAAAGGGAGATGGAGGGAATATTTCCAATTATGAAATTATGATCTTAAAGAGTGAACCCCCTCTTTTGCCGATTCATCTGTGAAGTCGTTGGTAAACCAAAATGCGTACGTGTCGAAAGATCGCCAAGAAACCAAATTTATATACGGTACTATTCTATTTTTGAGAAGGGAATTACCAATGCATTTTTAACAATTTCATTGAATTATTTCATTGTGTTGAAATTACTTCAAGAATACAGACTGATATTGAACGGCGACAACCGTTATCAAGCGTCTTGACATTAGAAACTGATAGCTTGATCGTTCAAGTCTACACTTCCGTCGCGAATGTCAACAAACATGGCTGACTGACAGGTGCTTTGTCAATCTAGTGAGAAGAAATATACGTTTGTTTGAAGAATAAAACGATAACTGATAATGGCGCTTGTAAAAAAGAATAATGATGTTGTTTCCTGGAATATCACGGCAATTAAAAAACCTAGAGTAAAATGTATGTTGGTTTGAATATGAATTAAAATTTGTTTCAAAATTCTGTATAAATCAATCTTAATAGCCTAAATTTTGATCTTTATTTGGTTTTTTTCTGTGGTTGTGAGAGTATGAACTAGAAACATATAGCTTCTCTCTGTTTTTACTCTTGATATCACAGTCACACAGTTAATGCTCCATCTCCAGAACTTGTTTTATATTGTTTGAATTTATAGTACCAGAAATAAAAGATAGACCAGTTTTAGATTATGAGAAATTGAAATGGTTATGTCAAGTTAATGATTCAACAGATAGGTAAATATTATATATAAACATTTATTGATACTAGCCCTAGAGCCTAGGTCAGTTGGGTCTTCCACTCCTATTACCTACTATGAGATATTGAGTGTAGTAGGTGGATGCTGAAATTAGTTGGTCAATTTAATTAGTCCAATTGTACCATAGAGAATTCTTATGTTTAAATATTTAAATGTTTCTTCAAAATCAATTGCATTTTTGATTTATGGCATCAGGTATATCTACTGATGAATATTATCATCTTATTGGCCTAGTTTAAAATATTAAAATTGATATGCTAATTATTCATCTATATATTGATTATATGTTTCAAGTAGGACATGTACCTTCTGTGATTTCAGGAAAGATGAGGAATCTAAAAATGAATTCCATGAATTATTTATGAAGAATTATAAAAAAATATTTGTTCAACCACCAAAGAAAATTGGGTTTCCCATTCATTCTGCTAAACGAGGGTATTAGTTTTGATGTCATTTTAACTTAAATTTCTGTTTCTAAAGTTATTGACCATTTACGGATTATGAATGAAAAAGCACAAAAATAACAGAAGAAAATGCTGAATACAGACTTTTCACCTTATATATCCATATTAAAACATTTTTTCTCTCAATTCATAGAATTTTTTTTTTTTCAGAAATAAAAATGAATCTATGCACAGTTTAAGCCAGAAAGCAACAGGTTATAATGGAATATAGTTTGTATTTTAACCATTTGTATTTGTAACTTAGTAACACATTTTTTTTACTAATTTGATTAATAACTTCACATTTTCAAGACTGAATATGTAGGCATTAATTATTCAAATCTACATTTTTAATATAATATATTTATCAATTATATATTACAGGCCCGACAACAGAGAGTGAGAAGAAAGCTATCTTACCCCCTAATCCAGATACAACCTACACTCATAATATAGGAGATTACCTAAAAACTTATCATAAACAAACACGTACAGATAAACCCAAAACATTTAATCCTGATTCAATGAAAATATTGAGAAAATTGCTTAGAAAATTGTAAGTATTGGCTACTGTACAGGAAAGTTAGTTAGCTCAATTATATGATTATATACTTATATTATACATACTGGATTCCTGCATGATTGTATACTGTATACTATATATATATGTATATAATGCACACTTTTTGCTCAAAAGGGTGTGCCAACATTATAGACAATGACAGAAATTTGGGAAGTTTAAATTGGAGGTTTTCTAATCAATATTTATATATGAGGGTCTACTGTTTTGTAATTTTATGGCTGATGGTTGAAGGTACTAAAATGGAAGACCTTAACCCATAGTACAAGTCAAAATATCAGCCCTACCTTCGACTGCAAATTTGGGTTAATAAAGACAAGATAATAATTCTGAAAATTTTAATATTTTAGACCATTTGAAAGAAGTGCTACTGAAAATGATAAAATGAGATCTATTTTGAAAACAATTCCATTCTTTGCTGATAATATTCTTGCTAATGTAATAAAAGAGCTATGTGTAGTAGCTCAATTAGAAGTCTGGAAAGAAAATGACATGAACAGTTAGTATTTTTTGTAGTTAGATAAACAAACATTTTAGAAGCACAAGATGTATGGTTGTGCTATTTCTGATATTTCTCCTGATAACGCTGCCTGTATAAGCATGTGAAATGTTGATTTGCTGTCAAAAATAGGATATGATCAATTCTGTTGAGAGTATGGTGAGTCCTAATGCAAAATTCTACATGAAAATATTGTAAGATTTTCATGAAACAGGTACCTGTGAAGGATTTTAATTTTGTTTATTTTTGATTATTTCAGTATTTGGTAATATAGGATTACATGTAATATTGAAGGGTTGTGTTCAACCTGAAACTAATCAGTATCTTATAGTACCAGAAAATAAAGACAAGACAATATTGACCCCGACTAATGTCTCAACTAATATCTCAATTACTATATCATCTGATACAACAGATACCAATCAACAACCAACTACTGATGATGTACAACCCAAAAAGGTAAATTCTTTTATCTAGTCAAGGACTGTGGACAGACTTCCATTTGGTCTGCCCACAAGCATGTTATTTTCATGAAAGAGAACCACATCTATGATCAGAACTGAACTATAAACTCCCTACAAGCTTATCTTTTGTCAAAGCGAAATATTTCAGGTCTTCTTTACTGCTCGCACACTGAAAATATTAAGAACAAGGAATATATGGATGTACTACCTATGAATTTATTACATACTACGTTTCGGAACACATACAGGTTACGTTATCAAGTATTTTACTATGTGTATGTGTTCTGAAACGTAGTATGTAATAAATTCAGAGGTAGTACATCCATATATTCCTTGTTCTTAATTCAGTAATCCTACTTCTATATGTCTTATAAAGTATACACTGAAAATATGTCAATTTATTACTTAAAAGACTGTACTCTTTGTTTGTATGCTGCTTTTTTAAACTATACAACTTTAAATTTTTATGGTACAACAGCTAGGTGTGGGAGATTGTTTTGGAACTCTGAAAAAACTAGAAGATGAAGAACCAACCTGCAGGTAACCCTTGGCCTTAACAGAAATTAATAGTCATGTCTTTACTTTACTATGTATTTATTAAAATACATTAAATATTTACCCTTGTAAATTATTGTCAAAGTGTTATTGTAACCATCCAACCCAATTAAAATTTGCTCAGCTGATTTCTTGTCAGGAAAAAACATACACAGATTAACATTGCAAAGTATATATATTTTTCACCAAATATGCATGCTTAGCATTTTTCACTAAATACCTATAGTGTAATCGTGCTCATCTTCACGCTACATTCTTTATGGTTCTTTAATAATTTTTATTTTTTGATAGTGATCAATTATGAAGAGGATCCCTTGATTTTGTGATGATCGATAATTTTTCATGAAATATCGTGTTTGACTGTTATCACTCTGTTACTGGTTGCAAATCGTGCTCACTCTACAACTACAATTCTCTATGGATTCTTTTATTGTTTTATGTGTGTCGATATCATTATGAAGATGTCACTATTAAATTTAATGATGATCGCCATAATTTTCAAGCCTATGTTTTATTCATAATTCAATCTGCCATCTATATTACCTTCACTGGAGTTCTTTTAAATTTTTATTTTTCAGGTAATAAAATTGATAATCTTGATATAATTTTTAAGGTTCTTTTATTGCTCTATTACTGTTAAAACACATGGATATACAAATTGTAGTTTACTGCAAATACAACACAGATTATAAACTTATGGAGAACTTGATTTAATATTATGCCTGTGTCAATATACATAATGTGCCTACTTAAATTTGTTACAAATTTATTTTATTTAATCACGAGTGGCATAACATTTCCAGGCGCTAATCAAAATGGATAAATTGATTATAATTTGTAAAGGTTTTTACTATTTTGACTCTAGATTATGTTAATAATTATTGTAATAAATTAAATTTTACAGCAAATAAAACAGAAAGAACATACAGAGAAACTTAATTTAATATTATCCTGTAGTCAATATAGATCCTGGCCTAGACAACCATTGTTACAAATATCTAATTTAATAGAGTGGATAACATACCAGCCTAATACAGGTAAATTGTTATTAATTGTATGTATTTTACGTATTTCGACTTTGGCAAAAACGTATTGTAATGGTTTGGATTATTTTTCGATTCTCGGATGAGTTTGCAGACAAATCCAGTCGAAATCAAACTGAAAATAAACTTGCTAAAGCAAAAAAAACTCAACTTTCGGTTCTCACTTCCAGTCAGAGATAGAACTTCCAGTTTTGTTTTATTTGATAATAGAAATCATTCTAAGATCAACTGTGGATTTAGAAATTCTGTACCTTTCACCAGTTTGTCTGCAAAAAAAAACAAAAACAAAAATAATCCGAACGATTACATTTTTGACCAAAGTCGAAATACGTAATCAATAAAACAACAAAGGATTTGTAAATTAGTGACAAAAATAGCATATACTACATTTATGGGTATTAAATGGACTTACAGAAGTCAGATTTTAGGAGAGCAAATGTTAAAATATTATTTCTCAGAGGAGCAACTAAAAACCATAATCATTACCAAGCATTTGGGTACATAGTCCATACATGACTGGCCAATACAGACCTTTTAACTGTTCATGTCCTGTCAAGTCATGATGTATTGATAGTTCTGAAAAAAGAAAGAATAGAGGGTATGCCTTATTTTGTAGCACAGATTACTTTTTAACGTTGGAATCAAATTATTTCTGCCAGATTGCTTGACAATATTTTATTTTGGAATTTCATTTCCAGACAAGCTGCCCTGATAATTTGTTTTTTAACCCAAAAGACATGTCAGCTGAATTAGTAGCTTATTAGACCTTTTAGAAAGATTGCTGAATGTCCTTTTGAACTTTACTGTACATATCTAGTTCTTCATTTTTTATAGAAAAACATAACAGACATGTATGATGATAACTCTTTTTTTTTTCACCTTAAACCAGTTTAGCTGGTCTCAAGGATAAGTTTAAGATTTCATGTATCTCTCTGAACATGTGAGGTTGTTAAAATAATATATGTAAGAAAATTACTACTCTATTACCAGCTTAAATATTTAATAATTGTATTTATCAAACCAGTTCATTTAGTCAAGTCCACTTCACTCATAAACAAAAGTTATTTTAACCAACCTCAATATCTTGGGCCAGTTTATAAAAATAATGGTGCTCATAGGTTAAATAGCATTTTCCATTCCTTCCTCAAAACACCATGTAGTGATATCTGGGTTCTGTTTCACAAAATTTTAACAAAGATACAATCAAGATTTTAAGAAATACAGTAACCTGATTGGTTAATAAAAGCTCAATTTTAGTTTTTGATCAATCTGACCATTGAAACACTAAAGTTAAATTTCTTGAAACAGGCCCCAGATTAAAGGTTGAAGTCACCACTTGATTGATTCTCAAAAGTACTGGTTAGGGAATTGAATTTTTAATTTCCTTGAGAGGGATTCAACCCTTGGGCACCTAATTACCAAGCAGATGAAAAATGTAATTTTCTAGTGACTTTTGAATGGTTATACTATAATTCTCACTAGAAATCTATTATTTATTATAATTTGATAACTGCTGTTTTATAATTACAGTATTAGTAAGCGAAGGATATAAATCACCATTTATAGCCTTTATCAAATCTGGTGAATGTCATGTTTTAAGACAAGTAGAAGTTTTAGAAACTCTCAAAAATGGACAAAAAGTACGTAATTTTATTTCAACAGCCATATTTTGGGGTACCATATTGACTGTAACATGTTGTTTTGTTATTGACTGAGTGGACCCTAACTTTGATTGATCCACATGCCAATACTGGAAAACAAGTGTTAAAAAAAAGAGTTCAATATATCAATTGAAGAATGAAATATAAAAACTGCTAAAATAACCACTGTTAAAATAGTACTCAATACATCAATTGTAGAACTATACAGAAATACCACTGTTAAAATAGTACTCAATACATCAATTATAGAACTATACAGAAATACCACTGTTAAAATAATGCTCAATACATCAATTGTGGAACTATACAGAAATACCACTGTTAAAATAATGCTCAATACATCAATTGTAGAGTGATATAGAAATAATATTATTATGTATATGATTATTTTTTAGGAACATAAATCAAAACAAGTGGTTATTGGTAGATTGGGACCATCAACTTCATTCTGTGAGTTGAGTGTATTATTAAAGGAGCCTATGTCCTCATCTATTGTAACTGCTAGTAATATTGAACTGGGTATAATTAAACCAGATAGACTGGAGGGTAAGAACACTTTCTTTACTTCTCAGAGAAATCCTACATGGCTATTATATGTGCAATTGTAAATGAACTCCAAGGCCTGTGCTTTCTGTATTCATAGAAATGTCTTTAGATTCAAGACTAACATGGGGTATAGTTTTTTTTAAATATATATCCTCATTTTTTCACTTTTATCAAATCTGATGCTTGTCATGGTTTAAAAGTTGGTGTGCTAGTAAATTATGTATTGGCCTTCATTTTCATTGAATTGTAGACAAACTGAAATTTGGTTTTACAATAAAAGCAAACCAGTTCTTTTTATCAGCCTAATATTTATATATTTCAGAATTAGATGAAGTAACTATACAGTTATTTAAACAATCCAATACACATTTATTTGGTCATTTAACAAAGGTCAGAATATTTCTATAATACAAAACAGTTGTTAAAAGACTGTTAAGCATATTTAACTGATAACTACCAGCTTAAAAATTAGTGTACTTTAAAAACTTGAAATAATTTGTTTGTGGTTTCAAATTGTACTATAATGTATAAACATCTTATATAACATTGAATGAATGGTAAATCATTTTGAAATAAACTTTCCTTTATAAAAAAAAATAAAATTGTAAAATATTATTGGCAGTGAAGCTACGGATTTCATGAATTGAACCTTTTTAAAAGAGATATATCTGAGACATGGACATGGTAGAAGAATCATCCACTTCAAAAAAATCATTTAGAATTTGTTGATAATGAGTAACAATTCCACACCTTTGACAAAATTGTAGGATTTTTAAAACAGGACCCCATTTAGCTATAGTTCATGAAATGCAGTTATCTTTTCTGCACTACACCTGAACAAAATACAAAATCCCTGCCCTGTCATTTGCAAAAATATCTTTTGCTATGAAGTACACGTATGGTATTTCTAATTGTAACATTCTAACATTCATGATATATTTTTAGAATTGGTACCCCTGAAATTCTCTATAAAACATTCAGTTCTAGCTTTATATTATTTACAGGATGATGTACATGAAGAATATATGCAACAAGAGTTAAAACGAGAGTGGAATGAATTTAAACACCATGTAGTAGTTGATGTTATAAATACAAGAGGTATTAAACCAGGCTATGGAAAATGGGCTAAATAAATATAGTGGTACAGAATTATTTCTTACTAGATTTGGCATTGACTTTATTGGTATTGTCCAATTGATTAAATCTAGTTTCTCAAGAAAAAACCTTCTTATTCTTGGAATACAATTACTAACTTTTTTTGAGCCGTTGAAACGTCGCTCAAATAAAGTTAGTAACTGTATTCCATAAGAATTTGTTTATTTTATAACTGGTTAATTAGCAAACAAACATAATTTATGATAACGTTTACCGGTATATTATTGATATTTTAAACTTGCATAGAAAGAGGGTAGAAAGATTGTCTTCAAATCATGTAATTAAGATTATCAAATTAGTGTCAGGCATCAGACATTCATCTTCAAGCTATTACTAATTAGTTAAATACCTTGACTGCAATAGCCATCAGCCCATAACCAGCAATCAGAGCCCTCAACATAAATACTGTGATAATTATGGCTCTAAATCGTTGTATTCGTTAGAGTACAATCCAATCAATCTGCTGCATGGACGAATAATACAAGAATGGTCACTATTGCAGTCAAGGTATAGGACACAGTTCATTATACTTGACATTTCAAGATGCAGTTATTTATTTTATGGAACTAATACTTATTGTGATATGTTTATTGACCTTTTATTTTATTATTTTGTGGTAAAAATATATTTATAACATGCAAATTTTAATAAAAATTTAACTTAATAAAATACTTCAATTCTTAACAAAACATCTTCCCTATCTTAAAAATAAAAATAATGTTTATTTATGAATATATTTATGAATACAGTCAAGCTTTTCCATGGGAATTTTGAAGTTACACAATTTCCATTGTAATTCTGAAGTTGGTTCTTCAAATAATTCTTCAAAACACTGAAAGAAAGAAAAATAATTACCTCATAGTATTTTTTGCAAAATGACATTGATCTGGGGACGCTTGGAAGAAAGCATTTATGTTTGGAAAAAAATATTTGCCTGTAGTATTTTGCAACAAAAGATTTGCCTATGGAAGGTTGCAAAAAAATATTTGCCTGTGGAAAGATTACATTTTCTTACCTGTGGAACATTTCTTATAGCATATTCAGGTAATCTGGAGTCATTTCTTTCATCTGAAATGTCAAAAGGTTTAATAATGAAAGGAATGGAGTTTTACGTCCTGCCCGGGAAGGGTGAGTAATGTTTGTCACATCAGGTGAGGCCAGTCTTCGTACCTAGTTTATTATATAAACGTTACTGTGAAGGGTAGAATTGCTGTTCATATACTGAATATTATTATATTGTATTCACTATACTAACCTTTTGAGGTAGATGGTTTATTATTACTATTAACAGATTCATTTCTTATGTCCCACCAGTTCCTATCTTCAGACATCTCATTTATACTATTCGAGCTTGATCTAGGTTGATCATTCAAGAAATTACATCTATTGTTGCTTGTACTAGGTTCGTCTACCTCCTTATCAGATATAATTTTACTTGAGCTAGGTTGATCAATTTCTATGATAGATCTACTGTTGCTTGTCCTAGGTTGATCAACCTCCATATCAGATCTAATGTTACTTGAGCTAGGTTGATCAATTTCTATGATGGATCTGCTATTGTTTGATTTAGGTTGACCAACTTCTTTAATACATTTACTGCTGTTTGACCTAGGTTGATCATTATTATTCAGTAATGTATGTTTACAATTATTGTCTGTTTGAACAATTTGATTTTTATTCTTCAAATTAAAAAATTTGTCACTAGATTTTGAAGCACTTGGAGTTATATTCTTACTCTGTTCCATTGAGATTATTTTATCACATGTTGAAGTATGATTTGTAGTCCTACTGTTTTCAAATAAGCAAGTCGATTTTTTCTTTGGCACATTTTGATTTTGAGACATATATACATCAACACCTACAATTTGTTGCTCTGGGTCAATGCACCTTTTTCTTTTAGAACTAGGTTCACCGATTTCAACAAAACTTGTCTTCAATAGTTTTTGTTTTCTCTTTCTTAGTCTTTCATAAAGCACATCTTTTAATTCTTGGTTTGTCAGTCTATGCGGTTCTTCCCTTTCTTCAGATGAGGTGTCACTTAAATCACTCAAATTAATAATGGAATAGTCGTACTGCGGAGTGTCGGAAGCAGATGTCTTGCACATTATGCTACGATTTAAAATACTGTTATTGACTTCGCTTGTGGGAATGTCTTGAGATTCAGTAATAATGTTTGATTCAGTATCAGCAGCCAAAACTGTTGCTTCAGTTTTTCCCTTTCCTGGACTAATAGAAAAACTGATGACACTTTGAGAATTATGAGATTCATCCGAGTTTGTTGATGATGATTCACAAGAGCCAATAATGATAACTGATTCTGACAATTTTTGATTTGAATCGAGCACAAATTTTCCCACACTATTTTTTTCCTGAGGTTGATGAACAGTTGCGTGGACTTTGTCAATGATTTCTGATTGAGTCTGCTGAAAATTTAAAGCTTTTGAACTGCTGGGATTAACTGTTGCAGAAGTTTGTATAATTTCACACTTGGAAGAATTGAGGTGTTTTTCTGGAAATTTCAGAGGGATGTTTTTTTCAGCAGATTGAGCTGCTTGTATTAATAACAAATCTGATTTAGAAGCTTTGTCAAAAGATTTTTTAATTAACTTTTCTGATTTGTCATTCTCAATATGTTCATTTTCTATTACACTATTCTTTGTACCTGATTCATTCAAAACCTTTCCAGACTTTGACTGAGGTTTGTCATTTAACTTTATGTTGATTTTTGGATCAGGTTTGGCCAATTCTCTTAGCCGTAATTCTTCTTCATATTCTGTATCAAATACAAGGCTTTCTACACTTTCTTTAGCCTTGTCTTTACTCGTGATTGGTTGCTCTGTGTCCTTTACAGGAGACAGTGGAAATAAAGGCACTTCTGTTTTACTGGCAGTTTTCTGTGTCGACTGATAAATGGACAAATTTCCAGGTTTAGGAGTATCGCATTGAACAGGGTTTATGTTATTTTTTGTTGAATCTGAAGAATTTTTTGATTCAAATTCACTTATTTCATAACAAGACGAATCTGATTTATGAATAATAACACAACTATTATTGGAGTTGGAATTAAATATTTCATCAGAGGGTTCACGAGTTGAAACACTGTCGCTATTTCTTTCAGACTGGGAAACCAATGGCTCATTGAAATCTTCCAGTATTTTTGATACATTTTGTTTATAATTCAATTCCACACATGTTGTATCTCCAATCGATTCCAGGAATTCTTCGGAACTATTCACAGAAAATGGTTGAGTTGCAATAACGTTATCTTCTACGTCTGTAAGAGGATTCAAATTGTTTGAGATACAAGGTTCTGATTTTCTGTCGTGTTCCTGATTTTTAACACATTCTAGAATTTTGTGGCGTTCTGGAGTACTCTTGTGTTCTGCTTCTTTTGTGTAATCTGAATTTTTTTGCAAGTCTGTTTTACAGTTTTTCTTTGTTATTTTATTTCTCCTGACTCGCTTGCTGCGTTTGGGTGTTTTATTATGTTTGGTGGTTTTGTCACATTTTGGTGCTTTGTCTCTTTCATTTTTGTCACTTCCTGTTATGGAGCCATTGTCTGATGTTTTATCTGATTCTTCTGGCTTGTCTTGTTCATCATTTGATAAGCAAGAATTGTCCTCAGCTGATGACCACCATTGGATAGAATCGTACTCGTTCTCAACCAGATTTGTATAAATTTGAGATTCTGAAGAATCCTGAAGAGATTTATCATCATTATTCTGAATTGTCAAACAATAGTTTTCACAGCCATTGTCTACGGAGCCATTTGTTTGAAAATCAGCTTTAATGTTGTCTGTGTTACTAAGACCGATATTGTAATCTTGTGTTTTAGAAAGATTAGATAATGCACTGCAAGCTTTTAAATAGTATACATAATTGAGCAAATATCCTTTTTGTCCACTATCGATCCCCAAATTAAAATTTGCATGTGTTCTATCACTTTCACTTAGATCGGGACCAATTTTGCTTCCACACAATGCTTGTTTGTTGTTATTTTGGCAGAGTTTGGAATTTTCCTCCCCACCTATACTGGATATTACATCATTTACACATGCTTCTACATTCTCATGAATTTCTGGTTTATCAACAGTAGTTATACTACAAGCAGCAGGAATTCCAGAATCGACAGAAATACCCACAAAAGAGTTTATTTGTTGTCTGATATTATAACTTGTGGAGTCATTCTGAGATTTTGGTGCCATTTTGTTTTCTGTGCTGCTATCATCAGATGATTCACATGAGAATTCTAATGAAACTACACTTGGGGAACTAAACTCATACTCCTCATACTGAAATAATCAAAGTCATTTTTGAAATGAAATTAAACCAAAGTAATGAAAAAACAGAAGTATTTTGTGACTTGCTGTGTTTAATTAAATTGGGCTATGGAACGCAGTATGGCAGAATTAAAATTAAATAGACCATTGAAACATAAAAAAAATAGCTTTTAAGAGATTTTATTTGTGCAATTTCCACTATTTCAGTCCGTAAGGTTGACAAATTGATATATTCAAAAAGCTATTTCAGCTTGTTTTGCTACAACAGTTTAAAAACAAGTATCCTTGTCCTCACTTCAATACAGGATTAATTCAGTCAAATAGACAGAAATAAAAAAGATATACCTGACTTTGAGATTCGGGTATTCTCTGATGTGATTTATCCTGATAATATTTACTATCAATATACTGTAAAAATGGTTGTCTCTGACTGTCTGATATTGAGGGATTATCAGGTATTAAAGTTGGACAATTAATATCTGGAGCAATGTCTGTACTGTCTATGGATAATTTGGCTTCTGATTTTGATGCTAAAAAAATTAAGTTATTCTGTTAGAAAAAATTAGCTGTGTAAATGGTGGAAATAGTTCTGACAAAAGTACTAGCAATGCAAATTGTTGATGGCAAATATCATATACATCAAAACTAGTCTTTTTACCTGCATCAATGACAGATAGAGGCTGGTCTGGTTGAGAGTCTTCAGGTAAAGTCTCTTGTCCCATCTGAGCTAGTAAAGATAATAGCTGTGATCCCATACTATCTCCTATAGACGAAGGTTCATCATTAACAGGTTCTATAGATTCTCTACAATATATCACTTCATATATTATCAATACGATTATTAAGATTGTGTTTAATAGATGAATAATTTGTTGAAATTTATAGTGTTTGTTAAACTAAAAGAGAAACAAATTGATGTCATTCACCTGTGTCCAAACAGAAGTTTTTGTGATTTGTATGCAATTCAACAAAAAAAGAATCCTGCGTGATTGAAAAATTTGAAACCTTACCTCCACCTTAGCCAGTTTTCACGTATCTTCATCTTAACTCTAGCAATATCTGAACTGAAAGCAATGGTTACAATGGTTAAAATAAGCATCATAATTTTCTATTTTACAAACAAATTACTATCATAAGATTTGTCTGAAGATTGCACAGCTTAGTACTCTACCTACTTATATTGAGCAATGTAATATCAGTGAAACTTTTAATATACTCTATACAACAGATTACTATTAGAAGCTTACTGAACAGCAGAAGAGAATCAGAAATAGAAAAATTCTTACCATGGAAGAAGTGTCTTCTTAAAATCAAAGCCTGTTTGTAAATCCCACAATTTAAATTCTTCAACAATTAAAATAAATTCACAATTTTCCTGAAATTGAAATGATCTTAAAACCCTTCTCAATAGCGTTTCTAATTTTTTTAGCTCATGTAACAATTTGGGCCTCTATTGCTTTTAATAACAAAATTAATTCTGCACAATCAAAAACTTTAATTCACAAGATTATAAGTTTGATACGTACCAACTCCGGTTTTGGTTGAAATGAAAGAGAATATTTCCTCATCAATATTAGAGCTTTATCCCATGGTGGCATATCATCATCATTTCTATAAAATACCAGCAAATATCTCATATATTGGCATCAAATACTAGTAAATATGTCATACATTGGCATCAAATAATGGTAATTAACTCATACATTGATATCAAACACAGGTAAATAAATCATACATTAGCATCAAATACTGCTTAAAAATCTCATACATTGATATCAAATAACAGTTAATAACTCATACATTGATATTAAATACAGGTACGTAACTCATATATTGATATCAAGTACAGGTAACCTAATTAACTCATACATTGATATCAAACACCAGTAAATAACACATAAATTGATGTTAAATACAGGTAAGTAACTCATACATTGATATCAAATACAAGTAGCCTATTTACTCATTCATTGATATCAAATACAGGTAGCCTAATTAACTCATACATTGAATATCGAATACTAGTAATTAACTTATACATTGATATTAAATACCTGTAAATAACTTATATAATGATATCAAATACCAGAAGATAAGTTATACATTGGCATCAAATACTGGTAAATATCTCATGCATTAGCATCAAATACTGGTTATTAACTCATACATTGATATCAAATACCAGTAAATAACTCATATATTGATATTAAATAACAGTAAATAACTCATACATTGGAAATAAATTACACTTACTCTTGTATACAACTTGCAATGGACTGATGTGTTATATTGGCTTTAATATGAACATTGCCATCACTCACTAGTTTCATAACATTGCCGTTCTTGTCTTCATTTATATTCTGTAAGTATCAATATATCAGGAATATATTTCCTCAAGAAATGATCTTAATAATAATAATAATAAACTCTTTATTTTACATGACATGTACATGCAATGTATGAAAATTTTCATGCATGTACAATGTATGAATACATATTGTAGATGTATTTAAATCAATTAATAATGGATATAGTTCTTAATACATTCAAAATAAAGGAAAGTAGAAATATGTATTACTGACCAGCCCTGAATGCCCTGTTTAAAATTGATTGTAATTTTTGTGTTTGACTTCATCAATGCTTCAAAAGTTGACAGCAGCAATTAATCCTTAGATTAGCCTAGAACTGCACAACATTGCACTTAGTCTGCGATATTAGTCAAATAGAAACAGATTTTTAATTGTTATCAACCATTCAAAAACAACAGACGCACTCAGAGTAAAGCTGTTACACGACCACAGTCCCATAGATCACAGATCTGCAACAAAATAATGTGTGCTTTCTCACCTCGATAATCTTTACTGCATTTGCAGTGACGCTGTGGTTGCTGTCATAATTAAAGATGAAGTCCACAAGCCATGGTTTAAGTGGGCATGATGTTTTTGACTTGGGGAAATGTTTAAGATTAGACATTTTCTGAAATATCAAGGTACAATTTCTTTCTGGAGTATTGTCTTGTTTACAAATTTAGTCTTACAAGAATTCCCGCCCTTGAATAACTCTAAGCAAATTCTAATGTGTAAAAATAGTTACAGATATATTATATTGAATAATACCCACATTAGTTATTTTTATCAATAAAGAAAATAAGTTTTCGGATTTCATAGAAGTCCTTTTGATTAGAATCACTGTCAAAATTAATCAGTTAAATAGAAAATATCAAAACTTTTATTGGTTTGAGATTATTTTTTATGTGACGTCACGAATTTAGTCATAGAAGAAAAGTAGGTCAAGCTAGTCGATGTTGAAAAGTTTTTTGTTGTTTAGGAATTTATAAGACCCTCATACAGATGTAGGGCTTAAACTAAATGATGGCGAAGAATTCCAAAACGTCATTGAGATCTTACAGTGGCATAGTAGAGATCAAAAGCAAGGTAAGAATGGCGAATTTATTACAGGTGTGGCGAATCGTTGACGGACTGATGTCGCACCTGCGTGTTGAGTGTTGTTGACTGTCTCGGCCCTATCTTGACTAACTCGAGCTGTACCTTTAGTAATCTACGCATTCCACGCTAATTAACTACTCCATTATGTAGCATTATGGCTTTATTTGTATACAATAACGATTTAGACTTTTTATTTAATAAAAATCCGAGGCTATCTGCAATTTCCCCTGGTAATTGAATTGGCATATCTTGAATAGAGCCTAGATCCTAATTAATATGCATAATTATTGTGAAAAAGAAAGTTGAGACAAGACAGAATATCTGGTTGTTACAGTTGAGAAGCTCAACACAAAAAAAGTTAAAAGGACTTTTAAATGCATCATTCACATTTTCAATTTCCAATTTCTAGACGGTATCCTGTTAAAACAGTAACATGAAAAAACGGTCACAGGCCTACTTCACTCAATAACCATGCCAAAAGAATTGTCAGATCAGATCAGTTTAAAAATTTGAAATCTAGAACGGGTCAAGTGATATACTAGCTATTTTGAACCAAAGAGATACTAGCTATTTGAACCAAATAGTATATAGATTTGACATGTAGAACTGACTATCGATTAATGTGTTCAAATTGCCAAATGATTTTAAAAATAAAATTAAAAAATGTTAATATTGGTAATCAAGTTATCTAATTGGTCAAATCTCAAGTACTAATCTCTGTTTTAGAAATTTAATCATCCTGTAATAATGAGTTGACACCAGATGATGAAAGATTATTACATAGGATGGGCTACAATACAGCTGTCACTCACAAAGACTTTTAAGTAAAAAGAAAAATAATATTGCTTTGATTTTGTTCGAACATCATTGCATTTAATAAGATATTAAAAGGCATAAGGCAAAGTTTATTGATGATATACCAGTAATTATTTTATATATCAATCAATAATTTCTATTAGTGGATGGGCTTCTTGTGTAAATTATGTCTTTAATATGATATGACAAGTTTTAATCAATAGAATAGGTAGAAATATGACCCATAAGAAGGTTCATGCAATGAGGATTATACAGACAATAGATAAGATTCAATAAGCTTAAGGAATGTCTATTCTTAAGCTGCCTGTGACCTGTTAACACATATAATAATAAATGTCTGCAGTATATTTACAATCAGAATTGCCAAAAATAACCTCAAAATCTCATTACAACATTTTGGCAATACATTAGCTTACAATTTTAAAGTTTCATGCATATGCCATTCTTAGTACAAATGATGAACACTGTGTTGATCTGGATAATGAATGACTCATTTCAAGAGACTGTCAACTAAGTGAATCACAAGAAACTATCAGGAACAATAGAATTGATTTTCTTTCTTTTGCAGTTTGATGCTGAGTTTAGGAGATTTTCCTTTACTGCAGAGAAATTCAACTATATAGATTTCTCCTCCACTGTGGAAAAATTACATCATTTGGAAGAAATACCATTTGTAGTGAACTATACAGATGTTCATGGAGATTTATTACCAATAAACAATGATGATAACTTCCACAAAGCACTGTGTACAGCTAAACCTTTACTTAGAATATTGGTTCAGAGAAAGGGTACGTGTGATATTTATAGCTACACTGATATTAGAATAATATCCTTTCTTTTAATGCATTGAGCACTATTTTGACTGTTCATTTTTATAGGTGTCTTGTAGGCATATTACAGTTAAGTGTTAAATAACAAAATATTGAATTGTGTAAAAAAAAAAGAGACAAATTAGTGTTAAGTTACTGGGGATTATTACTTTGCATGTTTCTCACTCTCATGGCATGGAGATCTTTTGGTTGAAGCTACATTAGCATGGGTTTTTTAAAATTGAAATATTATCCATTAGTAATCACCAATTAAAACAAGTGTTGTTTGCTGTCCTATTAAAAAAGAAATAATATAAAGATTTGTGAGTAAACTAGTCATCTCATGTAGTTGAAGTTTATCTTAAGGTTGTGTTTTATTTCACATTCTTTACATTCTAGAGTGTAATCTATGTCTATAATAGTCTCTTAGTTGACTCAGTACCGGTATTTTGAAATTTGTAAAAAAAATAGATCTAAATATTTTATCAGTCTCCAAACTGAATTAAATTAAGCATGCATAATTGAAACTTCATCATATAATGAGACTTAATGTTTTATTTGACCTATTAGAGGATTAAGTAATGTCAAACATAAGTAATGTGTAAATGTTTGTTTATTTAATGATGTCTTAATGATCATAGATAACTTAGTGCTACTTAAAACAGAAAAGAGCATTATATTGGTTTCATTATATATCCTATTCCAAATATATTTTGTCTTTGATGTGGCTGGTAAAATCTATGACGATCAGTACTTCAAGACAAGAATTTAAAGTCATATAATGAATTACTAAATAACATTTAGTAGAAATAAAACATTTATTTGTTTTAATAATACAGTTTCAAACTATACAGGCCCATGATAGCTTAAAATTGTGAAGATATACTCTGTATAACTTAAGTTACGTATGACATCTATTTTAAAGTGGTCAATCACTTAAACTGGTTTAAAATTTTAATTATCCATACAGATTGCTGTATTTCGTACAATCTTGGCCCTTATTCTTGAAAACTTCACTTAAAATGATTTTAGTGTACCAGTCATCTGATTGAACAATCACTAAAACCTTAAAATTTTGTTAAATTATCAATATGATTGCTGTTTTTCTTGCAATATATTTATCTTGAAGTTAATTTTGAGAGATATACTAAAGATTTTGAAAGTTTTTTATCTTTCATTGCAGGTGAAAGTGAGTTTGAATTGAATGGATATGGCTCCAGTACGTTAAAGAAGAAAAATCCTATTACCAAGTTAATAAGTAGTGAAACACCTGTTAAACCTCGGATTAAGATTAGTTTACCTGAAGATTTTCGTCGTGTATCCGCCATTATTGATGTTGATATTATACCAGATACATTGCGTCGAGTTAAACTCATGAAAAATGGTTCTGATAAACCATTAGGATTTTATATTCGGGATGGAACAAGTATGAGAATGACTACGGAAGGGTTAGAGAAAGTACCGGGTATATTTATATCCCGGTTGGTACCGGGTGGTTTAGCCGAGAGTACCGGGTTATTAGCAGTGAATGATGAAGTTTTAGAAGTGAATGGCATTGAAGTTTCTGGTAAAACATTAGATCAAGTGACAGACATGATGGTGGCAAATAGCGCCAACCTTATTATAACGGTGAAGCCAGTGAATCAAAGACTTACCTTGGCTCCTCAACGTGGTGCCACAGGGCGCCATTCCCAGATGTCACAAGCTTCTCAAAATTCACAACGCTCTTCCAAATCGTTTGATAGTGATACTGTAGCTGATCAGGATGATGAAGATGAGATTCACGATCATTTATTGAAGACTGATAAGAGTGATAAAGACAGTGCAGTCGTAACATTATAGCAATTTGCAGCCTTTGTTGGAATAGTCCTTTTACTTGTTTTGATTTTTGTAACTTTACGGCACTGGTGGCCAATTTTAAGCAAGATATTTATTACAATTCAAGACAATGTCTTGGAGATAATAGATATATACTGGAAAACTTATCTACAAAAATACTGGTTAATCATAACTAAATATTGGTATATGTATTGCCACGATTATTGGCTTGTTATTGCCAATGTTTGGTATAATTATTGTCAGATTTATATTATACAAGTCTTGAATTGGATAATTACAAATTATTCAGGCAGTTGGCTTGAAGCATTTATTCTTAACACAGCTAGGTTATCTTGTAAGATAGTTGCTGCAGCTTGGAATGGAATTCAGCTATATTGGCCTGTATTTGTATATTATCTGAGTGAATGGTATATCATATATTCAGCTATGACTATAGAATATTTGGAGAAGTTTTCAGTATATTTACTTGAAATATATGAAAACAGCAATATTATCGGTACCCTACAAGAATGGTGGACCGCAATATATAACTCATTATTTTAGATACACAGTGAAAAGACAACCTATATTCAGCTCAATATTCTGGGGTTTATTTATATTTACAATTATGAAATTAGCCTAAAGCTCAATAAAGCATTTGTGCTTGCCAAATTCTCAATTCTGTTAATGAATGTACAGTAGTTGGAATCTCAATTTGTAACATGGTTAAATAATATTACAAATGCACTGGCAAAGGCATTTAAACTGTAAAAACATTCATAATTGTGAATTTAATTTCAAGCCAATATAACGAATAAAGTGCCTTATGATTTTATTTTGTATATAAAAGAGAAATAGATTGTCTTTTTACTGTGAAAATATAATAATTTTATTACAGTGATGTACTTGTTATTAATTATTGTGTACTTAGTTCCAGATTATGTCAGTGATTTTCAGTGATTCTTGCCGAACCAGTTTTTAAGTTGCCCAAATCGGCTCAAGTTTAAAAGGTCTAATTTAACTTAGGCTGAGAACATTCCAATTTTTTAGAATAATTTTTTTGGAAGAGTTGTTTTTATCAGATTTTTTTTTCATTATGGTGTAGTTTTTGCTTTGTGAGTATTTGGCATTATTTTTTTTTTTATCATTGGTACTTTGGTAGACTGTTAATAGCTCAAGTTTCATATCAAATCATGCACCATCTGAATAGATTGATAATTTGTTAAAAATCATGCTCATTTTGTCATCTAAACTGGTTTAAGAGGCCTTTGGTTGGGTGATGTTTACTATATCTTGATATTACATGATATATTTCTGAATATTGCTTTATCACGGTTAGTCTGTATCATCAAGTCCTTCATCTTTAATTATGTTATCCTGCAAGCATTCTAAGCATTATAATATTTTGAATTACAAATAAATATTGTCACTGTTAAAATAGTGCTCAATACATCGGTTGTAGAGCCACATAGAAATATTAAAACAAAATATTGAATTATCTTAAATCAAGTGAATTACATGTATATCATTAATTTCTTTATATATTTCTATATATTCATATTATATACTTTATAAATTATATCAAATATAATGAATTCATATTATAGCTTTAATTCTCATGGCTTCAATTTAAAGACAGGGTTGACTTGACTGGAAATACAGATTGATTGAAGAGCTGCTCTTTTGTATTATCCTACTCAAATAAAACAATGTAAATCACTTATTTTTACTTTATGAAGTTTAATGGACACTGCTATCTAAAAAATGGAAGATTTTATCTGCCATTTACATATTTAAATGTAGTCTTGCTCTGCTTTAAAGGAGCATAAAATTATTATATGATTAAGGGAAAAGAATTTAAACTTAAAAATCAATAACAAAGTGTAATTCAATTGGGAATTTGATGTTTTTAAAGTAGCCATGTGAGTTAAAATTTATAAAGAAATGTACATAATTTTATATTATATTTTATTATCTCTAGAGTAGAATTGTACATATTTTCATTTTCTTATAACTTATATGCATGTATTAAGTTTAGTCTTTTATTTCTTGGCTTTGTCTACGCTTAGTATTATTGTTTATTGTTCTTCCAAGGTCAGTAATAATATCACCTTTGTTCACTTTTTAATATTTTAAGTTAATACTGGACAAATTTCAATTTATTTACATCATGGAATCTATGACATTTGGTTTACAATCCTGAAGAAGAGATGGTTAATGTATTTGTTTAATTTTCATAGCAATTTATTTTTGCAATAATATGGTTAAATGCTGTGCATTTTTTTTTCTTTTTTAATATTTTATGAATAATTATATATTGAGTGATTATTAGTAAGCTGTCTTCATTCTGTTATCATGGTTTTTTATATTCCTCCAAAATGTACAGAATATTGTTTGCAAGTTAAGTAATGAGATTCACTAAAAACCAAAATGAAAATTCTTGAATGATTTTGCTGAAATGCAGTAATTGCTTTTGAAGAATAAAAATCATACCAGCTCGAATTTCACTTTGGTCACCATTGAACCATTAAGCTAATGGGAGATAACTCTTATGATAAAGATAAGATATCTCGGAGAGTCAAGTCTAATTATAATTTCATCAATATTATTAACTTGTACAAGTGTTTTAGAACCTTTCTTTTAATCTATTCACTTTCATGTTAGATTAGCTTTCTGTTCATCATAATCTGTTAGTGCCATGTTTAATAACTTGTGTACAGTAACTTTATTTTCTTGAGAATTCGATTGAAATGTGTCCTCATAAAACGGTTGTGAACAATATATACATATCACTATATTTTTATGTCAAATAAAATATATCAAGATAAGTATATATTTACTTGTATAAAGAAAATTCATGTTAGATTTAGATTAAAATAATCACATTGTGTGTGCATGTTTCACTGTATGCAAAGGAGCAATTTACTTTGTAAAATAATGATTAAATTCAGTTTCTACTTGTCTTGTCTTTAATTGCTTATTGTAAAAGCAATGTTGCTTCAATACTGATATCTGAAGAAAAAATCAAAATTAGTCAACTTTAAGGGTCATTAATGGTCCATAATATTTTAATATCAAATATTAAAGGCATTTTTATTAAATATTATATTGAAATTTCAGTATATTTTCTATAACAAAAATCAAAATTTGATTAAAATTATTGATTAGTTTACTATAAGATTTAATATAACTGGATTCTTATATACTTCTTTTTCTATCAAAAAAGAACAGTTATTTTTTTTCAATTTTATGATAAAGATGTAATTGCAGAAATAATATGAAAAAAAATGTACCATAGTTTCTGCTTTTAGAATAAATGGAAAAACAGTTTTGAAATTATAAACATATAAAGTCATTATTAGATATTTGAGGTTTATAAAATGTATGTTATTTTGTATGAATGAGAGATGGCTATGAGAGAAATGTCATATTTCCTATTGCAAGTACTTTGTCTTGTTGGTGATTAATCATTAAAGCCTTAGGGAGTGGAATATTTGTGAATCTAATTAAGTATTGATTATTTTAGAAGATTTTTATGGTCATCAGTACAATGTGAAATATATTTTTCCACTGTTTTTACCATTATAGATGTAGCTTATTTTTGTAAATTCTATGAAGATGTGATTAAGTAAGATTGTGTCAAATTTGAATGTAAATTGAAGTCTGTCTGTTGCTCACATTTCAGAAAATTGTATTTTATAACCAAAGTTGCCCTTATTCAGGATTATAAGATTTAGATGCTTTTGCATCAAGCTTTTGGGGATCCAGCTTCTGGCAGACTTATTTATGATTTAAATAAATACAGTTATTTTATTGGAATTGATAACCAATTTCCTGATAGGCCAATCAAATGACTGACACACTTAAATTATATTAACTTATATTAATCGTGAAAAATTCACGCACATTATAATACTAGTACTGCCCAACTGTAACTCTTATCATGATCATTATTGGATTTATATTTGTCTTACATTCCAACCTTCAATTGTCGAACATGTTATCTGTATTATTCGCCATTTAATTCAATTGTTAAAGCATTCCGGTCATAAAACCAAGTCATATGTGTACCATGAAGCTTTTACCTTTAATAAACAACTATGAACAAAAATAGTTATTATTGATAATGATTGTCACACAAAAACAAGTTTCGATTGTCTAAAATATTAATGGGATTGTAAAGAAGTTTTCTAAATTTTGTATACATATCTCGGGGAAATTGATAGAATCAATTTTCACAATTCTTGTTTTCTATCAAATGTCTGCGGCTCCTTTAACTATTTTCGAAATATGCTTGTATTAGGGACTTCATCGTAGTTTTATCGGAATTGCAGGAACCACAAACGACTCATTGGAAATTGAAATGCTGTAAATAGGTGCTATTAGTGCCTCATGCACATAGAATATGTAAAAACCTCCACAATCTCTTTACATTTTTCTGGATTTACTTCAATCGCAATTATCGAAAAGGAACGTAAAAAAACGAAATAAGAAAAAAAGAAACGTTCCCGGCACTGTCTTACAAAGTCATGTCTAATGAGTCCCTTTAACGCAACGTTATATAGAATGTCACCCACTAGAAGTTCAATTTTAAGTGTATGAAGCAATACAAGATATTTATACATCTGAGTCCTGCAAACTAATACTTCTGGAAAGCCTCTTCTAAATCTCTTACTAATTTACCTAATGGAATTTCACTCAAGATGACAGAGAGTTCGGATTTCACAATCATATAAAAAATCCCAGGAGCATGAAGCAATCGTTCAATATCACTCCGTTACATCGTCACAACGTCACAATAATGATCATGTACCTTATCTCTGGTCACATGTCCATCACACCCCCGAGATAAGAAGCTATTTAAATGTATATATATATGTATATAAGTTACAAGTGCATTCAAATGTAATACACTTATTTATTTCTATAGTTTAAAAAAGGTAAGCTTCCTTTCATCATATCCTTAATCAAATAGAGGGAAGGCATATGAGTGAGATATTCTCAAACCCAGCACTACTGGATACTGCTCATCTAAACTTCAGAATTATGTCTCAATTTTAAAGATACTATAGAGATACGAAGAACAAATTAGACGTACGAGAAGCCATCATGAACACTTTCATATCCTAAGTCAGTATTATGGTATTATCTGATAATATAAGCTGACAACACATATAATAAAACAATGAATGCCGGCAATAGATGACTGCTGGAGTGATAGACTGGAGCTTGGAGTGATATTTTTTAAAAATGATTCATAAGTCTATGAATGTATACTCTAATTTAGATAAAAATCAAACATTTGTATCCAAATCAGCTTATTCTATTTGGTATTGGACCTATAGTATAATATATTAATTTATCCTAAGAGATAATTCTCAATTCAATCGGTTGCCTTGGATCTCTATTATTTTGACCTCTCGTATACTTCTAATCTGTTCTTCCCATCGCATTGTTTCCACGACACAATAACAATAACGAATTAAAAACGTTCCATCGAATCATCCACAAAATTCCACCCATTAGCACAATCCGTAGAGCTCCTTAGGTACCCCGTGAGGAGTAAGTCGTAACCCCAAGGAATACTAGTACCGGAAGTTGTATACCAAAAGCTCTAGCATAAAGAGATATCTTGATTTTAACAACTTTTAAAAGTAATTTACTTTTCGAACAAGCTGGTCTCATTTTCTCAATTTTATATTTCTTAATTGAGACTAATAAAATAATAATAAGATAAGATAAATTTCCTTGGATAAGAGATTACATTCCTCGTTTATTTTTTAGAAAAGAAGAAAATGGTGAAAAGTATAAGCCAATGTTTTGTGAATTTAGATGGAGATAAAAATGTCTACAAACGCTGCTCTGAATACGTTAAAGGACGAGTTACTCTGAATGTAGAAGAAAATATTCAAATTGTAGCAGTCAGAGTATATCTGTATGGTGAAGCCTTGACAAAATGGGATATATTTCTAGATCGACACAACCGAGAAAATATTGGTCGAGAAAAATACATAGGGCATTATGTGACAGTGTTTGGAAATAAAGGTAAGAGGGTATGAGAAGTAAAGGTAAACTTATTTGACGAATCTTGTGTATATTATACACAGTATGTTCCTGCTAAATATATTTGCGATGCTTTACAATAAAATATCCCACTGCCACTAGTGGCGTAACCCCGAACATGCTATCCCTGATAATAAGATCCGATTCCAGTTCGAGATCAACCTTGTTTTCTAGCAATTTGAAGATGATTATTCATCTACAAGTTAGTGTACCCGTATCCGGAATTTGCTCTGGTTCTGATTAACCACCTTCTCATTTAGTTAAAATTTTCTTTGATTTGGTCAGCAACTATCAGCAGCATGGATATTGAATCTTTCTATTCTTTACTTTTCAGTAGGCACCAATGCTCCCCCAGTTACCCTAATAAAGGGGAAACAATCATACAGATTCACGTTTAAGCTTCCAGACCGAGTGCTTCCGTCATCTTTTGAAGGAGAATACGGTGCTATAAGATATTGGTTGAAGGTTTTAGTAGATAGACCAATGTTTAGTTTAAATAGATCATGGTATAGAGCCTTCACTGTTCTACATGAAGTTGATATTAATACCCCTGCTCTCAAGGTACTTAGGGTGTAAAACTTCATTTATTTTTATCATTTATTCTATCAGACATTAAACTGTAAATCTTACAAATCTTTACACCATACCTGGGCTGAAAAATGTAAATGAGTCATAGCCTGGACGAAATGGAGAAAATAAGTTTTCAGTTCTTTCTTCTGATGAAGGTGAGGTACACTCGACAATCCTTGGCAGTTTCCTTAAAGCTGGATTTATGTTGCGATACAGTTACTTTCACACTAGGTCATTTGATATCTCTATATCAGTGACTGGAACAAGATTGCTGACAATATTATCACCAAAATACATATGGATGTTTTAGAAACGTGAACTCTTCCCAATCGTTTGAGTTGTTAGAGCATCATATACTGATACTACAAGGTTGTAGGTGAATTATGTTCTTATTCTTTCAGAGGAAAATACAAAGGAAAAGTGAGAAAGTTGTGTCACAAGCATTAGGTTTTGGAAATGCTGGAACTCTAAGTTTGAGTGCAGAATGTGATAGAAGTGGTTACTGTGCTGGTGAGAAAATAGCTCTGACAAGTAAGACTTTCTTTTATTAATGATCCAAGATTAAGGAATTAATCCAAGATCAAGTCCTGGAACAGTTAATAACAATCATTGAGGAAACAGAAATGTGTCCATAGTTTGCAAGGAGAAAGGTTTTGGAGCTGGTACGCAGATCTAACAATTATTGTATATTCTCTCAGTTATTGCCATGATGTTTTTTACGATTCTCTTCAATATTGAATATAATAACTGTTATTGTTATATTGAAAGCGCTGCAGTGATTTCATAGCCCTTTAAAGTTAAACATAATTTTTGTACCAAATATTGTATATGATAAGAAAGGTGTTTTTTTTTTAGTTTTAGCAAAAAATGATACAACAAAGGATATGGGAAGGGTGAAAGCTTCGTTGATACAAACAGCATATTTTTTGGCTAATGGAGAAGACAAATATGAAAGAACAGTTCTCGCAACCATTCAAGGCGCCGACCCTTTAACTAAAGAAACGGAAAAGAAATGGGAAAATGAGTTAATAGAAATAGATGCCGTACCACCATCAACCGTAGAAGGAAGCTGTCACATCATTAAAGTTTCTTATTATGTAAAAGTAAGTTTCTTAGCTGTCAGTTCTTCAGGAGCTCAATACTATCGTTGAAAATGCGAAGGGAGCAAAGGTCTTGTGAGCTTGAACATACAGGTACATATATGGATGAACATACTTTTATTCATTCGCTGTTGAATTACAATGTGTACCCAACCAATGGCTACCGTTTTAATTGTGGTGTTTCTTTAACTCTAAAATCTCAATCACGGAAAAGAATTGTTCAATAGGTCCCACATTTGTGATCTTCAATAAACCAACGACCTGTCGCTGCATTTGTCGAACTAAAATAGCATTTCTTACTTACAGGTATTTATAGAAGTTCCATGGGGAACGGATCTTTCTGTCATCTTAAACATTACCATTGGCACTATTCCTTACAAACACCCTACTGTTTCAACACCAGTTGCAGCATCTAATTCATTTGGTAAGTTCTTGTTCTAGAACTTAACTTTTATTAGGGTTAAAAAATGTTTAGCTGGATTTGTATGGATATCATAGACGTGCATCAATAAGGTGATTCGGAATGACTAGTACCTATAGCGTAAGCTCCAGACCACGAAGTTCCGTTTATTTCGCAGCAATATTTAATGTACCATCTGTCTTTATTAATGCTGTTATTTTGTTCTTCTAGAAATTGATGCATCATCAGCTATTACATATACCATATGTAACAAAGGAATAGTGAAATGTAGGAAAACGGACGGAGTTTTTGTGAATATCGGCTCAGGATATATTCCACTGTGTACTTATGTGCCCAATTATCAATTTCGGTCCGTAGCATCTGGCGCCACTAATTCTAGGAGTCCTGCTGCGAAACCAGCCCCAATGCCCGTTGCTAAACCATCTTCAGCAGGAGTTAGTAAGGCTGGAGAAGCTGGTTTGAATGCCCCCGTGCTACCTACCTATACCCCAACACATCTAAATCCTTCTGCTCCTCCAAGTTATGAAGATGTGATAGCATTAGACAGTTCATCTGCTAAGCAAGAAACCACCAGCACTGTAAGTAGTTCATATGATGGTATACACTATCTCATTAGTTAAATGTCAATTTGTTCCAAAAGGAGTGACTAAAACTATTGTTTTAGAGAAACATCAGAGTCCGATATAATATGACTGCTGAATACGTCTGGGTCCGGTTCCTAGCCTTTGAAATATTCTAAGCAAGAAACTGGTCTTCTCTCTTTTTTTTGTCAATTGATCTAGTGTCTGAACATGATGTAAATTACACGTGAAGTCTCCTAGTCTGCAAGATATCCATGTCCGAAAGTACTCATAAATTTCACAAGTTTCAGATCAATAAGATATTTAAGTCCAGAAATTGTTCTGTTTCAGATTGAGTTACCCAAGTCAACGGATGTTTTGTTGCTCGCGAGATTTTTAGATGATCATTTACATGAATTCAGATCATTTGTAGTGAACTACAGAAAACAGCTTTTGGAACATGATGGAGAGATTTTCGCATTCGCAGTTCAGGTAGATATGGTTTCTTCTTCATCTTTTGGTCTCTACACATCGGCACCATTAATGTACCTGTCATCTGGTGGAAATATAATATTCCTTGTTATTTTCTATTAAGTTTTTCTGATCGTCTTGTTTAGATAGAGGGGGTGGGGAACTACTATCTCGTAGTTCCGGGAAAGCACGGGCCTAGGAATCAGACCTGCAGACGACAGTCCAACTCGCTGACCACTGAGCCATTCACCACCCAATCAGGACTGAGACCCAAGCCACTTTCTGAAACCATGTTGGCTGTGTATATATTGGTTTAGTTGCACCTGAAGGAGATTTGTTACAACTCCTACCCTTCTTGTTGTACGAAAATCCATTATCAATCATCATGTATATTGATATAGTCTGACGATATCACACTCGTGTGTCACTTCGTAGGAACGGGGTAGGAGCAGAGATGTCGAGTTAATGTTTTTGATACTGTGTTCACTTTCAGCCAATAACTAAAGAAAGATCTTGGCCTGACCATACCTGCATCGCTGTTTTCATATTTCCTACGGTAGAAAAAGCTTCGGAATGGTTCAAGAATTCTGTTTACCCTACTGGTGTTAAATGGGCAGAGACTTGTGACGCCTTTGTCTCTCAAATGAAGGAGGCTCATAATGAAGGTGGGGTTGTCATGTGACTCAATACCTGTGTTGGACGTAATATATCATAAGCCCATTGTCAATTTCAACAGTTTGTATTCAATTGTAAACTTACTGGACGTCGAATTTCAGATGTTACTGGTATTTCATCTAAAATTAAACCAATATATTTCACTAACTCTTTTTCCAGAATCCACATATTTTACCCTGAGTTGTATCAAGTTAAAGCCAGGAATAAGGACAGCTTCTCTGAAAGAATTAGCAAATAAAATCATGAAAACAACTAAACCTTTGAGGTAATTCAACCCAAACCAATCAGAAAATCCTGGCAGCTTTGATGATGCCACAAATCTGTCTAATTATTAATATGTGTATTATTTAAAACAACAGCTGGACGTATGATTCTAAAACATGATACATGAAACTGATATCAAGCTTTTTTTATGTATTACTATCTATGGCGGCGATGAATAGGCTACAGACTGAGGGGACATTACGACAGCTCTGTGGAAGTACTTTGAACCCAAACATTCCAGCGAACGTAAGAGCATTCGGTTCCCTAATTGTACCCTCAGTGTCTGTAGGCTGGCACCGCCACCACTAAAAGGTCAAATTTTGACAATCTTAACTTGGTCTGTTATGTTTCAGGATAGCCAATGGCGGAATTAACTTGACCTCTGGGAAGCCAATAAGCATACTACAAGGCGATTGGTCGGGAAATAAAAATGTAAGTTTGACCCAATGGGAGTCAATAATTGGTTACGCAACCTATGCTGTGAAGTATAGAGAAAGTAAGTTTCAAGGAATTTCTTTCAAAATTTTCGTCGATTATAAATTATATAAGATTATATCACAAATTCCCAAAATAGGGGAAAACAATAAAAAATTGTATAATTAAACAGAACAATTTTATAAAAAATATATATATTAGGCTATATATTGTAAATATGCTTTAGTAATACCGGAGAAAACAAGAGATCTGTTAGGCTACATTTTCATAAAGATCTACACAGGCCTACTTTGTTTACATTTTACTTCGATATCCACGAAACCCGCACCATTTGTTTTTCCCTATATTTGAATCGAAACAATTTTACAATTTCAGTTAAAGCATTTTATGAACAAGTTACGAAAACATATGATATCACGGGGCACATGTTGTTTCAAGCAGAGGAGTTGTCTCAATATCGAATTGAACCGGAAACTGAAACAGATGGATACGAAGGTGAGAAAAACACCACTGATAATGATACCGCTAGTTTTGAAGAACAGGATATGACGTCACAATATGAAGAAGAAGATTCTGAAGCAGGTTACGGTGACCAAATTTAATTGTTGTAGCGTATTAACAACATTAAATGATGGTCGATTTCAGACAACGGACACATAAAAACCATTTGGTCAAAGCAAAGACTGGAAAGACTTTGCAATCCGTACAATGTGCAATATTAACACACTGAATTAACAAAACCGTAGTCAAAATTACAATCATTCTTTACAATATATACGTCAGGGACATGTCCTCTTGTAGTGCCAAATACACAAACCTGTGTTATTCATAATGTTTCATATGAACATAATATGTTATTTATCTCCAATGAGGCTGAAAGTATGCAAAGATATGGATTTTCTCTTGAAAAAATATTAAAGTGTTTCGTTTTACTAGGAATTAATGATACTTACATATAATATGTACGTAATTTTTACTTTAATTGTTTTGTTGTTTAAACTATTGTATAAAATTGTTTTTTGTTGAATTTTTATTCCTTCTTACTGTTATATATTATGCGAGCATCTGTACTTTCTTTTAACCTTTGCCAAATGAAAGTGGTGTACGACAAAATGTGTTTAAATGGAGTTTTTTTTACCATTCATTCGACTTCTGAATTCAAGAATATTTATGAGGTCACTAACACGCTTTTCTAACAAATGCGAGTGCGGAACCTAGTGGACTAAATGTCTTAACTAAAACTATCTTAGTATTTCTATGAAAATAATGTGTACGAATATCCCTGTAGCCTCATGAACGTCACTGGACGATTAGTTGTTTTTGGTGGTCGATAACGGTACAACCTTAGTATACACGGGGATATAATATATTTATGACGATTACGAGATTATCATGATCAGGTAATGTAATCTACTATATTATTGGATTACACAACGTGTGTGGGACAAACATTTGGGATGTAACCAACTTTATAGACCTACTATGACGCTATTTTATTGTTTATGGTTTCTAAGCAACGAGATTTTAGTCTCGTGTGGTGGTATACCTGATAGGTAAAAGATAATATCATTGTTATAAAAAGTCTACTTGACATTAGTTTGTACTTTAGATTTAAAAGTTTTCAAACGCTTGTCTATAACATTGCGAATATGACGACTATCGGAGTCAACCATGTAGAAAAGGGTAGAATTTACCCAAAAGAGTTTCCTAGTTATTCTTACCAATATCCATCATTCCGAAGAGTGCAGTTAGCCGCTGTGAAAGATGGTCTATATCATCCTAATTTACCAACGTTTAGAAGAATGGATATGGATACTGCGGGAAATAAATTACCGGATGAACACAGTCGTACAACCACATCATGTGGCCCAGGTAAGTCGAAAAAGATCAGGTATCATTCATCATCAGTATGTCCGAAATGCAATACGTACGTCCATCTAAGTGGGCTACGGAACCAATACCAAATAGTGCGTCTATCTCATTCAAATTTTATTGATGTTTAGAACTCGTTTCAACAAGTAGTCTGAAAAATAACAACAATACAACCATTTTGCTCAATTTGCTGAATCGTCGTCGTACTTCACGATGTGATAGCAAATTTACACAAGACATGGTGAATGGCAGTGACAGATGGTTTCTTGTGTAATTAAACATACTCCGATTCGATATATAATTGATTATTTAGCTGTACAACACATAAACATCATTAATAAATAATACATGTCTATTAATTACTTATAGATGATTTTTCAAGAGCTACTACGACTATATTCGCTCCACCACCACAACGCCTGTCTAGCATAGTAAGTCTACATGTAAAACAAAAGTAAAGTCACTTAAGAACTTCCGAATGCAAAATGACATTTCAAGGACTTTATAGGGTGAACTATCAGTTTCTCAGTCGATCACATACTCTCTTTATCAAACATTTCTAAAATGTATCCTATTAATGTTGGCTTTGGTTGACCTTGTCTATGGACAGAATTGGAGAGCAACTTGGCATTTCATCGACTGCTTAACGACTAACGACATCTGTGAGGTTTTGATCAGTCGATTGGTAGGTGTTGTTTACCGTGAAATGGAAAATAACTTTGTCATAAGTATAGTTGTTCATTTATCATGCAGCAATGCAACAAAAGCTCAACATTTAACTGTTTATACAACTCAACCATATCCTTAAATCTTCTTCTGAATCTTTTTGTAGAATATTACAGAAACGGGTCGTCAAATGCACAGATATTATACAACACCAGACGAGCTCAAGTAAGCATTGTTTAATACACCTGAAATCTACCTCAAGGCAAAAGTTAAAGTAAAATAGATAATTTAACGATGAACCATTGATATTGTTAATTTGTTATGTAAATGACATACTTAATAATTATTACTAAAAAAATTTTCTCAGGAAAACCAAAGCTGAGTGGTCTAATTTTTTAAATCGTTCTCCCGAAAGATACAATATACCACAACTTCCCTCGTTACCTTCCAATAAAGGTATGTTATAAAGGCTAAACCCTTTTAACGGGGGCATTATTTAATAATTATTATTATTATTATTATTATTAATCAGAAGAGACTTGATAGTTGTTTCGATAACCACATAATTTTTTTTAGTACCTTGCCCTAAAAATAAAAGTAGTTCATGATTTATTCCTTACTTAAGCAAGCACTGGTTAGACTTATGTAAGATCAGGTCAATATGAGATTCTTCCAATGCACAAGTACATGGTGTTTCTGGTATTTTACATTCCACACTCAAAGAACAGTTGTGACCCTAAACTGTGGTTTCAATTTTTTGAAATTTTTTAGTTGAAATGGCTTGCATGAAGGCTTATTCATTTTTCTATTTTGTAACAGATTTACATTTTTCTGGTTACAATGTTCGTTATTCTCGACCAGAAATTTCGAAGTCATGGCGTGTAAGTATTCTATAAATCATGCCTTACTATTAAAGATCCTTGTATTGGTGGAATCACATTTATTTTAAAATACTGTGAGGAAAAGGCGTTCTTTTGTTAAAAACGAATTAAGAAGATACAATCTCTCACGCAGATTTTTCGGTCCTTGTTTGTAAGGGACTGCAAGGACTTCGTAACAAAATTTATTTGGTCATTTGTTTGGAGAAAATGGATGACCAAATCCCTTGGTAAGGATCATTCTGAAACATCCCTAAAATAAACACTGTGTTTATACTATTTCAGTATAGCTTACGTCAAGAACCAATGATAGATCAATATGGACAGAAACCAATGCCAGCAAATGTCTTGTAAGTACATGTATATTGTAAATAAAGCTTCGGTTTAAAGGTTTAAAGCTTTCGTGTTAAAGGCATTTGTGATATCGACCTCATAATCTGGTCTTGGGTTGTTTTAGAACTTAAGAATTACAAGGGAGGCAATCTTGTTCTGTACAAGGCTATTACACATCAGTATTGTTAATGCATCCGAAAAATTTATGACTGGAAAATATGTGATAGTCAGTGCAAATTGTAATGTACAGTATATTCTGTTCTCACGACCACCTTTAATAAGACCCCACCTTCAATATACGACCAAAATGTATACTATTTAATATTTTCAGTGCTAGATATCGGGACACTCATCCACAGTATAACAGAAATATATCAACTGAGGTCTGGCGATAAACCATGTTATTACTCTAAACCTACCAGTATTATAATTTATTGTTTATTTATATATATATGTGTTGCCTTTTACTGGTCATGAAAAATCAAGTTATTCAATTTGTATTTTTCGAGCAAGTTGAATTGTTTTCTTGAAGCAATATGATTACAAATAACCACGATTCTCAGATTTGCTGTGGCTATGTTTTGTTTATGAAAATTCTTTAATTTAACGTTGGAAAAAAAGGAAACCGCTAGGAAAAATAAATGGCTTGAAGATGGATACTGGATGATAGATGAAATGACCCTTCTGTTTTGATGATTTTCATAAACAGCATAAAACAACCGAGTGGTATATGGATGTTTACCCAAATATATTGTCTGTTTTCGAACAAGTTGTTCATATACTATAATAGCTTTTTGTATTGAAACATTGTTGTTATGTGTTATATAAATATAATTAGTCCATCTGATATTTGAGTAGAACTAAGTGTGATATCTGAAATAAATGATCCGAATCCATACATAAAATTGTTTCTATCAAAATGAATATCTTAAGACTAGGAATGAAAACAACTAAAGTTCATCGTGACTGTGGGAATCAACTTCCACTTTCTTTTGACTCTCCTTCATCACCTCTTCCATATACACGGGGTTTTTAGTGATGTAGTCGCCGAATTCTTTCACCAGGAAATCTAATATATGATGTCTTTTAATCAAATTATCTCGCTTCTTACTCAATAAATCTGAAATGAATAAGGGACGGGGAGAATTTAGAAAGCTTGTTTTTTAAATCAGCTATTGTGTCATCTATATTACATCCTAACGTTGAAGCGTTAACTGTAATGTTTTTATCAATATACAGACCTGAATTGGTGTTTGAATTGGACCATATTTTGATAAAAAAAATCAAAGCAATTTATGTGTTTGTTTTGATGCATTAAGGATGCTATACCCACAAATCTTTCAATTATGCAAAAGTGTAAATTTCAAACGTTTGTATTGCTTTCAGTTGTTAATGCTGCTAGAATAAGCTATGCCATAGGTATGTCGATTCGCCTTGGTCTTTAGGGAACCAAAACGACGTTACTAATTTTCAAGAAAGAATCCTCTTAATCTTTGCCTTTAGACGCTATGTTTAACATTCTCCATTGAGTAAACTCTAATTAAGAATCTTTACCTAAATCTTGTAGCTCTTTAAAGATGGTATCGGTTTCATTTCTTATAAATTTAGTATTTCCTGTTGTTTTTATTTGTTGCAGTAGGTAGATGTAAAATTTACCAAATCTGAAAAGTTAAAATTGTAATTCGTATTACAAACATAAAACATATTTATGTAGTCATTGGTACAAATAAGGTTCTCATGTTTAGATAATCGTGTCGAGTCGCCTTATATAGAAATAAATACCATGGTATATATTTAACGTTACAAGACAACTAATGATACATCGATAATGAAAATTGTCACTTCTTCAAAATGGCTTGAGTCATCTCAGATTGGTTATTTCGGTTAGCAGTCGAATGTATCCTGCTTTACTATTGTGCGTTGGTTGGAAGAGCTTATACCATGCGAGCAGACTGTTTTTGTTATGATGGAGCTCCCATAACCATAAAACATAACTCACTCTTGTTGGTTAGAGTCCAATTTCTCAACCACTTTACTCACTTCTTCTATCACACTATCCTAAAAAATATAAGAAATTCCATTTCATTTATCTTGTTGCTTATCGGAAGGACACAATTATAATAGACATAATATATTGGAAAAGTATATATTTCTTCTTATGAGATTTGTATTTTTTGTTTTATGTTTATCATTGGCAAATTGAAAAGCAGTTGGTATTGTGCATCATAGTGTTACTCTTTTCTATCAGAGCTTCAGATAATAGTAACCGGTGTGAAGGCGATAATGATAGAAATATGGAAATCGAGAACCGCATCGTTAAAGTATGGCAAATAAATGATATTAAGATTTCCAATAAGAACATACACCTACCATAACTTCTTGATCTGCTCTAATAATGCCACCAATATGCTGTGATATTATCTTATCTAGATCATCAAATCGACCAGCCTGAAATAATTAGAGATAAACTAAGACTTTATAAACTCTTGTGTCTTGTGTTCCCTTAACCTAAGGTCAGCCTTCAAAGTAATGCTAGCTGCACCATCATACAATGGGCTACACGCTACTGAATAATTTGATAACTTTACAGAACATCCTGTATCGTACAGAACACATACTAAGAGATAAACCGTAGGCATAGTTCGGCATTTAATTCACGAAATGTATGTAAAGTTTAATTCTTTAAATGAAGGGGAGTAACCACAGCCTCATGGATTAAATTAGAACTGAATGACTGTACTATGTGGTCAATAATATAAAATTGAGGGACAAACATATATGTACCAACCTTTGGTAGTAGTGTACCATCTTTGTTTCTCCAAGTATGAGTCTGTTCATTGATATAACTATACAAAACTTCAAATGTTAGATCTCCTCCAAACTAAATGATACAAAATTAACATGATCTTGATTAATATTTACTATACAAGACATTCTTCAAACTGAATAGTTGTTTAATGTACTATGACGATAAGTGGCAGCTAATCAATTCGTTAATTTTATAAGGCGCATCAGAGACTGGTATATTCAGTTAAGTAGAGGATCTTTATTAGATTGTCGACATGAGCTGCAATTTCTGACCATTCCATGTCCCAATGTATTGAATCCACTTCTTAACACATCCTATAGCCCATTATTAGCTGTACAACGACATCATACGTGGTGATTGGAGGATAACAAATGTAACGATCGGTAAAACTTATGATTGTGTATTTACATATGGGTTAACTTACCCGTTTTATCTTATATTTATTATCTATAGGGAACCAGTACAACAGCGGTGCACCAGGAAAATTGAATCTGAAATATAAACCAATAAACATGATTCTTACTAAAACGAATATAAATGACTGATATTCACATTCATCCTTTTGACTTACAGCCTTATTTTTATGGATATAAGATGGCTTCGATAAGAACTTACTTTTTGTCTCTAAATGCTTTGTATTTATCAGCATCCAATACAGCAATAACCAACTGAAAAAAAGAGAAACAAAATCGATAACTTTGTTGAATAAAAAATGCTTTAATAAAATTAAAATATTTTGAATTTGTGAATAATTATCTTATGTGCGCAAACGGTCCTCGCCTGAATTCATTCATGCTGAAATGATATTTAATTTAAAAACATCCAAAAGGACTTACATCGTCTTCTTCTCTGAAGAGTTTAGCTAGTTCTTTCATTGTTCCTTTCTGTTCTTCATGAACTACAAGAAAAGAAGAGCGTTAAAAAATATGATCATTAAGCAGGGATTCAAAGTAGTGAATATTAGACTTTAAACATTTAGAAAGTAATCTGGTGTCTTTAAGATTACTTGTTACTGTTTAAAAGGTGTTATTTCCCCTTAATATGCCTTGCATAGAAGGTTGACTTCGTAGGAGTACATTATATCATGTCATTGGTTCAATCGCAACACCCACGAAACACAATCAATAAGGGAGAAAAAGAGAAAAAACACGGAAGTTAGGTTCAAAGTTTTTTGGTATACATGTACTTACATTGATCATATATAAGAACCATAGCATGTTGCTTTGGCTTCTCAATAAGTTCTTCAAAGTTCTCTTCGTTGACCTCAACATAGTATACTCTCTCTAAACCACGAAAATCCCCGCTCATAACATAGGATATTGTATCTATAATATTATCTACTGTATATTCTCCTTCTAATCTGCAATAAATTGTTGATAATATTCATCATTGCATCAGGGATGAGCAAACGACACCACACATTCATTTATAAGGTGTATGGTTTATGCATTTTATGAACAAATAATTGATTTTATTTGGTTGACAATCTAAATTCGAATAATGTGAGGTGTTTCAAACAAATAACCAATATTGTAACTATTGTTATATAGAGATTCATTTATAACCATGGAGTATTTAAGACTTACCTTTGAGGTTCACTAACACCCATTGGAAAATAAATAATAGCGGGTAATTCTTCTATATTCCATTTTTTAATTAGTTTCATATCGGTTGTTTTACCGAAGAATATTTCTCTATCACCATGGAATGGCATAGACGCCGAGACAAAATTCTTGTAAATATTTTTACATCTTGTACAGGCTAAAAAAGAATTGACTACAGATGTATTACGTGGTATGTTTCTTAATGTTACGTTCTAAAGATAAATAACTATCTTGGAACTGATTCCACTGGGAATAACAGTATCCTCTCCATAAAGTGTTTCTGGGCACAATGTTTAGTTAGGTGAATTAGGTACAGGAGAACATCAATTGAAGGGAAGGGACGAACATCATGTTTTCTCTTTAGCGCATGATACTGGGGTACTTATGTATCAAACTGGCAAGGTCTGGCTATTAAGAAACGTAACAAAACATAACACTGCAGACCCCCAACCTAACAAAAATATGTTTAAGAGTATTTAGGGAGACAACTCTAATACATATAAAAATAAATTGATTCTTACACGCTGAATTGATGAATACTATAAGAAATTTCTTTGTATCTATATACTGAAATGAGAATTATAATATGAAGTAAATACAATTTACAATGTAATACACACGAGTGTATTAGTATAATGCATTGAAAATAAATAGTTTATTAGCTATGTTAATGAGTTATACCAGGGTCTCGTGAGCAGAATAAGGTATATTAAATATTTCACGGTTTAACAGCTATATGCACCTTTAAAACTGGATGTTGCGTTGACAAGTCAGAAAAGGGCGCAAAATAATGATCTCCCTCTCAAAGATGCCAGTCACAAAAGTCTTAGTGCTTACATGATTCACAATTTGCAAGAGTGTCTCAAAGTTTTGCCACCATATTTAACGCCACTGCCTTATTTGCCACGTTTATAATATTAATATAATTATTACTTACCGATTGTATGTTATGTTGAGTTATTCCATTAATATAAGCATCTACACATATAAAATTATACAAAACTAGTAAAATACAACAAATATAATGTTTTAAGTACATTTTGCCGAATTGCAAAACAAATGTTTTTGATATGAAACACAAGTCCTTCCACACGATATGAAATACACGATTGATTTTTCCAGGGCATTACATTTCAAGAAAAGGTTTCCTTTCTCAAGCTGTTACCCCCCGCCACGTGCACTGTCACACGTGATCAATATTTTGGCATTATAACTAATATATATTATCCTTCAAAACCAATTAAAAATGTTTACTATTAGATAGAAAAATTTATTTAGAATTTGGCGTTTAGTTTTGCTGTATAACCTGAAAATCATTTTAGACAGATCTATTATCCACACCAAATCGCAACACATGGCCCTAACTTACAACTAAGAGCAATATGAATCTGTTTAAGTTGAGTGTTTCGCGAGTTTTGAAGCGCTGGCCATAATTCAACAAATCCACAACAAAATTGTTTTCTGGACCCAGTATGTAACTTGTTGCGTGGTTGTAGGGACTCAGACCAGTCAAACATTTTATATGCTAATGATTGTATGGTTCTATTTTTAGAAATCCTCTTTCTCCCTTCCTTTGGGGGTTTTTGCATGCCCATTTTTTGACTAATTTTGGTCTAAATTTGAAATTTGATGTCTGAAATTGCATTTTCTTTTAGAATTTCTGAGATAATGAGAAATTTAATTGGCGGAAGGTTATTTCTAAAAATAGTGGTTTTGTGTGCAGTGACAGTCAAGCGGATGTTGATCAAATGTAGTGGTTTACTTACATTTTGTTTAGTTCAAAAATTTCATGGTCATGCTATATTGAAATTTTGTACAGAAACCAAGTATTGGCCAGACTTTCATGTGACATACAGGAAAGCTTTCAACGAGATTTCTGGAAAAAGTTATGGAAGGTTGAATTTCGTGATTTAACATTGAAACAGATGGCAAATGAATTGGCGGACTGAGTCCGTAGAAAAGAGAATTACAAGAAACGAGTTATTTCCCTTTGATTAAAAAAACAAATATTCTACTGGAAAATAACTGTAAATGTTCACGGAATCAGCATTGACAGTTGAAATAAAATAAGATTCAAAACAAGAATAATTGTACATGTAAGTTCTCTGTCCACCATCATAATAAAGTTTGCCTCTCATTCTTGCAGAAATTAAAGCAGCAACTGGCGGAAACGACTTCCATGGCCTTGGCTTGAATAAAAGAACACGATAATAAAAACGGATAATTAGGGTCTTCTTATTGGTTGCAGCGAAAGTGAAAAACATCGTCTATTGATTTCAAATACAGGTTTACATATGGAATAAAAAATCAAGCACTTAGATTATCCCGAGGGGATGTGAAATGGAACACAATAGAGTGACGGCAGGTGTAAAACATGTTTTTCAATTACTTCTAGGAATACTTCTAGGCATAATCCTCTAATTTCACCCACAACTTTGATACGTTAGAACTGTGAGCCAACAGTCTCTCATATTCTGATGATAATCCCCGGATTAGTAGGGATTATCTCTGTCACAGAAGGTTTTATTCTCTTAGAACTTACAAATTCAACATAAGAATGTTGATAAATTAAACACTGACAATGGCCGAGGTTATTTATTCAGGTCAGGCTTTGATACTAACAATATAACAACATAAGCACCGTAGGCCTGTAGATTTTCAGAAAGGAATACCAAGTAGATAAATCCAGTACTTGAATGACACCCGTTGTTCCAAAAGCACAATCTCGCTGATGAATCTATTCGCAATGTACAATAAAAGCTGCCAATGAAATGATGTGTTTGATACTCCTATAATCTCATATTTTCAATTTATCAGATTTCTTGCTCTATCTGAATCAGTCGAAAGTTCCTATGGTGTTATGTATGTAATTATGTATTGGGTTGTAATGTATAACAATTGATTTATTTGAAGCCAATGGCGAATCAAGGCAACCTCCAATAATTCAGATATTACTTCTTAAGCAAATAGCCCAAATACTTCAATGGTGATAAGACTGAACTGCTAGAATAAGGTTTTTGGCCAAATCGTCAGCTAATAACTGCCTCTTTCTGGAAAATTAGTAAAGCGAATGGTAAACCTACTTGACCAAGCGAAGTGTAGCTTCGATTATCCTTTTGTCTTTTGAGACCATTGTTCGATACAGTGGACACCACAATCGTTTCGTTTTCAGGACTAGTATTATTTTTTATAGATTTTACACAGACTTGTCGGTAGTCTACCAAGCTATAGTTGCGATCATGGCCCGATAGTGTCAACACCGTCCATTGTATCCATAAACTTGTAGCCTTCGCCATAACCAGCCTTAGTCTTGAACGACGTTTGTAGAGAGTTTTATGAGAGAGCAGTATCGTGCGAAACTGATGTCTTTTTGAACCCACTTAGGTTGCTGACAATATGACTTAACCTGACCTTCTTCAAATGTATAAACAAAAGATAAGGTGACCGTGACAATGGCAAAATCCCGAGAAATAGCACCCTATATTTTCGGGTGTAATTCTCACACAACAGTTAACATGCCAATTCATAGAAGAAATGATACTCTCAATTTTATATTCAATGGTACAGGAAACGCTTTTCTTATAAAAACAGTGATCAATGGATTGAAAAGTTTACTTTTATGGAAATAAAGTAATCGTTTCCATGGCTACAAGTTGTATACTTTTAGTCGGTGATTAAGATGGATCAAGTTTGAAAATGAAATGAAATGTAAATACTATTAGAAGTTAAACTAGGAAGCGAAGGTTTTAAAATCTATATTAATCAGCTATAACCATTGAAAACTCCACACATTTAAGTTATATTAGCTAATAGTAAGGAATATTTTTTAGTGTAAACAATTTCCTTCCTTTTCTAACCTTATCCTTAATGAACTGGTAGTAGAGCAAATATACCAAACCCAAAATGATATATAAACATATGTGTATGGAACAACAAGTAAGGTAAAACCTGTATGCATCATTTCCCATGTTTTTCTTCTTTTGTTTTAAAGGGGCACAATCTTGATTTTTAGGGGTCGTTTTGGGCCTTTGTTACATTTAAACAGTCCTCAGAAATACTCAAGCTCTAAGAAAATCGCAAAATACCTTGAAATATACCTCAAAAATTTCACTTTTTATTTTTTTTTCCGTGCTGTACGCGGCTGGTCTTCAGTCAGTCTGAAAATTGTGTGTCCTGTTGACAAAATCTACAATTGTTATTACATGTACTTTCTTTTTGTTTTATCAGTGTGGGCCTGCGCAGTAGTCTAATTACTCTTTGATTTTCCAATATGGCGGGATGTTCATAATATCTTAAGACATTATGATTTTCAAACACGGATAAATATGTATACCCATGGATTTGAAGGCTCAAATTTCAAAGGTAAGCTTTGTAGACTATATCTGATTAGCTAAACAAAAGATTTCATGTGTTTGAAGCTGTCGGATGATTGTCCGAAACAAATCAAGCCTGTGCCCCTTTAAAGTATATTACATGAAACTTCAAATTGCGACTGTTATTCCATATTGTGTATTATTCAGAAATATTGAGTTAATTCGCCATACACATAACCAACCCTTTACATACAATATGTAATGAAGCCTAACATAGGGCAACACGAATTCTTTATAAAGGGGAGGAGAAAGGACAGGAAACTTTCTGTTACACACTGAAAAGGAGAACTGAAGAGGTCTGTGCGGGAAATTAGTTAGCGGTTCGAAATAAAGTGTTTCATGATGTTCTTGTGTTCTTACTACCGGTTTTTACATACAGCCAGTTATCTCTTCCTGTTACAGAATACACCCACAACAAAACTAGAGAACTGCTTATAGTCTTATCTCAAATCATGCTTCCTTATGAAGCAAATTGTTAGACCAACTTATGACATTCAGTACGTGATTTTTAATAATAATGTAAGCTTAGTAGCGAATAGTGGAATAGAGTAATTTCCTAGTTCCAGCTTATGATAAATAATTTTACTGATAACGTACATAGAATATACACGAAATACTAAAACTAGTTACTTTTCTCTAACTTATTTATTGATTATCAAGAGAATTCAATAAAACTTCCGAAAATGGCCGTTGATAGAAATTAATGTAGCTAGAAAATTATATGATGTAATGGAATTCGTATTAGTTTTACACTAAGATAGCCTTTGACACTGGTCACGTATTCTGAAATGAGTTTCATAGATAATACACGAGGTTCAAATCATTTCAGCAATTTGTAGTTATTTGGACCGCTTTAGATGAAATTATGATTTCTGTTATAAAATGTCTCAGCTTTTTCACTCTGAAAAATAGAAAGAAGCGAATAGCTATATTTTACAAGTATAACAACGTAGGTTCACAGTTAAGGATCATTTTTACTAACTGGTCCTTTGCCAAAACTATTGGCTTTGATAAACAGCTTCCGACTGGAAATATGAGAAAAGAACAAACTGGCATTGTGCTTATAACTTTACTGTCTGACAAAATTACCTCGTATGTCTTAGTTTCGTAACAAACGTCCCTTTCTGCTAACAAGCATCCCTTTTTGTTAACAATCTGGTAACAAACGGACCTTGTTAGTAGCCTTGTTGGTAACAAACTAAGGTGATAATCGTCCCTAATTGGTAAAAATATTATGTCCTAGTTGGCAGCAATCTTTCCAAGTTGTAACTAACTTTCCTAGTTATAACAATCGTTCCTATAGTTTGTAACAAACTTTTAAAGTTCATAACAAACATTCCTAGTTGGTCACAAGAGTTCATATACTAGTAGTTTGTAACAAACTTTCGGAATCCATAACAATTGTTCCTAAAGTTGGCCACGAGTCACGATAACCTTTTTTGCGTTAATATTTAAAAATGTCTTATAATGTTTCGCGATTTATTAGAATCCGGTGGTATTTTGAAATATTTTTTTTTTTTTTTAAGAAAGAGTCACTTATTTCTAATTGCGCACAAACATTCATATAACTGACAAATATTGGAGAAATTGTTATAATTAAAGACAGTTTAGTTGTGTGAATAGACAGTAATCAGTTTGAATAGATAGTAGGTATAATGTTACAATAACGAGTTCCATCGATTCGACCAGTATTGTATTTAACAGCACTATTTACCACACTTATATTGTGGGGACATTATGATCAAACAAGTTGAATCATTAGCGGTATATTTGACCATAGTTAATTATTGTTCATTGCGGACTTAATTGGGCAAATCATAGTTCTATATCACTACAAGCCGAGGCCGCAACACACGTCTTTGAATGCCTGTAATGATTGAAATTGACCAAAGAAACACAGTTATAATGGAATAGAATAGAAATCGAGCAATCAGAAATCAGTTCGACTAATAAGATAGACAGTTAAGTGGCGATTCGCAATAAAAGAGGATACTAATTTTCCATCAAGAAAAGTGGTAAGTTTGAAACATTATTTGATTTAAGAGAAAAGTATATTTTGTTAATACGCGCGATGAAGAAACTAATCAATACTAGTATATAGTAGAAATACTAATATATATTTGACAGTCTATCTAACAATCTAACCAAATCGCCACTACTACATTCATTCACAATCATTTTTATCAGAACAAATCTGAACTAATATTTTAGTGACATACTACCGATCGTGTGAATGAAAACTGTGTTATAAAACTATTCATTTGACGGATTGTGGAAAGTCTTAGACGGTAAGAACTTTTATCAAACTTTCATTGTTTAAAAATGAAATAGGGTTTAACATTAGATAAAAGAAGAAAGTTTTCCCGCAACTCGACCTCTTATACTATATTTACTGTGTAATATCGACTGCTCTCGGCTCAGCACATCATTCTCAAATATTGAATTTTACAAATAAGAGAAACCTTTTAATTGATGCGTGATTGTTCCTCGTGTCAACCTCTGGGTAGTTTTTGTTGTATCCTTGAAATATTCCGAACAGCTTTTTGCATATATATCATAATATCATATATTTTCCTAGTTTTGTACTTTCCACTGCACCGAAATGGAATTTATCATTTGGATAAAGATGGTGTCATTAAACACCACGCTTTTATTCAATAACATTATTTGTAAAGATATATTGTATTACTGTATAGTAAATAACATAAGTAATAATAGTAATAACATTATTGATATTGCCCATAAATCATAAAATTATGATTTCGATAAACCACGTATACGATATTTTCAAACGCGTATCTGAATAAATATCAGTAGTAGAAAACAGGACTTTATAAGCTTACACACATATCTTGTCACACTTCCACACATGCGATTAATAAGAATTAATATTAGGTCCTAAGATTTTTAGTTATTCCCAGCATATTTATTAGCACATTGTACTGGACGGCGAAGCACCGAAGCTACTGGCGTTTTCTTAACGGGGAAGCGTCGACTCGGCGTCGCTCAGAGAGTATCATGAAATATAGACCTATTGAGAAATGATCACTCAATGTACGAAAAAGAAAAACGGCCAACAACATCGAACAGCATCTGAGAAAAGTACAATTTTTTTAAAAGATACATTTATAATCTCTCTATATCTCTCTCAGATATTGCTATATGTATATTTTGTATAATATAAATAGGCATAAATGGAAGTTGAATAGTTCAATAAGGAAAAATAAATTCTTGTGAAATATTTGTGAAATGTTTGTAGGTGAAATTCTAATGACGTTGAAGTCAAGTCTTTACAAACTCAATAAAAAAATGAAATGTAACACATTTTCATGTCAAACTCGACGATAACTTTAATTCTTTCCAACGATTTTTGGAAACAGACGACATTATGAAACTCAAAACAGGTTTATAATTTGAAATTGATCTTGACTCAATATTGACCTTTAAAATAAGATATTATAAGCCTAATTACTCATTGATAATTTGATTAATATGAACTCGAGTCCTTTTGTCATAAGTTATTAATAAGTTTAGTCATACTGTAAGGTATACTAATATAATATAAGCAACGGATATGCCGTTCTTGTATAACTTCCGAATTTTATTTTAGCCTAATCTTTTAGCTGCGATGGAAATGTTTGTTTGTTAATCAGAGTTCCTAATCTAAACATTTATCGAGATAATATTTTCGGATTTTTCATTCAACCATTTCTCCTTGCAGTGATTGAGGTAGGAGAGACGGACACGGAAAAAGCGTCTTTTAGGCCTACATTAAAAACCGAAGCCGCGTTTGCTCGCTGAATTGGACGTTCTGGATTCAATCCCGAAATTGGGCTCGAGGAACCCTCGGCTTTTTAACCTGCTTTTCGTCAATGATGGAGGTCGGAGGGGCAAGTCACACGCAAGACTAATTTTGACTGAGGACCCATGTTATTTAAGTTCGATATCCCGTGGCTATTGGAATTCGAATCAGTACCAATGGCGCTGATTTGCCAGATGAGCTCGTCTAGTCCGATGTTAATCTGTAGCACGTAAAATAAATTTCATTTCAAACATAATATGAGGATGTTACACGTTATTTATTGTCTATTTCGACAAACCTTAATTGGGATAGTTAATTCAGATTCATTAACTTAATTATCCAATGTAATATGTTTTGAGAATGGTGGCAGTGTAATGTATTAATTTTTTTTTACCACGTTGCATAACAACCGGCCTTGACATTTAGTATCAGGTAAACAGAATAAATCGGGGAGGAAGCAGGGGACTGGCGACATATTGCCTTATGGGTATTTCGAGGGGTACGACGGATAAGGATTAAATAACCACTTTGAATTGAACCAGGTTGTCAGAAACATCAACTAAATCAAAATTTACGTCTGTTGCGACTTCACAATTTAACGAGTTTTGAAAGTTGAAATTGGTTGTGATATTTTTCATTCGGAAATTCTCGACAGTTTCCGTAAAGCGGAATATGTTGCAGGGTGCTAGTTTAACTTTTACGGCAGGACGTTTGGATATTTTCTTTGCGTGTATCGACCTATAATCATGCTTAATAAAAGACAGCGCTTAACAGGTTAATGTAAGTGCCAAAAAGATCAATATACTTACCGCAAGTGCATATATATTAGTAAAGAGAAAAAATCCAATTCAAATTGAAGAAAAAAAAATAGTGCAAAATCGTTGATAACGGTGTTTGTCGCTAATCATGCGAAATAGAAGTTCTTTGTTATGTTGATATTGCTGAGTCATTTACAGTAATTATACTTACTCAAAGTTTACAGTCAATTAAATAAAAAAGGTAAATTGACTAAATTCATCTGAACAGTTATACATTTTTGTTCAGCTCTTACAAACAGAAATATAACCACGCGTTCAAAACCACTGGTCAAAATGGTCGAAAGTTGCCACATAAGAACTATGCCTGTGTTTTTCTAGTTTATAATAAATGCATGTCAAGAGACCATTGTTCTTATAGTATGCAATCAAAGTAAGCTTGGTGAAAGAGAAAAATCTTTTGAATGGTGTTATATGAATACGGTAGTTGAAAACATTTGTTCAAGATCCATTAACGGACTTCGCCATATTATAATCGCTTCCCTATTCTAAAAATATATCGGAATAAACCTACATGGCCACCCATACATATTCAATGCCCCGGGATGAGTTTTTGATGATGTACTGACTATGCGTGTTTCTAAATGCGGGTTTGAATGCTTGTCTCTCAACTACAAATTACAGAAATTCAAACAGACTAGCATCAGGCTAAATTAAACTGATTCCCCGTTATTTCTGAAACAATGTAAATCGTGTAAGAAGTGATGTAGAAAACTCTTTATGTCAATTAATGTCATGTCACTAATTTCAGAATAAATTCCTCTGTAATAGGATTTCTTCAACTCGGTTAGATCATGTATAGCTTTTTAAAAATGTCACCGTTTAAACTCCGTTATACTTGAAAATGGATGTAATTGGGTAGAAAATGGCGTTCTTTAGAAGAATGATTTTCAGGACTGATATAAAATTGATACCGACAGCAGATTAGCAGTTGAAAGACCGACTTTAAATTTAGTATCTTTTTCATCCACATTAAAGCTAGAAATAGCAGATATTCTAATGCTCTTTGAATAAAATTGCGTTTGAATTACAGAATGAAGCATGGTTTGACTTTCCTAATAAGGGTGAACTTTCAATTCTGATGAATAGAAATATTAAATTATTTGGTATAATTAGCGTGTTAGATTGGTGGTTACATAAAGACATCAAAAATGTGTGGGAACGCATCAGTAAAGGTCATCAGTTATATAAATTGTCATAGGTCTAGTACGGATTTTATACCCTTATCTAATTTTAGAAACAAAACTCCCACCAAATTCGCTTCAGAAGACCAATTATTAGGTCTCTGAAAAGAACTAGTCCAAAACACTCTTTTAAGTTGGTTAAAATGATCACGCAACCAAGTTGCTAAGTGGCATAAGATGTTTCTGAAGGCTGGAAAATCAGCATACGGCAATAGAATAAAATCCATATGGAGACTGAAAAACGCAATCTCCAGGTTGGCATTTAACTGCTCTTTGCAACTTTATCAATATGTCGCTTCCCTATTTTAAAAAACAAGATTTTCTATATCTCTTCTTGTTAATGAATTCCATCTCTAATATAGTGAGACCCGGTTGTTCAATTCGTACCAATAGAATATCCACCTACGCTTATACCAGTGGTCATTAACAAAGTTTATTAGTGATAAAATCTAGTATAGATTGCTAATAAAAGGAAAACGATAAGGAATAATGAGAGTAATCTAAATTTTCTAACAAAGAACAAAGGTTGTGTAGTAGTTTTTAATGAATATAAAGAATAGGATATAATTAAATATGATTATTAGATTAATACAATCGCCACAGACATTGATTTTTTAACAGGCCGAACAGGGAACTAACCATAGTTTAATAAACAATGGATCAATTCCTATTAAATTAATAACTGCAGACCTTATCGGATTGATACAGCATTATTATGAACGCCCAAGGCCAATGTCTTTGTTTCATGTTTGTTTTGTTACGTATTCCAGAACGAAACTGTTAATTAGGTCCTCGCGACAACAACTGCTGTTTTGACTCAAGTCCTTTGTTTCGTGTGCCGCGGTGGTCATTGACATTTAGACAATAAGTGTATTTATTATCCATTAAATATCACCTAATATCGTCTCTTTGCTTCTGTATTTGTCATACTAAAAACGCGTTCGCGATTAAAAAAGGTAATGTGCCACACGGCTGAAACTAGGAAAGCACTAAACGGAAGTAATAAAACAGTCTAATACGAATCAATAGCCTTCATGGATCATTCAAGATGTTATAAATGAACAAGTCAGGTGTTCAAGTATTTTAATGTGCTCTTATAACGGAATAGCTTTTACGTCTCTTTGATATCGGAATTGAAGCAGGTAAACGCTTTATTTTTTAAACTTCAAAAACCATCTTGTTACTTTTCATTTCTCCAACTAAATAGGTGAAAGGATTGAGGGTCGACACCGGACTTACTCTCGAAACCTTTACTTTTCTAAACCTTGACTAAGATTCGATCTTTATCGCAAAAACAAGACAATCTGCCTCTACTGAACTATTCCAATACTATAAGGTAAGATACTTATTAAAGTTCTCCGCTAAAATATGGTATTTAATGACAGACATATATTCCCACCAGTATTTTTTTCCTAACCATACCATTACCAGAACAGCATGTTATGAAATTTATCGTATCATACATGATAAGACAGTAGAGTAATGATCTGTTTCTGTTATCTTTTGTGACAGAGATTTGTTGAGGTAACGGTATAATTGACCGATTTATATTCTAAACGCTTTAGGCAAGAGCAAATTACGATATATTTATAAACATTGGAGAAAAAAATATAATGGCTTCAGAAAGAGAATTTGACAAGAAGCAATATATTCTCAATTGAAAGCAAAACAATTTAATTGAGTCACAATTTGGCAATTGGAATTTTGGGTAACCTGGAGTTTTTTTTATCTTTATATAGAAAACGCTTTTGTCATTAAGACTAAATAGTGGCCAAGATTGGAATCTTAAGATTTGGCAAGGTAGTTGTCAAGATTAATCCCCTGGCCAGCCTCTATATATTCCACAATACTATGTCAAACCGAAATCCAAATCTTTGTGCTTTGGACAAATTTGACTATATTGACCGTGGAAACTCTCAAACTTAATGCTTAAACTGTAGAGGAAAATTCTGTATGTATTTATAGATATAACATATAAACGGAAGCCCTGTGTTACAGGTTCTTTCAATAGTTTGAAATCCAAAATGAGTAGGATATTAGTATTGTCATGGCAATATTTCCGTCACTGCGTACTTCATCACTAATTAGCCCAATCAATTACAGAAAAGTAAGAAGGAAAAAACAACATTTATTGTGACTAGGAAAGAACGTATATAAATCATCAAAATTAATTGACGTAACATTACCTTCACTACCACTGTAAAAAACAACCCCTAGTGCGTGGTAGAATATGTCATTAAACCATTATAGATTTGAGAGAATTTAATATCTAGATTAGGTGGGAGAAGCTAAAGGATTATGGTTAATGTAATATTTTTATGATTTTTAAAAACACCTCAGCAGATGTTCGTATATTTATAGATATTATATTATTTTTATACGTACGTAGTGTATTTATATACCAAATATATCAATCTGTCCACATGTTGCTCTCCTTAATGGTGATAATTGTTACCTATATCCGGGTAGTGGTAGTAAGAATTAATCAACCACCTTTTATCTAGTATTTATTAGGCTAAATCAAATGTTTGCTCCCAATCAGTATCGGGAAATATTAAAATAATTTTCGTGTCTCAGTCATCAGGTTGGCCATAAGCACTAATATTTCTTATAATCTGTATTTTATCTTAAATTATAAGACATTCACCCCCTTTAAACCATACCAAACACTGCAATTCTACAGGTCCTTTAGCAACTGATGTAAAGGTGCCTTCAGGTCTGACTATTACAATATTATTACCCAAACTAAAAATTCTGCTGTTTATAATGAATAATCTGTTTAGGACATTGCAGGGTCGTGGATCAATGTGTGAAGTCATAATATTCATATCAGATGAACGGAATACGGATCATATTACAGCTGGTGTAAAACACCTTTCCTTCCGACAATTAGAATAATTATCAGAACTGTGACTTACATTGGTCGTTGTCAGGTCACGACCACCTGTCAAAATTATGATCGCGAGTAGAAAATGATGCCGTCAATGCTCCACATGTTTCTTTAATGTTAAATGTCGAAAAGGCCGAACGTACGTATTCTTATAGAAAACAGAATTCCAAACGAGAACTCCCTCTGAAGTGCTGATTCTTCTGAAAGTTAGACTAGATTCAGTATTCAATGATAAACCCTGTATGAAATAAGTGAGCAAGTAACAACAAATACAGATCTCATTCCCCTGTGATAAGTAGCATGTATTGCAGTTATATTACACTAAGAGATGTAGTAACGGGATACCTTGAAGAGGGAGATGGGGAAATCCCATTAAGCCGACGAAGTTAAGTTGTTATCCTTGTAAATTAAATGGTTCAGCGATCTCCATTAATGAGATAGAATCTGAATATATCATCAATTGTGATTTGTATAGTTCTATAAGCATCGATGGATAACTGGTTTCATTAATTCTTGAAGGTTATTATCATTGACCTTATTTCAAATTGAAAGATTTTGTCGCCATTGACATGGAAAATTCGTGCTGAAGTTGGATTATCGTTTTTAATCTTCTGATAGGGTAAGCATTTTATCATTTGTTTAAACGCTGATGTTTTTGGATAATGGACCGGTGGTATTCAAAATGTTACCCGAACCAAAATATATAAATTTAAGTGTATAATTTCCAGTCAGACGTCTGATGTTCGTTTACTCATTTTGTCAGTGACATTAAACACGACTCATGTTTGACCATTGGTTTTTGCTTTAATTGTGTAATCTCCCCAAACCCACTTATTAGATAATTAGAAATTGGAAATATTAATTGATATTATCATAGTCAATTTAAATAGGGTATTAGTTCTAATTTTCTCAATCCTCGGTAAAATAATCCACTTATCGTAAAACCTTTATATCGCTGGAAAACTAAATTAAGACACTATCTCTGGACTTGTAGATACAGGAATATCGTTTATGTATGTAATACTTGCTTGTATATGATTAATAATCTCTAATCTCTAACACTTACTATAAGGAAAAATGTTGTTTCTCGCCATAAACAGCGTTAACTCGTCCAAAGTATGACAAAATCGGAAGCAAACAGTTCGTGAGAGTTAAAATAGAAGACATTCCTGTTTTCAGAGCTTCACCTCCATCCATTGTTTGAGTGAGAAACTAAACTTCATGACACGATGTCAGTGGATAAAAAAGGCCATCGTGAGGTTAATCAGACGGAGAATGAGTTGATATTTAAAATATTAGCTCGTGAGGATAACAGTTAGTGATAATTATTAATAATTACTTCTAATATCACCCACTACTTTCACAATAATAGCACATTTATTTATAGCGGACCGTTGCCATTATCACTTGGATCCTCAATCAGTGCACTGGTGGGAACCGCGTACTCTTTCTGTGGCTCAGGTATTTATTTCCATCTTGAATGATTCAGGGTCGCCATTGAAATTGTTTCGTGTCAATACACTCGATTTAACTGGATCTTGAGTGAAACAGAAGAGATCATATTTTATTAAGAATGAAGATTGTGGTGGGGACAGATCGTCGTCCGCAAGAGCTGGTTTCATGTATATTTGAGTGTTAAGATCTTACGAAAAACATTTGATACAATTTTATGGAGAATGGGAAAATTCTTTGAAGCTCTTATGATAGTACTCTATTCACGTTGGTTCGACTGGCATGAAGTAAGTCTCATAAACGAAATGACAGAGCAGAAGGTATTTAGACATCGTCTGTCAGGCTACTATTAGTGTCGTCTGCCGTTCCTTTTTCATCAACAACTTGTTATAATCTTCAACATCTTTCAATAATGACTGATGATGGTTGTTAAATTTATAATTTGTTGATTGTATATCTCAAGTCGTACTTCAAAAGATTAAAACTGAACTTGGGATCAAATAAATCAAATTTGTGTTCCCTTTGGAGCTGTCTTTAGTCTTTGATTTGAATTTGAATTTCTATTTTTGTGAGTCGAAAACGTTAGTATTAAGAAATAAATTTAACTAATTGTTAATTGAGTAGCTGAATGGGATTGAAGATAATGTGTTCTAACATTTCTATTTTATTGACGTAGAATGTAAAGTGCCAACCGATATAACAAGCGTTCCCGATACACACAGACATACAATCTTTTGAAACATGCTACCGGAAGCTGAAGTGACATATCAGATAGATAAGCGATAACCATGAGGACCATCACAGAATTAAGTTACTTATTTATACTTTTATTAATATCGGAACTTGTGTATTGCATAAGGCTGAATATATAATGTAGGTAGGCTACATAAGTAGGAAGTCTTTGACTGAACCATTACTGCCAGAGATAAACCATTGAACTAAAGAGTCAAACAAGGTTATTGATGGATCGCATCAGGCGGTCATCATCTAGTAAATGTAATTGACATCCATTAACCGCCATTGACACTTGATTTTACTTCCCCATGATAGAAAATTTATAGAAAGAATTTCAAACCCTGGCTTTTGATCACTTTTTATTTTCAACAATATAATTTCTCTTATGATCTGATGCCTTTTCATTAGTGACAAATAGGAAAACCAGACACGATAATATTTGGTTCTGTAAGAAGTCACCACTAGGAAGTTTGTATAAATTTTAGTTTCAATGAAGTCCATCAAGATTTCAGACATCCAAAGATTACCATCTTTATTGATCTATTTTCTATCAAAATAATTTTTCAGATGATTGGATTATTAATTAGAAGCTTGAGGCCACTCGAATTTTGAAAACACTCATTGAGTGTTCAGGGAAATATTGTTTGCTATGTGTAAGTTGGTCATTAGTGCAATGTACATATTGCTGCGCTTGCATGTATATTCGTAAGAGTCTGGACATTGTATAATATTAATGAACACATCGTGTTTTTGGTATGATAAAAGTTAAGTTTTTTGCACCGGTCAGATCCTCTAACACATTTACCTGTGCTACGAGACTATATATGCAGCGGATTTTCAATTTATTAACTATCGAAATGTGTGATACAAATGCTGCTTTGGTGGCATTTAACTTGACATAGCGCCGCTATCAGCTTCTCCCTTCTCCTGGAAGTTGACTTTAAAACTACCTAGTTTGGAATATAAGTTTTTGTGCCAACGAATCTAACACGACTTACAAGGACTTGACATGATGATATGTAAAATTACCATCAAAAACAATCTATGGTACCAAGCAATTCCCCTTTTCGAATGGATGAGATTCTTTTATAAAGACAGCACTGTTCTGGAGCCTTGACCGACCGACCAGTCAATCACAAAACTCAAATCTAGGCCTATATCTTGACTTTTTTGCTTTGGGTCTACGTAAAACAACTACATTGTACATGTACTTGGGTAAAAAGGCGACGACCTTTGTAGCGTGTTCAGATCAGATCTAGAGCAATGTTCCCATGATGAGTTACCAATTAGGTACCAACTTGCTCAGACGAATATGGACTTAGCTGGTATCCAAGTTTAATTTATTCTTTAAGAATTAATGAGTATTTTGAGTCTGTAGGTGAAGAATTTAATATAAAAATATAGCGAAGTAGTGAGTGTTTACTGTCAAAGATGACGGATAATCTATTGTTTATATGGTAATATCAGATCGGTAAGATTAATTAGATTTTTCTACTAATGAAGTAGGATGTTAATACATACTTGAAGTTGGTATATTCACCGGTTACTAATTACCAATAACTTGGTCCAGCATCACGATATACCTTCATTAATTTCTAGTATTATAATGCAATAACATTAATCTTTCTGAAAACAGTCTTAGTCTTTAGAGTCTTTGGGATCAAGCATTTCATTCAGTTAATAAATACCAATTCTTTGAATAACAAACTCTGTTAATTACCGACGGATTCGGGTCAAGGCGAACGTTAATGAGTACCGACCTTCAGAATTAAAAGAAATATCATTCCACAAACTCCGGGGACATTTCCTCGATCAGAGCCATGGAATGAACAAAGGTAATCTACAAATTGTATTAATTTTACTACCAGATAATTTATTGTACTTAGCAAACCACTAGAAAGTATGACCTATAAACTACACACCATCTGGTCAATGGTCACCTACACCCTATTTCCTTTAAATGAATTCTCTCTGGAAAAAATCCAAGAAAAGCATACACGATTTAGAGATTTATATTTCCTATATACCGCAATGCCCGAGAGGTCTTGGCGAATCTTCCGTGAGTAATTTAAGATAAATCTTAATAAGTCCTCAGCAGGAAACGAAGAATGCGCCATTCTCAGGAGAATTCCCAGAATCTTGGCATAAAATCCCCAAGCAACGAGGTAACAAAGTCTCACCGCATTTACTAGAAATTATCTGAGGACCGTGTTTGAAGTTTGAGGTTATATGGGTTTGAGGTCTTGTGAGGTTAAACGGGTTAGTGACTAACAGATAATAAAACTGTTGATAAACTGGTTGACCATCGTTTTCCCCAGTGTTAATACCATGCTATTAACGCTGAATTACCAATCATCGCATCATTTATCCACAAGTATTCCACTAAAGTTGACCATTATTTATTCCCAATTGATTGCTTTTCTTGGACATGATATGTTAATACAATGTGATTAAAGGCAATGCGGTCTTCATACGTTTAGATTTTTAGTTGGTTAAGGCATCGTTTCGCCATGAAAGCAAGCAATTCTGATTAAATGTCTTAGTCAAGAATGCGAGTCATTGTTGAAACACTGGTACATATTAAAATACCCAATCCTGTATCCGTGACGGTTTGAATTCCCAGTTCAGGAACTATCTGAAATAATGATAATTAAAAGTTAATAGAATATCATAGAAATTCTTCGCCGCTGTATGCGAGTTTCATCGAAGTGAATGGTCTTGACAACTTATTAAATCAGAGTTGAACATCAAACATTTTCTGTAAATCAACTATGTGTGTTAACTGATATAAAACGTAATTTAAAAGGAGGGATGTTAATATAGTTCAATATATTCTGTAGAAGTATGGAGGAAATTAATGACTCTTGCTTACACTGTTTAGTATTCTAACATGCTGATATGTCCCACCAGCAACCGGATTACTTGGCTCGGAGTATTTCATTCCTGTAATCCCATCTTAGTAGTTAATACGTGATGTGACAGACTTCGTTATTTCTGAGAACGGGTATTAACATAGCTTCCTTCTTCTCTTTCTTGTAGTCATAATAAAAGTTAAGTTACTTGTGGTTTTGGAAATTATTTGCTGAGCAATTTGTCATTTTTTCTCTTTACTTGATGAATGGTCACGAATTAAAAAAAAAAACTTAAATCATTCGATTACTTGGAATAACAAATTGAAGAACTGGTTTTCAGTACGCCCTCAGCATAGGGGTCATGATAATAGATAATGTATTTAGCTACCTGTAATAATCAGTACACGATTCGGAATATTTTATGGTATTAAAGACGCTTGATAACAGGAAGTTGGTAAGGGAAGCGGAGTCGCTTAGAATTAATGATAATTTTGTCACCCTCGAGTGAAATTAAAATTGATGATATTGAAAAGCTGGAGTCATTGTAACTGTGTTTTGTTACAGATGGGTTGCCAGCTCTATAGAATAATTTTTTTACATTATAAAAAAGCTTTCATGTCCAGATATTTAACGACGATTTTGTTTTTCATCATTATTTGTGGTAAGGCGTGCAATTGTTAAAAATACTTCATTAATAAACAATTCGATCTAACTTAATAAGGATTTTGACACCCCCGAGAGAAAGAATAATTTTGCTATTCAGAAAGATAACGTTGTTTATACGTCCTCCAGAATTTAGTGCTTTTATTCGTGTCTTCCGACTGTTTGAATGTCTGTAGAGATTAACTAATTCAATATACGGTCTTAAATGTGTAGTCTTTAGACAACTTCAAATCAGGTTTCAATAACAATAAATTGAATTCCCGTGACCGCTGGTCAATTCTTAACGTAGACAAATATGTAAATATAGGTGACATATTGATTTGGTGTAAAGTTCGTTGCTCTAAGACGATGATTTATGAACGAATCTTAAATAATATCCTTATCTGGAGTGACCCCATTAAAACTCCATCATCACTATTTGATATTGTTTGATAGATGTTTTTTGTTACAACAGAGAGTTAATCTTTCTTCCAAAAAATTTACAGCATTATGTTATGACTAGAACTTGGTCAACCAACAAAACAAGCACAAATCGACTTCGGACACAGTAGTATATCAAGCCGTTTGGTACTGCCCTTTGATCTAATGAGTTAGATCGACTAAGCACGCTGTAATGGTTAAATTAATCCGAAACTGAGCTTAAACTGCTAGTAAATTAACCATGTATGGGTATATATGGAGAGATGAACGTGTTAATTTGCCTGGCTCTAAATTCTAATGGTGCACATTTTGTTACTTTATTGTTATGTTAGAGGACTGGAGAGGTATGGCTACACGTTTATAAAGCATGAACCTTATATGAGCGTCCTTTGAAAGAAGAATCTCGATATTGTTTGGGATAACATTGTTTGAAAGGATGGGACAAGACAACAAGAAGCTACTGATGAAACGAATAGGGATATGTAAGATTGGAAGGTCAACTGTGATATCAATATTGATTCATTTATTTCGCTATCTTAGAATCTACGCAAGTAGGCAATCATTACTGTGTATTGACCTTGTCATTTTTCCATCACCTTCGACACAGTAACAATATGTTCAAGGGACCATTTATACTGCCTCTAACCTTTACTAAACAGCTTTCCAAAGTTATAACAAATGGACAAGCATATTTTGGGGTAATAGCTAAGCAAACCATTTGCGACAGCGGCAAAGTATGCAAGATTCAAAGCGTGGTTGGATTCGACGCGGATTGTGGACCATGATATTTGCGAGAACGTCTCATGGCGATCAGAAATAAAGAAAAACTTGATGCTTTTCTGCATCTTAAATACCCCAAAATATTTTAGCAACTGTTGCATATCTTTCATAAAATAATGGACTTACAAGTAAAGCTTTAAATTCTTACTCTGGTAACTTAGAATATTAATAAAATAAGATTTGATATAAATTGAGTACCGAGTTTATTTCTATTTTGTTGACAATAATCAGAAATACCGAGCTATTGTTTATAGTCAAACATCAAAGTATGTGAATAGTCAATAAACAAGACCATTTAAGTACAATTATACGGTTTCGAAATGGGCTATCTTTATTTATTTAGTACTAAACTATACACCTGGGTCTACTTCCAAATGAATGATAGTTCTGTATGGAAATAGGTACAATCTACCAAATCATATCGAACTCATCTGAACATTCTTTTGAACTCTTCGCCGTCAATATTCATGTAATTTAAGTGCCTTTTTGAAAGCCAAGGTAACAACAAGATATAATGAAATATTTATCTGAAAGTGCCTTCGCATCATAGCGATTACTAGTTGAGCACGGTTGTTAATAATGAAAATGGTAATTAAGATGTTAAATTCTAATATGGAAGAAAATATCTTTCTATCATATATGAAATTTATAAAAAATAAAACTAGAATTGCTTACAATTATGAACGTATTTCGAGAGCCTTAAAATATTATGTAGGCTAAATTTGCAATTACCTACATCTAGACAATATATTGAATATCATTTGACCTAGTTTTCAAAGTCATAAAATAATTAGGTCACACCTTCCGTAACGGTTAATGATGGCGAAAATATGAAAATTATCAATTTTTGCTGTCTTTAAGTACACTTATCTCTATGAATTTTTTAAGTAAGCCAAATTAAAAAATATCTACTCGTAGACAATATATTGAATATTATTTGACTTAATTTTCAAGGTCATAGATTAAGTGGGTCACACCTTCCGTAGCCGTTAAAGTGACCTAATTTTGAAAAAATCGAAATTTAAATAATTCGAAAGAAAATACGAAATTTGAAAATCGGTCTCCAAGAAAAGGTAGATAATGATCCATTGTATCTATGTGCTAAATTTCATCAAAATCGGTCTATCAGTAGTGTCTGAATTTCGGATTTAAGAATTGTAACGAAAATTCAAAATGGCGGCCGATATGGCAGCTTGACCTAATTATTTAGGTCAAATCAATTACTATTGACAAGTTATTTATAAAACAGTTTTCACTTTTCACCTAGCAGTTATAGACCGGAAGTTACGTAATTACGTCATTTGAGGCTAAACCGGAAGTGGAATTTTGTTTTTCACATTTTTTCAAAAATTATAAACATATCGCCTATCAACTGGTCAAGTTTCAAAATTTTACCATTTATATTAAAGGAGAAATCACGGTCTGAAATTTTTGCCGATGACCCTTGAATATTGAATTGCAAATCGTGGGTAAAATATTTAACCTAATTGCATAAAACCTATAATTGTTAGTTGACAAATACATTGAAGTTTTCAAATCTGAAAATCCGGTCAAAATCGAACTGAAAATAAACTTGCTAAAGCAAAAAAACCTGAACTTCCGGTTCTCACTTCCTGTCAGAGATAGAACTTCCGGTTTTGTTTTATTTGATAATAGAAATCATTCTAAGATCAACTGTAGATTTAGAATTTCTGCACCTTTTACCAGTTTGTCTGCAAACTCATCCAAGAATTACAAAAAAAAAAAAAAAAAAAAAAAAAATAAAACTAGAATTGCTTACAATTATGAACGTATTTCGAGAGCCTTAAAATATTATGTAGGCTAAATTTGCAATTACCTACATCTAGACAATATATTGAATATCATTTGACCTAGTTTTCAAAGTCATAAAATAATTAGGTCACACCTTCCGTAACGGTTAATGATGGCGAAAATATGAAAATTATCAATTTTTGCTGTATTTAAGTACACTTATCTCTATGAATTTTTTAAGTAAGCCAAATTAAAAAATATCTACTCGTAGACAATATATTGAATATTATTTGACCTAATTTTCAAGGTCATAGATTAAGTGGGTCACACCTTCCGTACCCGTTAAAGTGACCTAATTTTGAAAAAATCGAAATTCAAATAATTCGAAACAAAATACGAAATTTGAAAATCGGTCTCCAAGAAAAGGTAGATAATGATCCATTGCATCTATGTGCTAAATTTCATCAAAATCGGTCTATCAGTAGTGTCTGAATTTCGGATTTAAGAATTGTAACGAAAATTCAAAATGGCGGCCGATATGGCAGCTTGACCTAATTATTTAGGTCAAATCAATTACTATTGACAAGTTATTTATAAAACAGTTTTCACTTTTCACCTAGCAGTTATAGACCGGAAGTTACGTAATTACGTCATTTGAGGCTAAACCGGAAATGGAATTTTTTTTTTCACATTTTTTCAAAAATTATAAACATATCGCCTATCAACTGGTAAAGTTTCAAAATTTTACCATTTATATTAAAGGAGAAATCACGGTCTGAAATTTTTGCCGATGACCCTTGAATATTGAATTGCAAATCGTGGATAAAATATTTAACCTAATTGCATAAAACCTATAATTGTTAGTTGACAAATACATTGAAGTTTTCAAATCTGAAAATCCGGTCAAAATCGAACTGAAAATAAACTTGCTAAAGCCAAAAAACCTGAACTTCCGGTTCTCACTTCCTGTCAGAGATAGAACTTCCGGTTTTGTTTTATTTGATAATAGAAATCATTCTAAGATCAACTGTAGATTTAGAATTTCTGCACCTTTTACCAGTTTGTCTGCAAACTCATCCAAGAATTACAAAAAAAAAAAAAAAAAAAAAAAAATAAAATAACCCGAACGATTACAATACGTTTTCGACAAAGTCGAAATACGTAATAATCCGAACGATTACAATACGTTTTCGACAAAGTCGAAATATAAAATTAATGTCAGATTTTTTATCCGTTTTCATTTCTTAATCACGAAAATACATTCTCCTACATGAGTTTGTTTTTAGTCATATTTCTAATCAATCTTAACTTACAGTTCATAATATTCGTTCGATTGTCAAGAATGAAATTTTTTATGTGGGTGTCATCTTCATAGGGTTTGCCGTATTATTTTTGAGCAATTTTCTCGTGACTTTAAGCATATAATAGCGTATGGTTGCGAATAAGAATAGCTGTCATCAGTATCGATGAAAGTCTCTTGCAACAGAATTGTGAGTTGTGTTCGGAACTCATGATTTGAATGTGGGATTTAAATATATAATGTGATTGTTTAGTTATTGTTCGGAGATACCACACCGTCTGTTGGTGACCACTAATATTTCAGAGCAGGCAAGTATTCTTAATTCAAACCTTAGAATAGCATTCAGGATCACTTAATGAAAAGTTGGAATCTTTGTCTAAATCAGACCGTCCAGAGGGAAAAAAATGGTCTGGTTTTGTTCAGAGGCGTTCTACCGCTCCTTTGACTATTTACATGTTTTTCAAAGTTAAATATGAACGCCTTTAGTACTTTTTTATGCTTTAAATTTTCTAATTCACAATCAAGTTTCAATGTTAAATTTAACAGCCCTTCATAGCGTTTAGTATAAACATCTTCGTTTCACTTTTAAATTACCAGAGGTAAATCGGTGTAGAAAGTTTCATAAACCGAAGACTAATCAATTTCCTCGGTTAATCCACAAGTTAACCGAGATCCAATCCAATGGCTGAACGTTTATCTTGGTGATTTAGTCTCAGAGAAAGGCGTCTTTCAATAGGAATGGTTCGTGTCATTCTCTAATCTATTACCTTAATGAGTGTATTCTGCAAGTTTCTATGACGCATTGTTCTCGAGTTTCATTATTGTAATGGAGAACATTTTAGACTTGTGGATTCAAAACTAGACCCTAATTCATTTAACTCAACAATGAATGAAAAGAGGTGGAACGAATTGAGTGAAGATTTGGTCTGTTATTTTTAAGCGGGTTTTTGAAATTCGGACAGATCTAGGATTGAGTGAATTGACTACGATGTTTGATGATTAACGAGGTGGGAAAAGGTAATTCTATTCTTAAATAGTGGATATTTCTTGATGCAGAAATTGTTACGTCACTGATACTGCCATAATATCAGATTGGTTAGAAATTAAGTTTTTCACTTGTCGCATTATAATTCGGATTTTTGTATTTTTTGTACCTTTTTCTTTTGCCATTATACAATGGTCAAATACGTTACAGTAAAGTATACGGTAAGGTAAGGTGGTTTCAGATTTTAAGTAATCTGTTGAAAATTGGAATCTTTCCTAATATGATTCGTGCGTCTCTTGTGTGTAAATTAACGTGTAAGATTTGACCAGTTTAGTTCGTAATATTGACTTTTTCATTCCATGTTCAATATATGACACTTTTAACAATTTCTTACAGTTTGATTAATGAAATGTTTCGAAATTGTAACAGTTTTTGCACTTCGTTACAATTCTGAGATATCGTGTAATCATCATTTATTTGAGCTTAACCTATAATATATGTATTCTGAAGAAAATTTATCTCGCAGAAAAATATTCACTTTAAAATACTTTTAAAATTTTATATTATTTTTCTATTTAAATCTTATAAAAACAAATAATAATTACTTTTAAAATGAATCCTTTTCGTGATGGGTGTCGAGAAATTTTTGCATCAGTAAATACTTTAATGGCGAATAAGTGATAGAAAACTCCGAACCTATCACGTTAAAACTCCAGAGAGAAAGATTTTTTTTAATTTCACAATAGTAAATATCAATCTATATTCATGATTTAATGTTGTTTTTAAGATAATATACTGATGAATATTACTATTTCTATTAAGATATGTTATCTGTCATTTATTATGATGTATTTCGTATATTGTTCTGAAAGGGATATAGAATTCTAATCCTCATATTAACATCTCATACTACAATTGTATCTGACATCAAACACGTATAACCTAAGACGACGTGCAAATCATTCTTATTGTGTCATTTATTCTGAGCGACGAGCATGCCCGCCACAGTAGATGTAGTGAAGCTAAAAAATGAACAGTGTTATTAGATTACGATTACACTTACGAGATGTATTCAAATAAATACATTGTAGTAAGGTTGATACACCATGATACACATCATCTGAATATTAAGATCCAAACTTAACTCCACGTTGCTTATTTTCTCGTGGCTAAAATATTTCAGAGTATTCAGATCAACTTCAGTTAAGGTTTACTATTAAAGGGCAATATCCTTTGTTCTTTGTAATGAGTTTGGTATTCTGATATTTAATATCGCATCCACTTATCAGCAGAATATATCGAATATTATCATCACCATTTATTTATATACATATATCGGTAATGTGTAGGTTTTACAATTATTATTTCAAACCAAACTTCCTGTAACGATGTATAGAGATATTTGAGAATGTTGTTCCTTGTACAGAATCGGTTTTTGCTACTTCAAACTTACTTCAGTCATCATAAGACTTTTGGAAATAATAAAGAACAAATAAGTTCAAATTTGACAAAAATGAAGAAGTTTATGTTTTGACCATTTTTTAGCTGGACACATAATACGATTAAAGCAGATATAAGACATATTGTCGTGCGTTTTTATTTGCACAATATGATTATGTTACCCTTCTTATGATTTCTTTGAATGTGCTTGATTGCTCGATGGGTTGTCGAAACGGAATTACTGAAATAAATATGCGAAGTTGAAGTTAAAGTGATTATATTTCAACCTATGGTTACTTTTAGTTCACACAGAGATATATAAAGCTAATTCGATATTCGATATAAACGGGAGAGATGACACTCGACGAAATCTGCCTCAAGCACATAATATGTCTTTGAGGGCTTTTTATGTCGGCGAATTACACTAAATACTGGAATATATATATTTATAGTGTATTATAGAGTTAAGCAATATGTGACTATAGTCATCAGATTGTGTAGGGCCAATACAATAAAAGAACTAATCAATAATTAACATATGTTTTTTTTTTTTTCGGATATAATTTATATTGGCCATTCATGGATAGTTCATGGAGTGTAACCCAGTTTGCATAACGTATTTAAAATGAATATACTCAGAAAGGTAAGGACATACCCAATTTATTGGCAAGAACCTTGGTTTTTAGCAAGCTATTTTTTGCCAAAAAAGGGGGTAATTGTTAGGTTGAGATAATTTTTGAGCTTTCGTCCAAAAATTTCAGTTGCACGTAATTTAGTTCGTAATTCAACTGTAATGTTTCAGAACTGACGTTAATAGATTGATTAAGTTATCGAGTTACTTTTTAACCGAACATTAATGGAATTTAACGTCATATTAATTTTAAAACTGAATTGAGATTAAATTTCAATCGGTTACTGAGTATTGTCTTTCGTAATGTTCTTTTATTTATCGTGGCACTACTCTTTTTTGAATACTAAACTTATTACAATCCAGTAATTGAACATATACAGAACCTTTTGTTCTTCATTTGAACCTAATGGATATTTCCAGATTAAGAATTATTTGCGTCAAACTCACCTTGCATCATTGTATCATGACGACAACGTTTCCTGTTGACGTTTTGAAAAACAGATTGTAACAGAATGTATTTACTTTTGATGCGATAGTTTTATCTGATGACCATCAAAACGGATTCTACTAATGTCTTAATTAGAATTCCAACTTTATATGACATTTCAGGACAATTGGACATAAATAAATCCACCTGCGATGATAATAATGTTTTAAAAAGCAGAAAAAAGATAATACATGTAGTAACAAATGAGGCCAGGGAGAAGCTGAACTGGTAACATATAACATTAGGAAGTCAATCTGCTAGTCTTCTAGTTATTTTTTTTCAATATTCCATAGGAACTTACTGTCTTATCATGACGTCTGTAGGTCCAATAATTAAATAAAAATATATCTATGGTATACATCACGTTTTCTATACAATAAATCCGTTAATTTTAACTGACGCAAACCATAACTTGTTATTAACCTATTAGTCATGTTAACATGATTTTTAACGGCAGAATGTTTATAACGGTATCGTTAAATTGAAGTTAATATGTCAACAAATGATTGCTAATTAGTTGACCAAGGATTGTCAATTAGAAATGGTTTGTATACTATTATGATCTCAGACGCGATTGACGTCGTATTATTTGACGTGACCTACATCTAGAGTCCGCCCAAGAAACATTTGAATATAACAGCACTAATCTTAGAGACAGAACATCAAAAATCAGATTCTATATACTTTTAATATTTGTAAATAAGTTCGTCACTGGTGATTGTGTAGTTCAACAGCTCCTCACTATAGCTACCACTTGAAAAGATGGCTCACTTATATCATTAGAGTTTCCATTTAAAGCAGGGTTTTTTGTAGATGGATCTTATTATATTCTGAAAGCAGGGTTATTCGAAGCTGGATCCTATCATATTCTGAAAGCAAGGTCATTGCGAGCTGGATCTTATCACATTCTGAGAGTAGGGTTCTTCGGTACGGGATCTTCTCGCAGTCAGAAAGCAGGTTATTCGGGGCGGGATCTTATCACAGTCAGAAAGTAGGGTTATTCGGGACAGGATCTTATCGCATTCAGAAAGCAGAGTTGTTCTGGGCGGGATCTTATCACAGTCAGAAAGTAGGGTTATTCTTGACAGGATCTTATCACAGTCAGAAAGTAGGGTCATTCGGGACAGGATCCTATCGCAGTCAGAAAGTATGGTTATTCGGGACGGGATCTTATCACAGTCAGAAAGTGGGGTTATTTGGGACGAGATCTTATCACAGTTACCATATTTAGAAACCAAGGTTATAAGTATATGAATAAAAAGTCAAAGTTCTTATTGCATGTGGTGTACTATTATTTACGTCTTCTTATCGATTCTTATTTCTAATAGGAGAAAGATAAAAAAAATACGACCTGACATTACCAATTAAGTATACCCTTGCACCATCTGTCATCGATTGTCATCGCTCGTGTTTCAATAGAGGCTGGTCACACCTGCTTGCATGGTATGCCGATTGGCCAAAAAGGTAAATGCAACACAACTTTAAGGGAATGTTCCTTTCAAGCCGACAATATAAATATTTTTTAATACAATAAGAACATGAGGCAAGCAGATATTTTGTGCGTGGCAGATAAGCATGTGGTATGTTGAAATAGCACCATCTGTTTCTATCTTTAAAGCTAGAGAGTATTTGAAGTAAAACCTGTTGTTCTATATGTTGTCATATAATCATTATTTATATTGAAATATCTCACTGTAGTGTATTAAATATTTCATACTATTAATCTTTTTTAAAGTTACATTAAAATATTGAGTTCTGTGTATATGATACTTTACTTTCTATAGAAAAGCTGCAAAAGCTTCGAAAACGATACTGGACTCATCTTCTTATCAATATATATTGATGAAGGGAGGACAAAAGAATTGATTGTTAAAACGAATAACTGAAAGAGTAATGTTTATGATAAATGCATAATATCAGAAGCGGATAGAAAAGTAGGCTAATAACAAATTACAGATTTTGGCCTGAATTTAAAGGAAGTCTGTAAATACATTTAGTGGACATTCCTGTAAGTGTGATTATGAAAAAATATACCAATTAATTGTCATCTTGACGTATGCAGCGTTTATCGTCAATTATATCATTTTTAATCTAAGAAGCCGTTGACAATCCCTACCACTGAGAATAACGACTGGACATCTCGAGTTTTAGACAAGATTCTTATCGTGAAAAACAATAATCATTTTCGAGGTCACAGCAAAGCAATTACAACAGCTTGTCCGTCTGTCTGTCTGTTAATGCTTCTACCTAGTAGTATTAGAATACAGATTAGCCGTATTGTTCCATTAGGAAGGTTTTATATCTGCTGACTACACCAAGGATTAGTTAAATAAAGAGCAACAAATACCATTTCCATATATAATATTGTAAATATAGGGTAAAATCTCTCGGGAGATCAGATTAGGTGGTATATATTGAGTCCACAGATGTACAGAATTTTGTAAATGTATCACAAAATAACATACTGAACCAAACAATACCATTAGCAACTTCGTGTTTTACTCCGTGGCTAGTCATTAATTTCCAGTATAACTCATTATAGTTGCAAATTTCCGTTGAATATTTAGCCCACGTTCCGCGTGCCAAAAACGGTATTATGAGACAAAACCAACCTTAAGATATAAGAAAAAAAAACAGCTCACTTCGATGATCAGATCAAAAAGTAGTACATAAAAGGCTCAAGTTAACTGTGAATATCCATTCGTTAGATTAAAGAAATTCAATTTTTTGATTCGATTATCCTTCAGGCTACAATCATGTTACCAGAGGTTTCAGTTGCTCACAGATTATGCCGGTCAACCTGAGTCACCTATAACTAAAACCAATGAATCTTCGTATTGAACATTACCTGCATATGCGCTGTGCGAAACGATCTTAACACCTGTAAAGCAATATCGAACATTCTAGCACAATTTCCACTGGAGAAAATTAAAAAAAACGAAAAATGTCTAAAATAATTGCAACTCTGTCGACTCTCCAAAAAGGGTTCAACATGACAAACCCAACTGCACAGTGTCTACGTGTGATAATTACTGTTTTCCAAATAGTTTACTTTCATTAATTTCTTTCTAATATCACAATTCGTAGCCTACTTTTTTAAGCTACATAAAATCATTTTTATAAGTGACAATAAATATTCATTTTAATACTCAAAGGGAGTTTATTTCCAAGTAACTTTGAAGATGTTTGACAAGCAGACATCAGGGAAATACTCCAAGTTGCGAAATTATCGAAAAAATATTTCAAATCTTTATTTATGACTTTGTCACTCATTGTCATTATTCGTAACAAACACGTTCCAGAAAATGAAGGCGTATATGTCGTGTATTTGATGTTTGCTGACAATGTATTTTAGAAGTATGCTTCGTATGGGGAAACCCGTTATTTTATGTGCTTATTTGAATATTGAACAAACATATACGATATACTTGTAGACTTCTAATAACTTTTAGAGCATGGGCACGGCATGTACAGGGATCCAATATTGGCAAAATAAGATGGATAATCACTTATAATCATTATCTGATGAGTTGTTACTCTGATAAACCATCAGCTAAGCTTAAAGATCATCAGAACTAATGAAAAAACAAAGCCTCTTCAACTATATAAGCTTCTTAGTGTCTAAATGACTAAAACTGAATGATAACTATTTGTTTTCATTGTACTTCTGTTTATTGTTGTCTATTATTCTTAATCTAAGTACATTTTTACTTGCAGGTGTACGTTGAATGGAATAGATTTACAAAATGGAGGGTCCTATACTATCTCTAGGACCATCGAATTATGTCAAATACGACAGCACAGAAACACTCGTTACTGAACTAACCGATGGTGACCTTGAAGAACTTCGACCACCATCCGTCATGACGCAATACGATTGTACTAACAATCTCGGCTACCGTCTGCGGCGAAGACGCGAGGTGCTGACGCAAAGGAAGTGTATAGTGGATGCGAGCTTTGTCTTAGGATTATTAGGGATTATTTTAGTGATCATTGATACAGAACTTGTGTTATCAGGGAAAATCGAAGCCGATTCCTCAGCGTCCACGGCGATACGCGTATTTACTACGATTACTACTATTTGTTTGTTATTTAGTATCATTGCGTATCATGCTACCGGCCTACGACTATACATGGCTAGTGCCGGGTTTGAAGACTGGCGTCTTGCCATGACAGCTGCTAAATGGGTTAAATTAAGTATTGAACTTTTGGTTTGCTTTATACATCCCCTGCCTTTTCTTAATATCTTCATTCCGACGATTTCGGTCTCTAATCCCAATATGGGAAGTAGCGTTTTAACAGCAAGGAACATACCAATTAACGCTATATTGACGATATTAATGTTTCTTAGATTGTATCTCTTCGGGCGCTTCGTGGTCGTACATAGCAATCTATTTCTAGACACTTCCGTACAAAGTCTGGGTGCTTTGAGTCGTGTAAAGATCAATGCTCAGTTTGTTTTCAGGGCTTTAATGTCATCAACCCCTGGTATTGTTCTAGGAACTGTAATGCTGAGTACTTTCTTAATTAATTCCTGGAACATCAGACTATGTGAAGTATATACTGACCCCAATAGTGAACTTGGTGAATTTACTCAGGCTATGTGGCTAACTGCGGTTACGTTCCTGACGGTCGGTTATGGTGACCTAATTCCACGTAGCTACTGTGGTCGTCTTATCGCTGGTTCAACTGGATTAATGGGAGTTGGAATCATGGCCCTGTCCGTTGCTGTACTTGCAAAGAAACTGGAACAATCGCGCTCTGAAAAGTATATCCATACATTTGTACAGCAAGTGGCTCTAGATAAATGCGTGAAAAACGCCGCGTCCGATGTTGTCAAACAAACTATACGAATATGGCGTTTGAAGAAAAATGGTCATTATAAAGACACAACTTTGTTAAAACATCGAAGTAAACTACTGAGCGCTAAACGAATAATGCAGGAGGCCCAGTTTACAAAAAGTCACCTATCGGAATGTATGGTCGGTCCAGTGGAGTTATCTACCGGTCTTAACGACATGTGCAGTGTTGTCACAACAGTCAAAGAAGATCAAAAAGTTTTAGAACAAAGAATTGCTAATTTAGAGACTTTGGTGGTGAATATGAGCTGCCAATTACATGACGTACGAGATTTATTGAGAAATATGAAATAAGGATCGTGGGTATATATTAGGATGAAATATAGAAGATCGATTTAATCAAGCCCTGTATAGTAATAAAACAAACTGAAAGTGATATATGTGATTGACATTGAGTGCCTGAACTTTTGTACTTGAGAGCATAGCTTCATCCGCGGATAAGTGGTCGCTGATAATAATGACCTTCGATGTTAAGGCTGTATTCTTTCATACAGAGTTGTCGTTCTTGTCGTCACATTGCATTGAAAGGAATTGCAAGGTAACTCTGTATAAGAGATTGCGAAATCGGTGAAGCTATTGACTCTGATGTTAAGAGAAAGTCGTTACGTTGTTGTTGAAATATGAGGAGAACCTGCACTCCATACTTTTGTTTCATATTATTTTGTATAACTTTAATGACGATTAATAGTTTTACAAATTTACATTTCAAACTGTAAAAATCTGTAGGAAGGGTTATTTTTTAATCTTCCTGTTATAGTAATTTGTGTTTCTAACATCGGTTGGTCCATACCAACTTTAGGTTCTTTGACGGGTAATTTGATTTTATATATTGCCGAGTATGTGATAATGACTGTTCATAAGGATATCTTAACAAATGATTGACACATTTTCCAAAATATTTTTGGATTTAGCCCCATAAAACCCTTTGTTACATTTATGATATTTTAAAATCAGATGAGCGATAGTTTACTATTTAAAGCGTTCACACCCTAGAAACAAAGCCATCGTGTTTTAGATTTGAAAAAAAAATGTGTGCATATCCAAGTGATTCGATTCGTAACCATGGAAACCCTTTCCACTATATCACGACATTAAGTATTTGACGTTTGTGTTCGTAAAAAACCTGATCGTTTCTTTGTGTTTACTATGGCTCCTTTGGATTTTCTGACTGGTCTGATAGCACGTTGTCACATTGTAGAAAAAAAGGGTTCGTGCTCATTACCGAATGCAGTATTCTAAACAATCAGTGGATTGATCCACAGGCAAGATCATTTCTTTGTTAATAATAACACGGAATATTGGAGTATTTTGTTTGTGATCGATTGTTTTACGATAAGAGTGTTATATTTGATTTCAATTCAGTCATTTCTATGAGTACTGCTTCTTCATTATAAATAAGGCAAAGTAGACATATTTTGCTTATGTTGTTGAGTTGAAACAAATAGCCTTGTCCAAATGTCATATGAATTTGTATGTATCTTTGTGTAATAAAAGCTGCACAACATTAAATATATGTTACATTTATTATACATACGCACCTAAAAGGGATTGTTGTTTTTTTTGTATATCGATTACGTCTGTGTTCCCGCACTTCAACTAAACCATGTGTTTAATAACGTTACTAATCGTAAAATACGCTTTTATCATCCTCATAAGGGTTTTGCGATTAGTGACGTAATCATACACTTCCTTTTTGTAGATTTGCAGGAACCACATACGTCCGGTTGAAAATTGGATTTGTGCAAATTGATCTTATCAGTGTCCCTGACGCACATACAAAATTTGAGAAAACCCTTAACAACCTCTTTTAACCTTCCACAATTGCTGTATAGTTCACTATAAAACATTATGCATCCTAAGACACAGCTGAAGCCGTAATGTGCTCATTATTCAGAACAGCAATACTAAATAGCTTAAAAATCTTAATAGCTGCATGCTGAAAACTATTAGACTGTATGTTATAACGAACATTATCAAACCAAATCCCGGTAAATATTTAATATTTAATGGGCTGTAACATAGTATAATGATCATTAGTCGTATTTAATCGCCCTATCAAAAAAATCAGCAGCTTTTGGATCGTATTTCTGGTGAACAGCCTTGGACTATCTCGCAAGGTCCAATCTTAGAGGAACAAAAATCACTAGTTTACGGAATTGTGGCCATACAGCGACTGGGTGCTTTATAGACCAGGTGTAGTAGACATGTTGTTTTGAGGGAGCTGAAACTCCAGCGGCCAGGTCGGCTAAGCTGCTTAACTCTGACTTCGTTTATATTAGAGCACAGGCCTACACTAATAAGATGAAAAAAATTTTGGCTAAAAAGACAAGCAATCATCACGTTGTAGAAATACAAGGCTAGTATTAAATCATTGAAATATTGATTATTCATTAACACCAGGTGGTGTTTCATTTACAATAGATGCTAAATGACTCCCAGCAAAATTTTCATACAAATAAGTAATCACAAAAGTCGACTCTTTATTTATTTTTTTTCAATTTTTTTAATTTACATAACAAAATTATAATATAATTAGCATTATGAAATAAGTAGTTTACAGCCGGATATAACGATTTTCGTAGGACCGACGGATCTGTTCGTTATATCCAATTAGGCCTACATGTGATATCAGGTGTAACAAATATTCTTGAAATAATCTGTAGGCCTACTGTTTTATTATTGATAAAACCCATAATTAAATGGGTCACAAGTCCGCCGTGACAGGTATCCTCTACCAGCTGGTTTTTGGCCAAACCTCTTGGCATTGGTCTTTCCCGGATTATCCGTACCCATTTACAGCTGGATGGACTGGAATTGTGAGTGAAGGTGACTTATTCAAGTCATCGGACTATCACACTCCGGTCGAGATTAGAACTCGCGTCCGAAATTTTCAGTGTAGCATATCCAAGCAAATGGCTTCATGACGTAACGCTCTACTCACTGTGCTATAGAACCCCACGTACTATGCACGAAATTTAAAATACATAGCCTAATAAATAGAAATAGAATCCAAAGATAATATGCAGTTTAGGGGAAATTTTCCTAGTTTTCTTTTTGTCCATATAACGTCTGATACTGTTATGAAAATTTCCCTCACGTCTACCCACTAGCAATATCCTATTCCTTCTGTTTAATACGAGGAGGAGATTCTCGTAGTAAAGACAACCACCACCATCATGTCGGTAACGTCAAAAGAAGTATGACGTCATTTTCCCTTGACGTAACCGGCCAATGGCTTCCTAACAATGTTGACGTGGACGCCGGTAAACTAACTCTTTTAAACGTTAAAAAGTTAAACCGAAACCCTATCGCTTATTGATACACTTAACTTAAGATGGAATGACGAATTAGTTTACTTACTCTCTGCTCTGGCATAACATCTAAACACGTTGCAGAGGTATGTATTTGGGTGAGTTTTCTAGCCTATCTTTCTTCACATAGATCTAATATTAATACTAAAAACCGGTAGGACTAGATCTACTGCTCTACGAAGCAACCACTCCGCGGCTCCAGTGCCAGTGGCGGCAGTGACAGAGCATTTGATTTCAGCAGCGAAGTGGTTGTTTTTCCAGTCCCTGTTGAATTATAGCCTTATTGACTGCCTAAGCCTCGATTCCATCCCGAGTGTTTTTTCGGCACACACGGAGTAGATCTAGACGGAGAAACTCTTCAACCTGAATTTTCGAGTGCCTAAATAAAAGAGGGCCTAGGGCCTAGATCTATGGCTATAGAGAACACAAAGTAACTCTTCCATCTGAATTGTTGATATAGCCTACCGGTACCCAAATTAAAGGTAGCGAGCAAAGCTGCTGTATTACTACCCATAATTATGAACTAGATCTAATAACAACAATAGATCTAAATATAGGCTAATACCCACCATAAAATAAATAACAAATATCAACCGTAAATGTAACAAAAATCAACCATAAGCTTATGTAATAATCATCAACCATAATGTAATTAGCCACCCCACATTTACTCGAAACATAATAATCAAAACCCACCATGATTGAATGTAGTAAATACCCTATCAACCATAAATGAAATGTAATACCAATGGCTTTGTTTGTCGAAGACACATATCAAGTGACGACTGTGTGTTCAAGATAGCAAAGATTCATCTGGCTCTGCGTTTCCTCTTCGTCATTATATCAGGATGTTTCTACCAATTCTCTAATATATGTTCTTTTCCTCAGGGAACTGAAATTAATCTAGGTAATGCAGGTGTATGTGTGGAGAGAAATAAAGCATTTTAGACTGAGTTAGAACTTCCGACACATTTTCTTACAATGCTGAGATCTAGCGGGCTCCATTTTGTCTTCCAACTTCCAAGATATTTCATCGCAACGGCACTATTTTGACAAACAATTAATGCAAGCAGTGTAATGAAAAGGTTTACTCGCCACATTCAAGTGCCAGACATGGAATGCTGGATGTCTCAAAGAGTTATAGATATAAGGCCAAAATTCGAATTGAAGATAAGAGGAAACATGTAGATCTATGTTTCTCCAAAAAGAAAAATATTTTTTAAGTAACATTTTGACATTTGTAAACAAAATACATAAGCAATCTTTACGTTTTATTAATATGCCACCAAAGTCATAAAACTCACAACTAAAGCCAATTTATTCTGTTTATTTTGTTATGATTATGTTTTCGAGTTCTATTGCACTGTGGTTAGAGCTTTGGTTCTTTATGTCATGACGTCATTGGATTGGAAACGTTGAAAATGTTGGACGTCATCTTCACTCATAATTCCAGTCCACCCAGCTGTAATTAGATTTACGATGGGTCGGTTATTACAATAATAGTTGAGGATTACTACAGTTATGGTGGGTATTACATTTATGGGTGATTTTTGTTAGATTTATTTTTGTTACATTTATGGGTAATACAGTCTCCCAACCCTTCTCTCAAAATCCGAGTTGATCAGGAGGTATATTGATACTTCATATGAATGTCTGAGAAAGGGCAATGCTGCGACCATTATTAATTAAGTTTTTTTCCCGCTGTTGATCGGGTATTCAGTGACGCCACATTTGCTACTAATTCATATGTCTATTATTCTTAATTTTTTTTCTTTTATTCTAAATCAATACATTTTTACTTGCAGGTGCTATTTAATAGATTCAAAATCAAAATGAACGACCCTCTTCTGCCTCAAGGCCCATCTAATTATGTGAAATACGACAGCACAGAAACAGAGATAATCGATGGAGGTTTGGAAGAACTTGGACCACGGTTCAACCGAATGCATTACACTAACACTCTCGGTTTCCGTTTACAACGACGAAAAAATTTGCAAAAGCAAAGAAAGTACATAACGGATGTGAGCTTTGCGTTAGGATTAATTGGGATTATATTAGTGGTCATTGATACAGAACTTGTGCTTTCAGAGACAATTGCACCCGATTCCTCTGTGTCTATAGCAATACGTTCCTCTATAACGTTTTCTAGTTTTTGTTTGTTGTTGAGCATCATTGGGTATCACGTTACCACACAGCGCCTATTTAAGGCTGGTACTGGGTTTGAAGACTGGCGTCTTGGCATGACAACTTCTAAAAGGGTTAGAGTATGTATTGAAATGTTGGTTTGTTTAATACATCCAACGCCTATTCTTCATATTTTCCTTCCAACGGACTCGACATCATTCCATCATATGCTAATACCATTGAATGTTATATTAACGATATTAATGTTTCTTCGATTGTATCTCTTATGGCGCTTCCTTGTTTTACATAACGACACTTTCGTTAACAGTTCCGTACAAAGTCTTGGTGCTTTGAGCCGTGTAAAGATCGATACTCATTTTGTTTTCAGGGCTTTAATTTCAAACCACCCGTATACTTTTCTGGTAACGGTGATGATTAGTACAATTTTAATTAATTCCTGGAACATGAGATTATGTGAAGTATACTATAACCCTGATACTAAACTCAGTAGTTATTTTGAGTCGCTTTGGTTAACTACGGTTACGTTTCTAACGGTAGGTTATGGTGACATAATTCCTGCGAGTCTCTTGGGCCGTATAATCGCCTTATCGTCTAGTTTAATGGGAGTTATTATTATGTCAGTTGCTGTTTCTACAGTTATACGCGAATTGAGACAAACGCGCTCTGAAAAGTACCTTCATGCTTTTGTAGAGCAAGTTGCGATAGGAAAAGCTGTGAAAGATGCAGCTTCCGACGTTGTCAAACATTCATATCAAATTTTTTGTTTGAAGAGAAAAGGTGAATATGATAATTCGGCTTTGTTAAAACATCGACGTAAACTACTACACGCTAAACATACCATGCATGAGGCTAAATTTGAACAGAGCTACCTATCGGAAAAGATGGTCGGAACATTTGAGTTATCTGCTGATCTCAAAGAAGTGGGCCGTTTTATCACAATAGTCAAAAACGAACAAAAAAATATGGAACAAAGAATTGCTAATTTAGAGACTTTGATATTGAAAGTAAGTTGCCAATTACATGACGTGCGAGATTTGTTGAGAAATAAGAAATAAAGATCGTGCTTATATATTATGAATAAGATCGTTTCAATCAAGCCCTGTATAGTATTTATATAAACTGATTAAGAAAATGATAAATGCTATTTCAGAGTTTTAATGTGCAGCGTTATATATTATAAAAATAATTACACAAAATAGGAGTCTTTCTTTATAATGTGAGACTTAATTTGTGTAATTGTTTTTATATAATATATAGAGGATATCCTATGGCTACGAGTGGATATGGTTTTTATGCCATGAGTGTTTGTGATATTTTCACGAGTGGCATAAAAACCATATCCACGAGTTAGCCATTGGATATCCTGTACCTGTATCCTATACCTAATATGAAAAATATAAATTTCAAATTTACTGATAAATAAAGCGAAAGCGTTGAACGATGACAGCCTTTGGCCCCGCCCATCGAATACCCAAATAGTTATTCAATGGCCTATTTTCAACGGGAAACAAAGAATATAATTTTTATCCAACTGAAAAATTTTGATTTTTTTTATCTAGTAGGCCTATGCATCACAGACATAGTACATGAGAAAAAAAGGCATCTAAAACAAATGGTTCTAATGGAAATAAGCAAATGCGTTAAACGATGACAGCCTTTGGCCCCGCCCATCGAATACCAATATGTTTATTCAATGGGCTGTATTCAATGGTCTACAAGAATATCACTTTTATCCAACTAAAAATTTGATTTTTTTTTTTTTGATATAGAATGCATCACAGACATAGTACATGAGAAAAAAAACTCATCTAAAACAAATTTGGAATTTTTATTTTCCATGTCAAGTATGGGATAAATATATATATATATTTTTAAACAACGTAAATAGTTTTGTATATTTCAATTTCAAAGATACCATAAAAAGAAATAACATAAACGAAAAAAAAAAATAATTGCAAATGTTAACTTCCCTTTAGAGAAATGAAATTTGTTATAAAGATTGTTTTGCTTCAATTGTTTTATCCTGTTGAATTGCATGTCATTGCCCGTATTAATTAAGGTGCAGGAGAGTAGGATGTAAAACTTAATTCATTTCATTTCAATTTCTAATAAATTTATTTATAATTAAAATGTTTTATTATAGATTCTGTGGAGAGACTTATTAATCTTTCATATGATAACACCCCCCCCCCCCTCGCCTTTCCTCACCATTTGTTTCGGAGACACGTGTATCTATCATCGTGCTGTTTTACATTGAGGTTTGGAAGAAGATTGTGGTGTGGTGGTCGGGAAACCAACCATTGGAAGCAATTACGTTACGTATAGATAGGTACGTCATGCTTTCCAGTCAGATGTATACAGGAACTTCCTGAAATGCCTACTATTAAATGTTTCTTTACTTTCCACAGTTCAAAAGAGTATGAGTTCTTTTCGGAAAGTTAAAAAACATTACGGGAGTATATGACTCAGGCCATGAATAGACCTACCCATGTTATGCCTGTCAAGCTAATGTATCGACTGATATAACAATGTCAATATAATCAGAGGATTACTAATTGGACTCGTACTTAACCCATCATTGAACTTCCTCCCTTGTTTATTTTATTCTATTTTACATTGTTTCAGTTTATAAACATGATCATTAATGATACATTACCCGCGGCTACAATACACCTACAACTATCAACATCACTCTCTATATATCTCATGTTACTGTATATTGTACTCTCTGTTTGCTATGACGGGTATATCAATCCCATACAACAAACGGTCATTCCATCTAAAACTGATTTGTCAATATAATCATTTCTTTTGGTTACAATAAACAGTACGAAAAACACAGTAAATATCGGTCAATAACTACAATACGATTAGATTGAGTTTAAAGAATCGACCTTCAAGTTGTAATCGCAACAAAACTAGTGGGTTAATGAATGAAAATACAAGGGTTACAAAACTATCTGGTGCACAACCCACAAAATACCCCTCTTTACCCACAGCATGCCTATGGTTGAAGCCAGTTATCTCCCGTAATCGTTGTATGTACCATGGCCAAAATCAATGTTCGAAGGCCAGTCTCATAATGGTAAAAAAAGATCATAACATTTGTATTTTGATAAATCTTTAAATTCGAATACATCTGTAGAGAACACTAAGTAGCCGACAAAGACATATTCTACATACACTGATATATACATTAGACATAATTATATAGAAAAATGTCCACACTGATGACAAGTTAATGATAGACAATTATTTTATCAGTTTATACAATAGGCTTTCTATCTTTCTGTTCTGTCTCTATATGACCTTCATCATACTAATTATAGCCAGAGTGTTTTCTGCCGTTGAACGATATACACTTCTCTTCTCATAACTGGTTTCAAGCCCAGTTGATGATTCAAACTAGTCTAAAATCGTAGAAACAAGCTATATTCATAGACGTACTGGAGGTTTTGAAACTGGGGGTGCGGGAGAGATTTGTGCCCGAATCTCGGACTCTGCCCGAATTCTACTGCCCGGTGATCAAATCCGAAACCTCCATGAATCCTAAAGACTATGTCGAGAATTTTGCCCGAATTTGATAGAGCCGAAAATTTTTTTTTAGGGGGGGGGGGGTCGGCCACCCTGCTCCCCCACCCTGCTCCCCCTCCCTGCTCCCCCTCCCGTACGCCTATGCCTATATTCTTTATGCTGTAACCTACGCTGTAAGAAGCAGGATGATGCAACGAAAGAATGACCTTGGTTTGCTTTCAAGAAAACAGAAGTTTGCTTGAGATCTAATCCCGTAGCCTCTTCTGTAACAAGAAATGCATGCGATCAAGGTAACGGTTTTGAAAATAGAACATTGTTACTCGACAGAGAATCTCGAATTTAAACTACCGTACTCCAGTTTTTCTGTAAAACAGATAGTTAATTTCCTTGAAAATTTATTACGATGAGCATCTGTTAGCATTTTGTTTTATCCATAAGGAAAGGTTGCTTTTTTTTATAGAAAGTAGCTTCAGGGCCTAACATTGCACTCGTTTCAAGAAATTCTACTGCTCCAAAATGATATTTATAGTATATAATAAATGTTATACACAAAATGTTTAAAGGTACCCTCATACCTTAGCTATCACCAGTTGCGTATGGTTGCAAACACAAATGATTACTATACAACAGAGTTATGAGTTGCGTTCGGAATTTGTATGTTTTCATACCCACTATCGATCGTTATGGTATGAAGACACCTTAACGCTTTGCAATCCTTGCGCTCATCAATCTACACTCGAAGTTTTTCGCCTTGACTTACGGTGACCTTATTCCCCAAACTATTCTAGAAAGATCCTGATCAAATAGACATCATTATTATTAAATTATAATCAAATTCGTACCTCGAATAATAACCTATTTCTTGCTGTTTGTTTAGTGAATTAGATTATCATTAGGTTCTATTATTAGACTAGGGATAAGAAATTCACGATGTAAACAAATACTGGATGATTTCTGTGTAAATAAAATAGCGGAAACACGGAGATAAATGGTACCCATTATTGATATTTGCCGGAGGATTTATCAGCCCCTCGATATTTCATTACAAAGTTTACTGACTAAAAGGTTTTGTTATAATTGGACATCGGGGTTCTATATTAATGTTAATATATCCACATGGGAAGTATTACGACGATTCGTGGCATATCGCTAGAACATGGTAGCCAAGATAAGCTTACACTTGACGAATAAGATGTTATTTGGTACCCATGTCCATAAGATCACTTTTTGAGATTACAATATACAATTCCACCATTATTGCCTTGATTCATATTCAGGCCATAGAGCTACATATAGGAACCCAATATGTAATCGTCCTCATTACAAAAAGTATATTATATACTTGAACTGTACAGGCCAAACCCTTTGCGGCGATTGAGATTGAGTTCTATGAACACAGCACTTTGTTGGATGGCATGAAATTTCATATTATGCTTGTCAATTTTGTTAAAATATGTAAAAACCCGAATCCTCCCTAAATTTTTATTTTTTTAATTTTTTTTATTTTTTTTATCATTCGTTCCAAAGCTTTTTCTCTCAGTATTCAGTATGTTGGTAGTCAAGGCGCTAGATTGAATTTTCTCAAACCCCCCTTTTGACAGCTGTATATCACAAACATTTTGATAATATAAAATATTTTTGGTGATGCTGGAGCTATAGTTAAATTAATGTTAAAGTCCTCCTCTTCTCCCATTCTTCTCCCATCAAATTTTTCAAAAAATGGTAATTGGTTGTTACCATAGAACAGGAGTCCAAGTCATCATAACAACGCACTCGGATAAATAGGCTACTCAACTCCATAGAAGTGTGTGTCCTGATATATAAAGGTTACAATAATCGAATTAGAATTATATTAAGCCAGAGAGGAAAAGTAAATTGAGCAGACTTTGTCTGAAGATTCCCGCCTATTAATCTTACTTCGAAAGGTTTTTGGCTTTAAGCCGAGACGACATCTGACAATTTGTTATTGTCCGTGTCCCTTGGTGACAGAATCGCTTCCAAGTTCAGACAAATGTAACATTATATTTGTTAGATATAGATTGACAGCCATTCGGACATACGCCATAGATTTAGAGGAACGAACCGGTGATTACACGGAAAGGTTTGTCCTTTAGGATTAATCCTATGATATGACCTAAAGCTTAAATAAGTATTACCTGTTTGTTCACATGGTAGGGGTGAACTTATAAATCCTTATGACAATTCACCTCTTTAGGCGTAGGTGTCGTGTATGGAATGGCTTATAAATTATATCATCTGTGCAGCGAATGGGCTGCCTCTTTATTGTGCAGCTCTTGAAAATGAAATAGTTACTGGAGATTTAATTAGTAAGTTATCGCTCAGCGGAATTATTATGGAAATAACATAAATACAAATTATTTTAGTGTTCCAGTCATCTATTATTGACCAATTACTAAATTCAATTTTAAATTCGTCGCTCCAATCAGTTAACTGTATTTCGTGAATACGGCCCCAGAGCGCTTACATTGGGAAGTACAATCAGAGAGTGCAAAAGTTGTCCGCAAGATTAACATGTCATTAACAAATCCAAGCTAAATATGCTACATAAACTGTAGGTACTTTTATGCTTATATGGTTTCCGAGAGCGTTTGTTGTCATGATAATCCAGTTTTTGTACGACTCTGCGTTTTCTCCGCCAATTTTAAAGCATTCCTTATGACCTCACTCTACGGGCTCTCTTCAATTCAATCTTCAATGGTATATTTTAATTAAGAACATTAAAAGGAAACCGTTAAAATTGATAACCCTATCATATCAACCGGATGCTAACTTCATAAGTATCAGGACTTCTATAAAGCTTCCAATGATACTATATAATTTGTCAATTAATGCTATACAGTCCCTTAATGGACTATAATGATACACAGTCATGTACAGTATCATCTTTATATACAGTATAATGTATACCTAGTTTCATAGATAGTTTCAGCTCCAACACATGCTCAATGACTATTTGGATATTGTTTGTCTCTGGGTTTGTATATATCCAATAAAAATACAAATTGTCATTGTTTGTATACTCGAAAACCTGAAATGGAATTTGGATGAATGAATTTAACCCTCCTTTGTGAGGTGTTATTATTAGTAACTTTCTGGTGAGTATTCAATTTTCAGTTTAGAAACATACAGCACCAGTGTGTTAATCTGACAGCATGGCTGCATTCTTTGATAATATATATATTGAAATAAACAAAAGTATAACAATTTGTATAGTATTCTATAATGCCTTTTTGACAATTTGGGCACAAGATAGCTACATATATCTTTAGGTCTTTTGGGCAGCTAATAACACACACGCAAACCGTTTATTAATATTTTTCGTTGCCATATTATTCAGAAAATCACGAAAATTATGAAAACCATTAATCTCATGAACACTGTCACGTGATTTCCAGAAAAAAAGCCTTTCAATGCCTTTGTGCAGAACGTCAGTAAACATAGGTTTTGAAATCCTGTCTCCCTTCCTTTGGGGGTTTTTGCGTGCCCATAATAAACTAAGTTTTGGTCTAGATTTGAAATTTGATGTGTGAAATTGCATTTTCTTTCAGAATTTCTGAGATAATGAGAAATTTAATTGGTGGAAGGTTATTTCTAGAAAATAGTGCTTTTGGTCAGTGACAGTCAAGCGGTTGTTGATTAAATGTACTGGTTTACAATACAATTTGACAAGTTCAAAATTTTCATGGTTATACTATATTGAAATTTGTACAGAAACCAAGTATTGGCAAGGCTTTCATATGCCATATTGGAAAGTTTTCAACGAGATTTCTGGAAAAAGTTATAGGAGGGTGAATTTTGTAATTTAACATGGAAACAGATAGCAAATGAATTGGTGGACTGGGTCCATTAGGTTCACAAAATATTGCGGCATGCACTGAATAACAGTGTACTTTGAATTAGAAAGGGACTACTGACTTTAAGGAAGACACTAATTAGGACGAATTATTTAAGTCTACAATTTTCAAATTGCCCGGACGAGTTGTTGAAGATATTTGCATGAATAGTTGTAGGCTTCACGCTGTATATGGTAAAGCTGGAAAAAGGACTGCTTTGCACTTGAACAGAGGAAATCATTTCTAAAGAATTATCTCACACCACCTGTCACAGAAAACAGCAAACAAACTAACAGGCGAACATACTTTTTTTTTTATACAGAGAGATGTAGATTGATTGGATGAAGGGAGGTAATACAATTTTCTTAATTTAATTTGTATATTCAATCGTCAGCCTGCAAATAATTATTTGAATTAATTCAATCTCTTGTGAATCTCATTGAAAGCATAGGTCCCTCTTATGATGCAATCAAATAAAATGGAGTTTACTGTTTTACGAGAGTCGCCATCAAATGTCCTCAGGCATTTGCACAAGCGTATTCTTTTTGGATTAACAACTATGGAGGGATCTTTTACTCACATAGCACAGAAATAAATGGCGTTATACGTCCATCTTTGTGCATATAATATACGGGGCCTGTTTTTTTCAACCTACTCTAAGTTTGTATCTCAATGGACTGGGTGCCTCTTATAGCACATTGTTGATAAGCGGTGAGAGTTACCAGGCAATGGGATTGGCTTCATATTCAAAGTGCTATATTTCGATTTATATGATGATTAAGAAAACTGTGGTGAGCAGAATATCAGATCAAATAATGGTTTTTTCAGGTAAGGTGCTTTCAATTGTGTTTTCTTCCATACATGTCAATTTACTCATACCAATTCAAACCATTGGATTGCTCGTTTGCTCGTTGCGTAAGGTTGCGAATAAGAATAGGTTTGAAGATTCGAATGCAACTTCCATATAACTGAGTTGTGGCTTGCGTTCGGAATTTATGACCGTAACCATGTACAACTTGGAATCGCTAGATTTTGAGGACATTTTTACATTGCAACACAAGATCCTTATATCTGACCATTGGTACAAAAGAGGACATTGTTTTAAGTTTCAAATGATTTATGAAAAATTCGCGATAAAATTAGGTTATTTATCGATTTTTAAACGATAAAGAGATGACGATCCTGTTTTTTACTGTTTATTTTTATATACAAAATGCTTATTTGTCTCTTTTATTCCAATAAATTTAAATGATCATGGTAATTTGTGTGTGTTATTAGCATGATTAATGTGTACATCTGTTACACAATTAAAACTTGTTATACCCATGTTTTAATACAATACAATCATTCATAATCATTATAGCATCGCGATGGCTTCCAAAATGACATATTTCCTCTTGCCATCAGATTCGGATTCCGATGTAAGTAGAACAATTATTATTCTTATCAAACTGGAAAACTGACGGTTATCATTTTCTATTAGTATTCTCTTTAAGAATCAGGATCTAATCAGAATTGATTATGGATCTCACTGAACGTTTTTCAAGTCAGCAGTTTCGACCTGCACTATTTGGAAAAGGAGTTGAAAATGATAAATGCGTATGTATATCACATCTATATCGGCAATGAACCTAAGACCTTCCGGTAAGAGAGTCACAACACTCAACCCCATGTTTCCTCTTTATAGTCCTTTTTGACAGTCGACACTCTGCTCTTTGGCACATAAAACATCTTTCGTTCTCGTCAACTGGATACCATAGAATAACAACTGTGACCGACTTAAGTTCGGCAAGGACAAGGCAGAGGTTTCATCAGAGGATGACTCTATGGCGAAGTTGGCCTTCACTAAACTTTCTACGATATATAAGTTTATATAAAGTTAATATTTGTAAGATGTTTTAGGCTATCCCATGTGAATGGTTTATCAATAAAAAAATATCAGTTAAATATTCCAGTATATCAACACTGGGAGAGTATATTGTACTGTTCAACATGCTGTATTAACAACGGCGAGAGTATTATTACTTCATAATCAAATTATGCAAATTATTGCGGTGAGTTTAATTGCCAAGATCATAAAAAGATTCCTGGAAGCAAAACAAATTATACACATAATAACTCAATCATTTTACGGTTGAATATAAGACGAGGGGTAATAGAAACTGACAGGAAGATGATCATATTTATTTGTATAATTATTGTTCTGTTATAACATTGGTTAGTCCATGGTAAAGTAATGACTCTTCGTGGTAATATTGTGATTTAGGTTCTAAGGTGAAAAAAAAACCCCAAAAAACGAAAAATTTGCTCGATTATACAGAATGCACGATATAATTACAAGTACCGCTTACAAACAAACTTATTTGTTGTCCCTAGTTCCTGGTGTCTTGAAACTAAATTTAAAAAGGTTACGTATCCATGGAACGGCATGAGGTATGGTGCATTACATAAACCATGCTGAGACAAAATAGCCTAATGACCATCTAACAATAGTAGGCATCATTTTGTGTCCTATCCAAAGAGCAGGTTTGCGGGTTTTTCAGACTTATATTCCCACATTTTTTTTATTGACTAGTCATATATATATCAACTTTTGCACCCATTAGTGCAATTGTTCCTTTCCCAATAACATATTCCAGTCGATGGAGACCGCTTGGAAGGTTCTAGACAAGATGTGCTTTCGACCTTGAGAACACTTCACTGAAAATTAAGTTCAGTAATTCTTTTATAAATTAGTGTCTGACGGCAGGTGCTTTGTTTTGTATGACAACGGTTTTGTTCACGATACAATACGTCTTTTTGATTAAAAACGATACAATATCTAAATTCTACTAGAGTAAAAATATGTTTGAATCTCGTGATAAGTAAGGAAAGCATTTTGAAATGACTTCTCCGACAAGTTGGAGCTAAACTGTTCTCCTGAGTGATTAATTATGTTAGCTTTATAACAGGAATCGTCTTAAGAGACAAAAACCACGGAATAAGAACAATAATGAATATCTTGACACAGAAGAAACAAATGGAATACAGCTGTCGCAGTGAACAGAGAAAAATAAAGAATTGATCCGATAGGCTTGGAAAATAGACAGTACAGTTTCGGGCCCAGCACAGATCCCGGGGGAACACCAAAAGTTAAATGACTTTTATCGGATCTCGAAGTTCCAATGACGAAACTCTGGGATCTTCCAGTGAGATAAGATTCGAACCATTGAAGGGCATTGCGCTCGATACCGTAAGAATATGATAGCCGTTTGAAAAAAATATCATGGTCAATCACATCAAATGCAGCCGATAAATCCAAAAGTACAAGTACTACAGGTGATTGTTTATTCTAGACTATAAACACATGTTTTTCTAGTCTGCAGACACATACTGTTCAAGTTAACAGGTATACACAGTGCTAGTCTATAGACACACACTGTTCTAGTCTATAGACATATACTATTCTAATCTACAGACATATTCTGTTCTAATCTTCAGAGACATACTGTTCAAATTTACAGAGACATACTGTTCTAATCTACAGAGATATACTATTCTAATGTATATTGATCTAGCCACAGAAACACACTGTTTCAGTCTACAGACAGATACTTTTCTTCCTAATGCAATAATTTCCGTTTCACAGAATAAGAAACAAAGTGTTCTAATCTACGACCACAATGTTCTAATCTGTAGGCAAACGTTTTCTAGTCTACATACACCCACTGTTCCATTCTAAATACATATACTGTTCTAGTCTATAAACACATACTGTTCTAGTCTGCAGATACATACTGTTCTAGTTTACAGGTACACACAGTTCTAGTCTATAGACACACACTGTTCTAGTCTATAGACATATACTGTTCTAATCTACAGACATATACTGTTCTAATCTTCAGAGACATACTGTTCAAATTTACAAAGACATACTATTCTAGTCTATATTGATCTAGCCACAGAAACACACTGTTTCAGTCTACAGACAGATACTGTTCTTCCTAATGCAATAATTTCCGTTTCACAAAATAAGAAACAAAGTGTTCTAATCTACGACCACAATGTTCTAATCTATAGGCAAACGTTTTCTAGTCTACATACACTCACTGTTCCATTCTACAGACACATACTGTTCTAGTCTGCAGGCCCCCACTGTACTTATCTACAGACACGGACTGTTCTAGTCTACAGGCACACTCTGTTCTAGTCTACAGGCACATTGTTCTAGTCTGCAGACAAATATTGTTCTAGTCTGCAGGCACCTACTGTTCTAATCTATAGACACACTGTTCTATTCTACAGAAACACACTGTACTTATCTAGAGACACAGACTGTTCTATTCACAGGCAGCCACTGTTCTAGTCTACAGACACATACTTTTCTATTCTATAGAAACACACTGTACTTATCTAGACACGGACTGTTCTATTCACAGGGACTCACTGTTTCATTCTACAGACACATACTGTTCTAGTCTGCAGGCCCCCACTGTACTTATCTACAGACACGGACTGTTCTAGTCTTAGTTTTAGACCTACTTTTCTTAGAATCATTAATTTTACTATCATTATTAGGTAACGGTAAACTATTACTTTGTAAAAGTAAATTCCTATGTAATACCCTAGTACGACCTTTTCCATTTTCCTGTCTTACTTCATAAACTGGTGAATCCTTTAATCTATGTACAACAACAAATATTTCTGACTCCCAATGAGATCTTAACTTTCCTGGTCCACCCTTCTCAAGTAAATTCCTGACCAATACCCTATCACCTATTTCTAAAACAGAACTAACTCTCTTATCAAAAATTTCTTTTACCCTTCTCAGCAGACTTCTGTTGGTTCCTTGAAGCAATATCATAAGCCTCTTGCATCTGAGATTTCCAGTTATCAACAAACTGTCTGTAAGAAACATTATTCTGGTCTGGTAGTTGATCATTAAACATTAAATCTATGGGTATTCTAGGATGTCTACCGAAAACTAAAAAAAATGGTGAATAACCAGTAGAATCATTGGTACAACAATTATATGCATGAACTAACTTATCAAGATGTGTTTTCCAATTACCCTTTTGGTCTCTTGGAAAGGTTTTAAGCATTCCAAGAAGTGTTCTGTTAAATCTTTCAGAAGTACCATTACCCATTGGATGATAAGGTGTGGTTCTTGAATGTGAAACTCCACTTAATTTCTGTAATTGATGAAAGATCTGGTTTTCAAATTCTTTGCCTTGATCGTGGTGTAAACGTTGAGGGAATCCAAATTTATAACAGGAATCGTCTTAAGAGACAAAAACCACGGAATAAGAACAATAATGAATATCTTGACACAGAAGAAACAAATGGAATACAGCTGTCGCAGTGAACAGAGAAAAATAAAGAATTGATCAGAAATAGAGTTGGTAACCACTTAGAAATTTTAAACACCACACGCACTAGCGACACATGTTGTGCAAAGTCTCATACTAAAGTTATAGGCTAATACCTCTTATGGAAATATTAAACATTTATAATTGTATTTATATGTAAACGTATTCTATTGACTGGTTTAATGGTAAACTTCAGTGGTTGAATAGGTTATTCAGGAAATATGGTGACGTTTGAACTATAAGGTATATTCGATTGGACAAGCCACGGTGAGTAGATTGAAATTTATTGACTTTTTTGAGTGAAAAAAAGGGATGAAGTCTATAAAACGTAAATTAGAATATTTTCCATTAGAGGATGTTTCATTGCAGGTATTATTAGTTTACTTCAATTTCAGTATATTGATTCAAATGTTTGAATTGTTGTGCATATGATTTGATTGTTAGAAACGAACTAAACGGTTTTTAAACTGTTGAAAATAGATGATTACATTATTGTTCGCTTGTAACAATCAATGTCGTTTAGTATTTGTAACAGGGTAAAAGGAACAACAATTTTCAGCAATAAAAGTCAAGATTTTTTGAATCAAATGTTTGATAAACGATTTTTTTTTTAATTTTTTTTTATCAAATTTAAAGTGAAGTGAAGTTATATTTTACATTTGACTGTATTTACACTAAGTTTTAAGCTAGTACTTTATAAGTATTAGATGCAAAGAATGCCACTTTATATAGAAGAAACAATGTGTTCTAATCTACAACACGTTCTAACCAGTACACAAAAGATTTCTGCGGACATAATATATATTATACTGATCTAATCTACATATACAGACTGTTCTAGTCGACAAAGACATATACTCTTATCTACATATACTGTGTGTTCATGTCTACAGACACACACACTCTTCCTGTCTATGACAAACACTGATCTAATCTACAGACACAAACTGTTTTAGTCTACAGACACAAACTGTTTTAGTCTACAGACACAGACTGTTTTAGTCTACAGGCACACACTGTTCTAATCTATAGACACACACTATTATAATAATAATAATAACTATAAAACATTTGTATAGCACCTTATATAAAACAGTTACTCTAAGGCGCTTAACAATAATACATGAAATATATAGAAATAAAATCCACAGAACAAATACATAGATATTATAAAAATAAAATGTGAGTAAAAGAAAAATGGGCTAAAATAAATATCAAATTAAGATTATCACAAACATATATGCTTAAAAAGTTTCTAAGAAAAGGCAATGCGATAAAAGTGAGTTTTTAACTGGGATTTAAAACACTGTATAGATTTACATTCTTTTAAAACGTCCGGTAAATTGTTCCACAAGTGGGCAGCTGCCCAATCAAACTGTCATCTGCCATATGTTATTGTGCGGACTCTTGGAATGACCAGCTTAGGAGTTACATTTGATCGGAGGGATCGTGTAGGGACATTAACACGAACAAGTTCCTTAATGTACTCTGGACCGACTCCCTGCATAGCATTACACACGAAAACCAGAATTTTAAATTGTGGTCTGTATTGGACAGGCAACCAATGCAAATCTGCAAGTATTGGTGTTATATGGTCACGTCGATTAGTGCGAACTATAAGGCGTGCAGCAGTGTTTTGAACTTTCTGCAAGCGATTTACAGTTCCTTTGTTGATACCATAAAGTAAGCTGTTACCATAATCCATTCTGGAAGTAATCAGGGAATTCACCAGGGTCTTGCACGCTGGTGTTGTAATATAACGGCGAATGCGACCGATGTTACATATGTGATAGTGGCAGGATTTCACAATTTATGATACTTGGCGTTCATGTGTAAGATGTTTGTCAAAATAGACTCCAAGGTTTTTTACACATAGAACACTACTGATGACAGAGTTTCCTATTTAAGTTTTAGGTCAGGTATAGAACTCGCCAAGTGTTTAGGAGAAAAAACTATTAATTCTGTCTTGTCTTCATTCAGTTTAAGCATGTTGCGGGTCATCCACGAGCTGATGTCAGAAAGAAAAAGTTCTTGTTTTTAAAAATAGTTCGACCAGCTGTCTTGAGGCTTGATAACCATATAAACCTGTGTGTAATCTGCATAACAGTGGAAAGTCACACTATGGAGGCGACATGTTTCTCCGATAGGCTTGGAAAATAGACAGTACAGTTTCGGGCCCAGCACAGATCCCGGGGGAACACCAAAAGTTAAATGACTTTTATCGGATCTCGAAGTTCCAATGACGAAACTCTGGGATCTTCCAGTGAGATAAGATTCGAACCATTCGAACCATACTGTTCAAGTTAACAGGTACACACAGTGCTTGTCTATAGACACACACTGTTCTAGTCTATAGACATATACTATTCTAATCTACAGACATATACTGTTCTAATCTTCAGAGACATACTGTTCAAATTTACAGAGACATACTGTTCTAATCTACAGAGACATACTATTCTAATCTATATTGATCTAGCCACAGAAACACACTGTTTCAGTCTACAGACAGATACTGTTCTTCCTAATGCAATAATTTCCGTTTCACAGAATAAGAAACAAAGTGTTCTAATTTACGACCACAATATTCTAATCTGTGGGCAAACGTTTTCTAGTCTACATACACTCACTGTTCCATTCTACAGACACATACTGTTCTAGTCTGCAGGCCCCCCCTGTACTTATCTACAGACACGGACTGTTCTAGTCTACAGGCACACTCTGTTCTAGTCTACAGGCACATTGTTCTAGTCTGCAGACAAATATTGTTCTAGTCTGCAGGCACCTACTGTTCTAATCTATAGACATACTGTTCTATTCTACAGAAACACTTACTTATCCAGAGACACGGACTGTTCTATTCACAGGCAGCCACTGTTCTATTCTACAGACACATACTTTCCTTTTCTATAGAAACACACTGTACTTATCTAGAGACACTGACTGTTCTATTCTACAGGCACCTACTGTTCTAGTCTACAGACACATACTTTCCTATTCTATAGAAAAACACTGTACTTATCAAGAGACACTGACTATTCTATTCTACAGGCACTCACTGTTCTATTCTACAACCACATACTTTCCTTTTCTATAGAAACACATTGTACTTATCTAGAGACACTGACTGTTCTATTCTACAGATACACACTGTTCTATTCTACAGAAACACACTGTTATGGTCTACAGACACAAGCTGTTCTAGTCGACACACACGTACTGTTCTTGTTAAACATCCTGTTCTAATCAACAGAGACATACTGTTTTAATCTACAGACACATACTTTTTTAGAATAAAGACATATACTGTTCTATTCTATAGACATATACTGTTCTATTTTATAGACATAAACTCTTCTAATCTACAGACACATACTATTCTAGTCTACAGACACACACTGTCTGGTCTACAACCATATTCTGTTTTAATCTATAGATATATACTGTTCTAATCTACAGACATATCCTGGTTTAATCTATAGACATATACTCTTTTAATCTATAGATATATACTGTTCTAATCTACAGACATATCCTGGTCTAATCTACAGAGACAAACTTTTCAAGTCTACAGACATATACTGTTCTAATCTATAGACATATTCTGTTCTAATCCACAGACACATACTATTCTAGTATGACAATTCAGCGGCTGTTTCCATAAATATGTTACCGAAAAAAACCCGAAACAGATCGTTTCTCTGATTGAATCATTAAAATGCCAAAGAAAAGGACTGAATATGAAAGACTAAACTGAAAACTTATTGATGTAGTGAAGGCTGCATATTAGTTTTATAGTTCAGGTCACAGCTTGTGATTCAGGTCATATTTTTATCTCGGCATTTCAGGAACTTAAGTATTTATTCTTCTAATCTATTTTCTGTACACAAAATTTGCAAGACAAACACCTGTCGTACCATAAACTGAGGTGCCTATATTCACCTTCTGGGCATGTAGACATAGCAATGCAGACCATATGCGAGATGAGGGGTTACGCGAACGTAGTTATTTCAATTATACATCGTAAGTGCTGATTCTTTAATTTTAATTTTACAGGTCGCAAACATTCCAACAGTTTGCCTATATTTGCTGAATTTATACTGTAAAAATTGTCATTTTATTACGAGGATACTTATTACGCTTCGTTTTCATTTATACTTCATTGATATGTAAATAGTGTTTTATTAGAAAAGTTATTTATTGGAATAGCTGCATCTTTTCGCATCACCATTACACATCAGTAGAAGGTGGATTGAAAACACAATGACTAAGGCTTTAAAAAGACTACAAGAATTAAAAAAACTAAAAACTGTTGATCATATGAACAGATGTTACGGTGTGGCCCTTGTTTTTACATTAACAATTTAGGCCTATTAAAAATGTATTACTAACAATGTATAACATTCCGACGAATATAAAGGCGATCATGGACAAAACTTGTATTTTCATCAGCAAAGAGATCTGTATCACAGTTTTCAACATGAAATATAAAGATTAAATCTAAAAGCGGTTCATGTGACATTCCGAAACTTGGATCTAAGTAAAATGGAATGGAATCAATACAAATATTATTTTAGTAATTTGAGATCAATGATATTGAACACCGCCCCGTTCAAATTCCAATTATCAATAGCTTGAAGCCAAGTATCACATATCCTAATATTTTAAATTGGAATCTAAATCCGGATTGTTGATTATAGAAAAAAAAAATGATTTATTGAAATAATCTGTTATGTGAACAGTGATACGACTTTCAAATTTTGATATTGTGGGCAGATATCGTGTTCTTCTTTATTTTTTACTCGAATAATATATAATAAATACACAGATGGTAAAAGCGTTTTAAAATATTTCTTAACTTCTAATTCGAAGATTGTTTGAGAATGATCCGAACATGAATCTGTATGAATCAAACAAACCCACGGAATGGTTGAATGTTTTTCCAACTCGTGATTTGGTGAACTAAGCTCATTATGTTTACATCGACTGTGACAATGTAATCTGAAACAAGACATACGATTTAAAAACAGTGGATTGATATTTACATTACAAATGTTTATTACTAACAATCATCTAATACAACAGGTAATATCCTAATTTAAGATTTAGCGAAATATTAAGGCAGAATCGATTAGCTCGTATTCATACAAATGCTCATGCTCATACAAATATGGAGGCTAGAGTTTTCATCTGATTGTGATGAAAAAAGGGATAGGTATATGCCTTTGCATATTATGTTTATTAGGCTTAATTATAAAGGGGACTCAAGACAAAATCGACTTATTATCAACAACACTAAAACTAAGTGTTATCGCTTTTTTTTTCATTTGCTAACAATTCCAACTAAATGTTTTGACACACTCTTCTAAACACGCTACTACCTTTCGTTATGAAATACTCCTAACCTATAATTGATATACTTCCTCTTATAAAAAATTCATATGTTTCACATTCATTCATCTTTCGCTAATATGTTGTTTTGGATTTTGAACATTCGTTACGCGGTTTGACTAATTAGCATTTAATTTAATTTTTGGATTTAAAGGGAATCTTATCGTATCTTGAGTTTTGACATGGTCTCGAAGAAGTATGACGAAAGGGATGTAGTTTGGACACAATGCGATCCAGCTGTCACGATTTCGTCATTGAAATTTCTTAATTGAGCTATGTATAAGTTGAGCTGAGGACATGTATATTAGAATATTGAATAATTAAAATGATTAGTCAGTCGTGAATGATGTGAGTGATCTCACAGGCCTGGACAGGGGTAAAATCAATAAGATGTATTGTTGTTTGGAAGGTCACAGATAACTTATTGTCTTAATAAACTTAAGTACGTATTAACGAGCATGTGGGCTGTAGACTTGTGATGAAAGGAAACTGTAGGAGAAGTGTAGATCTATTTTTACTGGCAGTAATGGATGAACTTCTTGATATCTTGTAATAAATCAGAGATACGAAGTAGGTGTCATTTCTTAGCATTTCTTTTGATTTTTTATTGCAGGTTTAAACGCATCCATAATTTCATTTAGACCTAGGCCTACCAGAAATATAGTTTCCATATTGTCACATCCATTATTTGTTTTAGGGCTTCAATTGTTCTCTTTTGTGAATTAGATTCTTGATGAATGGTTTATTAGACGACCAAAAACTAAAATCAATTAGTAATTCCTTGTGATTGAAGGGTTAAGATAAATATTTCTTGTGTTCAAAATGTAACATAGCGTCATTTGCTTACTTACATCGAACTTAATGTTGGTCGGGGGTTTTATCTTAATCGGCGTCAGGTCATGTTTCCTGAGACCTGTTTCATAAAATTTTAACAAAGATACAATCAAAGTTTTAAGGAATAAAGTAATCTGATTGGTTAACACAATTTTAGTGATTGACCAATGTGACCATTGGAACACTAAAATCATCCTAAGTTAGGTTTTCATTAAACAGGCTCCTGGTTAGTCCAGTGGATTCATCTAAAAGTGGAAGGGGATAATCTGGAAGATATGAAAACCAAGATGTTAAGCCAAGGACCAGCAGTAAGAAATGACCCTTGTGAATTCAAATTGTTATCCTTTTAATATATTTCTTTTCATGTTTCGAATTATAATTGTAGGAGCAGGAGATGTCACAGAATGAAAGTACAAACCAAACAATTCCACTGGTGCCAGACCGTCTCGTTCGAAGGACCAAGCAGTATCACACAATGGATGTACCTCAACCAGGATCTCTAAAAGCAGCTGCCAATGCCAGTAAAGTCTTTAAAAACCTTGGAACCCGGCTAGATCAACGTAAGAAGCTGATATTAAGACGGAGGTGGTTGGTGGATCTGGAATTTGTCATGGGAATGACAGGAATCGCTTTAATGATTCTGGAGAATGAATTGTATTATCTGAACCAGTTTGAAAAATCTTCGGCACTTTCCTTAATTTTAAAGACATTTACCTCAATCACAACTGGCGTGTTACTTATAGCTATCTGTATATACTATCATACTGGTATGGAAATCCGTATGTTAGACGGCGGTGTAGACGATCCTCTTGCAGTGACTCCCTTTTCGTCATTTGTGGGATGGATACTTGAACTCCTTGTTTGTGCCGTTCATCCATTCCCCGGAAATGTGGAACTGACCTTTACCTCTCCGACTGGCCATACACGTCTTGCTAGTATCGACGGTATATTGTCCGTAATGATGATGTTGAGGCTGTATCTCGTGGGAAAATTCGCTGTCGTTCACAGCCGCCTTCTTACAGATCCCTCTACCCAAAGTATCGGTGCATTGAGTAGGGTTAAAATTAACCTGTATTTTGTATTTAAATCAGCCATGTCTGAGAGTCCAGGAACTCTGATTGTAACTGTCATGTTAGCCATGTACACTGTGAGTTGTTGGTCCATGAGAACGTGTGAAATGTATTACACTAAAACGGAAGAAAGTCAGGGATTCTCTCAATCAATGTGGTTATCGGCTATCACATTCTTAACCGTAGGTTATGGTGATGTTACTCCGCGAACCCACTGTGGACGCTATATAGCCATTATGACTGGTTTGTGTGGTTTGGCTTCTACTGCTTTGTTGGTTGCCGTTATAGCTAAACGCTTGGAGCAAACTAGATCGGAAAGATATGTTTTCAACTTTTTATCACGAATTCATTTAGAAAGTCAGCACAAAAACGCTGCAGCAGACGTTGTAAAATGTTCACTTCGTTTATGGCTCTTACGGCGTCATGAAAGTAAGTCCATGATGAAGTACAGTTATTATCGATGGAAATTACGCCAAGCAGTACGAGAGATGCGATCTGCCCGAGCGACCTTGGCGGACAAAGAGGAGTCTACAGTCGGATTAATAGAACTATCACACATGATCTCACGTATTTCAAATACTCTGGATAAATCAATACAAAATCAGGAAAAACTCGAACTCAAGTTGGAAAATCTAGAAAAATATCTTCAGAAAGAATGAGATCTTCTATCTTATTACCGCTGTGATATTCGTATGTGGGACTTAAAAGTTAAGGTGTCAGGATAGAGCTGAACAGTTATATAAAAATAAAAAATATTTTATCGTCTTCATCATTAAATATGCAATTATTCTAATGATATGCTAATGATGTTGATAGCTGAAAGGTTAAAGAACAATATTCAGGACGGGAAATATCAATTGATGAATTGTTAATTAACATGGTTAATGTGTTGACTGTTAATAGTGTTATGGTTTGTTGTATATTAATTACATCAGTAGATTTATTAAGGAATTTGTTTTATACTTTCCAGAGTGTTAGTTACTTCCCTTAGAATGTTAGACACCATTATAAGCCTTGTGAACTGATTAAAAGAGTATACACAACTGTTTAGAAGGTCATTGTTCTAGGTTAGTATGATATTTGGATAAGTGGAGGGTCAAAGATAAGATAAAAATAGTAAAACTATTATGTTTATCCGAACACGATGTTGAAGGGCTAACCTACTTCTATGATCTAAGGCGGAGAACTCAGTGTACACTATAGGGAATATTTCAAGGGTTAGGTCCTTCCCAGAATAGGCTTACGCCACTATCCTGGCAAGCAAAAATTCCTCATTGCTCACTGCATGGCGTTGCGTCTTCTTTAGCCCAGGTGAAAAATTAAGACGTAAATCTTCTATCATATCAGTTTGCCCTCATTCACACACTTCCCAATTTTCATTTAGCCGAGCGGTGATGTTTCTACGTGGGGTATTGGGTTCTTAAGTGTTCGGTGCTAGGGACTCCTCTATACAGTTCTGTGGCCTCTGCTAAATGCCCTTGTCTTATGATGAATAGAAACAAACCATTAAATATTTTGGGATTCCAACTTTGCAATTCTTGTCAAATATTCCACACACCTTATCTGCAGGAACGTATTTTAAGGCCAATGCTCTTGATCTGTATGATATTAGGATTAGCCAGGGTCAAAGATAAAAGATAAGATAAATTATTTAAAATTTGATGTGTTAATTGTCAAAGGGATTCACATAGCCTAGTTAATTGTCAAAGGGATTCACCTAGAATAGTTAATTGTCAAAGGGATTCACCTAGAATAGTTAATTGTCAAAGGGATTCACCTAGAATAGTTAATTGTCAAAGGGATTCACCTAGCCTACTTCTGTGGCCTACGAGGACGGAAAACTCTACTCAGTGTACAATATAGGGAATATTTCAAGGGTACTGAAGCTTAGTTCCAACCCATAAAAGGCTAGCGCCGCAGTCCTGACAAGCAAAAACTCTTCATTGTTCACTGCATGGCGTTGCGCGTCTTCACTAGCCCATTAGGTGAAAATTTAGGACGTAATCCTCCATTCATTTCATTTTGCTCAATTTTTAATTGGCCCGGCACTGACGTTTTTACGGGTGGCTATATTCTTGTGTGTTCGGTGCTGTGAGCTCCTCTTTATAATTATGTGGCGTCTACTCGACTCTTGCACTATGATTAGTCAAAACGCTCAGTTAAATATATATGGACTACATCTTTGTCAAATTTTTCTACCTAATAAAGGTCAATGATCTTGGTCAGTATGATATTTGGATTAGTGTAAAAGATGTTAATGTTAAGATAAAACGTCAAAATTTTCCATTGTATCTCCTTGGCCTATATCCTTTTCTTCTTTTCTATGAATTTCTTCGGATTGCTACAATAGGTCGTGGTTGAATGATTTTTTTCTGTAGAAGATATTGTTAACAGATAGAGATGATATGAATTTTAAAAAATGTAGATTACTGAAACAGAGAACTCGTACAAACTACATAATGTGTATTAAGTATAAAATGGTCCTACAAAGAAGAATTAACTTTGCGTTTGATGACCCAGTATGGGAAAGATTGGGGAATAACTATTTTTGAAGCTCCGTGCATTACTTTGGGGACGTAAGACGACTTTCAATATAAAAATGAATTTAAACAGGGGACTGCATTTAATGATTTTTAATTGATTAGCCCAAAATGTCATCTAATGAAATCTATAAACCTTTTTTCAAAGATACAATCAAGACTTTAAGGGAAAAGAAGGTTTGTATTGGTTAATAAAAGTTTCAATTGGTAGTGGAATTTTCCAATCTGAATTTGAAACATGTATGTAAAAGGAAAGTTTTTGTAAAGGGAGGCATGCATTATCTAGTATATAAAGGGTTTGGATTAGAAAAAGGGCATGATATGAATAGGTATTAAAGGTTTTTTTGTAAAGATCAATTTCATATTGCCAAGTTTGATATGTAAAATTTGCTATAGAGGGAAAAATTTGTATGTGGAAGGTTTGGATATTTGAAGGATGGGGTGTTTTGTATTGGGAAAATGGAAGGTATTGTACAAACTAAATAAGAAAGGAAACTTTATATTTTTAAATGGAAAATTTTTTTTTTGGGGAAAGGGGGGAATTTTCAATTTTTTTTGTAAAAGGGAAGGTTTTTTTTTTTTTTTTTTTAAAAGTAGCCTTAACAATACCCTTTGTATAACAAAACGCATGGAAAATTTGACACGAAACAGGCCAACATAATTTGATTTTGATATGGCATTAATAAATGTTAGCGAGATCACGATACTATTAAAGGACCATGGAAATTACCGTATGGCAAATCGTAGCACAAATAGATAAAACAAAAAATGATAAGGATAATATAAAAATAAAATGAACATTTTCTATAAAACTCTTAAAATATAAAATACGGCCGGTACATCTTTAAGGTAGTGTGGTTCTTCAATTTTTTCGACTATTTCCCATTTCTTTTGGTCAACTAGTTCTTGAATTCTTGGCAACAGCCGCCCTTTATATTCTTTGCATGTTTCTAAACTTTTTGTGGATATACTCATTACAATGAAACCACCTGGAAAATAAAAATGAAATGAAGTTTTATATTTTCTGCACTGGAAATAAAAGAAACTGCTTGAAGCATTTGAGATTACTCTTAGGTAATAATAATGTAAGGTACCCAGATTTGCAACCCTCCCTTACCAAGGACAGAAGAGAACAATAATAAAAAGACATGCAACACCTGTATACAAAGTAAAGAAACACAGAACTTGAATCAGCAAAGTCTAGTGCAGTCCGCATATTATTTGTTTCTTAGACAATACTAAATGTGCATATAAAATAATATGAATTAAAAGATGATTTATGATTTGTCATGATCAACTTGATAAGGTAGACACTCAAAAATGTGTACTGAGTATAACATGGTCCCAAAGTTATTTCTTTTGGGAATGAGATATTGAAAGTCGAGACAAAATCTTTACAGAAAAAATTCGAATTTAATGCACAAAATCTGCTTCGTATTCTAGAAAGTTGCTGAAATAATGTTTTATATTTCATGAGTGGATTTTGAAAATAAACACTCACCGGGTTTGACAACTCTTATCATCTCTATAAATGATGTAAGTGGAAGACATCCTTCAAAAAATGCACCGACACATGTTAAAGCATCATAAGTATCTGAAAGATTTTTAAAAAGTTTCAAAAGCCAAGCCCTTAAGGTATTCATGTCATATTAATATTTAAGATAAGACACGTTCTTCCATATTCACCACTTCGGCACAAACTTTAGATAAATTTACTAGGTCAACAAAATGAAATATTGATTATATTTTGCCTAGTCGTTTCAAGATAGCGAAAATTGGTAAAAATCGCTGTATAGAAAAGGGGGAAAAAGCTGAAAAAGTATTTTTTACAAGGATAAGAACATGGGATCCTTTGACTGACTTTGATCTTTCCCGGGTTATCCGTACCCATTTACAGTTTGGTCGACTTGAATTAAATATAAATGAAGATGCCTTATTCAAGAAATATAGCTCCATGGTCTCCATTACGAACAACCCTAAGAGCGCCACGTGTAATCGAAACACACAGAATGGTTCTACTTACTGACAGGTATATCTAAAGGTTTGTCTGTGATATAATCCAGGAAATATTTTTCATAAGCACCAGTCTTGGCAGCAATATCCTTGGCATTTCCACTAGGATCTAACCAATGGACATGCGTAAAACCAGCTCTCTTCAACTACAATGTTAAAATGCCCTTTATACCAAGAATTAAGGATAGATCTACTACCTCAAACATGTAACAATCATCTAAATGATAAAGTAATATTTAAGTCATTAATGGAAAACGATGATGTCAATATTGGTAAATTTGTTTTGAGAGGCACTAGGATTAGATTGAAGTACTCGAAAAATTTATAACTTGTAAAATATTATTGTGACTTGTCTATAAACTATATACTTAATTAAAGTTAGAAATTTGTGTAAATATGATACTACTAAATTATTTTACATTCTATCAAATATTTTACTATCTGTTTAATTTATTTATGTATTTATTTTTTCTTTTGTAAATCATTTGCATTCATATTGTATTGTGTACTGTGGGCTAGAGGCCTTTAATACCGAATAAACATTATTATTATAGGGTTACATGAAAAATCTAACATTGAAAAGACATAATACAAGAGGTTGTCCCATTTTGTAATCTGTAATTTGCGTCTAAACCTGAACAATAACCACTCATGGATTAAATTAAATCTGATCCCAGCTTGTTTGAACCAAAACTGTTTTGGAGATATTTCAGCTTCTTGGACTTGCGTTGCTTCGGTTGTTTATATGACCAATTTAGTGTTGAAAACAAAAAAGAGCCAATGCGTGTTCCAATTACCATTGTGGAATACGAGATCTCTCTTACCTCGACTCCGGATAATCCTGATCCAGCAGCAACATCCAAAACCTTGTACTGGTCTCGTGGCTCTTTTAAAAACCTAGCTAGATGATCTGCAGTTAATTGTGGTCCTCTATATTGTAACCCTAAGACATCCTGAAGATAAATGGGAGATATGTTGGTTTTATATGCAAATTAACCTTTTAAGTGTGCTGCTGTACACAAACAGAGTGCGCTCAATAAAAGGAAGGGCTGATTTTACCGTGAGACTAATGGGACTATGGTTATTTCCAGTAGAATTGAAATTCGTTCTTAAAGCGCTGGATCGTACTGGGAATTCAGTGTGTAGTGGGCTAAAATGTTGGGGTCCTCAAAGGATTTTCGACAGTAAATGAATGCAAAACAAAACAATTTAAATATTGAAGGACAAGTTAAAATAAAAATACCTTTTCATATGGACCGCTTCCTCCTTCACCATACCACTGATCAAATAGGGCTGTGGTCTCTTTGCTGTTCAACTGAGATCTGTATTTCTGTGCTTCCCACAAGTCATGGGAGTCGCCATTTCGCTTTAAATTAAAAGCTTCAAAGACCTTCTTGGCCTCTTCTGGACTCAGTCGAGTGTGATCTCTAGTATTATCTTCTGACATGTTGATATTTACTAGAATATTATTTGAATCAAAATGTTAATGCAAGGATTTTCTTTTTTTCTAACCTGATAGAATCTTGATCGATTGTATTACGAATGTCATTACAATGCGTTTTTAAGAAAAATGTTATTTATTATCCTGTAATATTTTAGAGATTTATGTTGGTTTGCTTTTAACTTGCATAAATAAATGAAATCGTGAGTATATAAAGAGGGATTTTTAGTGGGAATATCGAAATTCGACACATAAACATTAAACAGACTTGTCTCTTTGGTGTTTATTCAATTTTACATAATAGCTAAGGGTTCACTGACACAAATGGTATTAGCTTGCGACATAAGTAACCGGAGAGATACCCCATTTTCACCATAACGTGTCGAAAACAAATTTAAAATATGTAGACCGTGATAATAGGTTTTTGGTCTAATTTTCACGACTTCAAGGTTGACAAGATATTGCTGAGATGAAATTTCCAACACTGTCATCATGCACACGTGGGACACATATTAAGAAAAGATAAAGTCGTATTAGCACTTGCTTTACAGATTTAACATTTTACCCCTGGTATAGTAAACACATCGGGTACTCAAAAAGAAAGAAAAAACTCACTTACCTTATTATAGTGGGACCCTTTTGCAGTCAAATGATCACAGTTCAATGACGGTTGGGACATCGTGCCTTATATATTTATATCTTAACAAGATAAGACGATAGTAACTGATTGGACAATCAAGGGTACAGTGTTATCTTTATCCGCTTGTTGAGATATACTCGCATTTGCTTACTGTGTGAATTGTTCTAGGCCACAAATGTAAAAATGAAAATGAAATGAATGGAGTTTTACGTCCTACTCTTCTGCACCTTATGGGCTAATGAAGACGGGCAACGTCAATGAGGGAAATTTTGCCAATTAGCCTACTCTTTTTGCGATTTCCAACTGTCGAGGGATCTTTAACGTGCACAGCCTGTAGCACACGGGGCCTCGGTTTATTGTCCCATCCGAACGACTGGACGCTTTTTCCATGTCAGTCTCTCCGACCTGCATCACTGACAAGGGGAAACCTTTGCCGGGATCGAACCCTGGACCTTCAGGTTAGCGAGCAAGCGTCTAACCCACTGAGCCACCGCGGCTCTCAGGTCACAAATGTGGTTGTTGCTCGATATTGTTTTATGAAGAGTGCTCAAAATAATTCATGCTACAGAACTGACATTTGACGAGTGAAGCTAATCCACTATAAGTATTGCTCTATGCAAGATCTCAGAAAAGACTAACCTGAGCAATGTATTATTAGTAAGATTCTGGACACTAAAAATGTCTCTTACTGGCCTTGCTCACATTGTTGTAGAGTTTTAGGAATGGTGTGGGGTTTATTAATAGACAAAGGTTCTAATTATCAATATAATTTCTTTATGGTTAAATAATCATTGTTATTATCACAAGGCAATGATTGAAAATATATATTATTGTTAATTAATTAAATAATCTTCTGGTAAGTAAGGAAGCATCGTATTTCCAATACGGTATTTGACATTTCATGTATTACGAATGGGACGTATTAAGGACACGTTGATAAAGAAGGTGTCAGACAGCACCATATTATGGCAGTCTACGCGGTTCGGAACGGGCTCATATAATAACGTTTATGGAAGATACAATGGTCGTAATCAAGAAAGAAAGTTGGTGAAGCTACAGCATGTATATATTGAGGTTATGCATTTAATTTCTGAAGATATTACTAATGGGTTTGAATTTCATAAAATGCACCTGTAGTTATCCGCATTAATTTGATACGCTAAATCGCAAAAAAAAAAAGGTTTGGCATTGTCGTAAGACGCAACGAAAATGGGATAAAATTCCATCTGTAGGGATATGATTTCCCAGATTATAGGCGTATTATGGTGTTGAAATGTATCATTTTTTTTCACATGTGCGTTCAAGCTTGACAAAAAGTCCAAACCTCTCACACAAATAGGTCTTTAAATTTTCGATGTAAGAATATTTTATCAAAAATCTATTACTTCCTTATCCAGAACGTAAGACTTTTAAAACAAAGAAGATTGCCGGAATGTCTTCAACGTATTTTTCTACTTGTGTCCTTTCAACTAATTCCCATTGTTTGGCATCGATTATTTCTTGTATTTTGGGTTCCAGTTTTCCCTTATATTCCTTACAGGTTTCCAAACTTGACTCGGATATACTAATTACAATTAATCCTCCTGAAAATAAGAGAAACAATAAAATTTCAAAGTAAAAGGTTTAAAGCCATGGAAACCACAAAAGGCAAAAATAATAATATGGCATCCATTAGAAACGAATTCGTCTTGTTTGACTATGTTTTACTATTGAATGACAAGCAATTCAGTACTTCGCAAGTCTATGGACACCTTTTCCCAAATAAATAATTATCACTTCGCAAGCCTATCGCTATATTTGATTGCCTTTGTGGAAATAGGTACTCATTGTACAATCAGGAGAGCGCGTAAAATTTGAAATGCATGCGTTATATCTTTAATAATTAACTTAATATCGGTCTGTATTCTATATGATCGTTTATTATCCCCCATATTACGATCACTCACCCTTTTTCACTACTCTTATCATTTCAGTAAATGCTGCTAAAGGTATCAAACCTTCAAAGAAAGCTCCGACACATACCATTATATCATACGTATCTGAAAGAAACCATTATTTCGATCTTTTAATTCAGACAGGACATACTTGAAAGAACAATACTATATTTTGCTGGTATCACATACAGAATAAGGCCTTTGCGATTAGTAACGACATCAAACAGTTAGTTTAGTGGAACAATAGACGTTTGATTGAAATTGGTATTGTGCACATTGCTGCTTTGATGCTATCAATGTCACCGTTACACATACACATTTTATAAAACCACTTTACGATCCCTTTAAGTGTATACGGTTATGCAGCTTATTTGATTACATAACAATTCCGTTCTCTATTTCAGTAAATCTTTGGATACACATGCTAAAAATCTGAAATAAAGCAAAACTGGGCGCAACGCTAACCTTGGCCTGGTTCATTACATTTTAATTACCTGGTTGAACATCGAGAGGTTTTTCCGATAAGTAATCCACGATAAAACGAGTATATGCCCCTGTTTTCTTAGCAGCTTCCACTGACATCCCACTGGGGTCTAACCAATCTATCTGAGTAAAACCTTTATTTTTCAACTGAAAGTATCATAATAAAACATATACAAGCCACAGTTTGGACCGTTTTTACAGTTTTGTTCTCATATAGTTTTATTTGGGCCATGATGCTGCTTTTCGTAGACTGTGTCAAGTACCTCGACAATTTACCATCATTTCGTAGCTATTTTATTATTTCGAATTATTACTGTTATCATGGATTTGATCCAAGATATCTGACAAGCAAATATGGTTATGAATAGTATCTATAGGAAAATTTTTTTTCGAGTACAAGAAAGAGTACAAGACTAGAAACAAACGAGAACAACGCGTCATTAAAGTGATAATGTAATTGATTCACTTTACCATCTATTTTATCAATGTGAATACTTAACAAATAGATAACTGGCGAAATATTTAGTACAAAGGTTAATATAGTTCAACAACTAATTTACTCCTATTATGCAGGTCCATAAACGATACGGAGTTTAATAAACAACTGGGTTACATTTCAGCGTCCACTCTTATTTAGATTCTAACCTGATTACTGCAAACGAAATAATTTTACTTTTTAGTACACAAGACTTAATGTGATATGGACTATTATACCAATAAGAATCTCGAGGAAGTATTTTATTCACAAATAGACAATGGTTACGTTAGGCGTGTACAATTTCCCGGTTTATGGAATCATGAATAAAGGGATGAATTCTTATTTCTCTTGAATTCTTATTCAAGACCGATAATTGTTGCTTTCGCATTTGTTTTGCCTTTATATACTAACATACCTCTTTACCAGAAAGTCCGGACCCTGCACCAGCGTCTATTATTTTATATTGATCGCGATCGGAGGGTATAAGCCTGGATAACAGTTCTGCCGTCAATTGTGGTCCTCTATAACCAATCGTTACCATATCCTTCAAGAAAAATAATAAAATTCACCTTTCGAAGTAATCTACATGCAATAAACGTATGTGACCTCATTAACATATTACCAATATAACATAAATGGAGACTTATAATATGAATGAGTCTTTATCCAATTTTGTTGAATGCACTTTATAAGGCTTATTGTTGGTCTTTTAGGCGCAAGCAATTACTGATATACGATCTTGTCCCAAACCTTTCATGCAGTTATTCTCATTCGGACATTTAAAAGGGAGTACTACCTTATCATAAGACCCATCACCACCGACCCATTCGTCAAATATACCAGTAACTTGTTGACTGTTCAAACTGGCTCTGTATCTCTGCGATTCTTCAAGATTATGACCTTCGGCATGCGAAGATTGTTTAAATTCATTAAACACTTTCTTCCTTTCGTCCTCTGGAAGTCTGATGGATGCATCTCTTTTTTCTGTCATGATTTCTAAAGAATAATACGTATATTTAAACATTCAAGACATCACTTCATTTTCATGCACTGGCTGGCAATTTTTTTTTCTTTTCTTCTTTATTTTTATTTTTTTTTGAATGCATATGTATTTTGATGTCTGATCGTCTCATGCACATGTACTTGTCTATTCCTTGGCGGTAACGAATCGCAGAAACATATTAATAGATCTATTCATTTAATGAACATGTACTTATGTTTTTTTAAACAAATTGTACGTTGAAGTATTGTATATTCATTTTGTGGTCATGTACTTGATGTCCGGAACATAGATCTGTCCATTTAATGCACAATGTACTTGTGTATTTTTAGGCGAATTGTATATTGAAATATTGTGTATTTTCGCTTTTATTTAATCCAATGTATTGATCCATGGGCTGAATGTTAAATAAAGAGTTTATTATTATTATAAAACGTGTCCGAGAATGTAGAATATGAAAAAGGTACCGATCCACAGGCAGATAGGTATATCATTTAATTGTCCATTTGTTTTAAAACAGTCCCGCTGATGTGCCATGATTCAGAATTGAACTTGTTTCTATACAAAGTTTGGAACGAGCTTCTCATAATTTGGGAAGGGTTGCTTTCATACATGAATGGACCGTAACCTAATAATGATATACTGTACCTCGTTTATGATTTAGTGCAGAATGTAACTGACAAACCATGTAATGTCCACTTGACAAACTGTGTCGCAGCGGCTCCTTGTATTTCGCCTTTAGCCAGTGGATTTCAGATGGCCCGAGTATATGAGAGCTTAGTTTTCATTTCAAAATTGACCATCTCAAGCCTTGGGGAGTAGATTGCATGACGCAATGGCTCATCCACTTACGGCATACGTTTTTCATGCAAGTGAAAAAAAAAACGAACATTTATCATGAAATTCCTACAGTGGAAACTAAACACGATGTATTAAAGAAATGTACTTACCAGTATATTGATCAACAACGTGGCTCACTGAGTGAATGTAGTTGAACACTTAATGAATAGAGATAATGAATAAATATTTTCAATGATACTTGTTCTAGCAGTATACCTTGATTAATAGCCAATGAGACTAGCTTTAAGCTTTTTTGTCCCAAAAATATCACGTGACGAAAGGTTCGTGCGAAATAATTGTTTTATTTGATAATTTTGTTGAAATTGTCTTGTCTAAATATAGAATGTCACGTGATGGAATTTTTTTTAAATAGGACAACACTAAAGTAAAAAACGATGACGGAGTACTTATAGGCTATTACTCAAAAGCCTTTCGTCAGCTGTTTGTAAATAAAGGCACAATAACGCCTTTATATACGAATAAATTTTGAAGGGTACCACATTTTCGACAATTCTCTATAATCTTATTCTAACATTTGGTCCCCTTTGTGTCCTTTGATCGATTTATGACAGATTTATATAAAAAATATATATCTTCATTTTTTGAATTTGAAATGCACCAATTTGTTAGCATATTTTCTAATTTGGTTACATTGTATTGTTATTTTAGTAACATTAATAATCGGAATAAGCTAAATAAGATATAATATATAGTTAATCAATTTCTCACCCAGTAAACTAATAGTAGTTAACCATTAACTGATGCAGACCAAACTATCAACTACTACATCTTCTGCAACATCAGCTCCTGCTTATATTAGACTTCACATGTTATCTACCAATAAACCGATCCACAGAAATTAGATCGATGGAATATCTTTACAAATGATGGCTTTTTGCTAACATTGATATATCTAAATACTAGACTAGTGTGAATGTAAATATGACGTTTATTAAAGTAGATCATCAGTTGATTCCACCGAACTAGCATAATAATGTTATAATAGGTAGTAGTAGTACTTTTAACCAGATTTGCAATGTAGACTGCTAGTAGTATAGTTCATATATATAGAAAGACCATAAATCATGAATTTAGTATGGTTTGTATTTAACCAATGGTAATAGAAGTGTAGGGGGAGCTGCTGAGATGAGATGGAAGGGAAGTGGGGACACATCTCCTGAATCTTAGAAATTTTATATTGATGAAGTAATCCTTGGAATTTGCTATATTTTCAGATTTTCATTTTAATAGCTGGGTAACCTAGATAAGACGCTTTAGTACTTTCTGCTGATAAAGAAGATTAAGTTTTATTTGATCGTTGCTGTTTTCTAATGGATTTCAAAAACAAGAGAGTCACTGCAGTTTTGGCCAATTTATTCCATCAATTATATTTGCGGCAATTTGTTTGTCCTACAATTTCGCTCTCAAAAGAAATAATATGTCCAAGCTTTTATAATATGCGTCGTATAATACATTCTGAGAGAAAATAGGTCACTGTCTTACTAAGATAAGTGGCATACGAAATTAAAGCTATCGTTTTCTTTTAAATACAGTAACATTAATTGAATCATCTTGATCCCTCGTATTTAATTCAACAAGGAACTAATTCTCCACTTCAAATTCAGGAAAATGGTTGTACTTGAGGACCTAAGGTGAAGAGTGACCTCCCACAACATTCGCGTCCACTGACTTGCTTTATTTGTATTTAAATATTTGTATTAAATAATATATAAATTGTTTTAAATAGTAGATTTATTAAAGTTTACAAACCAACACAGTTATATGATAAAATTAAAATATTTGACTTTGTTCAATAACATCATGATCGTTATCCCAGCTAAATTTGAGCACATTAAAACACAACACAGAAGCAAAGTTTCCAGATTGGCACAATTAACACGCAACGTTATTTAAATATTCTATATGTTCTATAGGAAATAAGCAATACCGATAGGCACATTATTCTACGAAATTATTAAAAGCAGATTGTGTACTTTACTTCAGTTCGTGTTGAATTGGACCGGACCTCAATACCTTCATTACAAAGAAGAAAGCCGGGACATTTCTGTAGTAATGGGGTTCGTGGGTCTTCTCTACCAATTCCCATTCTTTGGCTTCAATCAGTTCTTCAAGTCTTGGTAAGAATCTTCCTTTATATTCCTTACATGTATTCAAACTGGTTTCTGATATACTTAGAATAATGATTCCCCCTGAAATGTATAGAACAAATTTCGTAAAGCGAGTATCAAACCATTTCCAATTATAAATTCTAGTATAGTACAAATGTCCAACAAAACCCAATCAGAAAAAAATAAATATGGATTGGTCAAATTGGAAAAGAATAATGTCTATAGTTAGGACAAAAAATGTCATTCCAATGTGTGGCAAAACTGTCGGTACAGGCATGTAAGGAGCTGATAGCCGTTATCACTTGACAACGATGTAGTAAGATATTGTCTTACCTGGTTTGGTTATTCTGATCATTTCATTGAAACCACCAAGAGGGATCAACCCTTCAAAAAATGCGGCAACACAAGTCACAGCGTCATAGGTATCTGTAAGAAGACAATGTGTAGATGGTAAAACAAGGTTCAAGCGCCAGTAAACCCATATCAAGATCAACAGATTCTTCAGTATCATTGACTTTTGGATTTCTTTCACATACAATTATAGAAAGGTTAATTAATGAATTGTAATTGAAACATATTGTGACCTTGCTTTGAGTCTACTGACGAAATAACTGTACACAGTGTACTTTCCATATATTTTTTTTAAAAAACAAAAGGGGCTGAATATTTTCATTTTGAGTTGGTTGACCAGGACGTATCTCATATCTAAACGAAACTTTTGAAGGTAAGTTCCCGTGGCCGATTTAACATTACGTCATGATTTTAATATTTCCGGCATACATCTTGAATACCTTGAGCAAATGGAGGTACCCAGAATGTTTAGTGACTAGATTTTAGATTCCTTCTAAGGTCAGGATTAATATCATAGTTTTATATTTAACAGTGAATGCTATGTTCTAAGGTAGGGTTTAAGTTATGAAGAGAAAGCGATTTGTTTGATCTTAACAATGTTAATCTTGAAATAGTCATTAAACAGTTTGAAATACCATTCTAGGGATTTCTTGAAATATTTCTCTTACCCACAGAAGTTGAGTTGACCAGATTATAGATTGTTTGACATCAACTCCTTACACTGACCTAACACCAAAATAACTACTAGCACAGACAACAGGTCAAACAACTTTCTATTCATGAAACGACTGATTTAGAGCACAGTTCTGCCTTTGAATTGTAAAGTCTTGAATGTTCAAATACCCCCCCCCCCCCCAGGCAGAAATAATAATAATAATAACAAGTAGTTTGCTTCCAGGATAGTTCATTTGACCAGATTATAGATTCTAGATTCCTTAAGGACATCGTCAATGCCCAGTCTATCTTTACTCACTGAACTTACACCATTGTTAATAATATAAATCTTGAAATGGTCAAATAACTCTCTGGACGTTCCAAAAAAATAAAATGCTTTTCTCCAGAACAGTTCACTTGACCAGATTGTAGATTTTAACCCACAACAAACAAAAATAAAGGTACAGGATCTATTAAATACCCCAGAATACTTCTTTTTTTTCAGAAACCAAATTTTCGATTTTTTTCTTTATTTAATTTAATAGCACCATATACCTTTAATTTTTTTTCCAGGAATTTAGTTCCTCAAATCTTGAAATGGTCATGTAACCCTCTGGACTAAAGATAAAATATTGTTTCTCCATCCAAATGAGTTCATTTGACCAGATTATAGATGAACATAAATTCAGCACAAAATAATGCTTAAAGCAAGACTCCCATTTTTCTTTCGTTTGTTCTAAAATTTGTGTCCAATATTTTTTTTATGAAGCTGTAGATCGAATTAGTGAAAGATAGTGAGAGAATCTTCCTTTAAATTATAACAAAAGACTACTCGATGATCTTGAAATGGTCAAATAACTCGCTGGACGATTTCAACCTGTGTCGAGACTCACTGTAGGATGTTGGACGTTGGTAAGGATCCTTCCAAACATTATTTATGTTCAATCTTCAACCTAGTGAAGCTATGTAACACATTTATTGAGATGATCATTAAAATTAAGGGACTTAATGCCATATTCTATGGCATATTAAGGGTAATTAGTTGGGGAATTGAGGCTGAAATTGGAAAAAAGGATGTGCAGTCAAAATTGTGTAAGATTTTACTTCAAATGCCTAATTGAATTTTCAACTTCCTAACATCAGCAAGTCTTTCAACGCAACAATTTGGTAGCCTTAAAATGGCATGTACTATAATTACTGTAATATCAAATAAACGATATATCTAATGGATATTATATCTGCTTTTTTAATGTTCCAAATCCATTGTTTCTAGTCAGTTTTCTTTTTTTATTAGTCTATTTTATTCGATTTGAAATAATGATACTAGTGTAATCTCCCGTGGTAGGGATCGAAAGTGAAAACCATATCAGCTCGTGATCCGTTTTTTAAAAATCAACCAAGATTGAAACATACCTGGTTTGATATCCAGTGGTTTTTCTGATAGATAATCCACGATAAAACGTTCATAGACTTTTCGTTTCTTAGCAGGTTCCACCGAGAGTTCGCTTGGGTCTAACCAATCAATGTGACTGAAACCAACTTTCTTCAGCTGAAAAACAACATTTTCCCGTTTTTCGAATTCCTACTCAACTCTACGCCTAACATCATCAATAGATGTAAACAGTATCCATACCGTTTTGCTTCTTTTGCAGTTATAGAAATATTTTAAGTGACTTAATGTAATGAAAATAGCTCTCTAGCCCGTTTTGTTTTGACCTAACATATGACATCTAAAAAGAAAAAAATGACGTGGGTCGTTTTTCGTCTTACGTTAATAACAAAATATTACTATACAGGATTTAATATTGAAATTATGGTAGAAAACAAGATCTTTTGGGATCCCGTGATTTGGTCTGTTGAAGGTGTACGCTGTCGTTCAATGGATTATTTCCTGATTATTACTGCTTGAGTCAATTCGCGACTTTATATTACAGCGTCTGTCATATAGAAGACATGTCCGGTGTTAGGTAACTATTGGTCATAGTTTATTAATGTACATAAATTTAGATAGAAGTTACCTCTACACCGGATAAACCAGATCCAGCACCACAATCTATAATCCTATACTGATCTTTATTTCCAGGTAGATGTTTAGATAATAATTCAGCTGTTTGATAATGACCTTGATATCCAATACCTAACATATCCTAAAACAAAGAGCCAATATTTAAATTTTTGAAAGTTTGAAAACTTTACTAATGTGATCTTTGGATAGGGTAATAGCTAAAGTATCCTCTCCTTGAAAGTATCTGAACTCTCTTAGCTAACATAGCAAAATTTTAACTCATTGCACCTCAAGTATAATATGTTGAATTTATACGTACAGTGTGTATTTTTCCAACTAAATAAATGTATAATAGTATTATTATTTTTTAAATATTTTTGTTATTTGGCATATTTTAATTATTCAGTATATTTTCTCTGCATATTACAAATGTACCGTATTTGTGATACTACAAAAATATCTTGCGGTTTGATAATTAAGTTTATAAGATTCGAACGACCTATATCAGATGAAGACATGTGTAAATTGTGTTGAAATCGTCATTAGCTTTCTTATTAAAGAAGTGAGTTATACCGTAATAATGCCTTTGATGATTTTCTAGTTACCTTTTCGTAAGAACCATCACCGTTTTTTACCCATTCATCAAATATACCAATGACTTCAGCACTGTTCAGACTAGCTCGAAATTTCTGGCATTCCCAAATGTCGTGTTGATCGCCCTTCGACTTGGCATGGAATTGTTGAAATATTTTCCTTCTTTCATTTTCATCTAATCTCGTATTATCTCTGTTTCCAGACATTGTGAACTATAGGATTTGAATATAGGCCTAATGGTAATTCATTATATTAAGATCAAAATTTGTAATTTATGGTTGTAACATAAAAAATTTTAATTAATTAAATAATTTAAATTTTACATTCACCAATGATAAACTTGAATTTTCATTACACCAAGATTAAATGTTTACAATTTTCAGTTACTTATTTAAAAGTAAATTAAATACTTTTTGCTCTTTTCAATCCTGATTTTTGTTTAATTAAAAATTTATTCTAAATTAATTAAAATTAATAAAGCTATAAAAATATAAAAAATAAAACAGAATAATTTCAATGGATTATATAACATAGTATTACCTTGGCTTTATCTATTCTAAGATATATAAAAGTGCTTGTAAAATATGCTCTACATTTAGAATATTTATATTAATTTAGAGGTCATGTGATTCTCCTTAAAAAGTTTTAAAAATTTCCACACTTACACTTTTCACTTTGGACTAAGTTAATACCACTTCGATAAGATATGATTAAACTTCGGTTGAGCGATTGGAAAAAAATCTATTTGTATCAATTACTAATCAAAATTGTATTTTCAGATGCACATTAAATAGGTGGACGTATATTTGGTAGCCCATTGGTTTTTAATGAAACTGTCAGCACTAAAATTGATAAGACGGCGGTAAAGTTCGATTTTGAGGCTTTTTCGATAAACGGTTTTTGAGTTATTGCCCCTGCATATTTGTTGTAGACACAATAATAACTACAATTTTCAATTGAATTTTGTGAAAGTTGGTGTAAGCATTAAGAATTGAAAAGATTCTTTTTGAATTATTGCCCTTGATTAAGTAAATCAGGTCAAAATTTTATTGTAGGTGCAATAAAAGGTACAATTTACAATGGATTTTTATAAAACTTGGTGTGAGCATTTAAATTGATAAGACTGTAGTCAAGTTCGAATGTGACCATTTTTCGATGAACGGTTTATTGAGTTATTGCCCTTGACGAAGTAAAATCATGTCAAAATTTTATTGTGGGTGCTATAGAAGCTACGTATGTATGTTATTTTGCCTGGCAAGCTCCCTTTCAGTCTGTTTCAGATCTTACCAGTAATCACTAGTTTTTATCAGCAGTTCACTGCCCAAGGATGCAATGAACTCTGCTTTTATATATTTTTATATTTTAATGTTAAGCGCTTAGAGTAATTTTTATATAATGCGCTCTATCAATATTGTATTTATTATTTATTTATTATTAATGCATTTTTATTTCAGAGGGTCTCAAGATAATGTAAACCTGCAAAAGGTTCATTTTGCTGAATGGTTAGACAAAGTTTTCACGTTTGTCGTCAGTGAGAAGGGATAACACCGGTTGGTGATTCTAATGGATACTCTCGACCATTGTCCCCAAATAGATTTTGTAGCTAAAAAGATATAAATAGGTACACATGTGTCTTACTAAGTATTATAGAGTCTGTATAATCTTAAAAGTCCCGTGGCACAGATCAAGCATGGACTTACATGATATGTATACATGTAAACACATACCAAGTTTACCTAAATTATATAATTGTGTCACAAACTGATTCTATGACTAAGTTTCGATCCAGATTCGATTATTTTCGAGGAAATAGGCTAATGTACCTGTACTCGCAAAACTGCCAGATTGCATAATGCATGGCGCTTTCAAATGCCTTACCATGAGCGTGTACAATCTATTTCGGATGCCTTTTGCCACTTCTATGACGCTTGATTGGTTGTATTGGAGGGTCGATGAATATCAGAAAGATATATTTATTATGTAAACAACTAAATATTTCTATGACGCCTGAAATGGATTACACAATTTTCCCTGATTTTGGCTTCGAGCCATTAAAACGGTTGACGGTTTTATTTTGAAAGTAAGTAATTAATTTTTTTTCCCAAGAGAAGACACCCGTTTCAACATTAGAAATAACAATAGGTTTTGGACGCGTTAGAAACAGGCTGTATAGTTAGAATTAGCAAAAAGAGGAAACTAATGCCGTCGTTTTGGAAAGATTTCGGACTATTATTTTATTAGCATGCAGTATATTGGTATATCTAGCAAAACGCAACCCGGTCAATATCTTGTCGTGCTGCTGTCTTTAAAGTATCCATACTAAAAAGACTTTTGTGATCACGAGTCAAGAGTTGCTTGAAGCTAGAGTCGAACTGTCCTTGACAGTGGTCAAAGGGAAAGGGTTAAATATAAAAATTATATCAGGTATGTTATCAGGTAGTGTGATTTTCGATAATTAACGGAAAGTTTGGACTCATTGAGAAGTTATTAACTGATACTCATTGATGATGAGATCTTGTTATTGATAAATAATTATGTAAAGAGACTTGAAGGAGTTCAATGTCTGTCTAATTATCTCGACTTTCATTGATGACTTGAGTTTTTTTGTCAGACAAGTGCTGGTTGAAACTACTCAATTGAAAAGTAGTATCATCGTACCTCCAAAAATGCCGCTAATAGCTTGATAATAATATCTTGACCTTCGATCGCTTTCCACACGGCATATCAGTGAAATAATAAACTTTTTTTACAACCATTATCAATACGGACCACTTGTATCCATGTGGACCAGAAGGATGTTTTCGAAGTTTTGAATCTGCCTTTCTCGTTGTCAACATCTGTATCGGGATTATTATTTGCATACACATTATTGAAAATGAACCTCAGAAAAAAAAACCTTTAAGCGGTTTGAAATGGTCGGTTTAATATTTGAATTAATAGCAAATGAATGTTATGTTTACATTATCTATACCAATAGTTTCAGGAGTCGTAACACGGTCTTAAGATTATCTCTTGTTTGAATCTTTTCAGAACTTCAACGTGTATCATTTGTTTCAGGAGCCATAAAGCCGTCTTGGGATCAGCCCTTTGTTTCCATCCTCAGGGGCGTAGATCCCCCCCCCCCGTCAGAAATCCAGGAGGGGGATATCATGTGTCCCCCCGCCACAAATGGTTTGAGTAGAGTGTCTTTTGTAGGCGTAAAATAGGCACAATTTGGTATTCAAGAACATAAAAGTTCCGAAATTTTGCGCCTTCGGCGACGGGGGGACAGTTTGTTCGTTTTCTGCACTCACTCTTTAGAAGCGTCGTAGCGTCGTCACGAAGTCGGTCGCATTTTTCGTCAATCATGTCATGTGATCAGTAAAATTGACGGACCACCACAGAAATTAAAGTCGATAGTTTTAAAGGTATCGGTCGCCCAGCGCCCTGTCGGGCCTACCCCGCCCTGTGGAATACATCAGAGACGAACAGACAAGCGAATTTAATCGCACGGTCTTAAAAATAATCGCTGTCGACAGAAGGGCCTCATGCCGACCCCTTTTGAGTAATTCCTGGGTACGCTACTGCCCCCCCCCCCCCAACATTGAAAAAGCGATCTGCGACCCTGTCCATCCTCCATCTTTTTTAATCGTATATATGAAATTAAGGGAGTCGCAACAGCGTAAGGGGATGTTTTAGCTCTTTAGTTTTGATCAGTTTAAGCTAATTTCATTCACTATCGCCAAGCTAATGATACTTAATAATTTATTTAGAAGTCCCGTCAAGGTCACACTGGTATCAAATCACGGACAATTTACTAATGACATTTGCTTTAGATCTGGGTAACCGTGATTGTAAGGACATAGAATATACTTCGTAAACAAGTTGTTATGGAATAGAAGTGAAACTAGTTGAAAATTGATAGTAAAATTTCCACTGCCCGCTGATACCCCCATCACACCGGAGAGGCGTCCTTACTGCGCTGCTGCTGCGACGAAAAATGGTCCCAGAGCGTGGTAACGTCGCCATAAGCGTGGTATGAGCGTGGTTACGTCGCCAGACATCGTTCTGTGGTCGCCCTGGTCGCCAATGATCGCAGAGTCACGGCGTTTGTTCTGGACATGTTCAAAACAAACGCCAAGGTCCGGCGATCCGTCTTGGAACGCGTTGAGAACTCGGTGGGATCACAAAGGTCGTTATACAAACGCCATAACATCTCCATGAACGTAGTATAAGTGCATTACACGCGTGGTAAAGACGCTGCGAAAACGGTTACACTTGAAACGGCGACTCCAAGGTGTTCTCACCACGAACCTCGGGTTTCTGATACGACCCTACTTCGCGTTCTGAGACCCTATGGCGTAGTGAAAGCGCCGCGGGAATTCAAGTGAACGCCGTTAGATCTCAACAGAAACGCCATAAGCGTGTAAAAGTCGTGGCGGGTGCGTCGTGAGAACGCAGTATGATCGCATATGTCATGGTAAAATCGCGGCTGTTATAGATTTTGCTTTTTTTCGTAGTCTTTTTCTCGAGTTTTCGTCGCGTTTGTCCATTTTCTGGTCGCCGTAAGAACGTAGATGGTCGCGGTCCGGTGTGATGGGGGTATGATTGAAGGATAAATCAATTTGCCATATGTAAATGAAAAGACTACTAAGAATATACCCCATTACACTTGTCCCTCTGAAATATTAAGTCTAAGTCCAGTTGCAGCATCTAGTCGTAGATTTGTGAAGTTACATGAGTTTCATTCACTTATGAGCGCTTTTCTTATTCGCAAACAAAAATCAGTTGATCGCTAAGGTGTGGGGACCACTTTAAAGGTTGTATACACCAACATAGAATTAACTTAATAATTAAAAGATATGTTTTATTATATATTTGGTGTTTTTATGATCCAATTCCCATAATTTACTTCAAGATTACATTGTGACCGTTTGTTTGTGACAATATATTACAATATGTATCTACAACCATAACCCCGAATCTCCCTATGTTTATAGGACACAATCAAATGAACTGTACAGAAGATTGAATATGTTCCATACAAAATCTATGATAACTTCTTATATCACGCACTTGCAAGCGACATAGCTAACGTTGTGCGAAACCATCTCAATGATAATATAAGCTTATAGTTATACGTCAATGATAGAGCAGCAGCTTGGACTTCAAAATCTTTACCGTTGGCCACATTTACATTCGGCTGTAAAAATCGCAATGCGAAACTTTCCACAGTATTTGAGTTTTCACATACATTTCCTGCCTACAGAGATGATGTTTAAGATGAAAATAAATCACAAGTATATAACGGTAGCCGATATACTACTATTTAATAGCAGCGTATGAAGCTGAAAGCGTATGAGTCCACCCACGTATGTATAGATATTAATAGTCATTGTATAATTAGTTAGTTTTAACGACGAGTAGAATTCAAGATAATATCTAATTTATCGTCAATGGTTTTCACAGTATTTTCTAAACCATCTAGTCTACTTTTTATCTCCCTTTGTTCAGTTTGTATCGTTTCTGTTATTTCAAAAACGTCATTCACACTTTTGGAAACTTCAATAATACCTATTGACGTTTCGCCAATTATCGCTTTTCCATTCTTAGCAGCTCGCATTTCCCGTATAGCTTGTAACATCTTCCCATACACGTGTATTCTATATTTATCATCCTTGATCCCTCTCCGTTTTATTCTCCACAAAGATAGAACTTGTTTAATCACATTAGACGCAGCATGTTTCTGAGCGTTGTCCAGCTTCACTCGATTGACGAAAGTATGAACATATTTTTCAGATCGTGTTTGTTCAAGTTTTTGAGCAAGTACAGCTACAAGCAGAGCAGTTATACCAACACCCATCAGACCAGTTTCCACGGCAATAAAGCGACCACATTCGCTGTTTGGGGTTATATCACCATAGCCGATGGTAAGAAAGGTAATGGCTATTAACCACATAGCGTTAGTGAAGTCGCTATGTTCATGATCCGGGTGATAATAAACCTCACAAGTACGTAATGCCCAACTATTGATGACGAAGATCGCAAACATCAACGCGATTAACATGCTGCCTGGTCGTTCGGACATCAGAGCCTTAAAGACAAATCCTGTATTGATCTTGACTTTATTTAGAGCCCCCAGACTTTGTGTAGAGGTATCAGTTAGTAATCGACTGTGAATGACAACGAACTTTCCTACTAAATATAATCTTAACAACATCAGAACAGACAGGAAAGCGTCTATTGAGACTCTTTTGGGAGCATTTTTAGCAGCATATGGGAAGCTGATATCACCTGGTATTGGGTGAAACGCACAGATAATAACTTCTGTAGCGATTTTCACATAAGTCCACGAACTGAGTGCGAGTCTCCAGTCCTCCAAACTTCCATCTGTCATTCGGATTTGAATGCCGACAATGTGATATGATATAACACATATTATCAGAAAAAATGTTGAAATTGATATGAAGGATTTTAAAATCACAGACACGGGATCAGCTTTTGTAAATCCGGGAATATCTATATAACATTCGGTCTCTATTAACATCAATACTATACCCAACATAGCTAATGAGAACTCTATATTCACAATCATCCGACGTCGATTAAGTAATTTCTTTCTGTGGCTAAGTTTGTAGCTGATATTCTCAAACTTTTTTTTAGTTGGTGACATTGAACCGCTTGATGAATTACTAATACTATCTTCTTCCACGTATTTAGAGAACTTTCCATCTCGTCGACCAACCAGGGGAATACCAGGGTCCTCTATCACTGTACTTGGCATCGCTTTTGTCTGCAAAATAAAAAATAACCCAAATGTAAATCAATTGAACAGGAAATAGGGGATATGTGGGAAATTGCGTCAGTTGCTTAACTCAACCGTCGCTACATGTCAGTGATGTACAAATTAAAATAAATATTCGTAGGCAACTAGAACAAAACGTACACCGTACCCATGCTATTTTATAAATAACTATGTGGAAATAAACCAACCAACCAACCAACCAACCAAAAAGCTATTAGTTTTATTCAAGCATATATAATCTAGTTTTAGTATTAACACCTGTTAAATTTACTACATTTTTAAAACCAATTCAAACGTATCATTGGACAATTTGCTAATCGAATAGAATAATTTGATAGCGCTGTAGTAACACTCGTTCATAATGAGTAAGTTTGTAGGCTGCATGATTGTTTAGTATGAGGAGTAGAAAATCCGCCTTCACATATTATATAGTGTTAGAAATATTAAAATTGTTCTATATTGATGTATTGAGCACGTATATTATGGCTGTCCAAATAGTTTATGCTAACTACAAAACAACCCGAAATTCAATAATTTTATTATCCCCTGGTTTTTCGGTTAATTGCAAATTAGCAACTATTAAGTTAACTAAATCTACCGTCTTCATTAACCCATAAGAGTAGGACGTAAAACTCCATTCATTTCATTTCGTTAATTAAGTATTGCAAATATTCACTATTTTATCGATTGAAGTTAGCTTAATTTTAATCTACTTATACATTTCGTTTAGACGATCTGCAAACTAACTAAACATTTTATAATTTTTATAACGCTAGTAGCACGTGGTTAAGATCACACTCCCTTGACAACAATTAAATACTGCAATATCTATTCAGAGTGTAAATAAACTATTCATTCTTGTAAGAATGCACCACTGGTGTTTAAATACACATCTGACATCTGTGAGTTCCGACATCCGGCAATTCGACACATTTTAGGTAGTGAAATATTCGCGCCCTGTCGGATCTTTTAGTGTGATTTTTTTCAGTAGATTGCACCCTGTTGGCTAGCGTACTATATATTGTATCATAGCTTCTTAATAAAAAATCTGTGACCATGTTTTCAGTCAGACTTATTTATAAAGCCCAGAAAAAAAATTTGATCTCAAATACGCGACTCTTCTTTACGCGTGTTATGGTAAAACCCCATCCGTCCTCAACCAGTGCAGAAGGGTAAGACGTAAACCTCCGCGATTTCATTTCATTTCAACCAGGTCTATTTTAATATTTCTCCAAAGCAATCAAATAAATAGAAAGTAACAAAACAGTTGTTATAAAATATTATCCCAAAGGCAAGGGCGAAACAGTGGAGAAAATAATTATGGAAATAGGAAATCTGGAGCCAATCTGAAGATCTGACAGCCAGTAACTGAACATAACTGTATTTCTTCTTCATATTCCACCTAGTTTTAATATAAATGAATTTCCTTTAGAAGGTAAATAAAACAATAATAATTATTGCATCACTGTTTTGATAATTACCTGTGGCCGACCATCCATTATTGATGAATACCGCTATACTCCACAATATCTAGAATACAAATGTCAATTGAGAATGTTTTCAACAAAATTGTGAAATATCTCAGAACAGATGTTTAACTAGAATATAAATATGTGATAGAAAGTGATCAATAATATATATTTAATCCGTTTTTTACTTATTTTTAAACCGGTAGTAATACAATGAATATAATACCTAGTCTACAGATTCCTTTATCCTGAGTCAACAACGGTAGAAAATCAATTTCTTTGGAGAAAAACAGATGTCTTATATTGAAAAACAAAAATTAAATTAACATACCAACAACTCATTTACATATCCATCAAACAATAAGACAATCATTAATATATGGAGAAATGTAGGCTATAGTATTTATATGTAAATGGTTTGAGAAGACAATTGCCTTCATCCTATCATACTATAGAATACATCCTTCAACAGAAACACAGAACGTACACTGTATTAATATCTTAAAATAAGACAATCATTAATATATGGAGAAATGTATGTAAATGGTTTGAGAAGCTTTGGTTAAGACATATTAAGACAATTGGCTTCATCCTATCATATTATAAATAATGAACACAGTTTTCATGGTATACTACTCCTCAATTTAATACAATAATACACAACGTTTCAAATATTACATTGTCGTCATCAGGTGAACAAGACTAAAAACAAAAAGAGTAAGGCCTATATATAACAAGTGCAACACAATAATATAAGCAGCGATTATATTATAGAAAACATACATCCTTTCTACAGAAACACAGAACGTACACTGTAATATCTGAAGAAATAAAAATCAGCATTCACAAACCCTTTATAGAAGGGTATCATGTATACTGAATTTGCATTTTAGTTCTAAATAATGACATGCAAACATCCTTTATAGAAATCTGTAACTTTTGAGTATTAGTATAGACCTCCTTGACAGAAACTACATTCTATACCTGTATATATAATTTCATATACACTTTTAATATTTAAATAAATATATATTGATATTTACATGAACATTGTTTTGATTGACATTGCTATGCTGTACAAGAAAATTAATTTAGAATGCACTAGTTAAGATACCTATTGGCTGATCTGACCTCAATACCATCTTATACCATTCAATAATAATATGAAGATCTATTGACAACTTTTTCTTTCTTTCCTGCGGCGTACGAAGAAAGGGTATAAAAGGTAAAATATATAACCATATCAAGCGCCATTGCAACATCCGGGTGACATAAAGGGTTCTTTCTAAATTCTTTCAGAAGAGTTCTACTAACAAGCGTGCCGAGAACCTTTACCGTTTACACTACACAAACGAAACCGTTCTCGGTACGCATGATTTCGTGTAATGTATAAATGGGCACATTTTATTGCAGCCTGGTCTGGACCTAGAACGGAACGCTTTATCGCGGCCTTGTGTAAAAGGGGTTATTCTCTATTCTGTCGACTAAATGTTATTGTCAACCACACTCTGTCGACCAGTCGTTTTTGTCAACCACATTCTGTCGACCAAACATTATTGCCAACCAACTTCTATAAAACTTGAAACATGTTCCACTATATCCAAGATGCATATTTTAATTAAATATCAGAAACCATGCAACACATGATATATTTTATTATTATATTTTGTTACTGACAATTTTTAATTGTCAAATATCATAAATATAAGTACAGAAGTTACCAATAATCGTTGCTCCATAAAGCGTTATAACCTGTTAACATACTTTAGAAAGTAAAATAGGTTAGATATATTTTCAGAATGTGCTCTACAATGTTATTTTTGCTGAATCACGTATTAAATGTATAAAAAGAAATACTTAGTTATGCTGAAAAGTTATTCATCATATTAAAAATTGAGTAATAAATTATTTTCTACATATAATTTTCTTATTGAACACCAGGTTGTGTTTTTCATTTACTCCAGCTGTATTAATTTTAATAATCATCTTATCATAAATATTGCTATGGAAGAAAAGAAGTTCAATCAGAAAAGTTAGCTTGCCAGGCAAGGTAATATACGCCCACTGGCAGCATTGATTATGAAGATAAAATGAAATATTCAACCTTCAATCATATACATGTACTTCTTTTCTAAGGTGATAAATGTACAATAGTCCTAAGTTTCATTAAAATCTGTCAAGAATTATATCTATTAACAAGGCAATAACTCATCAAATATTTTTTCAACAGGGTTCATTTTTGGGAGATAATTAACAATTTTAGCAAGTTTTGTCAAAATCGGTCAAGAATTGTGACTTGTAGAGTGTTTACAAGCCAAAAATTAAACGCTTTTCCATAACAAGGGCAATAACTGATACTAAATTATTTGCGATTTAACTGATTTTCAATAGTGTTCATCCTTACGTGATAACAAATACTCATGTCAAGTTTCTTTCAAATCAGTCAAGAATTGTGACTTGGAGAGTGTTTACAAGGCAAAAATTGAACTCATTTTAAAGAACAAGGGCAATAATTCATATAAAATATATTTCTTTATTTTTGATTTTAAATAGGGTTCATCCTTGGGTGATATTAAACAATTTCAGCAAGTTTTGTCAAAATCTGTCAAGAATTGTGCCTTGTAGAGTGTTTACAAGCCAAAAATTGAACAAGTTTTCAATAACAAGGACAAAAACTGATACTCAATTATTTTTGATTTAACTGCTTTTGAATAGGATTCATCCTAGGGTGACAACAAATACTCAAGCCAAGTTTCATCAAAATCCATTAAGAATTGTTCTTTCAGGAGTGTTTACAAGAACAAGGGTTAATAACTCATACTAAATATTTTTTGATTACGCTGATTTTAAATAGGGTTCATCCTTGAGTTATAACACACTCTCACACTAAGTTTCATCAAAATCCGTCAAGAATTGCACATTGTATAGTGTTTACGAGCCATTCAAGAACAAGGGCAAGAACTGATTTCGCTGGGTTTTTTTTTTGCGTGATCATAAACACTTATGTTAAGTTTCATCAAAATCCGTTAAGAATTGCGCCTTCTAAAGTGTTTACGAGCAATTGTGGAACGACCGACGGACGGACTGGCGTACATTTCATGTGGGCGTATTAAAATCTGAATCTGGCATTCCGGACTCACTTAAATCGGCTAGTGCAATAGACGTATACAATATTTATCATTCAATACTGTCCAACTACTGTCAAACCAAATCTTACCACTGAGAAATACATGAGAATTTCTTCCTTTAACGAAGTCAAAGAAATAGGCGATTATCAAAAGTATTTATCGTTAATGTCACCGAGATCATCAACTATAATATTGGCCCTGAAGTAATATGCAAATTCGGATTACCTTCTGGTATTATAGTAGCACTAACCGAAGAACCTTAAGACGTGGTGTTCTGAAAATTTCAAGAAATAAAACATAACGATAAAACCATAGTCAAGAATCTGAAAGTTTACCTTCTTCAACGCTACTCCACAATAACTGTTGAAAGTATTAAATAGTCTATGTATAATAGCAAGGGAATTGATGAAATTTCTCTGTAATATGACAATCAATAGAAGACCTGGTCCAAATTCTCGTCAACCGCTGTCTAGGGAGGACAATCTTCTGTTAAAATACCAGATTATAATAGACAATGATTGAAAGAGAGTGAAAGAACTACCACGACAGTTTCAGTAAAATCTTTGGTGTAAAGATGACTGAATCAATACAAATTTTAATGTTGAAATGAAACCAAGTTCAAAGCTGGTATGATGGTATATACAAGAAAATCTTGAAAAAATTAAATCATAAGATCAACTCCTTAAGCAGCTGAAATTGATTTATATACTTTATTCTGTTAAAGTCTGGATAATATGGCTAGTTAGAACGAACATAATAATTTTAAGTTCAATACGTCAACTATTGCAATAACAAATTTACCACATACATGGATTTCTTACCTATACGAATAACAGAAATCGATTATAAAAGTATTTTCCGTTAATCACGAGCTCATCAACTATAAATTGGTAGTATATATGCAAAAACTTCGTATTATGTAGCTCTAATCCATAAGCGTTTTCTAAATTTCTGTAAATATAAACGATAACGATAACTCTAGTACATGTGAAAGTTTACAGTCGTTCCTTACTCCACTACTGTTGAAGTATTAAATGTTATGTTATTAGCGTTGATTTGACCAACGCTTTCTATGTTTGACAATCAAACGAAATGGAATTTCGTACGATGGCTAGCACTTTATCTGTTAAATTCCAGATTATATATGTTTGTAAAGGTATGTGGCTTTTTAAAATCTTTGGTGTAAAGTGACTTGAGATGCAATACATTAATGTTGAACTAACCAGTTCAATATGGTATATACGATCAAATCATAAGCCGTAGGAGCGAAAGTGATTCTAATCCCTTTTATTCTGTTAACAATACTTTATCTAAAATATGTTATGTTGGCAAAACCATTTAATTTATTTTGAAGCAATGAGGCAGCTATCATCAACAAAATTTAAAGTACATTTCGATTTTTACTTAATATGAATTATTACATTGTGCACCTCAATGATTATTATGTAAAAATGTATTTTTTGTTTAATAACAACGAGCCTCATGCAATTACTATTTCTAATTCGGTATATATTTCATGATAAACAAAAACTATTATCAGTATTAATGTATTGTTTTTTCTTTCTTAATTCATATTTTCTTTTTTATCTCAATATTTTTTCTCTTTGGTACTCTGAATTACGATAAGGTCGATTATATACGAGTACAAAAGAAAGAGGCGAGATCGTGTTTTTACTGACAGTGTGAAGTTAGTTTGTTATTCGTTATTCGTTATTTTTAACGAGCAAACTACACGTCTTATTCGTTATTCGTTTTTGACGAATAACGAAAAACGAATAATGTGACACTTTATAGATGTAGTCCCTTTAATCTAGCTACAATTTATTTGATATATTGTATTATTGTTTCCCCTGTAAAAGGGGATGAGAGTGTGTCTTTGATTATAAATGCTGACTTTGCATGCATGTTTGAAGTGGACAGCTTGCATCGAGCTACGCCAGCCAATAGCCAGAATGTTTGGCATCCAGGGTTCAAGTTCAGGTATAGGTGAGCCTGTCAAGTCTGAGCCGGGAGTCAGAACAGATGAGGATCCGCCGCCACCAATCCCCGATATCTCTCTCTCACTACCTTTTAGAAGATCTATACCTAATATTAATAAAACAATATAAAACACAACGTGAAGTCATTTAAACAACTAGAAGTGCTACAATAACGAATAACGAAAAGCGAATAGCCAATTACGAATTACGAAAACGAAAAGCGAATATCCCCCTCTTGGTGCTTACAAAAGAACGAATAACAAATATCATAGCCTCTGTTTCTTCTTATAAATCCCAATTTTCAGGTAACGTTCTCCTAAACCTGTATAACCTATCTGTTATTCATTTTTTCCTTGTTTTTTTTTTATTATTTTCTATTGTTTGTTTTTTTTTTTTTTTTTTGCGTTTTAGGGAATAGTTTCTGTTAACCTTTTTGTAGTTCAATTTTCAGGCGTCGTTCTCTTGATTTTAAGCTGGATAAACATTAACCTCTTTGTAAAAATGAATAACATTCTTTGGTTTTTCGTTATTTGTTATTCGTTTTTAGCTTTTCGTTTGTCGTTAAAAACAAATAACGAATAATATGTGAAGTTTGTTCGTTATTCACGAATAACGAATAACGTTATTCACGAATATCGAACCAACTTCACTCGGCTGTTTTGACTTTCTTTTATACAAGAATTCATGTGAAAAGTGAAATATCTTTTGGAAAGCCCATGTAGCGTATATTTTTCTTTTTGTCTCGTTTGAATTCACTATTTAAGCATAATACCCACAAATGCTGATCAGAGAATGTGAAAATACGTTCAGCATCATAACGTAGTTCCACCTTCTTTACTCTATATAATATGTAAGTATAGGCCTATAAATACGGATCTTGAAGGGATACTGCGCTTTCGCACGAACATAAGATTTTAGTTCTCAAGATTGTCAATATGAGTATAAATTTATCTGTGAACTTAACGCGTGTCAAAAAGTAACAAAATATGTGTAAAATCTGGAGTAACTTACAAAAGCAAGAAATTTTTGAAAAACGCTTCATCATCTTTATAAAGGGTTTTTAAATGATTAATTGCATTTTTATTGACCAATATAATAATATAAATAAGGTATAATTATCTACTGATGAATATATGCTCTATTGACAAAGTTTAAAATTTTATGTTCACTCTTAAACGGAGTTTTCTTTAAGGTACTAATGTTTTTTTTTTATTCGAATACCTGGATAAATAATATTAAGATTGACAAAATTATCTCTATCATTGATAACGTTTTATTGATATTGGTGGAATAATGATATTAGCCTTACAGTTAGTAAGAAAATAGATTGATTACTGAGCACAGGTCTATTCATTAACATCAATCAATATTTTCTCTTGTTAATTATTTACCAATTACATCTTTAATCAATATAAATCATGTAGGACAAACGATATTTTGAGGCAAGATTTTGAATACGATATTTAGGTGAGAAATTACCCATTCATCAGGAAAATCAATAGGGATTATCTTTATAATGATACAGACCCACAAAAAAAAATCAAAAGAATCAATAAAGAATATTGTAGCCTGTAGAGTGAGCACAAGTTGCACCCTATAGCTAATGGAGTGAAAACCACTATGTCAGATGCAATATTTCGGTGAAAAATTATCCGATCATCACCAAAATCGATAGGGATCATCTTCATAATGACATTGACCCACAAAATAAAAATCAAAAGAATCCATAAAGAATTGTAGCCTGTAGAGTGAGCACGAGTTACTCCCCATAGCTAATGGAGTGAAAGCCACTAAATCAGATGCAATATTTGGGTGAAAAATTATCCGATCATCACCAAAATCAATAGGGATCATCTTCATAATGATATTGACCCACAAAATAAAAATCAAAAAAATCCATAAAGAATTGTAGCCTGTAGAGTGAGCACGAGAAAACCACTAAGTCAGATGCAATATTTCGGTGAAAAATTATCCGATCATCACCAAAATCGATAGGGATCATCTTCATAATGACATTGACCCACAAAATAAAAATCAAAAGAATCCATAAAGAATTGGAGCCTGTAGAGTGAGCACGAGTTGCACCCTATAGCTAATGGAGTGAAAACCACTAAGTCAGATGCAGTATTTCGGTGAAAAATTATCCGATCATCGCCAAAATAAATGGGATCATCTTCATAATGACATTGACCCACAAAATAAAAATCAAAATAATGCAGAAAGAATTGTAGCCTGTAGAGTGAGCACAAGATAAATGTGAACAGACCGACAAACCGACGGACCAACGGACCGACGGACTGACGGATCCGATCATCACCAAAATCGATAGGGATCATCTTCATAATGACATTGGCCCTCAAAATAAAAATCAAAAGAATCCATAAAGAATTGTAGCCTGTAGAGTGAGCACGAGTTGCACCCTATAGCTAATGGAGTGAAAACCACTAAGTCAGATGCAATATTTCGGTGAAAAATTATCCGATCATCACCAAAATAAATGGGATCATCTTCATAATGACATTGACCCACAAAATAAAAATCAAAATAATGCAGAAAGAATTGTAGCCTGTAGAGTGAGCACAAGATAAGTGTGAACAGACCGACGGACCGACGGACCGCCGGGGCGATCACAATATACGCCCCCAATATATTGGTGGGCGTAAAAAAATCTAAATATCATTTTGTGGCTGACACGGATGGAGAATGAAGGAACATGTTGAATAGTACATCCCGCATAATAATAATGATAGTTTATTTAATATATATATAAGCCTCGCGACAAAAGGTGGATTTACATGGTAAGTGTTGATTTATAATTGATTTAAGTGAGATTTACATTATGATTATAATTTATGTGCATAATATATTCATTACGAGTTCCAATTTTACGTGAACTATGACATTAATTAAGTTTGATCTGATAGACGAGTATTTATTTAAAATGTGATGAAATTTGATAGACATATTAAATTATATTTGAATTCGTCATTTGATAAATACATTTATGTTAATAAACAGAATATGTTATTCATCTTTAACTTCACCATCCTGTTCTATTGTCGTTATTTAGAAAACAACTATTAGAGAAAATTCAACACCCATTTCATGTTGCCTTTGCTATCTTTAAAATCAGTTTCCTATGCAACTCAATATTCGGTCATTGATATGGATCGTATCGGAATGTCTAAGGAGATAGCCCAAGAAATGGTGCTAATAGGATTGAGAAGAAGGAACATAACGAGAGGATTATTTCCTCAGCTGATGCTATTAATATCTTGATATTTGAGGATAATACCAAAATACTATTTATTTCACCATTAATAACGTCTATCAAATTCTGCCTGTTAATAATTGATATCGGTTTTTTCCAGATGTTTTTATTTGACATTTCATCAGTTCTGTTCTTGACGATATGTCTGCTTTATTCAACCTGTGTCAATAGACTACCTTTAATTCTAAATCAAATCGTTCAAATTAGTGATATTTACGAAAGAATTTTAAAAAAATTCACCAACGAATTCTGTGCCTATTTCTAATGATTACAGAAGAAAACCCAGCGCCCAATCTTTTCAATCGTCAGACCATCTATTTGTATTAATTCTCGTTTTCCTGGTTTCAAAAATTCCGCACCCCATTGCCAATGTTAGGTATAAGTTTGAGTAAAATTTGAATCAAACAGAAGGTAAGACTGAAATTTGGTGTATCTATAAGATATTAGTCGGTCATTGATCATAGCAATAACTTGTTTTAATATCAGTTATTACGAATTGCCAATGAAACTGGCTACTTCATAAGCAATGAGCTAATGCTATTATAATAAAATTGGTTATAAAGCAATTGTCGAATTCAATTTTCAAAATGGTTGTCGTCACTCTTTGTCTCACTAGAAACGGGCTTGTAAGTGTATAAGAGATTGAAAAAATTATTGAGAAACCTAATTAATGAGCTATATAATGAATAAAATCTGTTTCCATCAAATAGTTTATATTTCAGTGACAGCATCTTGATACGACAATCTAAGTTAATTTCATTATATTCTGACTATACAGGAAGTATGAACTCGTCGACATTGTCCAGAAGTCGATATAACAATAATAACCTCGATGATCATTTCAAAACAAGCCCTTAGAACTGTCCTGTTATGTTTTTTATACGCCCACATGTGGACGTATATTGTCGTCGCCCCTGTCCGTCGGTCCGTCCCTCCGTCAAAATTTTTGTAGACACAATAGAAGCTACAATTTTCAATTTATTTGTATAAAACTTAGTGTGAGCATTAGAATTAATAAGACGGCGATCAAGTTCGATTTTGATGATTTTTCGATGAACGGTTTGTAAGTTATTGCCTCTGCCTCAATATTTGTTGTAGACACAATAAAAGCTACAATTTTCAATGGATTTTAATGAAACTTGGTATGAACATTGGAATTGATAAGGCGGTGGTCAAGTTTTGAATTTGACGATTTTCAATGAACAGTTTATGAGTAATTGCCCTTGACTAAGTAAAATTGTTTAAAAAATCATTTGTTGTAGACACTATAGAAGCTTCAATTTTATATGGATTTTAATGAAACTTGGTTTGAGTATTGAAATTGATAAGACGGCAGTCAAATTCGAACTTGATTTTTCAATGAATGTTTTTTTAGTTATTCTCCCTACTAGACTTAGTAAAATTGCATTCAAATTTTATTTTGGGTGCAATAGAAGCTACAATTTTCATCTTTGGATTTTGATGAACCTTGGTGTGAGCATTGGAATTGATAAGACGGAAGTCAAATTTGAATTTGACGATTCTTTGATGAACGGTTTTTGAGTTATTGCCCTTGACTTAGTAAAATTGCATCAAAATTTTATTGCGGGTGCAATAGAGGCCACAATTTTCAATTGATTTTGATGAAACTTGGTATGAGCATTGGAATTGAAAAGGCGTTGGTCAAGATCGAATTTGACAATTTTTCGATGAACAGTTAAGGAGTAATTGGCCATGACTAAGTAAACTTGCGTCAAAATTCTATTGCGGGTTGCAATAAGAAGCTTTAATTTTCAAAGGATTTTGATGGAACTTTGTGTAAGCATCAGAATTGATAAGACGGCAGTCAAGTTTGAATTTAACTTTTTTAACAAATGATTTTTTAGTTATTGCCCTTGACTTAGTAAAATTGCGTGGATGAGAAAGAAGCTACAATTTTTTAATAGATTTGATGAAACTTGGTATGAGTATTGAATAGATAAGATGGTTGTCAAGTTTGAATTTGACGAATTTCCATGAACAGTTTTCAAGTCTTTGCCCTAGACTTCAATATTCAATGAATGTTTTTTGAGTTATTGCTCAATTTATTATTCAAATTCAATGCTGCCAGTGTACGTATGTTACCTTTCTTGGCAAGCTTTCTTTATTTACTTTTAAATCTAATTTGATTGTTAATTTCCGAAATATTTATGTTTTCAAACTTTCTCCTTTTAAGTTAGAGAGTTAAGGGTCTAATCAAATTTTGACTACAGAGCAATTATGACGAAAACCAAATGAATTCACTGGCAACGAAATAATTATGACGAAAACCAAATGAATTCACTGAATAAGGTCGAAAATACTACATACACAATACGTGAATCTCATATCAAAATGAATATCATTTCAGTTTAACTGAAGGGCGGATTTCGTAGCACGGCGACCAATGCAGCACAAAATACATACGGACCTTGAACTATAAACTTATAATTATTTCGTCAGCTTGTGTATTATCAATTAATCTCATGGGTTAATTATCCCACAAATTCAGACGGCAGATTGTTAAGTTATAATAAATAATAGTCATGACAAGTAAAAAAGATTGTAATTGAGGGGAAAATGAGAACCCATTCCCTGGTCACTGAACTTAATTCATCAGGTCATTTTATAATATCAAATGCATTTTGTAACACTTGATTTGAAATATGATAGAAATTCCCAGCCCTACAAGCAATATTTTGTTATTAGAATTTGTTCAGTGGTTAACTGTTAAGAACCAATGTTTATTAAGATTTGTTATAACCGAGAAAAAGTGGAACTTACTATTAAGAACCCGATGTTTTCTAAGATTGCTATAACCGAGAAAAGGAGAACTTTATACGTAATAAAATAGTTAACTGTTAACAACCCGATGTTTTCTGTTTTCTGAAAAAGTGGAACGCATTGGGTTCAGAAATTCTGTTACAAGGTTTTAATGCCTCCGGCAAAAATTCGCAAAATGTGGTAGGCTGTATGCTTGATACTCGTTTAAATGCAAGTTTTTTTGTATTGGTATTTAATATGATTGTTTAGTTGCAAATTAATTCAAGTACGTCCCACGCATCTACATATTGCATCTGCGTTGAGTTATTAGTTCTCTTGTACTTTGTCACATGTCTAGAGACATTTATTAGTATCATACTAAAATCCGTTAACCATAATTACATTATATCTCTACTTAATACCAGTTTATGAGGCTCTCACGCTCGCATGTGTATTCACGAAGCTGATATTTAAACTAATTATGGCTTCTAGGTTGTGTAATTAACCCCAGAAGTGACATATGTTTAAAATACTATAACTGTGTTTTAATTAAATTAAACATATTCGCATCCTGATATTCAAATATTCATTTCTCGATTTCTTCTATATTTCACGCAGTAATACGCTGTTATCAATTAAAGAAGGTTTCTTGATGTGCTGTCTATTAAGTTTTGCTAGTATGTAGATGGCACTCGTATACATTAACCATTACTAGAGTTTTTTATCGATGAATTTACCTACCTTATCCCAGTTTATTGGTGGCTTATTGTCCATTTTCACTTCATTAATAGAATGTTTCAACTATTTATTACCATGACATTTAAGCGAGATCAAATCATGATGTTTGATAGTATTGTTGTTACAGGGTAGTACAACATTGGCTTTCCGCGCTTTATTACTATAAATAATAAATATACGTACTTCTAATAAATATACATATATATCTACACACCAGATGTTTCTATTCGGAATCATATACTGCAACACTAAAAATCGATATTGTCAAGAATTTGTTTTCGCTATGTCTTATTTATCAGTTTATGGTCGATTGAATTGAAATAAGTAATAAGAAGGGGTATGGCTGATGTAATTAGCGTTAATTTACACTTTTCTATGACCGTGACAAATAGGGTGTTATTAGAATATGCTGTATAATGCATTTCCGGATACAAGAAAACAATTGGTGTTAAATTGATTGTAAATACAATTGAACTTCATTAATGCTATTTGTAATTCAAATCTTGAGAGCTAATTATTTGCATGGTGTCAGGGCAATTGAACATTGAAATCCTTTTAGGTTTATCTAAAAAGTTCCCTTTTTTTCCGTGACAAATAGGGTGTTATTACAATATGCTGTATAATGCATTTCTGGATACAAGAAAACAATTGGTATTAAATTGATTGTAAATACAATTGAACTTCATTAATGCTATTTGTAATTCAAATCTTGAGAGCTAATTATTTGCATGGTGTCAGGGCAATTGAACATTGAAATCCTTTTAGGTTTATCTAAAAAGTTCCCTTTTTTTCCGTGACAAATAGGGTGTTATTACAATATGCTGTATAATGCATTTCTGGATACAAGAAAATAATTGGTGTTAAATTGATTGTAAATACAATTGAACTTCATTAATGCTATTTGTAATTTAAATCTTGAGAGCTAATTATTTGCTCAGGGCAATTGAACATTGTAATCCTTTTAGGTTTATCTAAAAAGTTCCCTTTTTTCCATTGGTACGAAACTGGTCTAACGTTGAAGTTACATACGAAAATGTCACAGTTTTATAAATCTATAGTTTATCAACGAAGGCTTCAAGTTAAAATTAATGCCATTTCTAAACCCTTTAAATATGATTTGAAGGCTCGACTTTATAAGACCATGAAAATGGTAACAGATTAATATAAGTCTCGACTTGTTTCTGAAACCATAGTCTTTATATGTATGTATAATTTGTAATTTGTGGATAAATATTGTTTAAAAAAAAAAAAAAAAAAATAGTTGTGATCTACTTTTGTTTGTTTGTTGTTTCAGCGTAAGAACTATGCGTAATTTCGTATATGCATTGGTACTAGTATGTATTATCGACGAGTAAACAAAATACAAACTTACAAAACAAATATGTAACCCTTTGGGATCCTTCGACCTCCCCTTCCTCCTCATTTCTTTTTCCTATATCCTCGCTACAACTTTCTTTCGATTTTGAAATGCATCAGCAAAAACATGTTTGATAAATTTCTAGAGATATAAGATTGTTGTTGTGAAACGTTAGTGGTAGTTTTTGTGTGAAATATGTCTATCTTCATTACTGTTAAACAGATAATGATAAGAAAGAGGTTTAAAACACGCAATGCAAGTTTCTATAAGTATCAAAATGACAACAATTTCTCAGATTCTCAACTGTATCTAATTATCTTTCAAAGGTCAATACTTCGTAGTCGAGTGCTGCGTTTCTTACCCCATTATAAACAATTCCGACGAGTGACTGCTAGCGCCGAATATTTGTACGAGGTACGAGTCGATCTGATACTGCTGCAGTGATCCAGGATATGGTACCTTTCGTGAACATACTACTACTCAGCTGAACGTTACCTCGGGAATACAAGTCCTAACTCAGTGGTAAGAATAACGAATAGCATCAAAATGTTTTAATAAAAGAAGACACCTTTTATTTGTGACTAAACATTTTATTTCACGAGCTTTCGTTGTCGTCGAAATATAAATGAAATAAATGGAGTTGTACGTCCTACTCTTCTGAGGTGTGCATTGAGGGAAAGATTGCCAGGATATCGGCAGAAGTTTTGCGATTTATAATTGTCGAGCACAAACGTGCACAGCCTGTAGCATACAGGGCCCCAGTTAATTGTTCAGTCGGAATGAAATGTCGATGAATGAAAATGTCCAGGGTTCAATCCCGCCAAAGTTCCAGATAACTTCGGTAAAAATTGATTTAAATTTGATTGGATTTAATTTAGTGTAAAATGATCTGATGAAGGCTTGATTTGAGTAAAAAACGTTTGAAAAAATTTAGGACCACACTCACATTTTGCTAATATTTGAATTTGGCTGTAAACACTCTGTACTTATATTAAGAACACACCTATCGACATACATGTACCTTCTGTTAACAGAACAAGAGCATTAGAAAATTGACGTGCTGAAGACCAGCTGTGCTTGCAATTGAATTATATCGATTGTAAATGGCCGAATCAGATATTTTCTCGCTTGAAATGCATACTAATGAATTTTAAGCTACTTATACATTTTTCTCTGGCAAATTTCATATAATATGATTATAAAAGAAATTTATCGTAAAAAGCAGAAATATATAATATTTTATTTTAGTTCTTCATGACTTTGAGTCGTGAATCGTGACGTAGCGGGCACGCAATACCTGACTGCTAACTTTGAACTTTTAAAGGAACCAGGGTTCATGCACCAGACTCTAAAATTATCTCGATCTTCTGATCTCCATTATTAAGACAATTGATTTTTAACTTAGGTATAAGGTTTTCTAGAAGAGCATCTGCTACGGGAGCACTGTTTTAGGCCACAAATAGAGACTATGTTTAAAATGTTCCTCAATATATTGGTGGAACCTTTTAAACTATTTTTAGAAATGCTTTGCTATAAACACAAATATCGAATACAATTGCTTTAGAGAGTAAATGAAATCAAATACACCATGGCCATGGGGTTATATTTCTCATTTGTATCGCAATTTATTCAAACTCTTGTCCAAATTGACCACTCACTGGGAATTGTATTGATATTGTCATATATGAAGGTATCAATAATGTTATAGACTAACACGTTCATAGTGCCAATTTGACCGTTAATATCTTTCGACATCATTTATTATTTAATACACTGTCTAATTATCTTTGTCGTCCGCATCCATTCTAATTGTCACGATAAGTACGATTTGCTGTGCTCATTAGGTCCTATCAATTTCTTATTGGATTTAATTGATAGTCTTTCTAGTTGCAGGAAATGTCCGCTTCCAGGCTGATATAATGAATTAGGAGGTTGTTGACAGATGGCAGCAGAGGCTGGTGTCGCAGACAAGTTAGCGTCTGCTTCCAGCAGAAGTTGATATAACAGACTAGGTTGTTGCAGCAGAAGCTTATATCGCAGACTAAACTGCTTTTGATTACCATTGTTATTGGGTGTTGATCAATTGTATGATTTAACTATGTACTCAAAGCAGTTAGCGTCCGCCCTCAGTAGAATCTGATATCGCAGACAAAGTAGTTGTAGGCATGTGACAAGTTAACGCCGACTTTGAGTAGAACCAAATACCCCAGACCAGGTAAAGAAAACAAGCTAAATTCAACTAGTAGAAGAAAAGTAAGAATATTCACAATCTAACGACATTAAAGATTTTTATATCAGAGTAGGAGTTGTGATAATGAACAGATGGTTAATTATACTTTCATGATGAATAAAAAAAAGTGTGATTATATGTTATAAGATAAAAAATAAAAATAAAAGGAACAAAATACTCGAGTTCATTTTCTTTGAAATTTTTTTAGTGTTAAACCTAACGTATTTTGCGTTCTATTCCAAAGGATCGCATTTGATTAATAAATAGTTGATCTTATAACTAACTTGATGTATAAAACTTAACAATATTGCTTCCAGTTACTGAGCAAATGATCTGTCTTGTTCACACGATGTCAGTGGCTCGTGTATTTATATAACGTATTGCTATCTGTATTATAAGCAGGCTTTGCGATAGTGACTTCATATACGGTTAAGCAGTGATATAATACAGAAACCACAAATATAGGAAGGAAAGTGGAAAGATGCAAATATAAGCCATGCATGACCCTGGAATCCTCTATACATTTACATTTAAAAGCCATGCATTTCATTTTGCATTATCTAAAATTACTTATTATATTTATAAAAAACAAATTCTATCTTTGATTTGTAAACCAAATCCTTCTTGGATTCTCTTGTATGTATACACAGTATTATATCAAAGTGAGAGTCGCATAATATACCCATCTTATAATGATATTATATTTCATAAAATTTATGAAACATATAACTCAAAATCTCACAGGATTATATAAATCTACATATACATCAGCTACAGAAGTCTCGTATGCTCATTCTAAGAATAACGGCAATGCATGTCTAGTTTTCTCAATTGATGAAAATTCATTTCATGTCATTTGTAAACTAAGAGAAATGAAGAAAAATTATTCTGCATTTTATTTGAGGAAAATTAGTGCGAGTATTCAAGGACAGACAAGATATGAGCCTACAATCATATTTTTTCTGGGGGTGTCCTTGGTGTGCACTTTGTGGTACACTCTGTCTTGCTAGTGATTTTGAAAACAAGTTCTTTCAAATTGTAGCAGGTGCACGACTACCTATAAATCTATTCTACAACTAGAAGATTTGAGCATTAACCACATGTGTCCAAATTTTATCCGACTACTTATATCCGATTACAACTGCGATAATCGGATGTAGATTCAAAACCACAGGGGTTGACATGATACAGATTTATCATGTAATTAATCGGCACAATTGATTTAACTGACAGTAATATGAAATCAAAGCATATCTTAACTTATAAAGCATTACGTACCATAACGCCAATGGCGGATTGGAAATTTGGATTCCTCAATGCAAAATTGCTCATTATTCTTCGAGAACTGCAAGCATTTATGTTTTGAAATGGTAAGAGTTATAGCACAATAAGTACTTACGTGCTTTGAATGAATAGATGATCCTTGTTACTGTCACTGACGTATTATTATATTTGACGGTCTCTTCTCCAGACTGGAATTGGTCTTAAGTAGAATATTGTTGATAAAGCTAATGTCTGTCTCTAGTGGGTGCCTTCCAACACCTTAACTCAGATCAATACAACACTAGTCAATTAGGAAGAACAATATTTTGTATCAGGCCAAACCGTAAATTTGTGAAGTGGAATTAGTGGTTTACACCGATGGTATAAACATACGATATTTCATGTCCCTATTTCGTGTCTACGTTAAATAAAAACTGATTAATTTCCTACAGAACAATTATTGATACAAAAAGCTACTAACACACACACTTTGTAAAGATTTTCCTAAGTCCAAATTCAATGTGAATGTATTATTAAAGACAAGGTCGCATCAAGGTAATTTAGAGACAAAAAAACCTTGTAATGGTATTTTAATTTCTTTAGAGAATCATTCAATGTGTCTTTCAAGGATAAAGAAATTACTTAACAAAGATCGCAGCTTGTTTATCCAGCAAAATACCCCAGTATCTCCAATAACAGATCGTGGCATATTTATTATATAACATAGTCTGCAACTCTGCATTCATGTTTTAATAGTACTGTAAGTGTCGATAAGATTAATTACTAACAATTATACCTGTCAGTGGTTAATGATGGAAATTAAAGCTCGTGGCATAACATCTTTCCTAGGCCTGACAGATCGAATAATTATATCCGTCTATTAAATTCTCGTATATAATTATTGTAGACCACCAACGTGGTATTAAAAGTAGGTTATTCTGGTTTGCTCACGATGATAGTCTACGACCAAGTTCCTAGCAGGAAGCCTGGACATAAACCATTAGAGTCAAACACATGATGTACTTAAATAATAGCTGCATGTATGTGGACAACAATTTGTTACGGTTATTACCCTTATAGGTTCGTGATGTGTAAGTGAAATGTAGAAAGTACTGATCAAGAACCTTGAGTGTACCTTGTCGTTATGATACTTGGAGATGGGAAACAATGGCTATAATAGACCGTGTAAATCTTGCCTGCATTACTTAACATTATGAAAAAACATGGCCCCCCATTTTGTTTATTTCAGGACAAATAATCTCTAATGAAACTGATCATGTCGAAGAACACGATATCACAGTGCCAACTTATCGTATGAAACATGGACCTATGTTCTCAATTATATTTTTACATAATTTTATTGGCTCATGTAATATCTTTTACGAAGCAATTTGTCTTCAGCTGATCGTTTGATTAATCTAAATAGCTCATAATTCATGAAAATAATACTTCAAAATCCATCCTGAATTTATTCATTGCATTTTGAATAGGCAATAATTTGGCAGAAGTTTTAACAATTGGAAGAATTGACATGTATATAGATGGTTATTAGGTAGGGCATTATTCTATATAACAAGAACAGACGTTATCTGATAATCGCAATGAATATCAGCTTCTTACATTTGTCATGGAAACAGATGAATTTCTAGAAGTACAACAGCACGAGATCTGCTTTCCATTAAAATTATTCAGACGTTAACAAAATAGTGAAGAATTTAAATAAAGAAAATACACAAATGATATAGAATGATGGTTGGAAATCTCAGGATTATTGGAAATTTTTCAGACTTTTACTTCTATTTTCACTTCTACAGCTGGGTGACCACCGTCATTCGATTTACAATTTTAACACTTCCGACAATGCTGTAGCCTAAGGATTGTGGCTCCTCCAGAAATGAACATATCATATAACTCTTCAGCACGTAATCTCAAATGGCTGTTACTTCGGAAGATCAAAAGGGCCTAAAAAATAAAGATCAAGTTTTCAACACACACATTCGAAAATAAAAACTTGGATTCGTTACGAGGGTCTGGGGTGTCCAATTATCAAGTCTGTCAGCATTGTATGTACATGTATAAGGTTTGCCATGTCAACACGAGTGTCTCATTTGGTTTAATCAGTTATCGATTACCGCCCAATGATATTTCCACAACATTCGCAGGTTTCGGTATAAATGGTGTTAATCTAATTAGAGAATTAGTTTCTACCACCTGATCTCTTTCCCTTTAATATCAGCTTCATCAGCTTGCCAACACTTTCCATGTGTCAAATCATATATTAATGCTTATATAAATATGGATCTAGAAATTTCTGATGAGTCTCTCATCTTTAGCTAGCAGACAAGGAATACAACTCGAATAATTTTATTTTAGTTCGAAACTGTGGTGCACATTAACAATTTTGTCTGGATTTTTTGGTTTTTCATTGATTACCTCCCTTGACGTTTCAACTTTGATGTTGAAGGTAGAAAACAAATTCAAGATGTCAGCCTTCATAAAACGAAAGTTTCTTTTTAATCGTTTCCATCAATTATTTAGTGACTTTAAAGTGTTTTCATGGTATAGCATACCAAAACATAGAATTTTACAACTGAGACAGGTAACTATATTCATCAATCATTTCCTGTTATTCTAAATATTTTGAGTATTTGTCGTTTTTCAGCTCGTTCGTTCATGATCTCTATTCCATATTTATTTATTATCTCGCCTCATTGCACAGTGCATGGTGTTTGCTTGTCCACATTAGCACTATCAGGTACAGAAAAGTAGTACAAATAACAATCTTACTATATCTCTATTCCAGTCTTTTCAACTATGCATAACAGTTTCTCCAAAGTATTTTGGTTTCAGCGCTTGGATGATAACATTGCCTTTTGTACCAAAAGTTCATGCACTGAGTTTTGGTTTTAGACAGTCAAAGGAAAAAGGTAAACAATGAGCATATAATGTAGAGGATATTTTACATTTTTCTTGCTCTGCTGAAGTTTGGTTTAAATATATGCAAGTTAATGTGTTTCTACAAGCATTGACTATGCAAGAAATAGTTATCTAAGCTATTCACGTCTGTCATATTTCTTAATCTTTAAACATACTGTTCTGAGATTAAGATATTGCTGCTTTGAATTCTAATAAAGAAATTAGCTATCTGTCTGTGAGTAACCAAACATGTACAGGAAAGGTTATTTTTATCAATTTTCAGAAAAAAGTGAGTATGATGTTGTGGCTGAAAAAGCTGATAGACTATATGAAGAAACAAAAGTGATGGAACTTTATGACTTTCTCATCAAATATAAAGACGTTAATAATCCAGAAATATTATGGAGACTAGCTAGAGCTACTTGTGACAAAGGAAAACAAAGTCGTGATACCGAGAAACGTAAACAATGTATGTTTGAAGCCTTTGAATATGCAAAGCGAGCTATAGACCTTGATGAAAACAGTTTTGCCTGTAATAAAGTAAGTACTTTAAGACAAACTCGTTCAATCGTTTTGTAAGCCTGTTGAAAAACGAAATAGTTATCTAAAAAAGAAAGCAAGTTTACAACTTGAAATTGCAGAAGAGAGGACATAAAACTCCATTCATTTCATTTACAACTTGAAATGTTTAAGTGAAAATTTTCAGAATTGCAGTATGTTTTTTACAAGAGCTGGTATTGGTACCGATTATTTTGTCTTTATAGTGGTATGCAATACTTCTGGATTATACTGCTGAATATGAAGGAACTAAAGTCAGAATATTGAATTCCTACAAAGTTAAAGAACATTTTCTGGTGAGTTATAATTTCTAAAAGTTGTAATGTGGTCTTCTTAAGATGGGCTTCAATAATAATTCAAAGTGCAGTCAAGGACCAGATAATGATATATTTTAAACATGGGACAAAGTCAGTCAACTTTTGGATGTTATAAGTGAACATTTCATAATTCATTTATAAAAAACCCATTATTGGTTCTAGTCTAAGCTGATTATATCTTAAGAAAATAATTGTTGACATTGTTTCTCAAGTTTATTCATCTGTAAAGTGTTATTTTTGACAATAGTTTTATTTCAATTACAGAAAGCAATAGAACTTAATCCTAAAGATGCCACATCAGTATATTCCTTAGGTTATTGGTAAGTTGATATTTCTTTATTTAAAAATTTGAATACTGTAAGGCTACAAATTATTGCGAGATAGAAATTAATGCGTTAAATGCGACCTATCCGCGATCGCATTAATTTGTATCCGCATTTTTAAATATTTATTTCCAAGTGAGATTTTTCCCGTGCGGGATTAAGTAATTAGGTAATTATCTCTAAATTTGAAGCTGATTAGTAATCAATGACGTTAAAAAAACAAAAGAATTTCGTAAATTGATAAGATTAGAGGTGAATACAGCACCAACTGTCATAATTCCGGGAAGCCGTTTTCTTTTTTATGATATTAAAAAATGCGACACCTCGCAGATCGCATTAATTTGTACTTGCATTTTAGTCTCTATACCCCATGTCGCATTAATTTGTTGACGCATTAATTTCTAGCCTTACAGTAGCTTTTTGTATAACTCTTGATAAACTTGAGCATTTTTTCCATTAATTCAAAGTGTTCTGAAATAATTCCAGGTGTTTTGTTTTTGCTGATTTACCTTGGTACCAGAGAAAATTGGCATCAACATTATTAGCTAAACCTCCATCTTCAACATATGAAGAGGTGAAAATTATTCAACCTTTTTTTATCCCTAATCTTTGGAACTCCTTATAATTATTAATAAACATATTCATTCAGTAATTTAAGTTTTATTTACATAATATTTACAAATAAAATTCTTTAATTAATAGTAGTTCATCCTTTTTCAATTTTGTTTAATTGACTATATAATATTTTATTGAATATTTACAATTAATTTTCAGGCCTTAAAGTATTTCCATTTAGCTGAAAAAGGTAAGAATTCATTTTATTTAGACTTGATTAAATCATCATTTGAGTTATTTAAATTAAAAATCAATTTTAATCATTAATTTGACTTTTCAGTTTCTTTTATTAATTACGTATTTCGACTTTGTCGAAAACGTATTGTAATCGTTCGGATTATTTTATTTTTTTTTTTTTTTTTTTTTTTTTGTAATTCTTGGATGAGTTTGCAGACAAACTGGTAAAAGGTGCAGAAATTCTAAATCTACAGTTGATCTTAGAATGATTTCTATTATCAAATAAAACAAAACCGGAAGTTCTATCTCTGACAGGAAGTGAGAACCGGAAGTTCAGGTTTTTTTGCTTTAGCAAGTTTATTTTCAGTTCGATTTTGACCGGATTTTCAGATTTGAAAACTTCAATGTATTTGTCAACTAACAATTATAGGTTTTATGCAATTAGGCTAAATATTTTACCCACGATTTGCAATTCAATATTCAAGGGTCATCGGCAAAAATTTCAGACCGTGATTTCTCCTTTAATATAAATGGTAAAATTTTGAAACTTTACCAGTTGATAGGCGATATGTTTATAATTTTTGAAAAAATGTGAAAATAAAAATTCCACTTCCGGTTTAGCCTCAAATGACGTAATTACGTAACTTCCGGTCTATAACTGCTAGGTGAAAAGTGAAAACTGTTTTATAAATAACTTGTCAATAGTAATTGATTTGACCTAAATAATTAGGTCAAGCTGCCATATCGGCCGCCATTTTGAATTTTCGTTACAATTCTTAAATCCGAAATTCAGACACTACTGATAGACCGATTTTGATGAAATTTAGCACATAGATACAATGGATCATTATCTACCTTTTCTTGGAGACCGATTTTCGAATTTCGTATTTTCTTTCGAATTATTTAAATTTCGATTTTTTCAAAATTAGGTCACTTTAACGGGTACGGAAGGTGTGACCCACTTAATCTATGACCTTGAAAATTAGGTCAAATAATATTCAATATATTGTCTACAAGTAGATATTTTTTAATTTGGCTTACTTAAAAAATTCATAGAGTTAAGTGTACTTAAAGACAGCAAAAATTGATAATTTTCATATTTTCGCCATCATTAACCGTTACGGAAGGTGTGACCTAATTATTTTATGACTTTGAAAACTAGGTCAAATGATATTCAATATATTGTCTAGATGTAGGTAATTGCAAATTTAGCCTACATAATATTTTAAGGCTCTCGAAATACGTTCATAATTGTAAGCAATTCTAGTATTTTAATTTTTTTTGTTTTTTAAGTTCTTTTCACATTGAGTTTTTCTGATGTACATATTGGTAGGTTTAAATGGTGATCTAATGTATTGTGTAGATATCTCTTGTTTATTGTATTACATTGTATTTCGTTGTATTTCATTGTATTTCATTGTATTTCATCTTAAATCTTATTGGTAAAGCTTTTATTCTGTATCAGATATCTATTTTATTGCATGATAAAGGTTATTTTTCAGTCTTTTAAGTCTTAAGTTTGAATATTTTAATAGAAGTTGTATAATGTTTCTACCAAAAATATATGCTTGTATTAAAAAAAGCTGAATTTAAATGAATTTTTCCTTATAATATTTTCAAAAAATTACATTAAAAAGTCTTAGTTTCCATTAACATCATTTCTTAAATTTATATTCCCTTCAGTCAAGAGACAAAGCTGTTCAATAACATTCAATAATAATTTATTAAAGGCACTATAAAATAACCTTTAAACCATTTAAACTTATAGTTCACCCTGGTATTTGTTTCAGTGGAACCTAATTTCTACAGTATGAATCTATTAATGCTGGGTAAAACGTACCAGAGATTAGGGCAGAAGGATGTGGCTATCAAATATTTGATAAAAGCTAGAGATTATCCCGTACAAACAACAGATGATGAACAGGTATTGACAGACCTTTCTACCATTAGCTGTATTATCTCCCTTGAAAAGATTTTATGAGCGTTGGGTACCTGGATATTTACAATTCTTACTAGAAAGCGATCTGTAGATAAACTGGCTTTAAATATATCTCAAAATGCATGAAGAAGAACTTCGTTGCTAGATGAAAAAATCTCATTCAGCAGCCTTTATTAGTTGAGTGTTATTTCCATCTGTAACATATTTGTGTAGGTATTATTGATTGCGTTCAAGGGAGCCGGGGTGGCTCAGTGAGTTAGACGCTTGCTCGCTAACCTGGAGGTCCAGGATTCAATCCCGGCATAGGTCGAGATAATTCCTTCGGATTTTTCAACCCCGTTTCCGCCTGTCAGTGATGCAGGTTGGAGGGGCTGACATGGGAAAAGCGTCTAGTCGTTCGGATGGGACAATAAACCGTGGCCCCGTGTGCTACAGGCTAAAGATCCCTCAACAATAAAAAGAGTAGGCTTATGCCGCTGTCCTGGCAAAATTACCCTCATTGCACACTCTATGGCGTTTGCCCGTACTCATTAGCCCATACAGGTGCAGAAGAGTAGGACGTTAAACTCCATTTCATTTCATGTGATTGTGTCCAAAGAATTGCTAATAGGGCTTAAGTCCAATCTTTTTCTTATGTTAATTGATAAGAAAGCAGTACCATACACCAGGAAGGACCCTAAACAGATGACCACCTCTCTGTGTATTAATAGAAAAAGTGTATTCTCCTCTTTCAGGCCCATAAGGAAGCAGTGGACCTATTAAAACAATATGGTGTCAAATCGGACAGTTGATGAGCGATTAAATCAGAGCCGCGCCTTTTGGAACCCTGATGACATGTCTCAAAAAAGTCCTTATTCTAGCGATTGTCATGTAGAAAACTGGACCTAGGGAACAATTATTTAATGTATATTTTGAATTATTAATTTATTTTCAATATAATTAAAAATATATAAAACGAATTGGTTTCTATGATGTGAATTTGGTTATATGTGACATTTATTATAACAATATGAAAGATGCTCACTTGTGAAATAGGATGAGGAACTTTTTTTTGTCCTTTATAGAAAGCATTAGCGGTTGTGATTCAAGAGGGGGCTTGATAGTCTTAATAAATCAAAGTTGCAGCTAAGGTCAAAGGTCAAAAATGATTTCAAATTAATGTAAGATATTTAACAATGAAGCATCCGTGAATATTTTGTGAAAATTTTACATTGTTGAAACATTGGAATGGTGATAGAAGTGATACGACAATATAGATTTCTGAAGACATCCTAACGCTCCATGCGTTTAGAATCCAGACAAATATGATATTACATAGTGTGGATCATTTCTTATATTTTCGGCTAAAAATATACTTCATCCACTACAATATAACATGATGGTGCATTCGAGAACATTATGATCGGAAGCATTAAGGTTACAGATTAAATCAGAGAAGCATGAATTTATCGGTTTCCTTTGCCCCTTGCATGTTGGAAAGTCTCCATAAAATTTTGAATACAACTAAAGAAAACGTCTGATGGTTTATCAGGTTTTTCTCCAAATAATTCCTGTAAAAGCGGAGATGAATCAAATTAGTTAGTTAATTAATAAATTAAAGGGATACTGTGTCTTAGCATGAACATAAAATATAATTATTAAGCTAACATATCATTTCCCGTCCACAAAACTTGAACGGTTTTTTATTTGACCTGTACTCGTTCATTGATATGTGAACTCTTGAGCTTAGATTTCCTGGCATTATACAGCATTGAGAGGCACTACTAAAAATCACATCTTTGAACATCGTGTAGAATTTCAACAGTTCTATTCCAGTAACTTTGTTCGTATCAGGGGATCAGAGATTACTTATTCTAATTTGATACATAATATAAATTGTTCTTACCAACGTTCTGGTGTATTTATTTGTCAGTTGATGTGATTTGGCATCGAGTTTCTCCAATTTCTTTTCGTTCTCATTAACAAACGTCTGATTTACGAAACACAAAATAAAATTATCTATTGTATAATAAACTTAAACGATGATCATCTTAAATGGTTAAAAATGGTCTTTAAAAGTAGTGTTTAACTCATTGATTAATGATTAATTTTTAACAAATAGAAAACGGTTGACAATAAGACCCATCAGTTGACTCCAAAAGAGGAAAAAAGACCTTACTCACATGAACATCTGTTTGAAACTTCTTGTCTGATTTTGAATTCAGCAATGGTTTTAGCACTTTCATATGTTTCTTTACTTTCATAATGTCGTTCTTCAGCACTAGAAAATACAGAAAAAATCACTTTAAAAACACAAAGATTGTCATTTAATAGCCAATCTTTCCGATCTGGGATAACTTATGGTATATGAATTTATATACAGTTTGTATAGTATAAGCACATTTCTAATACATAATTCTGCATGGTGTACCTTGAACGTTATCCCAGTTAAAACTCAATGCTTGATTTAATTATATCTTTACTAACAAAAGTACCTTCTAATTCAGCTCCTATAGCCTTCACCGAATATTCTGCTGATATCGAAACGTGGCCAAGCGTTGAAGGCCAGTCTAACAGTTCCGGATCGTTCTTCTTCAACGTAGTTATTAGATAGTTCAGCACAGTTGTGTTGTTTTTCCCTTTTACTTCTATGATCTGAAAAACACATACATTCGAAACTCTGTAATGGTTGAACACATTTTGTGGTGATATTTGGCTCATTTACAGCAAAAAATGTTAAATAAATCTATCCGTAACACGTGGATCTCTCTCAAACTGACAAAGGTTTAAATTATGGGGCACGACTATTATTGGATAACAATTGTTCCAGAGCAAGCTGTAGTTCAGCAGTGACAACTCTTTTAAGGTCTCATCAGGTTTAACAAGATTACATGGTTGCTCAATATGGGCAAATGATGAGTCACATTACATACCTTATCGATTGAAGTAATTTCAAATCCAAAGACACCATATCCTGAAGACCATTTAGCATTGAGGAGATTTCCTATAGCTAGTAGATATTCCAAAACGTTAACTAATTTAGTATTACCGACTATTTCATCACAGGCTTGCCAAATATCATCTACCTCCTGAAAGACAATATAACGGTTTTATTATAATTATTTAGCGTTTGAAGCTGTCCCAAGCCCCGAGAGTCCACAAATCGTGTTCTGACGTTTTAATTACTGTATAAAGCGAAGGGAAGCATTGAAAAATATGGAAGTGTCATAGACAGTGAATATACCCTCAAAGCTTTTAGCCTGGAAAGAAAGATTTCAGATCGAGAGTTCGGCATGAACAAAAACAGGCCCGCAGTCATGATTGTTTTGAGGGGCAAGTAATATATCTAGAGGGGAAATTGCCTGTAATGGAATTTCAGAGAAAGACTTTGAAACTTTCTTCAATTCACTGTATTTCATTAAAAGACATTTCATAGTTTTAATCACAACGGCCATACCTCTTGAACTTCCGCAAATGTTTTAGGGAACTCCCAGATGATCTGTAAAAGTTCCAGTCGCAAACCTATCTTCGGCACCTCACACAGCTCCATCATGAATTTGTCAACTGAATTGAGGTCATCTTTAGAACCTTTATATGCTTTATACATTTCTATATCGTCATCCGTTGGCTGACAACTGCAAATATACATGAGAAAATATTATATGAAATAGAAGTGTTTTTCCAATACCGTCAAATACGTCCCCCTCCCCTACATTGTAAGCAATTTACTACTACTTAATACTAGCATACTGTCCTAGATATTTAAAAAAATATCACATCGTCTGATAGGCAATGTGACACTCCAACGTTTGCACAAAGGATTAAGACGAAAAGTGATGTTTTCAAGGACTGAATAATGTATAAAAAAAAGTATATAAAGTAATATATACTTGGTATTATATACCTGCGAATGGTGGAGAGAGTTTCTGAGGGGAATGCATCCGTCTCAGTAACTGTAGATATGATATCTAACATGTTGATGTGACCCGCTATCTTCATACTATTAACTATAATACCCAATACATGAGCTCTCTTCTGATCCAACAAGGGGTTTACTTTTCCAGCTGAAATGATGAATTTAATATAAATTGAAAACAATCAAAACCAACTACATGTACAGCTTTGCAGTGACGGATTTGCTTTAAATAATACAGAGAGACTCCTGTCGAGTTAGTCATCACCTCAATTGATCTTTTCAATCGTATTAACTATGTTAACAACTTCGACAACGATATCAATTTTTTTATGTTGGCAACTCTTTGAGAAAATCACCGAATCGTCAAAGTCGACTAAATTCATTGAATTCTGCCAAATTTTGCTATTATTCCTTGACGTCAAGGTTGTGGCAAGAACCATCTGGGATCATGTTAGCTTACAATCTGGTATCTCTTTACTGAGTCTTTTATCATCTTTTTCTTTCATTGCGAACTGATCTTCCAATGTGGCTAGGTTTAGTTTCTTTGTTACATCCCGCATGTCTTTCCATATCGAATTGGATGCCTGAATTATTAATAAAAGATATCTATAATGTGGAATATGATCGAGACATCCATTCAAATGATTTCTGTTTTGTGAGTTACGTATAATATTTATTTGATCAGTGACGGATGAGAGCACATCTTAATATCGAACTTATATGTGGACTTTAATGTTTGAATGATTACCCATTCCATTTCAGCACTACCCTTTGTTCCCTAGCACAATCTTGACTCCCCATTGAATGCTTAAATGATCTATGTATAAAACTGACTTACCGCTGCTTTTGATATTTTGATCCAGTGTGCTGGTTTAAGTTTTGTGGAGGGGAGAACTGAGAGTTTGACACCAGCTTTTTTCACGTTAAGTAATGGAGGTGGGGGTGGGGGTGGTCCGGAGGGTGTGGGAATATTGTTATCTGGTATCAAATCAATTGGTGGTGGAGTAGGAACTCTTTTTCGTTCTCTGGGCGATATTTCCTCCTCTGTCACCTTCTTACTCTTCTCTTCAAACATTGCTCGGGCGTTTGCCACCGACGGTTGCTGTCCGGTCATCGCATCACTACTGACATCAGACACAGCATAAGGCTTGACCACAGCCGTGTTTGGGAAAGCTTTAACCATACCAGCAGGCGGTGATAAAGGCGGTGATGAGGCATTATCTGGTACGGCGGTTTGTAAGGAATAGATTGGATTCGGTGACTTGGTGGGTGGTTTTGGAATAACTCGAGATGGAGACGGGACATGGATTGGAACTTTACTGGAGAGAGATGTCTGTGTTGTAGTTGTGGACGACAAAGGTAGCATCGGACTCTTCCTGTCGGAATCGTGGAGTTTATCTGATACATAGCTAACGCTGACACTGAGATGGGCTGTTATTTCTGGCTTTCTAAAAGGAATTATTTTAAGATTTAGCAAGTTTTGATGTTCCGGAATATTCATTAACCTGATTTTAATTAACATGGAAGTAGACTTAAAAATTAATAGTCTGTCCAAATTTACCTATTTTGTTGATACTGCTTAGAGCTGAAGTCTTGAGAATTCTGAAATCAAAGAAATTAATCGCTTAAGGGAATTACAGATTTTTTTTTTTTTTTTTTTTTTTTTAGTGTCGGGACCACTGATTTGTGTCGTAACACAGAATGGACATTAATCGGAGTCAGAAAATGATGTCGGATTACGCAGAATATTGGATAACTCATAGTAAACTGTATAATTGGAATATCACAGATGAGCCAAATTGGAACCTTATTTAGATGTCGGAATGCTGTTTACAGGTGTTGTCAGTTCATTGAGGGTTTGTGTATACCTTAAAATGTGATACGGTTGGTGATAAGGGACTTCTAAAATATATCGGTTGCGAGAAGTGTCGGTCTACAGAGGGCTTGGTTTGGAGGGTGTCACTGTGTATATATATGAGGAATAAGATGATCTTTACGTAATAGTGATGTTTCAGACCAATTTGATATATCTAAACTACCAGAACACGTATAAATCTGGACATATTAATAAACATTGGTAGCCATTTGAAATCCTTTAGCATAGAGATAACTCCAGTGTACGACACACTTTAAGCAGATCAGATAAGATCTTCTTGTTACTTACCTCCGCACGTGTTAATTCTGAAGATTGTGCTGATTCTGAAGTTGGTGGATTACTGAATTCGTTTGTTTTATTTTGGTTACTGCTCAATAACTTATCATCAATATACACCAGTGTGTTTCTTCTTGTTCTTATGGCTTTCTCAAAATCCTTCAAAAAAGAACATTTAATGTACTAATCATATAAGACATGTCATGAGATAAAAAATGAACTTTATAATCACCATTCTTTCATGGATTTCAGATCAAAGATATTACACGTCTTTAAATATGATATTAATTTAATCTGGCGGCAATGTATTTACAGCATTTAATGCCATTTACAGCGTACTCTCTAGAGTGTTTTGTAACGATGCTTTATAGACTGGAATGGTCCAGTTTAGTTACTCTAATGATGTCGTCAGGTTGATTTGACGTCGTAGATCTCCTTTCTATGACCTCATATTTTAATTTTCATTAATTTTAACCTATAGATATTATGTTCATCTCGAAAGATTCTATATTCTAAACTGACTCTGACTCAGTACTTGAGAAGAATAATTTTAAGATTTTTTCATGTTACTTGACTAATACTGATGGAAATATTTATATAACAACTTATGTTCCTTGCTGCCAGCTGGTCTTTGGACATCCTTCCTGACACTGATTTTTTTTTTTTTTTTTTTGCTATTCTGTGGTTACTTTTTAGGCCCGTCGATCGTGTATTCGAATATTTTACTATTGAAAATATAAGTGAAAGCAAAAGAAAGATTTTGACATTTTATCTTTATCCACATTCGACATGATATAATGTTTCTACTTTATAACATATAGATGAACAAACCTACCTTCACCCACTCATCTCTTTCTTCTTCAACGGACTTTGATTTGGATTCACCAATACATCGGAAACTAGAAAATAAGAGATTAAGATCCAACTCGGATAATGGGATGAGATGGGCATGTTTTACCATGGCCAGATATCGCCGAGGGTTTAGTTTAGTGTATAGAATATTGTATAATAGCATATGTATTAAATTGTGAGCTTCACATTTGAAATGAATGATAAAAAAGGCTATGCGGTTGGTAAACAATATAGATTTATGGCTTCAAAAACACTGGAATTACCTGTATGTTCTTGAATCTCTTATCACCACGTTAAAACCATTGTTACCAATTCTTTTAATATAAGTAGCACCATCCCAGATTTGTACAATATTCAACGCAAGCTGAAATATAACGAATCCAATATCTATTATCAACTAGAGATATCCTGTGCGAAAGATATCATGTTTTCAAAATATCCTGTTCTAAGATATCTTTTCCTAAAGATAGATATCCTATCTTTATGAAATCTTGTTCTAAAGATATCCTGTCTTCAAGTATCCTGTGCTGAAGATATCCTGTTCTCGAAATTTCCTGTCCTGATATCCTGTCTTCAAGATTCCCTGTCCTGCAGATATCCTGCCTTCAAGATTCCCTGTCCTGAAGATATCCTGCCATGAAGATATCCTGTCCTGGTGATATCTTGTCCTGAGGATATCCTATCCTGAAGCTATCCTGTCCCTAAGAAATACTGCCCTGATGATATCTTGTCCTGGAGATATCCTATCCTAAAGCTGTCCTGTCCTGAAGAAATGCTGCCATGATGATATCCTGTCCTGAAGAAATCCTGCCCTGATGATATCCTGTCCTAAGAAATCCTGCCCTGATGATACCTTGTCCTGAAGAAATCCTGCCCTGATGATATCTTGTCCTGAAGAAATCCTGCCCTGATGATATCTTGTCCTGAAGATATCCTATCCTGAAGCTGTCCTATCCTGAAGAAATCCTGGCATGATGATATCCTGTCCTGAAAAAATCCTGCCCTGATAATATCTTGTCCTATAGAAGTTCTGTACAGAAGTTCTGTTCTGAAGATATGTTGTTCTAAGGATTTCCTCGCCTGAAGATGCTTTTATGCTATAATTCGACTCAACTTGCACTATGAGCTTGCCTTAAGTACCAGAACGGCGACAGATTGATAGTTTGATATTCTTATTGATCTTACCTCATCGCCAGGTTTATAATACGAGAATTCTCCAGCTGATATTTTTACTCTGCGTCTGCAAATATATCGTTAGATTGGTTAAAATATAGTTCCTATGGTTATAAAAACGAAATATCTCGGTACTAGAGACATTCTTTCAGAGAGATCATAAACTAATAGTATTAAGAAACATACTTGTTCCATGTGGTAATGGTTGTATTTCCTTTCTTTTCCAAAACACCATCTCTCAGAATTTTCTCTTGTCGTAATGATACTGGTGGTAAAACACTCACTCCAGTAGATTTATCTTTACTAGGTACCGGAAAACCCACTGAAATAACACAGGCATCAGCTTTATATACATTTTCTACTTTTACGCTGTTCTATCGTATACTTAATAAGTAAGGTTGAACATAGTATGGTCTACACAGTGTACTAATTCAATGGATACCCTACATGAAATGTCTCTCTGACCAAAAACAGTATCAAGTTGAAATATATAAAGAGCTTCGTGAATAAATCCACATAAACGAACCAACAGTAACGAACCAATTGAATCTGATCAAACTATGAACTATCACGATCATCAACTACTACCTGGTGTGTGATATCGGCTTTAGCCGGATTCTTACATCTACCAACAAAATAGCAAACTTGCTAATTTCTGTGACGCGAAATATAATACCAAGTTGACAGGATAGGATGTTCAAATTTCAATTCAGTACTTTAGCTAAATCTATCTGACTATTTAACATTTCCACAACAAGGCATATGAGGAAGCTATTAGAAATCAATATTGTAGAGGAAACTTACAATTTGCATATTCATGAGGCGGTAGATCTATAACCAAGGATAATAATCTACATATAGTATATTTCTCTTCAGAATTATCAGATTGGAATTCTAATTCTGTTTCACCGACTGTCAATATGATATGAAGATCTTCCTGAAATTGAAATGTGTCACCGCAGATTTTCTGAGATCTAATATATTGAAGAATTAAAACACTTGCCAAATTGTTATTACATTGGCCTATTATTATTGGCCTAACAATGTGCGAAAACAGTAGTAGTTCAGGTAGCTGATCGGAAGACTAAATACTTACAGCAGAATCGAAATGTACCAAGTTTTCAAAGTGAAAATTCTTCTTTACGTGACCACGTTGAATAATGTTTAAAGACCTGCCAGGAAAATCCAACTATAAAGACAAATAACATTGAATATAAAATATTTTTTGTCAAAGTGTAGTACCAGAGGGGTACCAGGTGGTTATTCTAGATTTAGACCCAGAGTTTGGACATGAGCTACGAAACATGGTGCGCATTGTTTGATCTTGGTAGTTTTATTTCACACTTCAACAAATAACCAATAAACTTTATCTTTTAAAATATCCTGTTGATATAAGAAATAAGATCCTCGTTCTCGTTCAATGGTCACCAGTTAAATTGACCACATTTGTAGATTGTGCACGCCTTAGCAAGAAAACATCTATTCTGAATAACGTTTTGACTATAAATCCAATAAAGGTGTTTAGCTCAATTACAAACCATATCGATTAAGTAGTTAAGATTTTTGAATTGCATTTACTTGGAATATTGTCTACATCTCCTTTTTTTCTACTAAGAAGAGAGATTTATTGCACGTAGCAATTTAATTTCTCGTAGATTACATTGTCTTAAAAATAAACTGATTGTTGATCGACCTAGTCTTGAAGGCATGAGTCGCGTCCCTTATTTCAATATTTTCTGAACATACAAGCCTGCAAATAAGTCCTTATCAGTTCTTAAGACCGATAAAATACTATCTCTCTAAAAACACCTCTATAGTGTTTTATCTTTCATATTATATTTTGAATAGTTACTAAAATATACTGCCATAAGCCCGATTAATCAATTTGGATATACTTCAATTTACTTGTTTGATACGGTTTGTTGTCAATATCTGCGTACCATAACTGTATAATAGGCTATAGAAATCAATAGTCAATATATGTATAAAAACTATCCTTGAAATGGTATAGATATATTTTTGGCATGTTACATTTTGATCATTAGTAAGGCATTTGTCTAGCGGCCAATAAAATCAAAATGTACATTCAATTCACTATTCTACCAGTGAATGAAAAAATCCACAATAGTCGAAACTGTGGTTGACACAAAGATTCATTCTATACAAATCGAACACTTTATGCTTTAAACTATAATCTCTATCGCAAAATGTTCTTATAATATCTACGAGCCTTAGTTTTAGTCCACAATGCTTTGCTTTAATAAGCGATAAAACCTACTGTTTCCTTAAGCACTTACCTGCAAAATTGCTCGTTTTCCTTTTTTCAGATATATTCCAAAATTATGAATTTTCTCAATCATCGGCGAATATGACGACATATTGACGATCTCTATTCATTAATTATGTTACCTTCATTTTAATACTAAAAAAATGCAAAGATTCAGCTGGGTTAATTAATTAGTAAAACTTATAATGATGTGTAATTAACGATAAATATAAACATAGACGGCAAGTATTTTGATTAGTGTCTTGACACAGTAACCTCATTAGTATACATCAAATAGTCCATAGAATGAATTAATAACAGAATAGATGAATAAATTGTTAACTATCATATTTTATTATTGATATTTCAAACATCGACACTAAAATGATTTTTAAAAGAATTGAGCATACCAGGATACTGATATCTAAATTATTAAATTGGAAACGAAGTTGGCCATTGTATAGATACAAAGTAAGATGGCAGCTTATGAATTTTGTTACTATGTGTAATTCATTTAACTTGGTCAAAAAAGTTTGTTAGACTTTAAAAGCGACAATTATGACTTCATGAGATATGCAGAACATTTATCGGCAATTTGTTTACACTTAGTCTGTCGATGGCAATGGCACAAAAAAATTAAAAATGCTCAATGATGGGGTCCGAAGATAAAGATTCCAACATTCATGTAATGCAAACAATGCGCCTTACAGAAGCCTGTTCTCTTTTGTTCCACTGTACAAAATTATTAACTTCACTACAAATACGGGTGATGACCACTATTATTAATACAATGTATATATTTCAAACACGCGAGGAAATTTACACTTATCTAATTGGTAGATCATGGAATGTGACAACTTGACCCCATTCTCATGGAAGTACGTTTGTGTCACTTAATTTTCATATCGTTGACAGTTTTCAACGTGTTCGTTAATTAAATGATATTGAGTTTTAAGTCACACTCTCTGTCCCAGTATGGGCTAATGATTGGCTGATGGTGGACATTTTGTCAGAACACTGACTAAAGCCTAACCTTCGAGTATAAATTGACATTTGCGTACAGACATTGCAGTCTACTGTGTCGTGGTTAATTTTCAATAACGTCTTGTACACTGTGTTGAATTGAATGAGCCTTACCTTCTTGATGCGCAGTTCAATTAGTATAGATTGATAAACACTCCAAAGTCGAAATTATAAATTGATAAACATGTTCCCTTCAGATAACGAAATTACAACATAAATATTCAGTATAAGGAAGTAGCTTGAAACTTTGGCATAATCATTTGGCATCTGGTCAAGATAAAAGGTGTGGTTTTATCCTTTATTGGTGTTGTCGTTTTTTGGGCTTTTGGCCATAGCGATTAACAATTCGCTCTACCAATTCAATTGACTTAAATATTTTGCAATAAATCTATTAAATGCAATGGTAGAAGGATATGACAGTCATTTAATATAAGAAAAGGATACTGGAAAAGAATACAGTCTAAAAAGGTTTAGAGAAATTCTAGAAAATTATACTCCAAAATCGTTTACTATTCAATTTGGGCAATATAAATCTGAAATTGTAACGATCATTGATTAATGTCATTTTAGATTTTAGCAAATCTTAAGATTTTTATAGAGCATTTACTCCGGACATTGAAGGTAGGCCTACTGCTGGTATAACGACGGTGATGGGTTTATTATAGCAAAAAGCATATTGTCCAGATTCAACGCAGAACTTCTCATGTTCTGACGACAATGAAACTACGGTACGAGCAATAGACATGTTGGAGAAATCGACACACACAGAATGATGTCCATAATGAATTCACATTAGTGTTGAAATTCGGTTTATATAATGTAAATGTTGAATCGTTCGTAACTATCACACATTAGTGGATAATAAACCACAAACCACACACTCAATTACAAAGACACACAAAACAGTAGGCTACGAACTCTCTCTTTCAGAGAACTCGTCTTTGGGACTTTGGTTTGCAAGCTACTATTCGGCAGTGTTCTTTGTAAATACTTGATAACGAATATAATATATTACTCTCTTAAAGAGTTTATATTAGATTAGTTAACATTATCTTTTTACTTTCCTTACACGAGATCATATATATATAGCATCACCTATACACACTTCTATATATTATATTATAATATTTATAAATAATCGTATTCTCTCGCGGTTTCTGTAATCAAATTCGACCTATTGGTCCATTGTACTTAATAATAATTCACATATTCGAATAGTATTTGCGTTGGCGATGAACACAAGTACTAAGGACAGCGCACATCCATCAATATTATATAGTATTAATTATGTAGTGTTATGTGAATATTGCCATTATGCATTTTACAGAGACTGTGGGTAACATCTTTTAAAAGAATATTGCCTTGTTTAAATGTCTCGATCATTTGTTATGATCCTCTGAGATCGCATCTAGCTATTGCTTTCTTCTGCCAGCACCTCTTCATGCACCTGATTTATTACCCCACAAAAATCTGGTATCGTTAAACTGTTCCGCTAAAGCTTCGTTAAATTGGTTATAAAATTCGACCAGACTTTTACGAGTTTCAGTCCACATTTCACCTTCGTCTGCTTCATTTGTTCGTCTGTTAGTTGGCACTTCCGATATAACTTTCTTCAACTCACCCTTTGTAAGTTGTCCTGCAAGTAAAAAACATGGGCATATATCCCTAAAGTACTAAACTGTAAGATTCTGATTTAATATAACTATATCACTCTACTATTGATGTTTTAAGCACTATTGTAACAGTGATATTACTATATGGCCCTACTATTGATGTTTTAAGCACCACTTTTGTAACAGTGATATTACTATAGGGCCCTACTATTGATGTTTTAAGCACCACTATTGTAACAGTGATATTACTATATGGCCCTACTATTGATGTTTTAAGCACCACTATTGTAACAGTGATATTACTATAGGGCCCTACTATTGATGTTTTAAGCACTATTGTAACAGTGATATTACTATATGGCCCTACTATTGATGTTTTAAGCACCACTATTGTAACAGTGATATTACTATATGGCCCTACTATTGATGTTTTAAGCACTATTGTAACAGTGATATTACTATATGGCCCTACTATTGATGTTTTAAGCCCCAAAAAACTATTTTGGTTTAAAAAGTGGATATTACTATATGGCCCTACTATTGATGTTTTAAGCCCCCTATTGTAACAGTGATATTACTATATGGCCCTACTATTGATGTTTTAAGCACTATTGTAACAGTGATATTACTATATGGCCCTACTATTGATGTTTTAAGCACCACTATTGTAACAGTGATATTACTATAGGGCCCTACTATTGCTATTTTAAGCACTATTTTAACCTGAGACTTATATGTTATTTTACAAGAAGTAAAGTATTTATTAAATAAAAACCTTCTTGTATTATACTTCTTTATTACTTTAATAATATTTCGAATTCGTAAATCTTGTTTTTTATGAGCAATATCACATTTCAATATTTAATATGAAATATAAAAGCGATATGAGCATATGTCAATCACCTGTTCAGGGAATAGACACGCAGTATATATTCTAATACTGTTAAAAGTGACCCAAATAATATACAGTATATCCTGCTCATACGACCACCTTTATTAAGAGCCCACCTTCAATAAGCGACCACAATAAATTCCCCCCTACGAGTTTTCAATGTACTATAGTTTGTTTGTAGTTTTCCGGTAACCAACCAGACGTGAAAATGCAGACCAATTTTCCAACTTCAAATAATTTTGAACTTACTTAAACCAAGAAATCGGAAAAGCCGAGACATTTCTTTCTCAATGTTTTCTAAATATTTGTCAAAATGAATGACATGGATCTGATATTTGGGAAAAACTCGGTACCAATCTTCCAGGTAAATGTTGTACAAGCCAATACCTAGACGAACCTGAAATTGATAAAATGCTAGTAGTTTTTCAATGACTTCACACTGACGATGATGTGACGGTTGCGATTATAGAAATCTTTCAAACTTTCACCAAATCAAATAGTTCTTGCGATTTCAAACTTTCGATCTAAAGGAAGTGGTTAGTGGTTTTTCCACGTAGTCCAAGCTCTTATCTGTATATAAATGTCTATGTATTTTGATTTCTGCTCTGTAGTAATATTGCATTCATTAGCATTTTGTGCATAAAAGTCATTCTGTAAACGACTTTGTTCATAGCTGAATTACAGTTGGTCACAAAGTCAACGGATTTATTTTTGGATTTGTTGTATATAAGACTGGATTTGGAGCATTCCAATAGAACACGTATCAATTTTTGTAGAAATGCATTTTGCAATGAATCAACAAACCTTGCTGTTAGCATTCTGAAGATGGGAACTGTAAACGCATGTCCGTATTGAATTTTCTGATTTCAAACAGTTTTCGAAATTATAGATCGACTCGAATACCATTTTATTAAAGTCTTCAACTAAGGGTGTGTATTTTAACCAAACTGACTGAGCTAAATAGTCAGAATATAATCTGAAACAAAATCACGCGTCATGTTAGTCATTTACAATTGCTTTAAAAAAGACAAGCTTAAGTTGAGAAATTCCTTGTGATATCAAAAATACTATTTTTCCAGGCTACCTAGAGAGACTTCATTTCGTACACTAAAGGTACAACACAGCACTTGTTAAGAAAGCCTCTCATAAGACGAAGATACCAAATAAGTTTAGGACAAAATTAACACTTGTAGGATAACAGTTATGATGATCATAAGATAAACTATCATTATGGGATCATAGCTGAGTAGCCGAGACAAGATCCACCAGATCTCAACAGAGAGCGATGTCTTACCTTTCAACAGGGTCTCTCAATGAAATTATAATTTTAGCTGAAGGATTAAGATGTTTGATATAATCAGCATTAGTAAAGCATGGTTCTGTACAATCTTTATTTCTAGGGAGTTCTGACCATCTGGTGTTATCCCACATAATATCACCACTGTAGTCACCTACAACACAATAAATGAAATGGTGTAACACAATACATGAATTGGTGTAACATAATAAATGAAATTAAGTTACACAATACATGAAATGATGACATGGTATAACACAATAAATGAAATGGTGGAACGCAAAAAAGGAATGGTGTAACACAATAAATGAAATGGAGTAACACAACAAATGAAATGGTGTAACGTAATAAATGAAATGGCGTAACACAATAAATGGTGTTACATAAAAAATGAAATGGTGTAACACAATAAATGAAATGGTGTAAAATAATAAATGAAATGAAGTAAAACAATAAATGAAATGATGAAATGATGTTACACAATAAATGAAATAATGTAATACAATAAATGAAATGGTTGTAACATAATAAATGAAATGGTCTAGAAAAATAAATGAAATGGTGTAAAACAATAAATGAAATGGTGTAAAACAATAAATAAAATGGTGTAACACAATAAACAAAATGGTGTAAGATAATAAATGAAATGGTGTAACACAACAAGTGAAATGTTGTAACATAATAAATGAAATGGTGTAACATAATAAATGAAATGGTGTAACATAATAGATGAAATGGTGTAACATAATAAATGAAATGGTTGTAACATAATAAATGAAATGTTGTAACACAATAAATGAAATGGTGTAAAACAATAAATGAAATGGTGTAAAACAATAAATAAAATGGTATAACATAAATGAAATGGTGTAAAAAAATAAATGTAATGGTGTAACATAATAAATGTAATGGTGTAACATAATAAATGTAATGGTGTAACATAATATATGAATGGTGTAAAACAATAAATGAAATGGTTGTAACATAATAAATGAAATGGTTGTAACATAATAAATGAATTGGTTGTAACATAATAAATGAAATGGTGTTAAACAATAAATGAAATGGTGTAAAACAATAAATGAAATGGTTTAAAACAATAAATGAAATGGTATCTTACGATGTTCACTCAGTACATGGTTAATGATTTTTCGCTTGTCAAGCCCCTCCTGTGGATCCTGTGAAGTATGCCTCAACTTATTCCAGTACTCAGGCCTACCATACCCCACACACCAAGTGCTTACAGGAGGTTACAATTACAGGTTGCAAAACAATTCTTACCAGTTATTTTACTGTAATAGGTTGTATTGGTATTTTTATTTTGCATACCCTTGGAATAAATCTTTTCAGCAACTCCATGAAAGAAATCTAAATATGTATCAACTGTTGAGCATCCCCGTGCTGAAAAATAGAGTAATGATCATTATGAAAATCCATCAACAGGCGACGCAGTTGTCAGAAATTCACCAATTTGTGAAATTTGTGGAAAACAGTTAAAGTTTTACACATCAGTCATACCAACAAGCTGGGCAGGTTGATACGGTGACTTGGTTTTATAGTTTTCTAATTAGCTGATGATATAATTCTGTCAACAGTTTAAACCCAGTGTAAATACAGGGTCATGCTTCAACGATAGCAGGAATGGAAGATGTTTTTAATTTATTACACTTAAAAATAGAACATATTGGGTTAGGGGTTCATATGGAGACCTGGGTTTAAGATAGACTAGAATTATTGTCTTGTATTGGTATCGGCTGTTGAGTTCTTAGTCGGAGAGTATGTTTTGATATAGATTTAGTAATACAATGTGTCATGTAGTGTTTTTGAAATAAGGCTTGTTTCTGCAAATTCTAAAGAAGCAGTAAAACCATAACTGCTGGTAACTTTAAAAATACTAGTTATGTTATGATAATTAATTAATAGATGATTTAATGTCATTTAGAAAGTGGTGTTGCAACAATATTTTCGTTATTGGGATAACACTTTCTTGTTATAGCACAGATTCTAGTGCTGAAAATTGGCTGAGATCCGAACTGGTTTCAAACCAGCGATCTCAGAGTCAGGCACCTAATCGCCAGAAATACATTTCAACCGCACTAGAATCTGTGCTATACCATATAATACTATATAATAAATTAATAGTTCATCCGTTATTTGCTATTAAATAGAAATACATGTAGTCAAATTGTTCAGAGTAATTGAAAACAAAACCTAAAACTGAAAATGTACAGACATTCTTAATGCCATCTATAGATTTCACAAAAATTTCTTGATCCAATAAAATGTTTTGTTTTGGACCTTTTAAGTGTTAAATTTTTGACTATCTGGAATGATAGAGTGACAGTATAACAAAATTACCTACACTTAATCCAAATAACTTAAAGTCAGTTCCATTAGTTCCAGAAAAATGAAAAATTGACGGTGATATTTGAGTAAACTAATACTAAGTTGGTATAATTCTAATTGTTCCTGCTAAAACAATTAATCTGTAATATGATACCAACTACAGGAGACAAGAATGTTATTTATCAACACATGTCCCTCATAACCCTGTACAAAATTAATTGTTAATGACATTGTAAAAGATCAAACGGACAATCTTGGCCCGATTCTTGGCTTGTTGGTAAGACTGACATTCCAATATATCAATTGCTAATATGTTTCATGTTTGTTATTTTTTCTTGCGCTTTCACATGTGTAATAAACGTTTTATCAAATTTGAAATATAACGATTTTGCATATATATTATGTAATTTTTTTTAAATCTATAAATATGAAATTTAATAATGCAACACACTATAGACAGTTACTTACCAAAACGATGTCTCTCTAACCAGAAGTTATCAGTATAGGGAGGATGTATAATATCGGGGTGATGAATCAATCTGTTGTAGATATTATGGAGACCAGAACGGGGTTGACCAACTATATAGAAATACGGTAGACATCTTAACCTGGGATAAGTCACCTTTTTAATCCTTATACGACTGAATACCCCTGTTCGGCATGACGTGGGTTTATAGTTCTTGTTGGAATCAAACCAACAGGGATTCCTAAAATCCGGTGAGAATTTAGGACGTTGCTGAAAATAGAATCGAAGAATTTCATTATCTGAATAACATGTACAAAAGTAAGCTACGTCTTCTTCATATCATTTAGTGATCACGGAGTGTTGTTTTGAAACGTTAATGTACGTAACTAGTAAAGAAAAACAAAAATACTATCAAAGAAGTTTATTGTATCATAATTTATTCCCTCCCTTATTCACTTTTTATGTAAACATGCACAAACGGCTCAATCTCTTCTTATTAAATCACAGGGGCGTTACATTACTCCCCAACCGAAGTGAGCTGAATAATAAAAACTTTTAAAAATTGCTACGTAATTTTTTTTTTTTTTTTTTTTTTTTTTTTTTTTTTTTTTTTTTTTTGAGGGCACCATCGGAATGTGTATCTATATGAGAATGGAGCTCTCGAGTTGTTGCTCAATGAGTACATGATTTCATTCCAAACCCAACCTTACCCATTTCATTAGATCTATATCTGGTAAGGTAGAAATGTTCAGTTTCTTTTTCTCAGCAATTTTCTTCACAGGCTTAGGCTTCCCTGGTTTCCTTCCCCTGAACTTCTTGACAGGTGCTAGAATAACCTCCGATGTTGGTTGTGTCAGATTTGATGTTAGCATTAGACTATCCATGATATGGTCTCTGGATTTATAAACTGAGACCTGGATTAAAGCATGTTGCTGATACAACTTGTGTGCTATAACGGTGTATATAAAGACCAGTAAATATCCACAGAATATCACAGTGATAACCGAAGAACCTATATTAAATGGCGTGGTCATCGTTCTCCTACAAATAGAAAGTGTTTTAAAATTCAAAATGATCTTATCAACCCATGTGGAAGACTGAATAAGCAACAAAAAATGTTGACAACGGTGAATAATAAATCATCAATAAAGACTAATAAAATAGTCTCTGAAAAGCTGAAAATGAATTTGCGTCCTACTCCATTGCACCTAATGGGCTGAGTAAAATGAGTGAATTTTTCCAGGACAGTTGCGTCTACCTTCTCTTTTTGCGATTTCCAATTGTCAATGGATCTTTAACAGCCTATATCTGTGGTATGCATGGCGGCACGTTAACGTGAAAATTTGTTAAAAAAATATATTTGATTATTTGAAATTGGTAAAACAAAAATGAAGACACTTTATATACCTAGTAGACATTGAAACTACAGCAAATCATTATGGACGCTTGCTCGTTGTGACACTTAACATTTAGTCCTTTAATTCGTTGAATGCAATTATATTTAATATTCACAAAAATTGTAGTTTGTATTATCCATTGATAGTCAAATCTAAAAACACGTTTATCAAGATAAGTCACGTTTCACACTATTCCGACAGTATCCTATTACACTACCTATAATATCAAGTGGTCAGAAATGGAGAAATTGTTCGTTTTCCAAATTGATTTTCTTCATGACAATTTTCTTAAATAATTTGAAAAATGTACAAACTTGCAAAATAAACCACATGATTTGCAGAATTTATAAACATTACACTGTATGTGAGTACTTTCATGTACTCGTCGTTTACTCACAGTTAGTCCTTCCTATTAAAAATGCCGGTCATAAACTTTATATATTGCAAGAATGCATTGTAGTTGAAACCCAGTAACTTCGCGCCGTTATTGTTAACGATGCAAATATGATACCTTTCTAAAATAAATTGTAGATGACTTGGTACCCGACACCCATGCGTCATAAAAAGGGGTCATGCGTTTTATTTTATACTACTCGTTGAAGAAAACAATATGGTAAAAGCCGAGAAAAATCCACACTGACTGTTTAACAGAATATTTTTCTAAATCTATTTTAATTGTTTCAAAATACTACAAATAGGGTCTCGTATGATGGTCCCAAGGCGTATATATGACAACAACAACTCTACTAAGGCATCCAGACATATTATTTGTGTAGAGTTAAGTTATTTTTAGGATCCCAACATATCTTCACAATGGCAAACTTTAATGACCTTCGTACGGATACATTGACTGCAAAAAGTCCCTTCTTTGTTTAATGAAATGCAGCGTTTTGATTAGATTATTCGCTGGCTAATACAGCAAGTCAGATACCTATACAGAAATACTTTATCTTACAAACACCCATGATACAAAAAAAGGTGACTCGACTTTTCCCAGGAACCCTGGCCCTCAGGTTAGCGAGCAATCTAACTCACTGAGCCACCGCGACTCCCGATGACAGGGGGGGGGGGGGTGTAGGTACAAAGTTCGTAATAGATTGACGATGTGAAAATGGGCTCTTCTACGAAAGAGGACATTATCTCACCATAACTATTGTCACCTTAGATGAGAATGTTTAAAGGTTGTAATGACTGATAGGAAGGAAGTATATAAGTTTAGGGCCACTTTGATAACCTCTCATATTGCGTTGAAATTTAACGACTTCTATTAAAAAAATAAATGCAAAGCTTGTATGATTAATTTAGTTTATATGACACCGATGTAAATAGAGGTGTCATCTATCAACTACCATAATAACTATAAACAACTACTCATTGTGCGATATCATCATCCGTTGGAAGCAAACGTTAACTTGCTATCTTCAACTACCATGTCATAAATTCAAATTATGTTTTGTAAAAAAAATCAGAAACTTAGATCTTTCCCTTCAGTAATTATAGATCGTATTGACTGCATATATATTCTGGCCTTATATCACCGGTACACTTTTACGATCTGCTGCTATCTGCTATCTGCGATCTGCTTGGTTGACAAGACCGTCATGTAAATACATTACTGTTAGACGATAACAATTTCTAATTCAGCATTTGGAATTTAGTTCAATTGCTTTATTGCCTATTTGGTAACCAAATGTGTGGGTCCCCAATCTTTTATTACGCCCAGCATCCTGTAATATGAAACAATAACAAACCTGAAGTGAACATCCTCGTGGTTGCCTTTTTTCACGGAATCCATCTACGAGTCATTTCATTTTATTTTGATCAGATCACACAATCCAGTTTTACACAATTAACGGCATTGTCAATTTCTGTGGAGCCCCGATTGTTATTATAAATATTTCACATTGTTTGATGAATTAGCTACTAGCACAAGTAGATACACTCTAGGTCTGAATGGCCACATTATGATCTTCAGTGAAAACTGTATATTTAGTTTATCATATAATAATATGACAATAGATAAGATAAATACTATTCTCTTTGTTCAACTTTGACCTTCCGCTGTTAGCTCTATAGAAAGTATAGGCCTATATTAAATGAAATCAGATATCTCCAGTTATAGGAAAGGACAATATCAAATTAACATGACTCATATTTAGCTTTACATACGCTCTAGTAAATCATCTTTAGTTGGCCAAGCTCATTTACCTATTGTGAAATTCATACATTTCTTTACAATGCGTCGTGTATCTTTTGTTTTCTTTTTATACGTGTTATGGCATTACATTAGAAAATTTAGGGAAATACGAAATGTTTCTTAACGTTTCTTTAACAATATAGATTACTTAAATCAGGTTCCACAAAACACAACCACTGGATTACAAATTGGCACTCATTTTTGTTCTGGACAAAGTATTTTGGGCTTTTAACTGAAAGTGAGCAGCAGTACAGGACATGAGCGAATAATTGGTGAATCGGTCGGTAGATGACGAGTTAACAATCGCCCTCAGCAGAAGCTGGTATCGCAGACTAAAACAGAATCGTTCATTTGAAAGAGTTAAATAATCCACTCCACGCTAACTGTCCAAGCTCTGGCTTGATAGACAGTTTTCGTACTCAATCAAAAATCTTCAAAGCCAGAAAGACACTTGTTTTTTGATTATTTGGTATCCAACCAGCGCCGATTGCTCTATTGTTAGTCTTGAGTCAAGACAGTGATGGAGATGGTGCTGGAGCTTATGGGATAATGCAGGTGAATATATAGACGTCGAGATCCAGGCTTCAACAGAAAATATATTCGCATCGATCTATACTACAGAATATATGCCGAAATATCAATCAATGCTTATTTAGTGTGCTGGTGGAGCATCCAGACTCCGCGATATTTGTACACATTGGCATATAAATCAGTTGATGGATATAATTTTACTAAATTATTTCAATCAAATGAAAACCAAACACTCACCCAGGCTGCCTCAATATCAATTAGAAGGTCAGTAACTTTAATTAGAATATAATAAAGTTTATTATGAGTGGGATAGAGTAGGGGTGTGGCGGACACTTTAATGATAAATTCTACAGGATTAACTATTTCCAGATAAGGCAAAAGTATCTAAATTGTTAAATATCCTTTGAAAAGGTAGAAAAAAATAGACTGGCGATTTCGGTGAGGAGTTGCATTGTACAATCTGTTCATTTTAACTCTAATTGAAAAACATAAATTTTTTGGTAACATTACATCCTCGGAATCGGGTTAACGTTGTCTTGGACATTAAATTAAAAGGATTTTAGTCTGTATTGCACAACATAACATAAACTCGATGGTCTATTTCAGTGATAACGAATCGTTCCAAGAATTTATTTATATATTATTTTTACAAAATATATTGGATATGAACAGTAATGGAATGTGGCAATTTCCTATTTTCATATTCAAAATCTAAAAAAAGCTATGTGTTTCCTCTAATGGAAGGTTTAATCTATGAAAAATTATTTTCACATTCTACCCGATTAGAACTTCTTATTTGATAATTCCCAAGATAATAACCATATACATAAAACAACTATACCCGGGTTATAAGTGCTTCCGATCTGTACAAATGGTATGGAGACGGGTAATTCATTTGCCATCTGTTTCCATGTTAAATCACGAAAATCAATAACTTTTTTCAAGAAATTTCAAACTTTCCAATATGTCACATGAAAGCCTGGACAATATTTTTTTTCTGTACAAAAAATCAAAATATTTTAAGCATGAAAATCTTGAGCTAGTCAAATTAAAAGTAAACCTCTACATTGTTATCAACATCTGTTTAACTGTCACTACACACCAATTTTTGTAATAAATAACCTTCGGTCTATCTCTCATTATCTCACAAATTCTTAAATAAAGTGCAATTTCCTCTACATCGAATTTCAAATCTAGGATTTCTCAAAATAGCACGGACTAATTTCATACAATAATTAGCAATTTACAATCTTTAGCAACAATGGCAATGAGAATATAGGTGGCTTTTAATAGGGTTGCGCCCTTCTGCGAAATAGTTTTGGACAACAACTACCTCTAGAACATTAACACATCTATGCTTTTAAATTGTTCCACATAATCTCGTTTTCTCTACCTACATCTGCTAAAATGTAGAACTAAAATAATAATTTAAATTAAATTCTGAATGATTATTTTTTGACTAATTTTGACTGATTAAAACAATGATATTCTGACAGGAGTTGCTTTGATCACAGGCCGCCATTAATTAAATTTAGACACTTTTAATGTCTGTCGTGACTGACTTTCAGAAAACTCGCAAAATAAGTCGACCGAATTAAGATCTGTGTTGAAAATAGATAAGATAGGAGATCTAGAAACTTATTTGAAAGAAAGCTAGTGTATTTTTTAGTTCCTCCTAGCCTGTCATAATGTACACAGCATTTTTATTATGCCTAGCCATCGGCTACGGTAAGGTTTTTGGGTTTTTTGGAGGGGCGAAACTTGTGTGAATTATCGAATTAGATTGCCTTTTCGCAAGAAGCGACAGCTTTCTAGTCATTTCAGACAATAAATAAGTTCGGTCTAAGAAATGGAGCGCTGATTGTTAAGATTGATATAAGGGGTACTCTCTTATAGAGGTACTGGCCTAGGTCCATTCTATGGATTTTAGTAAACATCAATTTTATAAGAAATTCTCTTCTTGAAAGTGTTAGATGTGTATGATCATCGTACCTTTGCAGTAGGAGCAAAATTATGATAAGCAATCCTTTAATGTTTTTAGCTTAACTCTTTGTTAACCTAATATGTTTTCATATTTTTAGCTCTCGGAGCCTGTCCTCATATTGTCTCGAGATCAGAATGGGGAGCGAGGGCACCAACCCACAAATCCTACCTCTCGCACCCAGTTCATTATGCTTTCATCCATCATGGAGAAAGTGGAAACTGCCACGACAAGAGTTCATGCTCTGCTATTGTCAGAAGTTACCAAAATTACCACATGAACACACACGGTAAGTAAATGGCTTTCGGCTAAATAAATGTAGCGCGGCAAACGTGGAACGTAAACTTCGTGATTTTATTGCATTATACGTCTTTACCAGACCAGACGAATCGAGGCATGAGGTTTTAAGCAACATATGCCTTAGTCCATGTGATAGTATGAACTTTGTGTTTTTAATCTTCCGTGATGAAAACCTTAAGAAAAACGATCATTTATGCAGTATGAATATTCTTGATCGATATGTATTATTCTATAGGATGGAGTGATATCGGTTACAGTTTCTTGGTTGGTGAAGATGGTAATGCTTATGAAGGTCGAGGATGGGATAGAATCGGTGCACACACAAAGGGGTACAACTCAGTGGGTCTTGGTAAGTGGTGTAGGGGGTATTCTGTGATAATGTATGTTGTACATAATGAGCTCTCTACAACTGAGGTGGGACTTTGGTACCAGATCACGTACAGCCTCTACATGGTGTAGTTCTGTATAACTTTGATATGTATAGAAGGTGGTCTCCGTGAAGAATATTAGTTCAATTTTGTCTGGAATCATTAAATTAGCAAATTGCTTATTATCTCGAGTATAACCTCACCTATAATCGAAAGCATGCAATGTTTATACAAAGGAGGTAGAAAAATACTATCGATTCATTTTGATTTCACGAAAGTGTAAATACGTGGGCTGGTAATGATTTAGAATTTAAAATTAAAGAATATAAAATGTTTTCAGGATTCTGCATGATTGGAAACTTCATGACCCGTTTACCTAACGCTGCTGCTCTCACAACAGTCAAGAACCTGATTGCCTGTGGTGTTTCTAGTGGTAAAATTTCCACCAGCTATGTGTTGAGAGGACATCGTGATATGGGATCTACTGATTGTCCTGGTACTGCCTTATATAACCATATCAGAACATGGCCTCATTATTAAACTATACTTACTGTGCCCTCACACCATATCGATGACCAGTTGCGAATGATGGAATTGGTCATGAGTTTCGAAAGCGAATCACAATTCAGATACATGAGAGTTGCATTCGAAACCTATAATCGATATTATTATTTACATCCATACGCAACTGGTTATCGCACTGGTGTAAAGACCGGTTAAGTACAATATAGTCGTTGCTTTAAAATAAACTATTATTAGAAAGTCGTTGATATATTTCTTAAAAATCCATCTTATGTGCATAACTTGGGAATGAACCTTCCCATTGTAAAATTCTACTTAGTCGGCGTATCTGGCCATCCCAGATGGAATCAAAACCAATATTTTTTTTCGTCGGTGTCTTGATGACGTTCGGACAATACAGTTCTTGTACAAACATTTATAGAATTAAGAAAATTGTATATATGTCTGTACATTAACAATAGATGTTTTCTATTTGTATATACATTGTTTGCGTAATTACTTATTATACATAACTTCTCTACACACTTCTTGACAATTATCTCGGAATATCTATTGTTATGCAATATTATAACAATTGTGTTTTTTCTTTTTTTTTTTTTTTTTTTATCTCTAAGGGCTTATAAAGAAAGAAAAAGAAAAGTAACAACTATATTGTACAAGGATAACACTTAGGCTCAAAATTTCCCCGTGACAGGGATACTTTCTACCAGCTGGTCCTTGGCCAAACCTCTTGGCGTTGATCTTTCTCGTATTATTCGTACCCATTTACTGGGTAGACTGGCATTACGGGTGAAGATGACTTATTCACACACATATCGAGATTGGAACTCACATCCGACATTTTCAACGTATCCTAGCAAATGACTACATGACGTACAGAACCAACGCTCTAGCCACTGTGCTATAGAACCCTACAAAATGTTCTTGTTACGGTACTATTGTTCCTTGAAATGATATAAGATAGGGTTTAAGTTTATATTGCGTCGGTTGTTAATTTCATACAAGATAATAATGTTATATACAAACAAATGATATAAAAAAATATAAATACTTAATTACCTACTTAAGCTGTGGTTGTTTTATTTACGATCGATTGGCAAGGAGATCGAAAATATGAATTCATATATCCGCTATTTTCGTGAAGCAACAGTAATAATCTCCGATTTGATTGGCTGAAAAAGTAGTTCAAATTAACATGTATCCATGACCGTAAAAAAAAAGAAATATAATAATAATAAATTGATTTAATATTTTTTACTAATTTATCAAGTTGTATATTTCAATAACTTGATATGATACTCTTCAACATGATTTACGTATAAAAAGCAAATGATCAAATGTAGTTATTCGACCACCAGGAACTACCCCAAGGAATTCAGAATTAACCTCTACAATTATTTTTATTACAATTGTACGACATTGGGAAGTCATTAACTAAAATAAATGCTAGTTTTTTGTTCTTGTCCATATCTTCAATGTTAAAGATCCAATGGTTGACCAAACGCTTTCAATGGACATAATCCTTCCAAGTTCATTTGGACAAGGGAATGTTATTATGTTGACATAGTGACATTCTGCATAAAAACCAACAGAATGAATATCCACATGCACAAGAAAAAATACGTCTTTGAGGACAATTGTAGCGCAGGGATAAATAAAGAGGGAACTTTTCCTAGAAAACAGTTGATGCATATATAACGTGTACAGCCTTTTGACTATGGGGCCTCGCTTTACTGTTTCCTCCAAATGGCAAGACGCTCTTTCCCTGTGACCTGTAATACTGCATTGAAGATGCAGAAAGGTTTATCTTAACCTATGACCTGGACTATTTACTCTTGTGGCACTAGAATGCAAATGAACAATGTTTTTGAACGGACCTATTTATTAATGTCATTAATAAGCACCAAAGAATGTACTGAATGTCTTCAACTGATAAGATAACAAATAGAGTTCTGAGCAGATATAGTTTTTTACTTATATATTGTGACAAGTTCGTTTTGACTTTTAAACGGCAAAATGATCGCCTTGATAGTCCTCAGTTTGATCGCGACGGCTTTAGGTAAGTATTATAACACATATTTGTATATCAGCTTTGGATATATTATAATATTATATAATATAAGTTTATTTTTATATTGTTGCCTTATTTAAAGATTATTCATGTATTTTATTTACAATCGATTTTCGTTCAGTAAATGGAACTCACCATAAACACATTTCAATTTCACTAAAAATCAATTTTATGGTTACATTAAATTATATATTTGGTAATATTTGTTAACATAGGGGTAAAGGGTGCGACGTTTCGAAGAAGAACAGTCGGATTTCCAAACCATCGGGTATAAATACGAACAAAATCGATGCCCATATGACCCGGATGAATCATCCAAACGTCGCTCGTTGTATTGTTTTTTTGCTTCAAGCTTTATCCTCGTTTTTTGTTGCTTACAAAATTATGATGCTTTAACCTTTCACATGCTGGTACTAAGTCAAGTAAGTATGAATATTAAAGCTTCAACCCTCATGCTTTCATGCTTCAGATTCCATGGATCCTTATACATTGTATATATTCAGTAAAGGAAACACTAGCTTAAATTAAAAAGATAGCTGTTTGTGTTATGCTTTCTTTAATTGAGGTAACTCGAGATGTGTTGTTTGAATTGGAATCTTTCGGATATGTCACATGAAAGCTTGGCCAATACTTGATTTCTGTAGAAAAAAATCAACATATCATTAGCATGAAATTTTGAACTTGTCAAATACATCAAATTTCAAATCCAGACCATAAATTAGTCAAAATGAGCATGAAAAAACACAAAACGGAGAAAGAAAGATGTTTAGACGGGTAATGAGTCTATTTTCGTTTCATAAAAAAAAGGATCTTATAAAACAACTTCTATATTACATTTTACAGGAGACCAATGTACTGAATACAATCACGCAAAATTTGGTAAAAGTGGAAAGTGTTTATCAAAGAGTTGTTGTGCCTATTCTACCTATATCTCTGATCTATGTTCCGGAAGTAACGCCTGCTGCTTTACACATGATACCTGTGGAAGTGCCGGTATGTATATTTCTCAGCTCTTTAAACACTTCGACCCAATCCTTTGTGGATATTTCTAGAGGTGAATTTGCTGTTTTCAGATTTATAATCTGTTCGTAAATATACTCATATTATTCCCACAAGAATCTGCGCTATCTGGTTTTATTTTATCAGTACTGGGAGGCTGTCCACACATTGTAAGTAGAGCGAGTTGGGGAGCCAGGGCTTCAAGGAGCAATAGTTACCTTCCAAGTCAACCAGTGCATTGGGTATTCATCCACCATGGAGAAAGTAGTGCCTGTCACAGCCAGAGTCAATGTGCAGGAATAGTTAGGAGTTATCAGAACTACCACATGGATACTCATGGTATGATTATCTTTATTTTCACCAAGATTTTTGTTCCTTCCGTTGAGTAGCTGTTAAATTTATTGTATTGTTCAAGTTGATCAGCATTTAAGTTACTTGTTCAAATTGCTCACCTGCTTAGTTACTTGTTCATATTTTTCACATGATTAGTTACTTGTTCATATTGCTCACATGTTTATTCACATTGCTCACACATTTAGTTATATGCTCATGTTGCTCACCTCTTCAGATCATTTTTCATGTTGTTCAATTTTTATATCCTCTTTTGCAACCATTTGATTTATTCAATAGGATGGAGTGATATCGGTTACAGTTTCTTGGTTGGTGAAGATGGAAATGCCTATGAAGGTCGAGGGTGGGATAGAGTCGGTGCCCACACTGTTGGTTATAATTCTAAAGCGTTGGGTTGGTACATTGTGTTTTCATGTTCACAGTGGTACAACGTTGTCGTTAATACTAACTTTTTGGTTTTTTTTAGTTGTACCTCTTATTCTAGATCGGGCTAATGAGCACGGCATAAAACTGTGTGTTAGAATATGCAAAAGTCGTCAAAGTCCTAACTGATCTGTGTGTTGATGTAAAATTCCTCGACACGATATGAACAAGCGACATAGTTAAAGTAAGATTTCTTTCTTCATTTTCAATTCAATTATTTTTACAGACCTCATCATCAATTTTTATTTTATTTTCCAGCTATTTGTGTGATTGGCAGTTTTGATTCGGTTGTACCTAATGCAGCAGCACTGAATACTGTCAAGAGACTAATCCAATGTGGCATAGATAAGGGAAAGATATCTAAAGATTATGTACTGCGTGGTCATCGTGATGTGAACCAGACCAGCTGTCCAGGAGATGCTCTATATAAACTTATCAAAACTTGGCCTCATTATTAAAGCTTAATCACTAGAATTAAAAATTCTGTTTTCTGTTTTCGTGTCTCTGACCTAATGTAAATTGAAGCTATCATAATTTGAGTACTTAAGGGGGAGTGTGTTCTTGTTTAATGATAAAAAAAAATCACTTATATATGGGTTTTCGATTTACTTCTTTGTTTTCCACTTATATATGGTTTTCGATTAATATGAGTAAAATCTTAACTTTATTTGCTTTTATTTTTCAAAAAATTATTTTTATTTAATGTTTTTGTTCACCATTAGTCTTAAATCCTGCAGTTCATTATAAACTGGTCAGAAAGTGGAGGAGTGGGAAAAACTTTTTACATTCAGTTTGTTGGAATTGGAAGTAGAGAGTCGTAATTACATTTTCAAGGAAAGGGGGTTAACGATAATTTGCATATTCCAAAATGCTTATCATTGACGTAATAGTAAGGAACATCCAGATGGGGTTAAAGATTTTACAGATCAAGTTGAACTGGGTGAAATAATAATAAAAAAAAAAACGTTTCTTTTTTGTATGAAGAGTTACCTCCCGTAACTCACCATTGAATTTCCATGTACTTTAAAGTGATTGGCATGTACTTCCAGCTTATTAAATCAAGTAGAATTGTTGATGTTTTTATCACTTAGCAAATATATTTCAGGAGGAAGTTTAGACTGCTCCGGTGGACATAGATACAGTGCCAGAGGTACAGCTTATTACCCTGCTAATAATGCCTTGGAGGGTGGTTTCGTTGATATGAGAGGGCATAATCTCCGAACATTGCAGGTGAGAAATACGAAATAACATACTAACTTAAAGTTGCAGAAATACCTGAATACAAATCAAAAGGAAATTTCAAGGAACTATTGTATTCAGTCGTGATACTTCGATGAATCGCAATAAGTTTGTTTTCTGCTCTTTCAATGCCTTGTGGTGATACATTACAGTAATCGGGGAAATCTCTCGACGAAAGTACAGATTCCCATAACAAAAAGACCAACCAATCAAACCCTGAAATATAGCTTTGTGATTTTATAGGATTACTTAGACGGAAAAGCTAGTTATGTCAGTGTTGCCATGGACAACAAAGCCGGTATACATTATGGTACTGCTATCTGCATTCCTGAAATGAACCAGAAATATGGCCGAAATATCGTTTTCAAGGTATGTTGTCAATACGGTGATGTTTTACGTGGTGCACTTCGGTGTTTTTTAAACCCTAGACGTTAGTAGATGGTCAAGTACGAAAGAGACCGTGATCTTTTGGGCTTGTACACCTGTTTTAGACCATTATGATAGATTGAATGGTGTGTTTGTGATAATGTTACATTGATGAATATTTAGGAAGAAGTGTTTCAGCTTGAATTATTTGTTGAAAGATGAGATTAATTTAGTTTACTCTTTTTACCGTGCAGAGTCACTCACGGCGGTTTGGTTTATATTCCCATCCATGTCAACCCTTGCAAAATTGGGTCCATATGCTCTAAATGGCAAACAGCGACTTTGTATCAATACAGATGCCGGGCTGATAACATATGGACACTAGTTATTCATTGATTTAAATTTTCTGTTGCAGGTTGTTGATACCGGAAGTGCTTTCTTCGGAAAAGGTCACAGTAGAATTGATATTTGCGTTAGATCACAATCGCTTTCTTACGATTCTACCATTAATAATCATTTAACTCTCGTCTTTCCTTAACTTTTATTAAATATGAATTAACATTATATACGTTGTTCTCAAATTCTTCAAATATATTAAATATTATTAGCGGACAAACAGGACAATGGGTTTGGAAAGAGACTGCTGGTATGGTTTTATAAGAAAAAGAACGCAATACCAGTTGAAAGAAATATGAATCATTAACAACGTTTGTTTATAAGTTTGGATAAAATGGAATTTAAGTAAAAAGGTAGACTTTTTCAAAAGTAGACATTTTATATTACAATTATATGGTCTATGCATTCCTAAGGATCGAAATTATTATTTATAACCGTGAACAATAACATCGGCGTATCCACAATCATTTTCAATACCAAGATTTTCACTGCCACCTCTTCCTCCCATTCCTTTACTAGTTACAATCCTGAACCATCCACTCTCACCCTGAAATAAGAACATACATTAAAGAAATATCAATCATATATTGGTGAAAACGAATATTGCTTCAAGGGTGTTAAATCAGAACATACATAAGTAGATACCGGTTCTCTTCCAGTTATCAACAAAGATAATAGTATAAATGAAATCCTGTTATAGATAAGTTTGCTATTGGGGATTTTCAGTTGTTAACACTTAAACGCTTAAGTATATCTGTGCATCTAATAGACATGATCTTGTATATGTATTCACGAATTGTATATTGAAATATTGTGTTTATTATTATTATTAAGGTGCAAATCTACTTACCCAAGGCTCTCCCCAAGAATTTCTAACAATCCAATATTCACCTTTAACTGGGTCTACTCCCCATCCAGCAACAGATACGATATGATTAATCTGTAATAAAGAGTGTTCTACAGTGAGAAGTTGAAACTATATCTACCAGAATGATATGTTGGTTGTGATGGTTAATTATAACCACATTTTATTTATTTAGCAAAAGGAACATTAAACTTATAAGTCCTGTGCCTGTGCTTTCGTAACTTTGTCATTAGTACAAAGTTACAACCTTTACTCCCTAGTGTGCAGTCCTTACTGAACGACAGACATAGCTGAATAACAACATACCATAGGAAAGAAATGATGTTCAGAATAAACACCACCTCGGTATTTCTCTAAACCTTCAGTAGCCATTATACCGCAACTGGAAAAAAAGATTTAAAGTAAGGCATAAAACTACAAAAACAAAATCATTTCCAAAAGGCTTTAAGAATTGGTTCTGCCTATATGGATTAAGCTGTCCTTATTACGATATATTAAATTAAGTTGTATTTCTACATTAGAATGGTATTATTATCAAAACCATGGAAAAAACTTAGAAGTATTATAGGAGAGTGCAGTCATAAGATGTCTTTCATTCATTCTAAATCATTACCTGATTGGTCCATTTTTATAGATCTCAGCCATCATGTCATCTCTATGTTTGACTTGTCCGTGGTCACCAACTTTCCATAAAGTATAATTCTGAAGTTGTGCACATTCACCAAATGTGGTACATGTTCCACAAGCGTTGAATTCGTCACATTCTGTAAGGACCACATTTCAATTGCGTATACATTGAGGCTTATAGGGAAAGGATATACTAATGCCTTATGCCAAGATGAACAATAAACTGTAGTTTGATTGAAGTAGTAATAACATAGTTGCATTCACAGTTCGAGTAAGCAGACGAAGATTTAATCTGGCTAATAATGATTAACGTGCGACCTCTTATGATAAATGCATGTAACATAGTTGCATTCACAGTTCGAGTAAGCAGACGAAGATTTAATCTGGCTAATAATGATTAACGTGCGACCTCTTGTGATAAATTCATGTATCTGCGACATATTTACTGTCATGTACGTGTAACATATTATGAATGACTTACTTTGATCTACAGCTTGATAATTGTTACAAGTTTCATCAGGAATACCATGGCTGTGGGCATAAGCATAGACACCTTTATCATCACCACCTTCAGCACAAGTTCCTGCTCCAGCACAGTCGATCACATTCTGGACTGATAGATACGCTAAAGGCCAGGCTCCCTTTCTCTTGATATTAATACGATCAGCTATAGCACTTGTTGATCCCATAGCCCAACATCCACCACAATCTAATAACCAAACAATATGATTCGTTCATAAGTTCAAGATTCATATTTTGAAATCTGAGATGGACAAAACGCCTGGCAATTTAAACACATATTTAACACTTTGAACTTGCACAAGGATCTTTCAAGGGTCAATCATTCGATACAGTATTTGGGCATAGAGATGTGTAGACTGTCCAACTGTAAAAGCAATGTTACTGATACATTCTTGCGATTCTATATCAAACTTACATTGTGGTATATGCTGGTTTCTGGTTGTACTAACATAGTTAGTACCATTATAGTTTCTCCAATCTAGAGATGTAGGTAAGTCTTTAACATTTAAATATTCATGTGGTCGTGGATATGTTCTGAAATCACGTTCCAATACGTTATAAAATATATGAAATGATTGATATAGATGTATTCTAGATATAAACCTTTTCATAAACACTAAACTAAACTTGTAATTGGACAATCTTCTTACAAACACACAGATATCCAAAACTTACTTACTTGACACCCTTATAATTCTTCATAGGTTTATAACAAGATCCATATTTAAGTTTGGCCTCAGCGAAAAGTAAGACAGACAAAACGACAAGAAATATTTTGATCACCATGTTGATTAGAAAATAACTAGTAATCAGGCTAACCACTCATCATATGATTAAGACAAATCAAGATATTAACTGATTAGTTCAGATAAGATGATATCACGTCTTTCTCAACGACACAGTTTGGACCAAAGGGAATTTACTCTTGTTAAATCATTCAGACCAAAACAATTCAATATTCCCAGCCTAATATTTGAGATTGGGGGTTGGGAGATAGACGTACCTCTGGTCTAAAAATGGTATCGGGGGGGGGGGGGGGTGGAGGGGGGTGAGTACTGTTTGTCATGTTTTGTCCGTTACTCTGTGAGGGTTGGGGATAGATATTTATGACATTGGGCGACACGAATCGAGTTCATGTAAATGTAGGCCAGAGGACATATTCAAGGTCAATGTATCTTGCCATTGCAGTGAAAGTATAACATGAATATATCACCTTGACCATTTTGAAGTCGGAGAAATTGTATGGAGAATGTTTATAATTATTCAGACGAGATGTGGCTAATATCGTCCTTTTACTTTATAATGCAACATATGCTGTCAATCGAGTTTCCTCTGTAGGTTATATATATAACATGTATTGCCTTGACCATTGTGAAGTCGGAGAAATGATATGGAGAATGTTTATAATTATTCAGACGAGATGTGGCTAATATCGTCCTTTTACTTTATAATGCAACATATGCTGTCAATCGAGTTTCCTCTGTAGGTTATATATATAACATGTATTGCCTTGACCATTGTGAAGTCGGAGAAATGATATGGAGAATGTTTATAATTATTCAGACGAGATGTGGCTAATATCGTCCTTTGACCTTCTAATGCAACATATGCTGCCAATCGAGTTTCCTCTGTAGGTTATATATATATATAACATGTATTGCCTTGATCATTGGGAAAGTCAGAGAAATGGTATGGGGAATGTTTAAAATTATTCAGACGTTATGTGGCTAATATCGTCCTTTGACTGGCTAATGCAACATATTATGCTGTGAGTAACAATGTATCGTTTATTCTGGTTCAGTATAGAATATACCCGAATCGTTCTGCTAGGTTTTGAAATTAGTATTTAAAAAAACATGTCCATATATGCTCACTTTTAATAAAAAAAATTTTTTCTCAGACATCACATACATGGCAGAAAGCAGTTTTTGAAGTACAATCGTAATAATTTGATTCGACAGTTATACAATAACGTCACCATAAGCACAGGAATTTTCGATTCCAAGGTTGTATTTAGCACCTTCGCCATTGTGAGCGGCACTGGTTACAATTTTAAACCATCCATTTACACCCTGAAATGTACATTAACAAATTTGGTAAAAGCCATTCAATGATAATATTTTATTAGCTTCCTTTCGAAATTAATTATAGTCAACAACAACTAGGACATTATCAATTTGTGGATTGTATACAACTATTTATATAAGATCTTACCCATGGCTCTCCCCAGGAATTTCTGACAATCCAGTATTCACCAGCAACAGGGTCCACACCCCAACCTGCTATGGATATCACGTGATTAATCTGCAAAAGAAGCAGCCATGTTAAATTGCGTGACTAGTAAGGCAAGCACGACTTCAGTGTCAGGGAACAAGTTTTCAGAGAATCATACTAGGACTGAATCCTTTATTTAATGACACCAATTTGCCGTACCAAGTAATATGAATATACATGTAAATGTTAACCAGGATTCGAGGCGGAAATTGTGAGTGCATTAAGGAAATAAGAAAGTTACCACTGTTCAAAGGTTAGCCATATATAAGCCTACACCACGGTGATATACACGGATATGACATGGTTAATTTGCAGAATTAAAAGTTTTTATCAAATAAAGAAACGTACAAAATTAAAAGGCGTTCTCTGTGATATAACTCCACCATGATAATCGTGTACTTTGATTGTAGCGTCAATACCACAACTAATAAATAAATAAAATATATTATTCAAAATTCTAAGATATATATATATATATATATATATTCAATGGAAATAATAACCGTGATAAAAAGATTCAATTTTTATTGCGTAGACTTTTCATATTACGTACAAATCTCAAAATACAATGAAATCTCACCGTGACATGAATACTATTTTAAGTGTAGTATTTCGTATTGTCTGTCCTGCAGTACATCTAATGTGTCTATCCATTATTGTTAACGTAACTATAATGTTGTGCTAATTTGTTGATACTTCACTCATATAATAGCTGATTACATGTACTATTATGACACCTCGTCTCAAACTCTTTACCAAATTTTCTTAGCAACAAACGTCGGTTGGGTCAAATGATTTTAATCTTAGTTATATCTTACCTCTTTGTATATATAGACTAAATGATTTAATACAATACCTAATGGGTCCGTTCTTGTATATTTCAGCCATAATATTCAAACGACCTTTTACTTCACCATGGTCTGCTACTTTCCATAAAGTATAGTTCTTGAGAGTTTCACATTCTCCAAATGTGGTACAAGTTCCACAGGCGTTGAATGGATCACACTCTGAAATGAACGAAAATCACAAGGTATGGACCCTATCTGATGAAAATGATCACCTATAAACTACCCTTAATTAAGCGACATTTAGAGCAGAGATCGTTTTATTTAACGGAATACAATTCTGTTGTATACTCCTAGGTTTCTTTTGTACACAACGTTTCAACAAATTTACATTGTCATCACCGGGTGAAATATTTTGTTATTCAATATGTAATAAATTTCACAAAATGAACATAGTGTGTAGGTATAAGTAGTACGATATAGTGTTTATGTATTTAATGAAAGTTGTTGGCCAGAAGAAGAACAATTTTTTACATAATAAAAGATACTTTGGGGTACTCTTGGCTCAGGTTAACATTACCTTGTGTTGTAGCTTGATAATTATTACAGGTTTCATCAGGTATGCCATGTTGATAAGCATAGGCATAGACAGCTCTATGATCTCCACCAAAACAGGTACCAGACTGTCCACAATCTATAACATGTTGCGGTGATAGATAGGCTGAGGGCCATGCCCCTTTTCTTTTGATGTTAATGCGGTCAGCTAATGCGCTTGTTGTTGCCATCGACCAACAGGCCCCACAGACTGAAATATTTAGTGAAGTTCTTTGTGGCGTCACAAAACGCCCTATCAAAGCAATTTGGACGGTAAGGGAAGTTAACTATTATATGAGATAAACTTGTTTATGGAAATCCAGCATAGAACATTCAGGAAAAACTTAGATTAAATGTAAGGTGTTTTTATAGGGTACGAAATATCTATTTTAGTGTTTGTGAAAGAAATGTAATTTATTTTTAGAATTCCAGAATATTCACTTCGAGACTACCTTGATTGACTGCGACCTAGCTGTAAACAAACATGGCGGCCAACTCTTTTCTCACTTTTTTTTTACTACCAGTGGTGCAAAATTCATCGGATGCATATACATGTATACATATTACCATAAAAGAGAGCTTCGCTCTCATATTATTTTATGAAGCTTAAAATGACTTACATACTGGAATATGTTGATTTCTAGTTGGACTACAATAGTTTGTGCCATTTATATTTCTCCAATCCCATTCACGAGGCAAGGATGATAAATCTATGTATTCATGAGGTCGTGGGTAAGTCCTGTATAAAAGAAAGAATTAGGGATAGGCTTTTAACATGTAACCTTTGGAACTAATAATAGCAGATCAGCTGCCCAAAGGGCTTGACAGAATAACAATGATCGGTGAGTACGGAATCAACTGAATTCACTATCATAGCTGTGTCTTCTAATTCAACTTCAATGTCAATACTCATAATATCACAACCTTTACAATGACCATAGTTTTCCTAAATATTGTCAATCTAAAAGTTCTTTGTATGCTATTACAGATTTCTAAAAGTACAATATCTTACCTTCGAGGCACGTAGGCATGATTTGGTACATGACAGCTTAGTCGAGGATCGCGTTCATCCCACCGAGCTAATAAAAGCCCTGCATATACGAGCAACACAAAGAATATTTTCAACATATCTGATGCTTATTCTTCTATCGTTAGTGCAGTAAGACCTTTCGATTATATTTATATACATGTATTGATATATATTATATTTGAATTGATATCTTGGAAATGATTACATGTACTACTAGTATGTTATCACCATAAATTGTTCGCTGTTATCATTAAGCTTTGATATCCCAATTAACTACTAAATGTCATCGAAAGTTTTATATTGGCCATACAACGTCGAATGTTGTGGTCAGGCCCGTAGCTGAGGGGAGCAGGGGAGGAGGGGTGTATCAAACAGCAATCATCATATGGGACTGCAAATTGTTAATCGTTGATCAGTGTAATAAAACTAAAATAGCTTGTCTGTAACCTTCGTGCCAGATTGAGGCATTGCAAAGATCCTTTCATGATGTTCAATGGTCGACTTAACCTTGTGAATACTCCTCGAGTGTTTGTTGCCCATCATTGAGGAACCAACACGTGTAATATTGAGACAATGTGGTGTTAAGACACAAAGGTATACATGAAGCTGTCAATGACTACTCCGACAATCATTGAACCCCATCACCACTTATTACAATTAAATGTACATAGAGTTCAGCCATCGATCAAGATGTTTTCGCCGACAAAAATGTTCAAGGGAGACCGCAGTATACAAGAAAATTTGAACAAAGAATATATCATATGATGTCCGGGAATATCATCAAACTTTAGCTTAAAAATATTTAATATTTTAATTCAGTGGATATTAATAACAATTAAATTAAACGAACGACAAACACTTTGATTTCCATAAAAGAGATGGTAGTAAACATTTGCATACAGAAAAAAAAGATTTATTTCGTAAAAATATAACAAACAAAAAGAATAGTACTATTATCACGGAATGGTAGTTTAGTACCCCGGAGGAATAATAACATCTGCAAAAGCGCAATCAGTTTCAATAGCTAAATTATAGTTATCGCCTTTTCCTCCTTTAGCGGCACTGGTAACAATTCGGAACCATCCTTGCTCACCCTGAAAAATATATCAGATTTTTCCATTTTAATGAATCTGTGAATGTACAATTATATCATATATCAGCGGTAGGGCACAGCATTAGCCAGATACGGTGGATTTGAGACACTAATATTCGCCTCTTCTTTCTATCTGCCATCCTCGTCTATAGTTTACATTCGCAACTATGTAATCTTGGTAATAGAAAATGGCCTTTGGCAACATAAAATGGCAACATGTTCCTCCCACTCTTCGCTAATTTATTTTCTGAGCACTAAGTAGTAGCAACGAAAGGGTTAATAGGTTAGAGACATCATTCAACCTACCCATGGATAACCCCAAGAATTTCTTACAATCCAGTATTCTCCATCAACAGGATCAACACCCCAGCCTGCTACCGATATGATATGATTGACCTAAAGAAATGAAAAAAAAATGTGAAGACGTATCATCCCACATCCCAGCTAGGAGAAGAACAGTTTTAGCAAAGGGCAAAGGAATGACTTAATGTATCAAGATTGCTATTATTTAAAGGGTTTTTTTCATAGTGTTTCCTGTAACACTGTTGTTACAGGTGAGTTTTTCCAGGTACATTATAAAAATATCTTCCTGATGGTTCAAAACATTTCCGTGCACAATGTTTTCTTTGTAGTCAAATAGATCCTGGTGTGATAAAATTTATCTGACAAAACTAGGAAAATATTTTGTGGGTAATAATAATTTCTTCCTGTTGTGATAAAACTTGGGTGAGGTTCAACAAAGTTTTCCATAATGTATGTATTTATGATAAAAGAACCAAAATTCTCTTGGTTATCTTATAGATTAAAAAATTAACTTACGCCTGGAGACGCACTGTATTCTGAATATACACCACCTCGATATTTTTCTAAACCGGCAGTCGCCATTATACCGCAGCTAAAATATGACAAAAAGAATTATTCAAAGCTGTATTTAATTCATAATTTTCTTCCATAGAACAAAAAAAAAATGCGTAATATTAATCTTCTATTAATCAGTAGTGTTCTCATTTCTAAAGACGTGACAAATAAGGTTCATTATCTCCTTTGATGTTGTTCATGTCTTTCATGTCGTTTCAATCTCACAATTGATTTTTTCTGTTTGACGACCTACCTGATGGGACCATTATGATAAATTTCAGCCATCATATCGGCTCGACCACTAACTGGACCATGATCTGCTACCTTCCAGACAGTGTAGTTCTGGAGTTGTCCACATTCACCGAAAGTTGTGCACGTTCCGCATTGATTGAAAGGGTCACAACCTGAAAAATAAAATCTTTACTGAAAAAAATTTCAGTCCGGTATCAAGTGTTCAAAAAAATCTGCAAGAGAACATTCTAAGCTTTCTTGGTATTAAGCCACAACTCGATACAAAAGGTTCAATTTGGATATCGTCTCGGAATTCTCCGCTATTGAATTCAAATTATACACATTGTCGTGCAAACTACAGTACTTCCATGATCGCTTGACAAAACTTTATATCCAATAAAAGGCTTCATATTTGTCGCAAAAGATCTCATTAAGAGATTGGGGTCTATATGAATGTGTTATAAACATGACTACGCATAACAAATTTGGCAGGTATTACGATAAGCAGACGAAAAACTTACTTTGGTCCTTGGCTTGGTAGTTGTTACATGTTTCATCTGGAATTCCTTTATCGTGAGCATAGGCGTAGACACTCTTATCGTCCCCCCCGTGACAAGTTCCAGCATCGCCACAATCTAGTACATTTTGTACTGATAGATAGGCGGAAGGCCAAGCTGCCTTTCTTTTGATGTTGATTCGATCAGCCATAGCACTGGTTGAGCCGTGGGCCCAGCATGAACCACAATCTGTAAAACAACGGAATGCTTAGAAAATTCAGTCTATTCTTGTATTACTTCATTTCAGTTGATGATACATTAGAATCAAAGCAGTTCGTCATAAGGGCAATAACTCGAAATCCCTGTTATTAACAATTTGTAACAGTTAAACTCATCCTCCCCGATACGCATAAAATATAATATACTATAACAGATAATACATTATCAAGCGTTTAATTAATTATAAATTGATTTTCAATTAGTTTTTAATAATTGTTCAGGAAACGGGGTAACATTTATTACGAATCTATTCAATATATACTTGAATACAAAAGTACTACCACTTACATTGTGGTATATGTTGGTTTCTGGTTGTACTTGCATAGTTTACACCACTCACATTTCTCCAATCATAACTTCTTGGTAACAGAACATTCTTTAATTGCTGGGGACGAGGGTAGGTTCTGGAAAAGTAAAACATTTAAGATAACTATTTTAGTGTGGAGAGCGGAGGGACCCGCTTCCAAGTTGCAAACAAAACTCGTCGAGAGGGTTTTAAGAAAACATGCATTGAGTAACCACTCGATTTGCGGGAGATGCTGCAAAATTGCAGTACCAACAAGTACAAAATACTTGAAATATGATGAACCCAAATGTGTGATCAATGATTTATTTTACATAAAAAATTATATATTTATAAATTGTTTTTATTGATTTATAATAACATCATTAACAATCAAATTATAAAACTGACGCTAATTGGTAATTGGTAAGCGATTTTGGATTATTGCATGGAATTAAGCTTATATGAGAATTTATTTATGTGAAACATTTGAGCCAAAGAGTGCAAGTCATTGATTCTCGTGTACTTAAGTCATCAACGATACGGACCAACATGTGATATTGAGCTTCCTCATTTATGAACATTTACACATAAACAGTAAAATTTATCACGACTTTAATCATATTCCATTTGCTAAAGTAAATTAATTGTAGCTATTGAAAACATTGTAATTCTGTATAAGCACCGGTCATAATAATTGTTCCATTGTGTGAACACGATATCTATCTATGATTTTGATTTGTTTTGGGCTATCGCCATTGACTATTGTCGGTTAATTGAAAAGATTTCACCTGGCAGGTCGAAAAGAATGAGGAAGAATTTAATATGTGATCATGAATAAAATTAGAAACACCATTGAATAGGCAAATAACATGACGTGGTAGAAAGACAAGGAAGCATTTACTTATCATAGAAGAAATATTCAAGGGCTACAATTTATAAATGCATGGTTATAGATTGAAAATTCAAGCCAATATCTTGCTTTATCTCGAAATAAGATTAAATTAATACTTAGTTTATGAATAACCTTTCATTAAAAAATGTTAAGTTTCCCATGTAGCCTATACAAGCTCTTAATATATTACTATATCGCGTAGCAATATTTGATGTATTGAAAAATATTTTAACCCATATATTTCTATTTCGCTCTTTTAATGATGTATATAAATAAGCTTATTACTTTTTAATCTGGTTTGATAATTTTATATCGTTCTATAATTGATAAGGTGAGCACGTTTTTTTTAAAATGAAATATTTATCATTGCATTGTTCTTACTTATTTATATAAGCTCTCGATATATACGTTAATATATATTATAGTACAAGTTCACTCAACCTACCTGACCGGTTTATAGTCTTTATTTGGTTTGTAGCACGCCGATTTCGGACTCTGGATAGACTTGAACTTAAGATTTTGAGCTTCATTTACAACTATTACTGCAATGAGCAGGACTAAAATCGTACCCTTTCCCTCCATTGTGATAGCTGTTTGTGAAGAAGAAATAATAAACCTTAACTTAGCTCATGTGACTGATTTCAATCACATGATTCAATTCGATTTGACCTACTTAATTCTTGTTGCGCACCGTTAAATTTTAATACAAAGGGACATAACTTGAGTTTAGTTTACGAGTTACCCCCCATTCATAGCTAAAAGAACTGATTATACAGCATTACCCCCCAGATTAGCTGACAAATCTTGCAAGTATTAAACATAAACTTGAAAAGTGTTGAAGAGATGGATAATAGAAATATGCAAAATTGTTGTGTATTCAATTCTTTATAGGCTAAATTTGAAAAATATATTTGAAGAAAACTAGAAGGACATTTTGAAATGGGGATTAATTTTCAAAGATGGGACTTTAGGAGCCTACGCAAAGTAACATATTTCTTTGAATAATAAGGCTAATCTAATCATAGCCGATATACATTGTTCAAAGGATAAAGTACTACATTTTCGACATAAATTATATCGCAGTTTACTTCTGAATGCCATTGTCTCTTGTAGATTGTGATTAAATCCGATCTTCATTTCTAGAGAGTACAACCGCCTTATAATAAATCTTGAAGCATATGATAAGATAGATTACTTTAAGACATGAATTATATTACTTTCAACATCATTTGTTTCAAAAAGATTTTCTTTATATCTATAATAAGCCCATAATGACAATATATCTTATTTTTCTGAAGTGCAAGACAGTTGTGTGTTTGGTAGGACGCGAATGAGGAATAGTAGCCTACTAAAAGAAGTTCCTGACACTAAAAAGACTTTGTCACAAGTACAAGAGCTCATTATGTTTAATTGAACGCAGAATCGTAATATTTTACTTTGGCGCTTCAAGGTATAGTCCTTTTTTTGGCGCTCAATAAAAAAATTGTTGACCGGCCCTCCCTCCCAGCCTTTTTCTTGTTTGTATTGATACTTGCCATTTATTTATACCTTTGTCGGGCGCTTTAGTGATCCCCCATTATCAGTATTAATAATGTTTGTATATATGTTTTGTATTATTGTTTTATTTGCTGTTTCTACAATTGTTATGTGCAATGGTTTTGCACATTTATATATATTTATTTTTGTCATTTGAATAAATGGCCATTATCAATCAACTTGGTTGTTGGTTTTATTTTGGCGAGAGAGACGGGACAAAAAGAGTTTGTCACAAGTACAAGAGCTCATTATGTTTAATTGAACGCAGAATCGTAATAGTGCAAATAGAAGTATAAGATGTTCCTGACAATAATAGAAGCGACAAAACATCTTTTAGCTTTCTGTTGTTGTTTTCATAGTGCAAGAGAGACATGTGTTCGGTAGTACGGGGAATGGGAACGATGCAACAGAAAATGAAATGAGAGGAGTTTTACGTCCTACTCTTCACCACAAATAGAAGTATAAGCTGTCCCTGATAGACGTACAATGGCTTCAAGAAGTCCTTTGAATTCCCTGAATTGATTGCTTTTTATAAAGACAATAGTTATAGTTTGCTTAGAAATAGTAATGGCTTGTACAAATGAATTAATTTTAGGTTTAAATATATACAATAATTAACACAATCCTCCTGTTTTTTAGAAAGTGATTTATTCTCCTGTAAATAGAATCATTCTATCCATTAACATTTAGAAAGTTCTTATCAATATTTATCAGAGATCTTGGAGACTTGCGTCATAGAAGTAGATAAATTGATTTGAGATTAGCTGATGATCTTCACATCTACAAATCACGTTATGGTACAAGAAGAACTGTATATCATTATCATCCATAGAATAGATTGAATGATCAGTGCTTAGACTCGTTCACTTTATAGATCATGTTCTTTACTAGTTTTTTTTTAACTTTTTATCAGTCATGCTTTCTTTTTTATCAGTCATGTTCTTTACATTCATGCCCTCTAATCAGTCATATTGTATTTTTTATTAGGCATCCTTTATCGGTCATTTGTTTTTTTTTATCATTCATATACTTAAACAGTCATGTTCTTTATCAATCATGCCTTTTTTTTCAGCCATGTTCTTTAATCAGCCATGCGATTTATTCAGTCATGTTCTGCGTCTATACAAATCGACACACTGATTTTGAAAGTTCAAGTGCACTATTTGTACGTGATGGTTTTCTTTGTGACATTTGTATGGCATTGATTTCTTCTTTTGTCTTATTTTTTTTAAATATTGCAGTTTACTCCACATTATAACTAATATTGTAGGAAATGAAGCCACAGGCTAATCTCTTCTGTTGTGCAAAACACATTACAAGATTTCCTATCAAATAATTTCCTATCAAATATATCTTATAAAATGTTTCCGGAACCTCACCTTTTGTCTATGTCACGCCTGGCAGTAATGAAGACAAAAAGCTAAAATCTCAATAGCTGAGTTTAAGATTCGTAGGTGTTTCCAGTCCAGTTGACACATTATTCAAAAGTACAGATATCTGGGAATAAGGATTATGTCAGGAGAGTTTTTTAAAGGAAAAGTTAGGTTTTTATAGTTCTTAGAATGAAATCGAATGAGGTTCACCAGTGTATTGTCCAAAAGCAAACCATTTTGAAAGGTCCTCAATCTTATTTCGGAAGAAAATTTATGCGATTTATTCCACGGAGGATTAAAGTGCTCCCATTATAAAACAACTATTCTGTTGAGGTCATTGGGCTTTCAAAGAATAGTCATTTATCATTTGGATATAAAATCAATATATAGACTTCTATAGTTAAATAATTACTAACCTAAATTTTATACAAACAGGTGTCTTTCTTATTTTAATAATACCTTTCGTAATCTGGAAACGTTTATTCTTTATACATGGTCTAGATTGAATAAAATACCTGAAAACATATGGTAATCGGTAAGTGTGCGCTCAATGCATGTCCCTATGATTAGATGCTATTGAGAAAGAAAAAAGGTAAGTATGCGTCGATTTTTAGACTTTTTACAAACTCCAAGACAACATTATATAATAATAGTGTTACAATATTATACATCTTTTTAATATGAGGGGTTATGTGCATTTTGCTTTCAAATATTTTGGACATGAAAAGGCAAAATGTAATGATCGGATGAAAGTGTAAACCTGGCATTCGTTTGCTACAGGGTCCCACCTCTAAGGATGATGTCACGTCGTAGATGGACGATATTATGCGATATAATGGCCACATTTCAAGCGTGGGTAATAGAAAAAGAAGAAAACACAATGATCTATCAACCTTCATAATGTTTAATTCAATTTTAAACCTTTCAAAGATTGTAAATACTTGCATCTTTTTTACTCTACCTACTAGCTGATTGTTTATATAGGATTATGTGGGTACAAAACTGGAAGATTATAATGTTTTAAAGGTTTACGGTTTTTTGTTTCTGTATTTCTATTATTATTACAAACAAGACCATTCAGTTAATGAAAAGTCCCCTCAAAAGCTTGGTTAAAAGTTCTTTGAAATAGATATATTTAGATAAGATTCATACTTATTTTGCATGTGTCTTGATGTATTACTATGTATAAGAAAAACAGAACTTCATAATTTTTTAATAGCTGGTATCCGATATTGCTCAATTTGCCAGCTTTCACGAAAAGGTTAAATATGTTTATTCTACGTTCTGGTGATGAAGCATTGTAAAATGTTAGATTTTTAAACGAAAATGACGAGGTATTTAAATGTAACAATATATAAAAAATATGAAAATAGCATCTTTAATCCATTCCAATCCTATTAGAAACACCACCTACAGTCGGCTCTTCTGTTGACGTCGGCAGAGTAATGTCAACCCTGGTACTTTTCAATAAAAAAAAACAATTATTGAGATAGTGGATAGAACAACTAGGCCAAGAAATACAGGGATTCCAAAAGGATCAAAGCCAATCTCTTCAGATGTATTTAGCTACAATAATGTATCTCGATTGTTAGATGATCTACGGAGATTACTAGGATCAAAGAAACTGGGATTATACTTCAACCTTTTCACGTTCTTACGTCAAAGAGAGTCCATATCTTCAGCAGAAAAATACCCTATTCATTCAACTTCAGATCCTATTCGAACTTTGATGCTTAAACATCATCGTAATATCCTCGCTACTAAGCTACATTGTGTAATATTCTAATCACTCTGCTTGAGTATAATATAATATATTTATTTCAATACTCGCGTCATAGACCCTTATAAGGTACGAAAACATTATTACAATTGAGAACGACTCTTATTCTGTGACTTTTGGTCAATAAATACTACAATTTCTTATATCTACACAATATCTTCTATCTAGGTGAAACTTCTCACAGTCTCATTTGAATTATAAGACCAAACTTTCGTTCTTTTCCCCCCTTTGAGCTTTTTATTTAATGACGCGAACAAGATGTATTCCGAGAAGCATTAGGCACTGAATACCCTTTTTATTCGCGTCATTAAACTAATAGAAGAAGAAAGTTTGGTCTAATTTTAATTGCAATAACTTCTCATGACAGTTATTTGTTCTGTTAAAATTTTGTTTTCTTTCGTTGGTCAATGACAATCATCTTACGATTTGGATAAGACAAAACAAGTGGTTTATTATCAAAATTATTCATAGGAGTTGTAATATGTCTAATTCTGTCTGCTGCAGGTGAGGTGTTGTAACTTTACAAATAAACAGGGAATATCTGAACAGTAATCAGAGATATAAGATGAATAATGCATGTTTAGTGAAATGTCAACGATTAGAGCTCTCTCTGATCATAATTTGAATTTATTGAGCCAGAATAACTAAGGCCAAGTTTAGCATTGATTCTGGCTGGTATTATAATATAATACGCATTATTTATGTATATTTTACGATTTTACTGACTATAATGAAATAGAAATTTATACACTGACACATATTTTATTCAAGGAATTTAATTTGAATAATAAATATCTTGATGACTATATGATGGTATACTGTCTCGATGACTGGGTGGTCAGAGACTATCCTCTTGGACTGGGTGGTCAAGACTAGTCTCTAAGACTAGGTGGTCATAACAAGTCTCGGGGAACGGTTGATCATGACAAGTCTTGAGGACTTGGTGGTCAAGACTAGTCTTTAGGAATGGGTGGTCATGACAAATCTCAAGAACTGGGTGGTCATGACAAGTCTTGAGGGCTGGGTTCATCAAAAAACGTCTCTAGAGCTGGGTGGTCATGGCAAATCTCCTGGACTAGGTGGTCATGACAGGTCTCCAGGACTGGGTGGTCATAACAAATCTCGAGAGCTGGGTGGTCATGACAAATCTCAAGAGCTGGGTGGTCAAGACAAGTCATGCCAAATTAGTGGCCATGGAGAAATAGATTAAGTCTGTGTAATATATTATTCATTCTTATCACAATTAATGTTGCGAAGGATATCTTACAAATACAAATGTAGCGCTGAGAAATATTTAATTGACCTTATGTCGAAATATATCGAATTGGTGCAAATTACTCGGATCTAATGATAAATCTGTGTAGCTTCTTTAATACCATGTAATATTTGCCCTGTTTGACAAATAGGTCCTTTATGTGATAATGTTGTTGATGGTGAAAGATACTCTATGAATTTGCATGAATGTAGCATTTTCAACTTGTCAACAAAGTGAAAGTCCTTAACGCATTAGTGCATATAGGTAGTGGAAATTAAATTAAATCACAATTTAGAAAAATAAATATTTAAAATCAACAGGAAACTGAAGATTTAGCAGAATGTTTGAGAAGACTCCTACGTGTATTCCAAGCAGTGGGCAGTATACTTTAATAACATCATCGTCCCAAATCAGTTACAGTATATTCGTCACCCTCTTTACTGTATACCAGGTGTGATTGACTCGTACTCTGATTCGTGAAGAGTAAAATCAATAGAACCGTATCGAGATTCGTTGAGCTCTATTCATTATATATATATACTAGATTCCTATAGGAGTCGCTATATCAGTATTAGGTTGGATTCTTTAATCGTGGTTTTCCTTCTAAATTACTCATATAACTGTGGAAGTTTGGAAAGTTATCTTTGCAACTTTAGAAGGTAAGTCTGTAGTTTATTGATTTATTATATCAATTTTTATTATTACCTACATCGTTTTCTTTTTCTTTTTGGTGGACGGAAGTTTTTAAGACCACGATATCAATCATCTGTAGAAAAGCATGTGTTTATTGCAATTTCATCCTGCAAGATTATTTTCTGTAGCGAACACTACTATGGAAGTTATTAGCCCTGAAACCATGTTACCGAAAAATAACAAAAAATATTGACTAATTTAAATGACGAATCTTTATTTTTCTCCTTAAATGTTGGAGTAAGTTGCTACAAACAATTGAAAGTTTTAACCATTATTAATAGAAACTATGTTACTGAAAAATAATAAACGTTTTGACTAATTTATCATAATTAAATACAATACTGAATCTTCTTCTCGCTTAGGACTTTGCAGCAGTTGGAATTTCGGAGAAGAGTTCGTTTTTATCACAGATGCGCAAGTTTAGGGTAAAAACAAATATTTTATTAAGAAATTTAGATAAAAGGTTCTGGATCCGATGGCTTATAATCCTGATTAATGGAGAAAAAAAAACAAATTAATGATTAATTCATCATAATTAATTTTTTCTCGCTTGAAATGTTATAAGCAGTAATCTTGGTGTTAGATGCTGGTGTGAAATTAGGTTCGAAATTATGGTGATGTGATGCAGATGAATGCTCTGACGTGGACAACATGTCTAGAAATCGGATGGAAAAAATAATCTAATAAAATAAAACTTTTTTAATATTGGAAATCTAACAGAATTGCCGATAATATGCCATTTTTCAGATTGTTTTAAACAACAACAGTGACAATCAAGAAATACCGAGACTGACGCGAATTTTGATCATCAAATAGGAAGCAAATCTAAAGTCATCCTCTAAAAAGGGATCCTGCGTAGTAAAATTGCTTCTAGCTTTCAATAACATAATTAAAAAGTATGAATCGAAGTTAAAAGTAAACGTCAATTGTGATGATAAGAACATGTTTAATTGAATGAATAATTAAAATAGATTGTTTACATTTCTGAAAATAAACCCTTTAGATTCCTAATGAATACGGGATGTTTACATTTTGTTTCACATAATAATGATCTTTAGAAAATAAATAGACCTAACAAGTAAATATTGATATATTTTCACAAGACGTCATTACCATAATCGAATTTAGAGTCACATTAGCACAGATAAAGAGTTTTAAATAAACAATTTCAGATCTATCTAACAATGGTATAGACTGCATTGTCTGGCAAAGACGCCTAATGACCTAGAAGTAAACTATAAAATGCTAATGATAAACGTAACATGGGACTACAAATGTGAACATTATTACATAATTGATAATGGAGGGAAGGGATGGCGAAACCTTTGTGAATTTTATTGTGAAACGGATTATTCAAACAAGCGGGAAAGAACCTCTCATCTACGGAGAACCCACCAGATGCATTACTTCAACTAAGAACATACCCTATTGCCCTTCTGGATATAATACAATCAAGTCTGGCTAGGGGATCTCATAAATAACTAATATCTATACCCTACCACTTCGAGGTAGAGTAAACCAGTGGAATGAAATTTAATTGGATATTTAAAAAAATTTGATCTATTAGTTGGTGGTTGTGTCCCACTTCTTGCTCCTTTTATCAAGATTCCGAATGCTGTGATTGAAAATACAAATGCAAATTCAAGGTTGAAAAACAACCAATTATCTCTCGAAAATGTCAACTCTGATTCAAACACAAAACTTTAGAATTAATCATGTTGTAAGACATTTCCAATGTTTTTCTATCAGCAATCACAGAACGGGAATTAAATTTCTAGGCTTATTTAAGAAGAAATACCCAAAAGGAAGCCTAATCGATATGTTATCAGAAGAATAGAGATTCGGAAGTAAATGATCGAATGGTTTTATCTTCGCTCACTTAGCATTTAATGAATTGAATAATGGATTTTTATAGGGTGTTTCCAAATGTTTGACTCGTATCACATAAGTTGTTGAAATCACGTAGCCTACAATTCCTTGAACGATCTAATTATATAGTTATACCAAACGTTTTATTAGCTTTCTAAGTTCAAACAAATGAGTGGTACTGGGAGTTTTAGCTGGGCATTGATACTCTTTGTAACATTGATTAACCCTAACAAATCTTGCAATGAGAATTGTTCCAGACCCTCTAGCTCGGCTGTGCTAGTTTAATTATGACCTAACATAAAGACAATACAATTAGTACATGTATTCCATGTATAAGTTTATTTTCTATCACATTATGCTCCTCCAGAATCATTTTATTGTAAAGAAGGCAATGAGAAAAACTACTTGCATCGTTCACCATTCACTGTCTTGTTCAAACTCATAAGCTAGACTGGCGAATGTCTTACACGATTTATCTTTTCACAACCTTAGAGTCAGACTGACTAGTGATTTTAACCGTTTCCAGATCCGGTACTTGTCAAAGTCTAAGTAGAGCAATCTGTTCTGTATATCAGCAGCACAGTTAATCATTTCAGACAAGAAAAGTTAAGGAATAGGTTTGTAATAAAAGCCTAATTACTTGTTGTTGAGAGAAACTCGTTATTAATCCCTAATGATAGGACTAGTTACACGCAATTCTCGTAATGATAGGACAACAGACACGATAAGTTCGTATTTTAATGATCACCAGCAATAATCGTTATCTCACCGGTCATTAAAATTTTCTGTGGTTATCATTAGGCAATTGAAGAAGTCTAACATTTTTGCGTTGAAACAAGTAGATGATGCAATAATGAAATAAGGACCTCAGAGGATGTTTTTGACGCGTAAGTGTGTAACTAGGATTCTTTTCTGGTGTATGTTGAAATATTACGGATTTCCAACTTGATTTTAGAAAGACTGCGTCAAAGAGCTGGAAGCGTGAAAGATTCCTTTAATTTTATTAACAGATGGAAAACACTTCCGTGACAAATAATGCCAGCCATTACAAAGAGGCCTACTAACAAAGAAAATTTGTATGATAATTAAAGGTTAAAGCTTGAACAACAAGAAATTTAATTTAGGAAAGTCTTAAGTGACTGCGTTGAATTTCATTATCCTACAAGAATAGAAGCATTTTCCGAATCGAACGTTTTCTTATAACGTTACAGCAAATAGGAAGATTGAAAGTGATTCAATAATTCACCAGACAGGTCTGTAATCAAATGATTAACTTTTATTATGCTTTAACCACCTATTTTATTAGCTGAAAAGTGTTTGGGAAGTGGTCAACACTATCCACTGATTAAAGATTAAAGTAACAACATTACGGTCATGTTAGTGTTTTTCATGAAATTTCTTTCTTTTAGTATTAACAATATATCAGAGTTTGAATAGGATCAACATTCGTTTAACCGAAGCCAGACAGGAATAGTGTTCGCTGCCCCCCTTCGAAATTTGAGCCTTCAAATTCATATGTATTCAGAATTATTCGCATTGAAAATGACGAATAGCCATTTCCTAAGACTACAATAAATAGAAATACATATAGAAAGTAAAATTTCTAGTTTGCGATTTCGTACATGTTCAGTACTTCTGAAGACAATTAAAGGGAAAATAGGTCTTTGAATGAACATAAAATTTGAAAATTTTAAACTTGGCCAGTAAGAGCTCTATTCATCAGTAATATACCTGGTGCTATAAATAACACAAAAATAAATATATATCCAAAAAACTAAGTAAATATACATAAAGATGCATTTGATTATTGAAAAGCGCTTAATAAATTCATTAAGCGTTTTTCCAAAATGGCTTAGTCTTGTGAGTTTGCCAGATTTTAAGGAATTTTGTTACTTTATGACACCAGGTAAGTTCACTGATGAAAATACACTCATATTGACTATTTTTGAGAACTTAAATTTTATGTTCATGCTAAGACGAAGTATCCCTTTGACAAAATAAATATTCAAATATACAAAATGGCGAACCATTAGGTAAGATGAGTTGAATGTATATGCACTTATGCACTATAACACTATTATTTCAAATGCATCAGGTTGACATCAAATCACAAAACGAAAAGAAAACTTTGCATCAATCATTTATAGCACATCACATTCTGTATTCTAAAAAGGTTTTGTGTGCAGCTTTTATTTAATCTGCATTCTAAAAAAAGCCAAAACGTTTCTAATTGAATAATGCAAATCTCAAGACAAGTTTCCATGGTTCATGAAATACAATTATGATTGTAAAACTTGGCGAAATCCATTACATTCTGAAATAAAAGATATTAACACAATTACTTGGTCTTGTGAATAATGGAAAACATCAAATTAATATGTAACCTATTGATAATATATTTCTAAAAGAGATACACAAAATCATTTATATCATGATATCAAAGCCTTTCGATTGGCCTTTTTGTATGATATTTATACATTACATGTACCTGAATTCTTCTACAGACTAAAGGCTGCAATTTCGGATACTTAATTTCCGCACATCAAGTATCTTGAATTTGTTTATTACAATAACACAAGATTTTAATAGTGCCCAATGCATCAATAATTATTTTGATTATCCAGATTGGATATTCAAAAAGGTACATGGCTGAAAAAAACATGAAAGGAATTCCGGAAAGAAAGGATTTTTTCGGCCCTTAAAATTATGTGTTCACTTGTTTCCACACCCCTTCCATATTGGGTTTATTCAAACATTAATTGGAAAACATTATTGGGCCAGAAGCTAAGTCGTGTTCTAGAGAGTAGATATAGCACCTGCACCGATCGTTGAAACCCGTGTATTGATTCAAAATTGATTATGTGATTTGAAAGCGGATGTTCTATCTATCTACATTAAAAAGGCTGACATTTCGAAAACATGCCTGAAGCGAGTTAGTCTTACAAGAAATAACTTTATTACCATAACTGACGGATCTAATATTTGTTGCTTATCATTGATGGTTGGTAGAAAATCTACCCTTTCTTAATAATGCTTGAAAATATTATGTTAAATGATAGTCTTACTGATAGAATTTCATTAAACCAGCATTTGGGAACTTTTCGCGTTTCGTTTTTGATTACGGTTTTTGATAGTAAAAGACATTGAAAGTGCATGAAATGTAAAAAGAAAATGTTATAAACTGCTGACAATACGCCTTTATTTCTTACATATTGTGCTATAGTTTGCTCGAGGTGGTGCCAGTGGAAGTACGTCCTCCCTCTTCCGAAAAATATCTTAAGAATGATTTTGGGGAGAGCCCACTAATCAAATCCCCGACAGCTGTCCAACCATTGACTGTACCCCCACTTCTAGGAGGCTCAATTTTCCCCTACTTTCAGGAGGCTGGCTATGCCTACTGGTTTACTAAGTATTTCAGAATAGACAAAGGAATAACTATCAATTGTATGACACTCGTTGAAGACGGCAAAGTATAAGTTTAATTTGCACAGATATTTTTGGATGTGGTTGATAAATGTTTCAAATGTTTCTTCTAGGGTATGGACATCGCCCGTCGCGCTACTGAGAAGATCACATAGACCCTAACTAATAAAGGCTAATAAAAAGGGCATCTTGAGATATTTCATTGAAAAGTAAAATTTGCGCTAATAATTTCATCATAAAGAAATGACTGAGCAATAATTCTCATATCTTTGGTCTAGCCAAATATGACCATGTCGATATAAGTTAAAAATAGAAATTATTTAATTTGATTATTAAAAAGTGACATTTATTGAGTATTTGAAGTTGATTTATTAGATTCTGTATTGTCGATCGTATATTTTATTTCATTCTTCATCCTTTGATGAAACCGGACTTTGTCTTTGAATATTTGTTAGTGCTAGGTTGGACTTAATCAAATAATTATGTTTATCTGTCGATTTTGGTTGACGTAAAATATATATATACAAATGTTACTCAGGTTTGGGGGTACATTATAGTGGGGAGGGGCTTCTAACGATTGGGTACAGTATAACACGTGTTAAATTTATCAGTTTACAAATTGAAATACACATTTGATAATAAAACGGTAGTTTTAGTCCCATTTGTCGAAATCATATACAGTAAGAGAACACCCTAGTCGCCTTTGGTAGTTCGAGCTAGTATGGGACAGAAGATGGGTATGCCATACAAAATCATCCAGATTTTAGTTTTGAATTATCATTTAGTTACGTTATATTCTTTTAATCATTTATTTTTTTCTATATTTTTAGAAATCAGAAGAATTGAATGTAGAACGAAACAAATTGGACGTTATTCCATTCCTATATATCAACGCCATATTGCAAGATTATCTACATGCATCAACGTATTTACCTAAGAACCTTGTTTCATGATAAATGTTTATGAAGGAATTAAGCGATATCAGCTAATTGCACTATCGTTGTTTAAAAGAAATACCTTTTTCTGATAAACATTTTCAATCCAGCCTTGAAACGAACAAGGTGAAAACAACATCTCAACAATAGCTGGCTATTAGTGTTCAGTTATTTTTGGAGAGAGTGTCTGTCAAAGATAAAAGATTATTTGGAGTATTTTTGTATATAAAAGTTTAAGTGTTTTATTGACGAAATCAGAGTGTGTATAAACCTTTACCATTGATTCGTCTAGTTCACCTCCTGTCAGACTTCCCCATGTTTTTAATAACAACATTTCAGTTCTTAATTCCACGGTTTATAAGATGATAAACAGCAGATTGAAAATGGATGACAATTTATCGGATTACGATGATTCAACTTATGATTGCCCCACATTAAGTGCCTATTATGACTTCGAGACGGATTATGGGATCATCGGATGTGTTATTGCATCCTTTGGAATATTGGGAAATTTTATATCTATAGTTGTGTTATCTCAAGCAAGGCTCAATTCAACCACCTCATTTTTCTTACGCTGTCTCGCCATCTACGACACGATTCTGTTATTTCTACAAGTTCTTATTTATGCGATTCCGTGGATTATTGAAATGTGTAGTGTTTGGGATCATATCCTATTTGCTGTTTTATTTATGGTATATCCGTTATCTGCTGTAGCTCATACAGGTTCTATTTACATGGTTGTGGTACTTGCCTTAGAACGTTATTTAGCTGTTTCCAAACCGTTTCACGCCATATCAAAATGGACGTACAACCGCGCTCGGAAAATTTCTCTTATTGTGTTGGTGTGGGCGTTTGTATATAACGCTCCACGATTTTTCGAATATAAACCTCAACTGTATCATGATGGTTCCTGGAATAGAACTTGGTTGAATTCCCATTCCACCTCACTAACTACTAATTCGATGTATATCATGATTTATCTGGGCTATATCAGCTTAGTGATTGAAATTATCGTACCTTTAATAGTACTAACGGTATTTCATATACAACTGCTACATTTATTACGAACCCGACACAAGTCTATACTCAGAATTAATGCTGTTCGCCAAGAAGACAAACACACACTTACAGCAACGATATTTGCTATAACGTTTATATTGTTTGGTTGCCAGAGTTTTGTGTTCGCTTACAATATCTTACATTCTACATTATGGAAGTCGAGATGTACTTTGGCATGTTTTCATGTTCATCATATCACCATTTTAGTCATCATGTTAAATTCGGCAGTCAACTTTATATTTTACTGTTTGTTGGGTAGAAAATTCAGATTGGTTTTATTTGAGTTGGTTTTGGGTCGTAGAACCACCATGATGACGATGAAATCATCAGAAGGTAATGGTCACTCGCTGGTCAGTATGGGAATGTCCACATGACGTATTGACCATGTTCAAAATAAAAATGTTTCTTCGGGTTTATCTGATGTGTTGTATAATTTGATGTTATAGATGTCAATATTAAGCTTCAAATCGTGAACTTAATCAGCACTTACTGTGATCTGGCAGTTAATGAGTATTCGAACGATTTTGTAAGCTATCCAGCAAAGCTCCCAGGTTCATCACCGAGCTTGAGGATTTTGAGCTGCTATTTACGGTCAATGAACAACGATAGTTTTTATTTGAAAAATGCTGCTTGTGATGAATTTGTAAGACATATATGAATGATAAAATCTAGGTATGTTCGATTCGATATCTTGAATTGCCAATCTTTAAAAAAATAGAAAGGGTAAAGCATACCGATATATAGGAAGAACTCTCAGTGACCATCAAATAATATTCAAGAAGAAACATATTTATTTTGAACATGAACAAAGCCTCACCTCTCTTATCTGTGATTTTGGGAACATTGTAAATTGTAACTCCAGAAACCCACCTACGTAACAAACTCATACTGAATATACCACAATTATGATGATGACTTCAATGAAGAATTTATCAAATCATGATGATTGGTATATCAAATGTTGACGTGAATATGTCACATTATGTTGATGAATATATCACATTATGATGATAAATATATCTCTTTATGATGATATATATATTGAATTATGATGAATATATCACATTATGATGATAAAAGGCCTTTTGTTCTGTACATTATTTTATCGCTCATAATATCGTTTTCATTTGTAACAGGTTCTTCGATGTTGTTTTCTTCTGATTTATTCTGACTTATTCACTATCCTAAAATAGCTATGGCAAGTGGAATCTATCAGAGAACGTAGATTAATGAAATTCTATCCCATTAACATTTATTTTCTACTTTTTATGTTAATATAAATAGTATCTGTTATTTGATGTCTATGTTATTAAGAGAGTTTCTGTTGTTTATTTTTATATGTCTGAATCGTAGTAATTAGTAAAATATTGATCAAGTGTGAAGGAACTCTTAGGTTGTTAAATGTACTAACAAATACAGCAAGAAAAAAACATATATTTTGGTACACTTAACGAATGGCATTAAGAAATTCTTTCAACAAATCAATGCAATAATGATAGAAATTCCGTAAACTGCTTCTGTTACTTTTCATAAGCAGATTCCGTTTTTCAACAAATCATTTTTTAGAACTTTAATTTCTTGTATAACTTCCAACCGAAATTTTGCATTTTCCCTCCTTACAACTTTTATAAAATTGCTAGAAATAGTCAATGAAATATCATAGAGAGACCTCGTAAAGGACTGGACATTAGCCAAATTTCCTTGACGATATGGAATTGTTTTCATTTACCACCTCAATGGTATAGCTAAGTGGCATTAGCTTGTGTCATATTGGTCCCAGTTTACTCTGATTTGATTGAATACCACATTCAGTAGATCGTCTTCACTGTAGAATTTTTATCGCTTGAGCTGAGCTATTATTGAATTATAGGAACAGATAACAATTTTTCGAAGCTTCTTTGAGTGACATTAAGTAATTGGTTGTATTATATTACTATTTCCTTCGGACTCTTATCTTATAGGAATCAAAAGAATAGTCTTATATTAAAAGAAAGTAGGCTTCCGTAAACATTAAGATTAACATGGCCCACATACCCGAGGGCAACAAACGGTTATACTGCAATGGGCGATGGATGTGTTTTGCGTCGATTAGATGAATAATTTATTGTAAGTGGACACAATTTTATGGAAAACAATTACTTTATTAAATAACTTGCGACGTTTCAACGATGATGCTCTCGTCTTTATCAACCAATGATGATGCCACTTAAGGAAGAAAAAATAAATTTATATTTTCTTAAAACAAGCAGGTTGGCAGCTGAAATCTAACCGGCTGTGGGTAACTATTGCCGTTTCGTTTGTCAGAAATTTCCCCCGTTCATATTTTTTTAGCCAGCTCCACGTTATTACTCTGTACGTTACGTTGCTCATTTAGTATTCATTAACTGTACCAATTCCAACAAACACCGTTAATCAAGTAATAAATAGTTATAACAGCTCGCGGTTATAAATATTTTTTGTTATTATGAAAATACATTTTGTTTGCTAAAAGCAATGAAATTGTATTAGAAAATTAATGAACTAGACTGGTAATTAGTTGATAAAGAACAATTATTTTCATTGATTTATTTTCGTAAATATATAGGTAGTCCGAGAAACTAGCTCATTACCCGTGTCTGCTTTCTCTACGGTATGTCTAGAAACCTGTATAGATGCTGCTGGACTCCGGCATTAGTGCTTAAAAGACATACACATTATCTTCTTTGTCATTGGCAGCTTGAAACATTGTCCACATTTTGGTTGGTTGTTTTTATGTCGACTTCCTTTCTCTACCTGACAGGAAGTAGGCTATGTATCATGAACAAAATTTCAAGCAGAATCAGAAACATCGGGCACAATATAAGTGGTTTCTCGGGCAAGGAAACTAAAATTGATAAAGAATATAAATTGTACTCTGATGACTGTGATATTAAACTTTGTTATTGAAATATGTATTGTTAAAATCGAATATATGAGAAATATATTACAGGATATTTGATATACTTATAATATTCGATATTTTCATGTTATTGAATTTTGTGTTTGTGTAACTTATTGTTTTGTTCAATAAAAACAAATTGTTCATAATGGTTTTATCTTTTCTGAAAACTGTCATATGGTTTATGTACGTTTTATAAACCTCAAATTGCATGAAACTAGTGCGTGTGGAGAAAAAACTCATTTCAGATTTGAAATCAGTACCTTAAACTCCTTGCAACCGAAAATTGAAAAATGTGTTCCCCAGTATTATAAGGCAGTCTAATACGTACACGCTATAAAATACTCTTTGATTTTCAGCAACTAGTAGCGTGTCAAAAAACCTTATACTAGTGCAAATGGAGTGAAGGCCTATCTTGCCTCAGTTTACTGCTATAGTAAGAAGGAGAAAATTTAATCAATTGAATCAAATATTGATGCTGATTTCATAGTTCCAGCCTCTTTTCAACAAGTCATAATAAAAATAATATCACGTATATTAAACTGATACTGTTGGAATTTTCATAGAATTGGTTAGACCATCTTCACGATCTATTACGACCAAACATTATGATAATGAGTCAAGACTTACTGGCACGGTATCCGATAGTTCCAGGAAGTGTTTGAATTGCTGAGACAATATGGCATCGAATAGAAACGCACATCTGTATGTGAAGTCTTTGAAATAACACACGAGTCTGTGAATATCTATGTGGTATACAAAAAATGTCTAGTGAAAAATGTGATAAGGCCAAAAAAAATATAGTCCTGTTTCCTGCTACCGGCCTGAAAAAAATAGGGTAGGTAGGTAGGGAAATGATTTTATTTTTTTTTTTCATTTTATTTTTTTTGTTAACCTCAAAAAGGGTGCGGTGCAGTGGAGTGGGATCTGGTTACCTTCCGGAACACCTGGGTTCACTCCTAATTTTATTTCAGAGTTCCTGTGGTCTATGTTTTTTAGTTTTTACACATGCAAATAACAGCTAGAATGTAGCCATATTTAAACCGGTTTCTATAATACTGGGGTCAATATTTCAGCATGTGGGTTTTATGTATCCTTGCGGTTTTATGGTTCTAGGTCCTTTTTATATCACCATCAGTGAAATGAAAGTAAGAGGGGAGGAAAAGATAATGGGGCAAACAAGATTTATGATATGTTGTCATATATCTATTCCTTTAAAAGATGATGGACAATAGTTTTTTCTGTACCTTTTTCTTTTTTTGGAGGGCAGTGCTCTTCCACCAGCCATCAACAACTGAAATGCGTTCACGGTTTCCTTTGTAGATTTCTCAGCTACATCTACAACCAAATTTGACTGTTGTCCCAGTGATTCTCCCTTCAGTGTGCAGGTGAATTCGAAGTTTCTCATACTGAAGAGAGTAACCACTTCACCAACAGTCAAATTTGGTTGTATATCATTCTTGGTTTTGATTAAATATATCCAAAAATGTTATTTCGTTGCTGAACGATGTTATTCTATGTCTGGTTTCTGAGTAATGTCCGCACTTGTAAAAAGTAACTTTCAAAACACTACTAGGCCTACTAGAACTATCTATCACGCTTGCCCTGGAGGCGGCCATGTTGTTTTGGTTCAACAGAATATAAATACCGCATTCGTATCCAAGTACAGAAAGAGATAAATAACAGTCTAGATCACCCAGCCCGTTCTAGATTTAACTAACATTTAAAGAAGACTGGGAAATCTGGATAATCAAGTATAAATAAATGAACGGGGTTGATTCAATTATTAGGTCTCGTCTAAATCGTTGTCCAAATCTTTTAATAATTTAAATTTAATACCGTAATTACTTTATGTAAACAATAAATCATCTTTCGTATGATACTGTATATTATAATGTTCATGTCCAATCACGCGTTAATAATTTTATTCCGCACATTATGAATTTTATACAAAGATGTACTGGAGGAAATTGTCAGGTACCAAAATAAATAATTACCGCCAGAAGTAGTGATATACGCGAGTATTCTCAAAACCGAAAGTAGAAAAATAATGAAAGAAGCAAATCCATTGGCTGATCTTAGAAAAACACACCCTTTCTTGTCCAATCAGATACGCTGTTACAACTGATGGATTTCTTTTTTTATTATTGAAGTCCAATAACTTATTCAACAAACGTTTACGGCTTTATGTAACCCGAGAGGCATTGGAAATATAGGCTTATTGTCATGAAATAAACTATTGTTAGCTAGACCTATGTAATAACAAGTTATTAACACTATATTGCAGGTGACAAAACGGCGTAAATGGACAGTATTTACATGCAATTTTTGAATGGAATATATCGATATTTTGGAAAATTTGTTTTTTTTTTTTTTTTCATCTTGTCCAAAAAAACTTTAGGGTCGGGCATGAAAAATTAGGGTCGGTCGGGTAGCAGGAAACAAGACTATATTTTTTTTTTTTTGGTCTAATGGAAAAATATTTTAGTTAACAATTGTTCATATCAGACTGAATATCAGAAGTCAAAGAAACAATTTAAAGTCTAAGGTCCCATTCCACAAAAATTATTACAATAAAAAATTTTTCTAAGAGTGTAGAAATTTATATTGAAAAATCCAAAGCAACGATTTATAAATCCATAGACGTATCTACATATATATTAAAGCCATTTGTCATAGACTTTCTTCATTAAGTTTGCAATAAGATAGAAATGTGGTATAATATCACCAAAGTTTTGATTTATTACCAACCCATATTCTTATGCTCATTGCTGTGCTGTTATGGCTCTCTGAGCTTTACATTTAGGACTGGTCACCCTTTAATATTTTGAGACCATATTCTTATAGACATCGGAAAAGGGTTTGATAGTCGACACTGTGGTCCTTGTTGCTAGAAGTGACATCTTAAGCTGTTTTTAAACTAATTTATTAATAAAAGAACGAGAAAGATATCCAGATTGATTAGATCATACAAAAAGTTACGAATATGTCAGTCAAATTAAGGCTTGAACGTGTGGAGAAAATCCGTAGATATAAAATGGATGTAATAAGGTCTCCATTAATGTAATAGGTTTCAGTAATTTTAATTTTATGGTATTACCTGTTAAAATGCCAGTATCATTAAAATGTTGTATTTACGAGAAATTATCTCGCTCCTTTATTAAACGTGAAAACTGTTTTATAAGATTTCAACTAGTTACACTTGGAAAAATTAAGCACAATACCTTTCCAGAATGGGTAGCTAAATGTATTACAACTGATAGTATTTCCCCCCTTGACCATTTTGCTTTTTTGTGACACATTTTCCCACTATACCTTTAAGCTTTATATTTAGGAAGAGAGAGATGGTCCTTTTTTAATATTTTGATAACACATTCTTATTGACATCGTGAAAGGTTTTGATAGACGACACTGTGGTTCATCACTTGATGGTGCTAGAAGAAGCATCAGAAGCTGTTTTTCCCTTGACCAGTCAACATTTTGTCAATTGGTTAATTGTTATAAAGACAACATTTTCCACGATATCATTTAAGAGATTTTTTTTTAACAAATTAGTTACGAAATATCGTTTATATGTAAATATGTGGCTGGACTTTCATTTGAGCTAGCATACATTTTATTAAATAAGAAGCCTCACATAACAGTTAGTCACTTTTGTATGAAATGCTGATTGTAAAGATAGAGGTTCCGAGAAATTTCTTAATAGAAAGATACCCTATATCATAATTAATGATTTTGTATTTAAAACTGATTGTATTGATGGAATGTTTGAAATCTTACATGAAAAGAAGATGAATACGTATATTGTTCTTTATCAGAACGCACGAGGAAATGCAATCCGATATCATTCTAGGAAAATGGAGGGTATTTCAACCGGTGTAATATATCTTAAAATCTAACTTTCTATTAGTACAGAAACCTTGCAATAATAGTTCGAGGAAAGAAAGGGTACACTAATGTAGAGTTCTTTTTATGAAAGTTAGCGAGGAAAATTTAGTTACAAAGAAGATCACAATGTCACTGAGAATTCATTATTCCTTAACAAGCTTTCTATTTTATCTAAGAAAATTATCTCATTTTCAACCGTTTTATCAGACTCTGATCTGTCGTGGTACGTCACTTCAATGTCAGCGTACACTGTATGTTCTTTTAACAGTGCCTCGTGGAATCGTTCTTGTCTTCTTAAGGTGGGCTTATGTCGGCTTGCGACGCTCCTCGATTGTCGGCATCTAGCTGGTACTGATAAAATCGGAGCGCTCAGGTCGGCTGCGACGCTCTTCGACGGATCTGGACGGATACAGCGGCAACTGGTTTTCGCTAATCGTAAGAGCGCTCATGTCGGCTTCCTTGGTACTTCGACTATTTGTAGTCATATTTTAACCCCATATTTCAGTGTTTATATGATTATTTCACGCAATTCTCTTGAAAAACTCGTACAAATTAAGAACAACAACTTCATGAAATACTACACATGTAATCTATGAAAGATTAATTTAAAATTAATTTAATTTCGAGCTCGTCAGACCATGCATCAGCCATCTTGACTTCTGCTTAACTTGGGTTACTAACGCCACCAAGCAGGGACTAAAATAAGCGCGCGTTGATTGGCTAATATCTACAACTCAGTTGCGTCGCGGAGTAGGTTTGACTCAGGTCGCTACGATCGCTTACGATCATCGGCAACTACTTCGAACTCGTAGGCCAGAGTAGAACATGCGCGACTCACTGGATCTGCCTGAATCTCAGTTGCCGACAGTCGCAAGAAGGCTGGTTGCGTCGTAAGCCATCTCAGGTCGGCAGGGACTGTCAGCCTACCATAGGCTTAACAACATAACAACACAGTAGTGGTGCTATGGGTGATGAAGTACATGAACACAGAATTCTGTTCGTTTTCCAGGAAGCTAGGTCACGACACATGTTTTGGATAACCCGCACTCTAGTCGACAAAAGGCACGTCAGATCAGATTTGTCAGATGATTCCTGATACATTACGATTCCTAGGACAGTAGTGGATCCAGCCAAATTTTTCGGTGTAGAAAATCGCCCAATATGAGCTGTACTGACTCTTTTCGGGCTTTCCATGATGGAATATAGTCACATAATTTTATCACAAACGCAATGAGAGAATTTGAAAATGTCACTGAGAATTCATTATTCCTAAACAAGCTTTGTATTGTATCTAAGTAAATTATCTCATTTTCAACCGTTTTATCAGACTCTGATCTGTCATGGTACGTCAGTTAAATGTCGGCGTACGCCTCGTGGAATCGTTCTACCTGAATGCAGACAGCACACTTCGGGTGTTGTCACAACCACAGTAGTGGTGCTATGGTGATAGAGTATATGAACACAGAATTCCGTTCGTTGTCCAGGAAGCTAGGTCACGACACATGCTTTGGATAACCCGCACTCTAGTCGACAAAAGGCACGTCAGATAAGATTTGTCGGATGATTCCTGATACATTACGATTTCTAGGACAGAAGTGGATCCAGCCAAATTTTATGGTGAAGAAATATGAGCTTACTCTTTTCGGGCTTTCCATGATGGAATATAGTCATATAGTAATTTGATAACCTACTTTTAAAGAAATGTCGCTATGCAATCCAAGGATAAAACAATATAAATGTTGTATGTTTCCGTTTCCGCACTAATAGTGTACATGATTTGAATATAAATATCATCAATATAACGAATCAATAACTGTTAAAATAATTACCACACTGATGTTAATAGTGTAATATTCTTGATATTTATCACTAACTCTGTTTTTGAAATTCCATACCTTGTTGTGAATTGTCAGTGTGTGCCTTTAACATGTACATGTTTGCTTTCAGACAGATCGATCGATAAAGTCCCAAAAGAATATACCACAGATTCAAAAGTGAATCAGATGCTAACGGATGTTTTACCTGACGTCGGTGTAAAACTTGTACAATCTACAATTGATCTATTGAGAACAGTGGTATTTCTATGTCGCTCTACAATTGATGTATTAAGTACTATTACAACAGTGGAATTTCTGCAAAGCCCTACAATTGATGTATTGAGCACTTTTTAACAGTGATTTTTCATATCGCTCTTCAATTATTGATGTATTGAGCAATATTTTAACAGTAGTATTTCTACAAAGCTCTACAATTGATGTATTGAATACTATTATAACAGTGGTATTTCTATATCGCTCTACAATTGATGTATTGATTACTATTATAACAGTGGTATTTCTATATAGCTCTACAGTGGAGGTATCGATCAATATCTTAACAATGGTATTTCTATATCGCTCTACAATTGATGTGTTGATAATTATTTTTAAGAGTGAAAAAGATATTGTATATTTGGACAAAAAAAATGTGAAAATATCATCGACAATCGATTTTTCATTTTTTATAGAAAATATGTTTTGTGGATTAATCAGAAAATGGAGTTTTGTGATCAGATTATGAAAGTATTTTGGTCTTAAAACACGAGTCATATCTATGTATCTATTATTCTTATCTGAAAGATAAATGTCACCAATCTAAATCTATTTAAATATGTTAATAGGAGACTATTCGTCTTTCAGCAAATCGATACTGAAATTTTAAACAAACTTCTTATTACAATTTAATGGCATATGACACTTGACATTTCAAAATTCCATCAGAATACGGCAATTCGAATTTTTAACTCTTTCAAACGTCATATATAATTGTAAAGATAAACATGAAATGTGGAGAGAATGATATGTTCCGTAATATTTACATTTCTATTATCAATCCCTTCAATATACCAGTTACTCAAATTTGCGTTAAATATTTGATTATCCTCGTCATTATTTAGTTTGTCACGTTATCAAATTTTGCGTTTATACACCAATACTGCTAACGTTTTTGATAAATAAATCTTATCCTTATGACTGAACAAAGATTCCTACTAAATCCCAAAAATTCATATCATTTTTGAAAACATATCATTACTATGCGAATTTCATGAAGAAACATAAACCGAGATTGCATAATCAGAAATCTATCAATTGATCTGAAGACGACTATTCTAGTCTTGTAAATACGATTAGAAATGACCAAGCCAATAATATACACCGTTACAGGTCATTATGATCTATCTAGATGGAAGAACTCGTTTCTACAGGGAAGAACTCGTTTCTGTCTGTTATCGATAATTGGCACCAGAACATTTGACAAAAGTTTTCACTGTATTAAAAGGAGAAGCCTTACAGCGTTAGAAATTATACTGGCTGTTTTCTTATAATTGACATCGCTGGTAAACTTATATTTTAACAGTGCAAATCTAGCCCTGAAGGATGTGTTTTGTGCTTTAGATAAGCTCATTAACACAATTAAGATGGAACAACATTCGAAGTGTTGATGATTGTGGTGACTGAACGTTTTAAATCATATTTTAGTGAACAGTTGGACAACTATGAACTTTAAAAACCACGATATACTCTCATCTGAATGCATCTTACAAAAACACATTGCGTTGTTGTCATGTTGAGTAATGACTTTGTTATTATTGGTTGTAAAGAGAATATGAAAACCTTAACGTATCGACACAATGTTCTATATTTTCAGTACGGATAAGTCAAATTTTTGAGTGTGACAAATGGAAAACTTGTTGTTGACATAAAATCTGTTTCTGGCATTTAAAAAATATATTCGCTATTTGTTCATGTTTATTTGAAATAATTAAAAAACAATAATATTTTCAAAAGCGTCTGTCTGGAAAATTTTTCAAAAAAATGAAATTGTCGTATAAACATACAAAATCCTTGCAGGATGTCTATTTAAGCTGGAATCAAAATCTAACCAAAAGAAAATCATGCTGAGTACAAGTTTAAATAAAAAATTTATTCTAGTGATCTTTCACAAAAACACGTTTATTCATGACACGCAATATCTGCCTGCCTATTGTGAAAAATCGTCTTTTCTGGTGTTATATACATCTATTTTATTTGCGAGTTTGATATCTTTCCAATGTATATGTGGAAATTACTTAATGCTATGTATTTCAAGAACTGACATTATATAAAAGGAATGAATAAGGAGAAAAAATGGGTGGTCCCTGGCTTTTAAGAGAAATCATATTTCAGTTTACAAAAAGTGGTTATAGACCAACATTTAGGCTAACCTTGAATGGGTTTTTTCTAGAGACGTACGAACAATCTAAAAGGAAAGATTGTTGGGTGCACAGTATACTTAGTCCATTTTAGTGTTAGATTGCTGAATTCAAAGGACAACATAAACTTATTTTCTGCTATTGATTTGATTTGTTGTTATGTAATTGTGATCTGTAACTTTGAGCAAACAATTTCAAACAATTTTCATAGTAATTGTATCTCTGAAATGAAATATATCGCCATAGGATGTGTGTTACAATGCCATGCAAATGTGGATGTGGAAAATTCGCGAGACTATACATGTAGGATGTAATATTATTATTTTTCCAAATATCATTTCATGGGTGATACCATCCGCTTTTGTTTTTGTTCTTGTTATCTTTTTAAACACTATCCGGATGTCAATTATATTGTTTTGCACGATAAATGTTTCTACATGTGAATTGAAGCGTTGCTATAAATTAAAAGGAAGTGGTATATCCATAAATTAAAAGGACGTGGTATATCCATAATAGTGCATGGTCCTATTTATCTAATGTTCTATCTACTTCTAAATATCATTTAAAGATCATTACATGTAGTTCAAGTTTATATTGCATCGTTTTCCGAAGAATTCTGACCTCTCTACTTCGATGCACGCTCATTCCCTATTCTTTAACATTCTCCTGTCTAGTCATTCTATAAGGTTTCTCGATAATAATCGAACAAACCAATTTATCTGTCAAATAAAATTGTTCGTCGCTTCCGAAGAGGAATTCCGTCTTTCCGGTTTGATTTGGCCTCGGTTGACATCTTCATATTGAATATGACATAAAACAGTTCTAAATGTTGTCAATATGGAGACCTTCAGAATGACGTATTGTTACTTTATATTTTGAGTAAATAAGAAAAGAGATGCGCCAGGTTATTTGTCAATGTGCGACTGTATTCATACATTCTTGGTATAATTTGTATTACTTATGACTTGAGCTTGAAATCTTTAGCGTGGTTCTTCAAAATGCAAATTGCTGTTATGGCAAGGGGTGAATATTAAGGATGACATAGCAGATAAATTGACTATCATGTTCTTCAACATTGCTGTTGATGATATAAGGTTAACCTATACAGCAGTGCTTTGCAGGATTGTTGCAGAAATCTGTCGGCACTATCGTGTTTTCGAAATTGGTCTGTCTTTTAACTGTACAGTATGACGAACATCCCGGGTTTCAGTAAATAATCTGAAAGATCAGGTGGCCTCTAGATAGTACAATTAAGCTCTTACATCGTTTGTCTTCTAGCTAGATATGCCACTCATCTGTTTCTTAATGTCGGTTTCCAGAACTCATCAGAGTCTATATTTAACAATTATTAGGTTATTTTTACTGATTCCCATTAGTTTAATAATCTTATCGTTGTCTTTGATTATCTCTTGTGGCTTACAATAACGTATCATTTGCTGGCGTTAAAACGTCATAGCTAAAGGTTAACGGAGATTCTGTCAGCAGTAAAAGTGCGATATTAATGTCCATTTCGCTAACGGAGCATGAGCACAAAATTTTAACATCTGAACTGAAAATAAATCATTATTGGGTGCATACAATGCCTAGTTCATCAAAATGATATTAAATAGACCCATATACATAATATATACACAAAGTCGTTTTGTGTTATTCGAGCAAACTCTGCCCTTAAAACGTTATTTTAACTCAAATCTGAGATTTTCATGGCTGGTGATGTTTATTTGATATTTCGATTACCAGTTTCGTGAGTGAATTTCTCGACCAATTTTTCCTTTCACTAGAATATATGGTCTGATATTTTCTATTTATCACTGTCTTGTTAACGTAAATATCTTTAGAAATCGGGCTGTATAATCTGTCCTCAACTCAATGAAATCAACCTATTTAGATCTAACCTTAACCTTAATTACATTTTCTACTTTAATTAGTGGTGGGTTCGATTTTCCAACCGGGTTTTTTCAATCACGTATTTAAATTGGAGGCAGACTGACTTTGCAGTATAGCGCTGACGCAAATAGAGTGACTGAAATTTTTAGCCTCTCCGACCACTTCATAACCACGTTATATTTACTTAATACGATCAAACTATAACTGAACATTCAAAGAAACCGTTAAATTAATCAATATTCTATCAACTTGTATGGTCAATAGGTCATTGGGCTGGTTTATCAATATCGCAGGATTATAATTTTACCCTTAGACTAATCTCCATTCTACATTGATATATAATCGTCTGATCATTCATCTTAATGGTACTATATTATAGTGACTTACAACATGTTGAACACAGAAAATAGTCGACAAATTCACAAAGCTAATAAATATAAATCATCTCATAAGGTATGGAGCTTAGAAACAAGAAAAATACTAAAATCGATGCAATACAAATACATCGAGACAAAGATTGAAAATTTGTTGAATGTACAACATGATTGGAATCATGACCGAGGAAGAAGTTTCATCTGAATTGTCCAACGATTCATTCCTGAATTCTTGTTCACTGTCCATAAGGTGAGCAGATGGGAACCCGTTATCCACATGTGTTTAAAATATCAATTTAGCATGATAAGTAATATGTGGGTTTGTGATGATAAACCAATTATTTGTAATCTATCAGTAATCCTTTTGATATAGATCATAAAGCTTTACAAATTATATTCCATGGATTATAACAGATATTAACCTAGATGGCTGTTGCCAATCTGGCCAAACTGACCATCCAATAGGCTTCTGATCTTACCAACGGGTAGGCTAATGGTCAAGTTTGTTTGTAATCTGGTAGTCAAAATAGATATGTTTTCAACCATTCGCAGTGCACAGTGCACCTATTGATCGTGTTGATGCTGCTGCTATTGTCTTTACAGAGAACACGAATTAGTTCAAATCATTCTGAAATGGAGATTCAAATACACTTCTATCGTTTTGTAGAGATCTGTTCCTTGCATTGAAAATATTGCTTGAACAACGAGCTATTTATCGGTTTTCAAGCAATACTAAGGTATTGTACCTCGTGTATTTCTATTTCTTTCACCAAAGACTCATGCTTGCTAATTGGGCCTCAAGGGATTTGTTTGCTTGCATAATAATAGATCATTTTAAATAATATTTATATTCTGGCCTATTTTGGAATAAAGCGGAAAACGAGACTTATTTGAAAGAACGCAAAGATCATAAATCTAAAGAGGTCTGAGAGTTGGTTGTTGTAGAGAACACTTATCATGAGAGGAATATATCATATGACCATTAAACATTGTTCTGTTATCTGGTACGTTTATCAATTCTTTTGTGGAATATTCCTGGTAATTAATAAGGCCGTTGTCTTCAGAGCCAGGAAGTGAAATCTTGTCACCTTCCCTGGGGACAACAACATAACCATAATCTAATTACAGTGTATAGTCTTTCTCGATCTTCTCATTGATACCTAGAAACTAATTTGTTTTTGAGTGTGATGTGGCAATTTAATTTCCAAGATTTGTCCATTGGCCTAGCCTCAAGATTTCAATCATCTCTAACAATTATTATTGTGAATTTAAAATAATGTTTACAAACAAAACTTAATGGTAATGTCACCAGTGATCAACATGTTTACTATCTGCCAAGGACAGTTTACTACATAATCATTAGTATTGAACCTCATGGCGATCTAACCCTACCAACATCCCCTGTCATTTCCGAAGAACAACAACTGTCCTTGAGTTGCAACCCTCTTGGTTTGGTCAGATAGTATCTCTGTATCTCTACCAACTCTTCTGTCATTTCCTGTCGATCTTCAGCGACAATTATTGAAGCGATATTAGTCATTTCCCAATGGGCATTGCATACGTGTCCCTGTGCATCTAAAACGCTACCACAATTGTTCTTATGTCAATAGCAGGTGATGCTCTTGCCTATAAGAATCCAAAACAACATTAGTAAGTAAGAAATATATCAAGTTATCCGAAGGTTAACCTTCTGTATCCGAATGCAATGTTAACCACCTCAAACACAGCAGTTAAAAATCCAATTGGTCTAAGCGATCTTGGATGATACTAGTATGGAGCATATTTTTCTCATTGAAATAAGTCCTATTAGATTCATATCATAACATAATTAGTAATAATATAAATCATTGCTGTGTTCCAACTACAACTAATCGCTTACCACTACCATGTTTCTCTGTAAGGTTTGAAATAAATAGAATTATAACTCTATAGTTTCGGCCGATGAAAACCATTCCAACGGTATACCGGATTTAGTGTCATTTCTCATTACCCAAAGTCGTCAATGGGGCGATATTGAGCTTGAAGATAGACTATTCTTGCTATTATTGTCAACCAAAAATTATTATTACCCTATATGAATTTATAAGTGTCCATATATATTTACATAATTTACTTATACAAGTTTTATTACTTGGTCTTTATGTGAAAAGAAATAATGTGGAATTTCATATTATCCAATATCGCCAAGGGAATATCAAGCAGTTTTTGAGATTAGAGAACTAAAACTGTTCTGAGCTAAAACTGTTCTTCTTGCCAATAAAATAAAACCTCCATAAAGCTGGAGAGAAAGTATAAAATAACGATAATAACTTCTAGTTTATTGATGTATTGTTATCTAGAAGACTTTTACTATCATGTATAACAATGAAAGAGGTTCTGAATGACACTGGGTTAGTATAGGGTTTCATTCATGATATAGTCATAATCACTTAATGGACGTGGTCCTCGTACTGTTCTTGTATCGTCTTAAATCAATCCTTCGAAAGTAACGTTTTATTTACAGAAACATTTGCAATTCATTGGTTAATGTCAAGAAATTCCGACTTTCGATTCATTTTGTCACTTAATTCATCCACGAAATTTAGAAACAGACGATTACAGCATGTTCACTGCCAATATTGTTTCGATTGTTTAATTCCTACACAAATTGTCTACGTGTTAAAATAAAATGTTATGATTTATTAAAAAAGATTTTTCCTCCTACTTATAGAATTCGATTCTTCCGCTGTCTACACGGGCCGATGATAAAATCCTGAAAATGTATTTTAATTACCCCGAATTTAAGTTTTCAGACACACTTGAGAGATTTGAACAGAGATATATTTAGATGAATTATCTCCCTTGACTCAAGTATTGAATCAGTTCTGCTGATGCTTTATTTTCGATTGATTTCATATTACTTTGTAGGTAATTATATGATCCAGACCGGACATCCATACATAGTAAACGTCTGGTCGTCTAAGATAATTAACTTTTCAAAATGTAGATGCTTTGATGAATTGATGTTTATAGTCACAAACAGCATTTTAAAAGAATGGGGTTTCAGATCTTGGTAAATTATCATCTCTCATTGAGACAGACAAGAACCTAGGTCTGCAGATATTATTTGATTTATCGATACAGACATAGCCTTGGGGAATCTTAAATTAATAACAAGAGTGTTATTGTTCTTTGTATACACTTCACATCGATTCGATTGATCAGTATACATTGTCTTACACTTTTAGCACCATTTCATTATGTTAATAGTTCCGGGGATTTAGCACAATAGTGGTAATGTTCATATAATATTCAGTGTTATACCTCCAGAAGCTAAATGCCATAACGCCTTCGCATACTACACTTTAACTTAAATATATTGTCACATTATCGCTGAGAAATCGAAATATCGTCATTTTTCTACTGTACGGCCTATGCCCAAGAGATCATGAGGCGTTAAACTATTGCCGAACCTGATGATTTTTACCAGGACTGAAGATCTATTTGGGGATATTGGTCCACTCTATTTGCAATAATTCATTGCTCTATTGTAATATCAAAAATAGTTGGTACATGTATATCAAAGGTGTTACTACAAGGTGTTATTTTGACAAAATCTTTTAACTATAGAGAGACAACCGTGCTTCATTCAAATTGGAATCCATAGGTCTAAATCCCAAAAGCGACTAAATCAATGAGGAAGTCATGAAACTTCGTGGACCTCTGAGTAGATAATACAACTTACATTAAAATTTGGCTTTTACGTTAACGAAAGTATACAATAGGATATTCGGTTGATCATTATACCACAAGTCTGTTCCTCAATCATATTATGTTAAAAAATATTGTTTTTGGAAAATAAAATAAAACGGTATCTTAACATATTCAAACAATAAACCACTTTTATTCATTCATATTGATACATGTTTGTTGATCATTATTTTCATTAGAATTTTTACTTCCTAAAACAAAAAGTGTATATATATAAGTCATTTTAACGTCGACCTATTGCCCCAATTAAGTGTCTGGCAGCAAGACATAATATTATATTCCAGAATTTCGCAATAAGTGGATCAAATCATTGAGGCGATATAATTTGTCCTGAAACGTTAATTTATAGCACAGCTGTATAAATTAATGTCTTAAGGTATCCTTACACCTTGGCGATTACCAGTATTGAACTCAGCTCACAACGATTACAAAACGTTAAGGGGCTATAACACCATAATAGCACACACTAGTAAATAATGTTTTCGAATTATTAACGGTAGACGCGTTCGAAACCTATAACGACTAACTCGCTACTATACACAACTAGTGATCTCTGCTGATATTTATTCGTAACATTAATTTACTGCAACCATTGTATTTCTGAACTGTTACGTACATGTATTTTGAATTTCGTGTTTCCTTTCCTTTTCCATGATTTAAACCGGATCGCCTGGAAGAATGTGACGGTGACAATATGACTTACACTGGCATTTTATCAAATGCAGATATTCAGGACGATTAAGTTATTCAAAATGTGCTTTGAAGAGTTTTCCTGGAAAAAATTCAAATACATGTCAAGAAAATATGTGACAATTTGTATAACAGCTCGATTTTAATAAACTGTTATTTCATAAGATTCAGAAGTGCAATAAATCGCTTTATACTAAAAAAATAAAGTTACCTTTAACTTTTGACATACACGTAGAACCGTTAAAAATATGTGACGTGCGAATTATAACTGACAAGTTGATAGCTTCAATTAGATGTAATTAAGTGGAACTTAAAGACAACACTGAAGAAATATATATATAATATTCCCAATAAACTTGCGAGGATTTAAGTGGGCGAGGATGTCAATTAGTTTTAGTTATACGCTATGGCTCACTACCATTAGCTATTGAAACTGGAAGGTTTAAAGGGGCACAGGCTTGATTTGTTTCGGACAATCATCCGACAGCCTCAAACACATGAAATCTTTTGTTTAGCTAATCAGACATAGTCTACAGAGCTTACCATTGAAATTTGAGCCTTCAAATCCATGGGTATACATATCTATCCGTGTTTGAAAATCATAATGTCTTAAGATATTATGAACGTCCCGCCATATTGGAAAATCAAAGAGTTATAAATAGACTACTGCGCAGGCCCACACTGATAAAACAAAAAGAAAGTACATGAAATAACAATTGTAGATTTTGTCAACAGGACACACAATTTTCAGACTGACTGAAGACCAGCCGAGTACAGCACGGAAAAAAAATAAAAAGTGAAATTTTTTAGGTATATTTCAAGGTATTTTGCGATTTTCTCAGAGCTTGAGTATTTCTGAGGACTGTTTAAATGTAACAAAGGCCCAAAACGACCACTAAAAATCAAGATTGTGCCCCTTTGATCGTCCTGTTACTCCACTTCACAATCGTATCTGTAACTATTGTACACGCTCAACCTTAGAAAATGAAGTTCATTTTGTAACCGAATGTGAGTTTTACTCTGACTTTAGAGTTAATTTGTGGAATCTACCGGTCACTTATTGTCCAGAATTTATTAGTATACGACTCCCACTGACCAATTTATACATTTATTTCGTAATGAGATCTATGTTCATGCCCTAGCCGCAACATGCAATACAATGTTCAACCGAAGAAAGTCAATCAATATTATTTAAGGAAGTTTTGGGGAATTGTCGCACCTCTGGTACGCAATACAGTATTTACGATTTTTATTTGTTTTAATATGTGCTTTGATATGTCTGTGTGATTTTTAAGAAACATTGTGTCTCGTAGGCCCCCGAGGCCGGATACTGCATACATTTGTTTTATTTGTTTGATGTATAATTGTTTTATAATGTATACAGTATGTGACACATAAATAAGATATTTTCTTCTTCTTTTCTTCTTGTTTAATCGATTGCAAATATCTTACATTTCGAAATAAGTGTTTATAACTATTGTCGTAGAAGCTTGTAAAGGGTGATTAGGATATACAGACGGAATCAAAGCTGTAACTGACAACCTATTAGCACCAACACAGACCTATTTGATTGGCATCTGTTGTTATCTTTGTGATTTTTAAATACACGTCGACATTTGCGGTGGAAACTGTCTAGGCGTCTAAACTTATATCTGCTTAACACTAAATTGTCTCTTATCATTTTGCCATGCGCGGCGTTCATTGACTAAACCTTTACGGATTCACACAAAAAAAAATGTAAAACAAACCATTACCAATAAAAGTTGTACTCAATCCGTAATGAAATATGAAAAAAATAAGGTCATCTATATTTCACACCGAATTTCAATTCATTTTGAAAGGTACGTTTGATAATGGGATAATCCCGAATAATATCTATCAGGGAATGTTACTTTAAGTATTTGGACGTCTTGATAGTAAATTCGGTGAAGTTCCTTTAATTATTTGTGATAAATGTCTTGTGTTAGGATTACAACTAGTCCTCTTAGAATGAATACACTTTGACGATGTCAATTCCAACCTCGAATAAATGACATTGTTGGTCTGTATATCTGTCAAGCTTGATGGACGGGGTGTACTCTTTCTTAATTGTTTTGATGGCTTGGGGAGATCATGTGAATAAGATAACGAAGGCAATCGCTGATGGTGGATAGTATTAAAGGACGACTGGGTATCAATGGAAGGAGACCTTTGGTTTATAGGTCGTTGTCTTATTGACCGGAAGTCGAGATTCAGGTCAGGTATATCCGGTTGATTCCGTTTGACCATCTTCTTCAGCAACTGAGGCTTTTTTAATCCGGTTGCCTTCGATGACTTATTAAGAGATTGAGCTGCCAAACCACTCAAATCAAAAGTTGAGTTGATCTTTGTATTTTGATTACTTGTCAAACCACTCCAATCAAACGTTGACTTGATCTTCGTATTTTGATTAGCCTTCGTATTCGATCTCTTAGTTTCAGGTTCATTATTAGCTGATCTACTCTTGAAATTGAAGTGTATCTTCTGATCAGGAATGTTTACGTCTGATTTGTAATTGCTTACCGTCTGTGAAACTGGAGTGTGTTCGATAATTTCAATATTCTCCCGCCTTAATAAGACTATGGTATCTCGTAATTCATTCACATCGTGTTTCAGCATTGACGAGCTAATTTCTTGAGCTGTGGCCCGAACCCTCCACGACTGTACATCTCTCTCTAACTGACGAATTTTATTATTTAATTCCACTATTGTATCTACACTATTTTCATATTTCTCGTTCAATTCTTCAATATACCTTTAATTAGAAAATAAAAAGTTAAACTTCGTGTTTAATTTGCCGAGTTCGTGGAACTGGATACGGGTCATGTTTAATTCATCAATTTATCGCCAAATTTTTACAATAGCCCTTTAGAGGTTCGGTTGTACACAAATAGACTTATGGCTTATATTTACTCCTTCCCCTTTTTCCAGAAACCATAGAGGTCAATCCAAATACTATACGAGTAAAATATCTTTGCAACAGCAATGGTCGAATTTTAGAGATTAGGCATATGTGTAAGCATGAGTTGAAAGTTCTTCTCGTATTTTTATAGGACCGGAAAGACCCCAGTATTTCCGTTAGATAAATCAAGATCGCTTCAGGTGTTTGGCCGATGCTGCATTTAAGATAATGGATCATTAGATTTTGGATGAAAATTTGTCAAATGTGACTGACTTTGTTATAAGAGAATATGAATTCAATTTATTTTAATTTTACAGTGTCTAGACACAAATAAGTTTTAATGAGATAATTTAAATTCAAATTGACGTATTGACGTAAACACCATCTGATATCTCCAATTATAACGGTAAAACGTTTGTGACAATGGAAAATTCCTGTGCCCCAGTGCGGATGTATAGTCTTAGAAACTTGTCAGATGAAAATGTCAGTATGTTCCTTGATAAAATCGAAATCTTTGACCAGTGTCTTTATTCTTTAAACTATATAGAGTGGCGGTGCTTTAAGTCTCAGTTGCAACCTCGTGGGAAAACTTGTTTTCGGCAGTTTAGTCATTTATCAAACTAATTAGATATCCTATCTATTGGTTAGATATCAGCTTCGGGAGTCCTTGAGCATAACAAAAAAATCGATAAATAACTCCAATTATGTGAATTGAAAAAAATAGTAAACTAAACAAGCGTATCCAAAATCGAATATGAAACCGAAATATTGTTTTACTTATTCTGTACGTGGATGTTTTTCTTCATATCTCTTATATTCCCTTTTAATTCTTTGATATAGTCCGTCTCCTTGCCATCAACATTTTCCAAACTGGGTTCTGAAACGTAAAAAAACGTTTTATAGATAACGATGACTAAGGAAAGATACTTTCGTTACCAAATCGACACGATGGCTCTTGCAGTATAATAATATATGGTCTAGAACCGAAACCATTTTAGGTGCCCAGTACTTACCCGATAAATCGATGTACAGTTCAGAGACGGGTGGTGAGTTAGGCTCAGAATCTATAATCAAAAGAAAAGTATCATCATGTGTGATGTTAGATGTTTTCGAATACTGTATGGATAAGGATGAAAGTCGATTGGGTATAGGTATACATCTATATGTTGAATTTCCAAAGAGACTCACAGGCTTCTGTAAAATGATAAGGAACTGGAAGTGGGAATAGGGGTGAGCCAGGCCCTCCGTATTAACACCAATGTCTGGAACTCATAGCTGACTATAAGTTAACTTACATGTATATATAGGGGTTGATGCTAAACTATTTGCTTCATTTAGTTCTTTTATAGTACTCATTATAGTAACTTCTGGTAAATAGTTAAAATAAAATACTTTCGTCATACTGAAACAGAGTCACATAAAATTAAAAATTTGGTTCAAAGAATCGTTACACTTTTTTTTTTATCTTAAGCTTGAGATAAACAAAAGTGTAACGAATCTGTTTGCAGTTGGTTGGTATAATGTCTCTAGTGATTAACTTGATTAGTCACCCAAAACCCATATAAAGTGGTCATTTTCTCGGCGGAAGTAATACACTGCTAATGCTGTCTACCACCATTTATGTCCAATTTCTGCCTTCAACATACCGTCGTTATTATTTTTTCTAGTTATTAAAGAAAGAAGAATTTGACAATTTACCTGATACCAGTTTGTCGACGTGAATTTAGTTTGTACAATTTAAGAGGATTCACATAGCCAAGAACAGGTACTAGATAATATTTAATATAACTCACCGTTCGAATATGCATTGTAAAGTTTGGCGAAGTCGCCAATAACAACAGAAATAAATGTTCACTTTACTGAGAACTCTAGTCTATGTCATGTTGAAAATTAAATTAAAAATCAAAATTGATATCAATATATTGTATTTGTCATTCGATGTTTTCTCGCTATTTAATCGGATTAGGCGTGTTTACAAGCTCTTCAGTATCTCCCAGAATTGTTATCTACAATCACCACCTTTCGTTTCTTACCATCGTTTCTTCACTATTATTAGTATATATCCTGGAAGAGGACGTTTAGATCATCATTTACCAAGCAACCAAGACAATCGTCTGAACTGAATTGTTACATTTTGCAGTCAAAATCAGCATCTTAAACGTCATCACGTATATGCAGAAGCTATTACATGTAATTTAATGTTCATATCAGTTGCTTTGAAAACATTCGAAATTGCTCTCCAGGTGAAGAAGGCCTACTCTATACATAGAAACCCAAAACAGTAAATTTGAGGTATATTTCGTGCATAAATATGTCAGTGTGTTTAGAATGTGTTATTGAAATGTATATGATATGCAAAACTATGATATAAGAGGGTTTTGTAATGCAAGATAATCTGTAGATTTCACTGCCTTTCGGACAGTCTACAACAAGATTTTTAAAAAACTCTTATCAGGTGTCAATTGACATTACATGTTCTTAAAGGGATGGGGTCATCTAATAACAAACTGTGACTGTGATTTCATTTTAAATTTCTGATCAAATTTTAGAATAAAGGCAATCAAATGTTCAATTGAACGAAATGACGTTCAGCTGATGTCTATAAGTAATTCAAATCCCAGTCTTTTAATATGAATTTGAATTTATCAGAAGAATAGGTCGTAACCAAATTTACCTCTTGTCATTCCTGTCGAATATTTATGTAAGATTTTCTTTAACTTAACTTGAAGTTCGCATTTCGGAAGCTGAAGTCATTAATCAAAGTATATGCGTAGATTGATAAAGTTGAGAGAGCATAAAGTTCAAAGCTCAATGTAGGAACAGTATTTCAATTTTGTTTCGGGAATCCAGACCATTGACGAAGGGTTACTCGGATGTGAATGAAAACCAGCGCCTGGTATTTCCCAAAGGGATTGCAAGGGTCTAGTGACATATCTCATACTTTTTTTTTTTTAAATACAATTTTACAGATGTAATCATTATAATCTAATATTTTCGCTGCGGGTGCACATTATAGGCTACTGTAATGGCATGTTAGAAAGTTCCATTCTGTTTCAAATCTAATGGTCACAATAATCAATCACGTTGTAGATACGAGTTGCACCCCTTAGCCAGTATGTGCCCGAGAATTTTTTGTATAAACAAGGGTACATCTTGTTTAACTCCAGATTGTGCAAATTGTGATGATCAATGCGTTTGGCTTTACATATTGTTTTGCAAATTAGATTCGGTACAAAGGTCACAACCCCAGTGCCAGCGTCACCAACAGTAAATGAGTCATTTTCGGTTTTAGGAGTTCACTTTCCCTTAATTTTTTTTATATTCTTATCCATTTCCCTTTAAAAAACACTTTGGATATGCTGTTCTTAAATATTTTTATACCGTCTGTCTTTCTTTATCCTATACTTAGATTTCGAGAAATGGATAATTGTGAGAAACCCCGCCTGGTCATATCTACAGGACCCAACATATGATTTTTGATGTAAAGTCGCCTGGAGTGGAGGAGAACAATGGTGAATATATTAAGCCCTTTTCATGGCACCTTTACATTTATACAGATAGTGTTAACTTGTCGCACAAATCTATTGGTGTTGGGTATTGGATGGCTTGCACATTGACATTTTTAAAATTTCCATTGCCTATGCCCTTTAAGTGTAGTATTATAGCACAAAGATATAAGGAGTTATTTCCCATTAATTAGAAAATCTTTTTTTTTAATGTTTGTTGAACAAGTACATGAAGAAATTTCTGTACTGTGCATAGATTGTAGTCTGTAGGCCAATATGCAGTGAGTATGCTTTGTTTATTTGATAAAGATCCATGTTAATATACTGATACACTACAATTGTTATTGCACTGTAATCGTTGAAATTAAATTAATTTGTTGCAAGTTACATGCTTCCTCAATGCTATTTTGCAGCATAGTGTCCATCCAGTCTTGTGAAAATCTAGTCTTGTGTCCATTCATGCCGGAGAGCATCAGGTAGGCGGTTATTTATGGCTAAGTGTTGTGTGTTCCATAATATTATTGAGAATAAATGTTCATATAATATGGGGATTTTATATTAAAATAAAAGAATATGATGATTCACAAGAGGATTTTTAAAGCTAACGGATTGCCTCATATACTCACTTTGAATTTCAAATTCGTAAAAGGATATCGGTTAGTCTACTTAGAAGATAAACACTTTCTGTTTTAGATTTAGAGGGGGTTTATTCGATATTTAACCATGCTTGAATCATTAGATCCCGAGACCGCTTGCGGTCGAGGGTCTCTAATGATATATTCAAGCATGGTTAAATATCGAATAAACCCCCTCTAAATCTAAAACAGAAAGTCGTTTATCGGAATTGTACCACAAATTGTGATGATTTTGTTCCCGGACTCTTTTTTATGGATAATTTAGACATGGGTTATTCGGTTTTTATGACGTTAGATGCAGTATGACGCACATAACAACAAACTGCACGTGCGCTATTGAATGAAAAAGAAGACATTCTTTTTATCATTAACATTAACAAGATTTGTAACTAGTTCGCTGAAATTAATACGCCAAATTGCAGAGACATGATGTCAAATTGCTATATGTATTTCGACCAATCAGAACTCAGAATTTTTGTTATTTGTGGTACAATTAGAAGATAAACACTTTCTGTTTTAGATTTAGAGGGGGTTTATTCGATATTTAACCATGCTTGAATCATTAGATCCCGAGACCGCTTGCGGTCGAGGGTCTCTAATGGTATATTCAAGCATGGTTAAATATCGAATAAACCCCCTCTAAATCTAAAACAGAAAGTCGTTTATCGGAATTGTACCACAAATTGTGATGATTTTGGTCCCGGACTCTTTTTTTATGGATAATTTAGACATGGGCTATTCGGTTTTTATGACGTTAGGTGCAGTATGACGCACATAACAACAAACTGCACGTGCGCTATCGAATGAAAAAGAAGACATCCTTTCTATCATTAACATTAACAAGATTTGTAACTAGTTCGCTGAAATTAATACGCCAAATTGCAAAGACATGATGTCAAATTGCTATTAAACCCCATGTATTTCGACCAATCAGAACTCAGAATTTTTGTTATTTGTGGTACAATAGTATTTAACGTGTGTACCATCTGTCTTGCAGATTATGGTTGCATCGTCTATGGTACAGCCTGTAATAATACACTGAAGAAACTGGACGTTCTACAGATGAAAGCTATACGTATTGCCACCAGGGCAGCAATCGGCACAAAGAATGAGGCATTACTTCAGGAGGTGGGAGAGAAACCCCTTTCTCTTCGGAGGGAGGAACTCTCTCTCAAATTCTGGGGGAAACTGCAGTATTTGTCCGAAAGCTGCCCAACGTATTCCAGCATCAGAAGATTCACTCGTGTCGGAAAGAACCAGATAAATCGGAGTATCTCCTATGGTCAAGCAACTACTGATCTCTTGAGAGAGCACCAACTCGATCAAGTTAGCATCAGCCAACGACACCTATCAGATACTCCTTTTTGGATGGTTACCAACCCGATAGTCAACACCGAGCTGACCCAGTCCACCAACAAGCACGTGAACCCAGTGGCAGCAAGAGCGCAAGCTCTTGACCACATCGACTCCAAGTTCGCCGACCATTTGAAGATCTACACTGATGGCTCCAAGAGTAGCACAGCTACTGGTTACGGTTTGTGTATTCCGGAGAAAGGCATCAGACTTGCCAAACGGATACCCCCACACTGCTCAGTGTTCAGTGCAGAACTACTAGGTATCAGGGACGCCATAGCATGGCTCTCCCTCAACTATACGGAACCTGCCGTAATCCTGTCTGACTCACTAAGTAGCCTTCAGTCTATCTCTAACAATTTTTCTAATTGTAGGTCAGAAGTTTTAACGAACATCCGAAGTATGATTCACAACTACCAAACCAACAACAACCACCAGATCGAACTATCATGGATCCCGTCGCACGTCTTCATCCCGGGAAACGAACAAGCTGACCGTGTTGCCAAGGACAGTTTGGGTCTGGAGAATATCGAGCCTGTAAAAATTCTCGTATGTAGAATTTTGCAGTCTCGTGTCCTCTAAGATCAACCAGAAATGGGACGACATGCTAAGGAACCTCAACACCGATAGATACCAGATTGATCCGAAGATACCAAACCAAACCAAAATTAACCATCCATCTGTAGCCATCTGCAAACTGGTAACCAGACTACGCACAAACCATGTCATGCGAGACCATCAGTTCAATGCCATTAAATGCCGATGCGGACACGTTGCCACCAGGACGCATCTTCTCATTCAATGCACCGAATTGAAACCATCTCGTAAGACATTGACGGACTACCTGGAAACCAACGGCATACCAATCACCATACAGAATATTTTGGCTCCACCCACGGACCACTGGTACAAAATAATGGAACTCATCTACCAATTTATTACCACATCCTTTAAAATTTATATAATCAATTTTCAAAACAAGTTTCATAGCAGAAACAAAAGAGAACATCCAATTTTTTTTTTTTTTTTTTTTGTGAAAGCTTTCTTCTCTTCTTCTCTCCTTTCTCACGTCTCCTTTTCTTCTTTCTTTTAGGTCTTCAACTCTTCCAAGCACAGACAGATAATCAAACCAAACCAAACCAAACCAAACCAACAACCACCAACAACAACCACCATGATCATAACGAGCTTTGGAAGAATGTAGAAGGCTGAATCACTCACGCCACACTATCCAGGGCCGAGTTTCACCCCCATGACATTCGTTCCGACCAGATCGTACGATTTCTCAAACCACCACCAAACCAACAGTTTTCTAAATCATCCAATTGATTCTAAATCCACCAAAGTGCAACTACCTAGTTTGCGATATCAGCAATTGCTGGAAGCGAACGTTAACTCGCCATTTACCTACCTACCTGTCTTGCAGTCTTACACGCTGTACTGAAGTCATTAACCAAGTGAATTGCCATAAAGATAGATTGTAACAGGACATAACAGAGAGAAGATAAAGAAAAGGTCAAATGACAATAAGAGGATTGTAAAACCTTGGCTCAGACAAATAAAATATCACTATCTGTAGTACGGTATTGTCGCTAGTAGTGTGTGTATTATGTAACTGGTAAGGAATCTTCAAATAGCCGTTGGTAAGAACCAATAACAGGAAGAAGGGTTTCATGGAGAAGCTTACAGACTTTGGCAATTTCTGTTCATAGTTGATGCTCCCCCTTCCCAAAATTCAGTCATCTGCCCTCAGAATGGTGTCATCTGCTCTCAGATTTGTGTCATCTGCACTCAGAATTGTGTCATCTGCACTCAAAATTGTGTCATCTGCACTAAGAATTGTCATATGAACTCAGAATCTCGTAATAGTCCAGCAGCCTTAGGCCATAAAATGAATTTCAATGAAACAAATATAAACATAAAGCAAACTTGATTACATACATTATTTTATTAAGTTGTTCAATCCTTTACAATAAAATAGAAAAATGTTCAGTATACTAATATATATTATAAAAGATCAATTATTTGCAGTGCCTAAAAAAGGTCAAAATAGACAGAAATTACAGCATATTTTACATTCACTCTTTAGCCATCTCAACATAGATGGCCTCAAGAAGTGGCTAAAGGTTTGATATCTAACTAGAGGAGTTTCTAGGTTTGAAATGTTACATAAACTTTAATTTCAAACGATGTACATATCAGAGAAAAACAAAATTGATATTGATATCAGCATCTCATTTAAAGAGTGTACATTGTTGATAAAAACCAAATCATCTCCAATCTTAAATTTTTCTCAGCATCAAAATGGCTAACATTACTTTTGATTTCATAAAGTAAAAAGGATTGAGTTTAAAAGAAATTGAGTCATGTTCTGTGTATTCAGGTAATTTCAGTGCATTACATGTATTATAAACTCAATGTAAACCCATTAGTAATGTTCTGGTTTCAATTCAATATTTACAAAGTTAGAAGTTGAAAGGTTATAATAATACATTCTAACTGATAGCAGGTTATTATTTTGACAGCTACACAGACTCTCAGATTATATGATCTGTGACCAACTTAACTCATTCTGAACTTAATTCCTCTTTTTGAGAGTCCACATAACAAGTTCTATTGGTAACGGTATTATTTCTTTTATTGTGGTACCTATACAAATTTGCAGGAAGTGTTTTCCATATATTTCTTCTCATTATTGCCATTCATTGCATTGGAATTTGGCCAAATTGATTAAAACAGAATATCTTTCAACAAATAAATCGGATATGGTCTTTTCTGAAGCTGATGAAAATATGGCTTGATATCTACATCATGTTTTAATGGCAGTTATAAGCTAAGGATGAAAATACAGACAATTTAATGATTTCTTATTACTTTTAGCAGGGATGTTAATGCACATATATATATTTGAAAAACATTACTTCTTCTGTCTTTGTTTATAACCAAGGTCACCACACCTAAATATAACCTTCTTGTCATTTATTTTTCCTTATGAGATGGGATATCTATTTGAGATTTTAAGCATCAAGGCTTCAAATCCAAAATATGTAAATAGCATAATTACATTAATATGGAAAATATAATACTAATATACATGAGTGAATTTAAAATATAATAATGAAGAGCAAGAGTATAAGAAAGTATACTATATACAAATATTACATGAATTCTGTCAAGAAATTTAATAAGGGATAACAATGATTTTTTTGTGATCTTTGAAATACACCATTTGTATATCATTAAAACCTAAATGTAAAAGCTAAGGTAATAAATAGTTACCTTGTCTCATCCCATATCTATGCTTTTTTACACTAGTTTCAACAAACATCTTAGATGAATTTTTTTATCCCATTTTACACTTAGGTACAGTTTTAGTTTTGTTAAAAAAGCATCAAGGCATTTAATTCAAATATATTCGAGTACTGTAGTTTTAAAAAATAAAGAGCATCATTGATTTTCAACTTATGTCCAACATAATCTGGATGACATCCATCACTGAATATGGAATTTTATTACAAACTTAGCACTAGTATACCTGGAATGTAGCAACATTAATCAGGCAAAGAAGGAAAAGTACCAATATATTATAGTCTATATCAAATAAAACTTTAGGAATGCAAATTGTTTATAAAGATTATATTATTTTGGCAAGTTATCTCTTAGAATGTACTTGCCAAAAGTACTTACTCACTAGACTATAGAAATCAGCAGGTTAACTGGAATATATCTAATCACATGGGAATAAAATTTCAAGGGTGTTTGCCAACAAATTATTTACCTTACTTAATCTAATAAAACTGTACAAATATACAGCTTTTAGTTACCTATGCACCTACACAAAGACAACATTATCTACACAGAGAGAGCTATTTTTTGAAATAATACAATACCAATATAAATGACTTAATAATAGGCTTTTCAATGTGATAATCTCATGCCTCAAAATCATTTCTTACAAAGTTCAATACAAAATTTAAAGTCAGTTAAAGGAAAATTAATGTGAACTCCAAAAATTCATTATAAGACCAGTATTCAAAATTTGTTTTTGAACAACATCTGATAAAATCCCATGCAAGCTAGAAAGTCTGGAGGCATCAAAAATAAATTTATCAGTAGACAAAATCAATAGGCCTACAAGTATTAGAGACTAATATTACCATAATAAGTGGACCTTGAGGGCATTAATTACCAATACTATGGTATAACAACCTTATGTTAAACTAATAAATTATGACTGTCAATTGCTTCAATTACTTCCTTTCACCTTAACTAAACTTAAAGATAGGTGTCTTGAAATCTAAAATCCCAGCAATTTGCTACATGATTTGTTGTTTAACATGAATTGGATTTCCTTCCACTGGCTTAAGATAAGCAGAATGCTTAATCACAACAAACAACCATATGATAATCAATGCGATGTTCAATAAAACAGACAGAAACCCATCTTGAATCCATTACTAACATTAAAGACATGAAATAATCTTTAGCTCACAGGTGATCAAATTGATTGATTATTGATTACCAATATAACCCAGTTCAGTCTTAAGTATACAAACACATCCTTTCCTTGGGATATTAGACTTATTGATGATCAAATCAGTGGAATCATAAACATATTTTTCATGTACATTCCCTATAAAAGTCTTGTTGTTTTTACATTTCATGTTGCAATTGATAGAGCATTTCAATTTTTACAAAAGTGCATCTATTAGCATATGAACTACTACTACTCCATGAAAGATATTTATAAATGATTTTAGGTTATATTCTAGTTGAGTTCTAAGACACATTATATCCTATTCTCTTACAATACATCTGAAAGTCATTAATAACAGTGAGCTAAAAATATTACATCACAAAAATACATATTCAGCTGTTTTAAGATGACTAATGAGACATACAATATATGTATCTGCATTCATTAATTACCTAGGTCAAAGTATTAACCCTAAAACTTAATTAAGTAATGTATAACTTGAGTACAAGATATGTTTCAGATATAACTTCCTGACAAGGACACCTTTGAAACTTTGGGCCTGTATCAAGCAAATTAAGTCATTTGTTGAACAGAATCCTCTTAAAACACTTTGTTGATGTCTGTAAAATATATAAATCCAAAATTAACTACTATTGGCATAAAGTTTTGGTATGAAATTCAGCAGTTATTCAAGTCAAGGCCAAATAAATGAACATCAAAAAGGGAATCAATCATTCAATCAATAACTAATATCATTTCAAGGATAACTTTATCACAAGTAAAGATATGATAGTTCACAATGAAAGCTCCTGACTATTTAATATAAACAATGTCACATTGAAGAGGGACACAACCAACGTAACAGATATGTTGCATTATGATACTTTCTAACAGAAACACATAAAGCATATTGATATGTGTGATGAACAAAACCAAAATAAGATTCTTTTGTAAAGAGTTGATTGAATATTATAAAAAACTAACCTAAAGTAAATAATAGTGATATGATTTTATATATAGTTTAGGTTTATAAAGCTAGCTTATTATTTACATGTTCATATAATAAAATAGGACCATTTTATAAAATATTATGATAAATTGTTAATATAATATGATAAATTGATAATAATGATAATGATATAATAATAATGCATGGTTAATGATAATTATAAGTATCAAAAGTTATGCTGATCTTCAACAAAAAAGACATTCAATAAATTCAGCATGGACTGTTCCTGTAACTACGCATTAGTTGAACCAAGCAACTAGGTGCACCTGCCTCTCTTAGAAATGGGTGATTCAACAACTCTGCAGCTGAGGCTCTCTGGGAAGCATCTCTGACTAACATTCTATCCAAGAAGCCTTGCAATCTTGGGGAAACTTTATGTGAACTGCGTATTTTGGGAGGCGGCATATCTCGAATTCTTCTCATGGCCTGAAGGGGAGGTTCATTGAAAAATGGCGGCTCACTGTCAACCATTTCTACAACCATAATACCTAAGGACCAGATATCCACTTCAGTGCCATAAGGTATCCGAGATATGACCTCTGGGGCCATCCAATATGGAGTACCTACAAGAGATTTCCTTTTCCTCAATTCAGGTGTAACTTGTGCACAGAAACCAAAGTCTGATAATTTCACTTTTCCATCATGTGATAATAAAATAGAGTCTGATTTGATATCACGATGAATAACACCATGTGAATGCAGGTAAGACAGTGCTTTAAGGCATGCCTTACATACAGTAGCTATTTGCATCTCATCCATTTTACTATGCGTTACAATATCTGTTAAAGCACCACCTTCCATAAACTCCATCACCACCCACAATTCATCATTCACAAGGAAACTATTATACATATCTACGATGTTAGGATGATGATAGTCTCTCATTACAACCACTTCATTGAACAACAATTCACGTCGCTGTTGTCTTCTTAAATCCATTTTTTTGACTGCCACTTGGTTACCTCTGGATTTATCAGTAGCAATACAAACAATGCCTGTTGATCCTTCACCAATTTTGACAAAATTCTCCAGGAAATTCCTTGGATCGCCAGGGGTAACAACCATTTGTAAAGCTGCTCTAAATTGCTCATGTGATAAACGACTTTCTACAGGTGCAGGAGGCTTTGCAGGTGATTTGGCCATCTGCATTGAATTATTAGAATGAGTCGGTGAAGCAGGACCTTGTCTGTCATTATAGCCATATCCAGGTTTCTGCATATTCTGATACGATGGATGATTCATTCTTGGAGCAGGGGAAGGAACCTGATTATTTCTCATATCTCCTCTATTATCTCGATGCTGATCTCTGTATTGATCTCTATCATTTCTTTCTCGATGATAGGGATCTCTGCTATCAAACGAGTTATCTCTATCAGAATATCCAGATTGATCCCGATCATAAGAATTATTCAAACGATATTGCTGATCCTGATATCTGTCATTAGGTCGTCCATAACCATCATGATGATCATTGTGATCTGTATAATGATTTTGATAAGGACGATCACGATCTTGGTGATAATCCCTCTCAGATGGATGACGATCCCTTGGATCATATTCCCTTGAAGGATATCCATGATTATTTCCATGGGGCTGCATGTGATGATGTGCTGATTGCTGATGTGGATAATGATTATTTCGTTGATCGTGGTAGACATCATTTTCTGGCACAGCTGGGTAATTTCCTCCATACTTTTTACGAACATAGGGTGGTGGACTGCTTTGTTTCAATGAATTTGATCTTGCTATAGATAAAGAAAGTTCTGAGTTCCCACGAACAATTGTTTTTAATGGTTCTATATCATAGTCTGTAATAGTGGAGGGATCAACAATCGGACGGGGTCTCTCCTTCTCCACTCCAATAATACCTGCCCACTGGCTAGGTAAACCCACAAATACACCTTGTTCATTATCAAATCCAGTATGCACACGATGTTGGAAATCTGATGGTTCAGATATCTCAATCAAAGGCTTCTTTTTCTTCTTGTTAAACATGCTTAGTTGTAAAATTTTACACACCTAGTTTAATCATCAAAGTTTGACACCAGGAAGATGGCGCCCCCTTGAGTCAGTTGTAGGTCACTCTACCTGGCCCAGATTTCAACACAAAATATTCAAATTCTTATCCTTTCATTTCACATATCCGTCTGTATTTGTTGGTAAAACGCTTTCATAAACATGCATAATATGAAATATAACGTATTAATACTCCAAAATAGTTTAAAACTGCCAAAATATAACTTATTTGTTACTTCCACAGGTAAGGCTTCTCCGAGTGGAATTTTAGTTGATGTAAAAGTAAGTCATGGAGTAGCGAGGTCACCCACCCTTGATTCATTATATGAGCTGATTATCACAACCTGTTAGTCTTATGTTGAAGAAATGCGTTTCCGATACTATCTACATTTTGACAGTATTAATTCATTTAATTGTACCGGATATTAGAAGTATATTGTCAGTTTTAGTGATTTGTAACAAGAACAGATCCGTTGTTGTTTAAAGTATTTAGTACCGTTGTTAACAAGTTTTAAACTAAATTCGAGTATCGGACCCACTGATAGCATCGATTTGCAACAACCAATTATTTATTTAGTCATTTATGTGTCTTGCAAGTCAAGTAAAAAAATTCTCATGGAAGAAGTAGCTAAAGGACCTAATTACCATAATTAGCCTACAAGAACTACCGACATCTGGCTGAAGATTTGATCTCTAGAGGGTTGCTCCTGAATGCTACAAAAATCTCACCCAAAATTGTGCTCGTTTCGATTATGATTTATGTTATGATTATTGCAAGAACTTTAATTTATTGCATTATCAGATACATTTTCCTTTTAGATAATGTGCGTTTTGTGACTCGGCTTATTTTGGTTTAAATATTTTTCTTTCATGGGCTAAAAGCTTAAACCTTGTGCTATGGGACCGCTTTCAAAAAACTTTTTAAGCGATTTTAGATCATATTACAGAGATTACTCCTTTAATGGACAATTATTTTATGAAAATTTCAGAATGATTTTGATAAATCTGTGTACGGAATTATCTCCCTTTTTTCCATAATTTTACTCAGTTGTAATAAAAGGATACAATTTGGTTTAATTTTAAACTCTTAACCCAAAATTTAATTTTTGAATTCCAAGGCACGCCTTAACCATTTAGCCCATGAGGTGTAGTATTTGGTAGTCATCTTAGTCATATCCTCTTAAAACTCCAAATCCATTGTTTGCATACACCTTAACAGCCCGGATGTAATAATTTAAAAGTAGGTCACTAGTTTTGACCAATCAAAATTGTACATTGTGAAACTTTGACAGACTATTTAATCGAGACAAAGTAAGATACTAGGTGGCGTTGTACATGAACGGATCAGAATAATGGCTGACACAAAATTGTACGAAGTTCTTGGGGTGTCTAGAAATTCCTCTGATGGCGAAATCAAGAAGGTAAAACAATATCCATGGCTTTGAAAAGTTTCTCTATTAAACTGGCAAAGAAATACCTTTTTATCCTTGCTAATTTTTGATTATTTTCAGTTTCTAAATTGTTCTTCAAAGACACGTGATAGAAGAATTTTTAGAGAAAGGTCTCTGAGAGTGACAAAACTGCTATTTCATTTTAGCCAGACGTAAAACAAACATGTATATTCTGATGAAATAATAATTATTTTAATGAGTATTTTGTTTATTAGTCAACCCTACGTCTCCATGTTTTACATTATTTTTTATATCATTCTTGGCCGTCTTGAAAAACCCGTTTTGACATTGAATAAATTGATTTTTTACATAACGAAACCAAAAACGGATGAAGTTAGTCCTCATTCTATTTTTAGATAAATACTTTTCTTCCTTTGTTGTAGTTGATTGATAAACTGTAATTCCCCCCTCCCATTTTTCAGGCTTACTACAGATTAGCAAAAGAATATCACCCTGACAAAAATCCTGAAGCAGGTGAAAGAGTAAGTATCCCACTACTGCAGTAAATTATTAGGTAGAGTAGGCCTAATAAAGGATATTAATTAGTTAGTGACATGTTGTTAGTAATTGTTTTTTACTTCTTACTTAGGCATTAAAAAGCAAACTATATCTCTCCTGTCCCCACTTCAAAGATATAAAGTTCATTTTATCTTCGACCTTTATTATTAAATCTATTCTCTTGTTTAAAAAAAAGACAATTAAGTAGTATTAAGTGTCTCAGTTGGACAAGTTATGGCCAAGCTTAACCAAGATTATCTACTTGTAAGAAAGCATGATAATACCAGTTAGTGTCATTCATATAGCCATTAGTCATTATTGATCTGTAAGCAAACTAGTATTTCAAATGAAAGCTTTTGTCTTACATATTAACCTTATGTAAATTTTGTGAATCATAATATTAAACTAGTAGACTTCTAAACCTTTGAAACAAAAGTACATTCAACATGATGTTCTTGAAATATATGGTAATTTACATTCTTTTCCAGTTCAAAGAAATCAGCTTTGCCTATGAAATTTTATCCAACTCTGAAAAGAGAGAAATCTATGATAGACATGGTTTACAAGGAATTAAAGAAGGGGCTTCAAGTGGTAAGGTTTATTGTTCATGATATGTAACTAATATAAATAAACAAAAGAATTAAAATCCAACAAATAGGTAGCTTATTGATCTCTCATATAAATTTGCAATAATATTTTCCTTATCTGCTAGTTATTTAAATGTCAATAGTTTTATATTATCTAACTTGTGTCTGCTTTTATACATATAATTATGCAGAACAAAACTTATCTACTTCATTGTTAATTCTACTTCTTTTGAAAGAGACTAAGAAAACATTTAACTTCCAGGTGGATTTAGTGCAGGAATGTTCGATGATATATTTGGTAACTTCTTTGGTTTCCCTGGTATGGGAGGAATGGGTGGAATGGGAGGGGGAGGGAGAAGAGGCAGACGGAGAGGTGAAAATACTATGCATCCCCTCAGGTAGATAGTTATGTTGGTTTAATAATTATTCTTATCAGTTACAAAGTCATTTTTTCTTGAACTCTGAGTAACATGTTTCAAGTTTTGTTTTGTTATTTCTAAGTATGATACCAATCCAATATGCTGTATGAGTATTTTGTATGTCCATGAAAAAATCCAAGGACCTGACTTAAGCTATATTATTATTATTTTTGTAGAGTAACACTAGATGATTTATATAATGGCAAAACAGCTAAATTACAACTGAGTAAAACAGTTATATGTAAGAAGTGTAATGGGTGAGTAACTTTGGATTTTTGTGTGGTTGGTTCCCTATGTCAACATTACCATGACATTTTTCTGGAAGGTAACCCATATTTTTGTAACTGTTCATCAGAGGTTTATGTATCTAAAATAGATGTTCACAACATGAGATAAGCTCTCATCCAATAACTAATACAAAAACTAAAGTTCCTGAGTTTTTTTTCTGTTTTGTTTCTTGGTGGGTCTGAAACAACTATTTAACACTGTTCTTTTATTTCACATATTGAGTAAGGCCTTGATTTTAATATTACAGTATTGGAGGGAAAGCTGGTTCCACTATTAAATGTCGTGTATGTCAAGGTCGTGGTATAAAGGTCACATTAAGGCAGTTAGGACCTGGTATGGTACAACAGATGCAGTCAGTGTGTCCTGACTGTCATGGTGAAGGTGAGTTACTAGACCATGTACTGATTATCTCTATTACTATGTGTAAACATTACAAAGAGTTATGTCATCATATTATATTATTCCATTATATTTCTGCATCTAAATACCTATTAAAGATGGTTTCATCACTATACAAGTGTCTGCTCCATGCACCTTCTGGCTTGACAAAAGTTGGAGTAAAGGATTTAATGTGTCTAGCATTAAATACTGCATGCAAAAATAGATACTGCATACAATAATAACCTGTCTATAAGTGCCTTTAATCACATAGTCAATGTATTGAATAGTCCATGAATTTAAGGATTTTATTCACTAATCTTGTTTTATTCTTACAGGTGAGATCATTAATGATAGAGACAGGTGTAAAGAATGTAAAGGTAAAAAAGTCAGTAATGAAACTAAAATATTAGAAGTCCATGTTGATAAAGGAATGAAAGATGGTCAGAAGATCACATTCAGAGGAGAGGGTGATCAGCTTGTAAGTTTATCATATGATGTAGTTATTCATTGTTCTCTGAACATAATTTCGTCTCCCTGTATCAGTCTCTAATATTTGTCTTTTGGCAGTTGCCTTTGCCACTTTTATTGATTTGACTTACCCACATTCATGACTTAAAAACTTAAAACTATATAAAAAAAATATGATGTTTGGACTTGGATCAAAAACTAAATGAATTTAATATACTTGCATTATAATTGATTCCTGTCTGTTTCAGCCTGATGTAGAACCAGGTGATGTAGTGATTGTCTTACAGTTAAAAGAACACGAACAATTTTCTCGGGAAGGTTCCAATTTATGGTTCCGTCAAAAAATTGGTTTAACTGAAGCTTTATGTGGCTTTAGCTTTACATTGAAGCATTTAGATGGCCGTGATTTAGTTATTAGTAATCCACCAGGAGAAATCATTAAACCAGGTAGGTGTTTCAAGAATTTATCATTATAAATAGTAACAATCTTGATCAAGTCAATCTAGTTTTTTAAAGGGATTGTAAAGCAGTTCTTGAAAATTGTTTATGCAACCGTTTGCACCATTTTCATTCAGCCATCTGTGGTTCCTGCAATTCGATTCAAACAAAGAGTTTAATGACGACACTATGGGCGAAGGGTTTTCTATGACAAAGTTAATTCAGCAATGAAATGTTATAACCTGTGAAGTTCTGGGAACCAGACATCTGATAGAAAATTGAAATGATGGGTGTCCATGATATTTTTTTAACATTTTCAACATAACTTGAGTGAACTCCTATTATATCGATATTAAGAATATTGTTGGTTTATACATATATATATATCTAAACTTTTTCTTTTCAATGCCTCAATGTCTTATCACTTTCTATTCTAGAGTTAATCAAAACTGTTCAAGGTGAAGGCATGCCTACATATAGAAACCCATTCGAAAAGGGCGATTTGTTCATTAAATTTGAAGTTGTCTTTCCACAAAATAATTTCATTGCTCCTGAAAAAATGAAGGTAAGAATATTAATATCATGTCAAATGAAATACTTTGGTAAGGAACAAAAACAAACATAAAACAATGTGGTGTTCTGTTATGTTTAATACAATTAATAAGAGAAGTTGTTAAATGCCTTGCTGATCAAGTCTGCCCCATAATTAAGTCAATTGTAAACATTATTCAAATATTTTCATGTCATATTTGTTTGTTGCATTATTTTTTTTTGGTCAAAATTGAATTGTATAAAATATCACATTTAAATTTTTATTTAGAAATTGGAGAATTTATTACCAGCTAGACCCAAATATGACAAACCGACTGGAGAACACGTTGAGGAGGTAGATATGGTACCCTACGACCAGACACGGTCAGCTGGCTCATCTCGTGGTCGGGAAGCCTACCATGATGACGATGATGAAGATGATGAAATGCACGGAGGTGGTCCTCGAGTTCAATGCGCTCATCAATAAAACTAACCTGAAATAGCTGTAAATATTAGGTTATAACCAAACAATTTAAATCCTCACAATCAACTGTATAGTCAACACTTTCAATTTGGGTTATATCACAATTTAAAATTTTTATTAATTAGAATTTCAGAGCAACATTAATGTGGCTTGAAATACACAAAATAACTTCTGAATATCTGATTAGTAAATTATCCATAATAAATAGCCAATCAGATTAGTGTAATCAAAATTTGAATTTTTTAAAGTGTTTCCTCGAAAAATTACCCAAGATTGCATTCCATCAAGTGTTAGAAGAACTAGTTGACCGACAACAGTACAAGTACAAATATTGTTAGCCATATTCTGATCCTTAACAACAACAAACAGCTAAGTTCTGCGTATAAGATCTTATATTACATATAAGTTTTAAATTATTGAGTATGAAGTATTCCTATATGTAGTTATGTGTGATTTCTGTGTATTTTGTGCGTGTTTGAGAGAGTGAAACTGTAGGCTTTTTGTTTGTTATTAAAATGCGGACTTGGGATGTACATTTTGAAAATATATTTAAAATAGTCAGTAATAACCATTCTTTTCTTATTTGATTGAAATACATGATTAAAATTTTGCAGTAGGCTAGTTTTTTTAAATTGATTACATGTAAAATAAGAGGGTCCTAAATAAGAATCTCTTAATGGAGATCAAATTCTAGGAATTTTCTACAATTTTACACGAGATTTAAACGAATAGATGTAAAGTGTGACCGATTGAATTTAAGTGTTAATGCTGTGAATTGACTCATTATGCTTCATGTAAGGGTAGGTATCACATGTTGCTTCAAATAAACCGAATTAATGTCATTTTTTCTTTATATCATGTTTCATTTAAAAACGCTGGTTTATTTTATTTTAGTAGGGTTATTTTTACTAACGACTTCTAAAATTATTTATTTTATAGTTAGTCATTTTAATTTTCAAATATGAAATATTGATGTAAAAAATATAAAACATGATATATTTGTCCCATTTCTGTGATGTTTTAAAGAACTCTTTATGTGGTTGTTTATACTGTATAGCTCCATCAAAAAGTCCAATAAATATATAACAATAAATCAGTTTTTCAACTGGGTTTGCAGGTCTTGAGTGACTGCCCTGGTAATATTATTCAGGTGGATTCACACTAGCCCTGTGTTCCCTTAACAGCCAACTCCTGTCACTCCAGGATTGTAGCCCTGTGTGTTGAATATTTGCTCACTAAACTGAGTGTCTAGGGTTCAATCCTGGCAACGGTCCAGATGATTTTCATCCCTGTTTCCCCCATCAGTGCTGCATTTTCAGACGGGACTAACAACCGAGACTGTGTGTTACAAGCTATTCAAATATAGATGCTACAACAGTCAGAAATCACAAAAAGTATAGGAGGTTTTGTCTTGGAAAAACATCCCCCATTGCACCCTGCATGGTGTGTTTATTTTAGGTGCCATTTCATTAATTCCGCGCGTGGCTAGCTGCAGCCAGTCGTAAGGTCGATGTGCGCTAGGCTTTATACGCCCACATGTAAGTATGGGCGTATATTGTAATCGCCCGGTCGGTCCGTACGTTCACATTTACCTCGTGCTCACTCTACAGACTACAATTCTTCAAGGATTCTTTTGATTTTGATTTTGTGGGTCAGTGTCATGAAGATGATCCCTATTGATTTTCGTGATGATCCGATAATTTTTCACCGAAATATTGCGTCTGACTTAGCCTTTTTCACTTCATTACCTATAGGGTGCAACTCGTGCTCACTCTACAGACTACAATTCTTTATGGATTCTTTTGATTTATATTTTGTGGGTCAGTGTCATTATGAAGATGATCCATATCGATTTTGGTGATGATCCGATAATTTTTCATAGAAGTATCGCGTCTGACTTTGCGTTTTTCACTTCATTAGCTACAGGGTGCAACTCATGCTCACTCTACAGGCTACAATTCTTTATGGATTCTTTTGATTTTTTTTGTGGGTCAGTGTCATTATGAAGATGATCCCTATTGATTTTCATGATGATCGGATAATTTTTCACGGAAATATCGTGTCTGACTCCAATACTTAACTCCCACTCACACTGAATTTGTTTTCTGTAGAGTGAACACAAGCTAAATGCATATATCTAGTTTGTTTAACAGTTCACATTTAACTAACTAATTAGCTGCTGGTTGGCGTATTTGCTTGCGAGGCTTGCCGCAAGCCTATGTTTTAATGGATTTGATGAAACTTGGTTTGAGTATTGAAATAGATAAGATGGTGGTCAAGTTTGAATTTGACGATTTTCCATGAACATATTTGGAGTTTTTGCACTTGACTTCAATATTCATTCAGTGAATGTTTTTTGAGTTATTGCTTAATTTATTATTCAAATTCAATGCTGCCAGTGGGCATATGTTACCTTGCCTGGCAAAGTATCTTTTCACACTGTATTGCCTTCAGTGAACACAAGCTCATTCAGAGCATCAGACACGCCTTTATTTTAAGCCAAATGGGGAACTAAACAAATAGTAAGAATTATTGGCAAAAGGTAATATCTGAACTAACACAAACGCTTCTGCATTGTAAAGGTGTGAATTAGTAATAACAATGGTGCATAGAAGAATCAACTTTTATTTTTCTAATAATCATATGGGAAAGATATGAGTAGATTTGTTCAGTTTTGATGCTCAGTTTGGTAAAGTAAATAGGCACCATACATATAGAAAAATCAATAAGTATTACAATCTTAAAGTTGCAATTAAATTACATACAAATCAGCTACAGGTCACCAAATAAAATCATCATTGAGCAATATAATGAATCAAATTAAGATCTTACAGATATATATATATATATACTATTTATTGAAATATTCTCACTAAATCAACTTAAATTATTTGTTTTAATTACTAATCTAGTGAAAGAAAAGTCTAAATAGAAATATTGAATACGTATTCAAACCAGACAAAATAAATTGTGAACAACTAACTAACAATATCATGGGCTATTTGGATTTTGCAGAACGAAACAGGGTGTATATGAGTGTGTATATATCGGGCATACAAAAATAAATATTTTATCAAAGTTATTTTACAAAGTGATTCTAAATCTTACAAAGTGATTCTTAATTTCATAGAATTTTAAAATCTGAATTATATTCTGATTATTTCAAGTTCTCTATAATAGATAGGCCAACTAACAGATTAAATAAATTTTAGACTATAATAACTCTGTGAGAAAGTGAAAGTAGTGGTCCCATGTTATTAAGCACTGTATCTCTCACTGTTTTGTTTCCTGAGGTAATGGTTGTTGGTTGCCTGTACCTTCTGCCATGACGGCCTCAATTTCTTCCACAGTTCTTGGTACACTTGTTAACATTTCCACTCCATCTGCTGTTATTGCTATATCATCTTCAATTCTTACCTTTAATTAATAAATACTGACAATAGTTGCATCCACTACAAGGATGTGTTGATAAGTGCTACACATGATGAAATATACTCACTTAGATGGTTAAACAACCTATTTCTCAGCTAGAAAGATGTTTGCCCACTTACTTAGTTCTAATGCTCAGCAGATCCGAGTTTTTGAGATGATACTTTTGGATTTTTCAACCCAGTTTTCGTACTCACTTATATTGGTCAAAGGAAGAAATAAGGAATCGATTTGTTCTATGGACATTTAAAGGACAGATTATCTAACTTACCCCACCAAAGCCTCTATACTGATTGATTAAATCCCGGTTAATAAAGCGAGCTTGTTCAGGATTATTTAAAGCTTGATCTATTAACTGTAAAAAATAATTTACTGTACATAAATACATGACAAAGAGAGTAAGAGTGTTGGCCCAATTTAAAGAGCTTTATCCAGATTAATTTTATGTATTCAATGCTACCAAGGGCAAAAGCAGTCTTGTTAAATGTGTATGGAAATGTCTGCAATGCTTTGAATGAAATAGTCATTGTAGAAGCCGTGTGCAGAAAAGGCTGAACTTGATGTTCTTATGAGGAAAATAAAAAAAAAACTATGTCAGAGTATATGTTATATCTCACCACATCAATAAAATAACAGCCTGGTTCTACTGTTATCACCATTCTCTCTTCTAATGTCCTGGCAGTTCTTAATGATCTTAAACCAGCACCTTCTGGTCTTTGGATACCCTATAATTGCAGGAATAGTTCTTTTAAGATATGAAAAGGCATATAAATCATATTGTGAGGCAGAGTTGCACATCAGTTTTGGTGACAGAAATCTTTCCAGATTCACTTGAGAGTGGGTAGAAAGAGGTGCGCATTATACTTGCAATTATGCAGTTTAAGTATTATCTCCAGAGACTTGATAGGTCACTACAACTTGATAGATTCAAATTACCTCAGGATAGCCACCAACATCATGTGTATCTACACCCATAAAATGGCCCAGTCCATGTGGCATAAACACAGCCGCCAGTCTTACTGCCATCATTTCATCTATATCTCCATTTACTAGTCCGATCTCTTTTAATGCTTCCAATTCACTTCTCTCAGCTAATTTATGCATATCTACCCAGGAAACTCCTACAATGGAACATACAGTGAATATAATGTATAGTGTCATCAACTTTAAAGGGCTTGCCAAACTGGGATGCATATTAAAGACATGAATAATATTTGAATGTAAGAAGGAATGCACATTATAAATAAATATTTACAAGTACATTTAAGCCAAAAATTTATGCTTGATTTTAATTGAAAAGGTATCTTAGCCAACCTGGTTTAGCAGCATTGATAACAGCTTGACTAGCTTTTAATACAGCTTCATATATCCCTCTCTGTTTCTGGGTAAATTTACCGTTAGCTGGATATGAACAGGTTATATCAGATGTATAACAATAGTATTCACCTCCCATATCAAATAAACTGTAACATATCATTATTTTTATACCAGGCAATATAACATATGGACTGAGTATCGGGAAAGATCAAATATAAGATGATCCTTTGAATTATAATTTAAGAACTAATAAAAGTGCAGACCAATATGGCATAATGTCTTCAAAAACTTTCTGATAAAGAAATGGTGATGCCTGTCTTCCTAATTGTGAATTAGTTACACAAAACATAGTTATCTTTACTTTAAATACCAATGTCCAACAATATTTTCATTATTGGGATAACGCTTTCTTGGTATAGCACAGATTCTAGTGCTGAAAATTGGCAGAGACCCGAACAGGTCAGGCACCTTATCACCAGTAATACATGTCAACCAATGTCCAAGCTGACAGAAAAGACAGGCTGTTTAATTAATAACTACATTTACTTAATAATTGCTTGATGGGACTGTGAGATTTGTTCGAAATAAGCGAGTTATTCGAGATATGCAATTCGAGATAAACTGTTTTTTTAAAAGGAGTTAAAGAAGGATATGGCAGGGACCAAGCTCCGACTTCGACATATCGGGACCTTCGACATTACCGATTTCGAGATAATGAGATTTCACTGTATATCACTTTCCTTAAGAAAACCATTGCCTTATCTGAAAATAAAAACTAACCACATATCACCATCTTGTATTTGTTTGGCATTTGGTGCTCCAGCATGTCCATAATGTAGAACAGAACCATTATCTCCACTAAAATAGATATCAATTACATTTATATTAATCAAAGACTCAATAACATTGGCTTTCTTATGCTGAAGTAAACGGGAAGCAAATATATAATTTCCAAGTTTCTTATATTCAAATTTTCACATAAAAACTGAATTTGTTTCTTCCTTAACAAATAGAAACCAGAGATATACTTGTCCAAAGAAGAGTTGAAGTTTGTATAAGAAAGGACTGATATTTTTTGTCTCCATTGTAATGTAACAAGATTTGTACCACAGTCGTGTTAAGATGACATAATTGTCAACCAATATAAGCATGGAATGTGAGATCTCTACATCTATAAAATGAGTTATTAAAGTATTGTACCTGCCACAGATACATGTATAGGACATTTTCCTGGCACCTCCATTAGAATAACAATAATGACCAAACACACTGAAGAAAACATCAAATAAAAACAATATCATACCTTCCACATACACAAACATAAGATAGTTTTCGAAATCCACCATTGAAATAACAATAATGCTCATATAAACTGAAGTGATAAATTTACTCTAAAACAAACATGAAATTAACAAAATAGTGTGGTCAGTGGCCTCTGTTGAACAAGATAAATGCTCATGAAAAATACTAACATGAACAGAATGGATTGATATAAAATATGGAAGATTTGACAGTTATAATATACCTCACCTTTCAGCTTGATACTCATACATTCCTGGTCTCATATTTCTCATGATCTGTAAGATAGAGAATAAATATACCAGTGGAGAAATCAATACTGGCCTAATATCTCAGCATTTCCAAATATCAGACCTTTGTCTAGGAACAATTTTACTATTAATGCATGTTCTATAATTTAATATTAAGATCTTTGACTCTTTACTTAATATAACTTAAAATTACTAAGGCCGTGCAAAGTAAATTGTCTGTTTTACAGGCCTTTTTTTTAAAAAAATGGGGCGAGAGGGCGAATTTATTATTTATTATTTATAAGCGCTTTTTTAAATTTGGCACCAGAAGAAATCGGAGCGAGCGAAGCTATTTATTATTTATTTCCACAAATTTAAAAAATAGATTTAAATCACCATTCAGATGCAACTATCAGATGTTTTGGGGGTTTGAATGATAATAGTTGATAGAAATAACAGAACTTTTTTACCTTTCAACTTCACAAAAACTAATCATTCCAACATATTTACTACCTCTGACAATGATGCACTTAGGGTGCATCAGGGCTGATAATATTATGTCAAGACAATGTTATTCTACTACAGTAGGATTTCTATCCATCTGTGTAAACTGTATTTTAAAATACCATTGTATGGTACCGGTAATAATTATTATTATTGGAAATTTTGGAACAAATTGTCATACATCACATCACATGACAAGAGCAAAACAATCTGTTTAGATCGAACTTCTATTTTAATAATTTTTATCTAGGCCTATGTTACAAATGCCGATTTTTCGAGAACTCGTACTAACGCAGTACTTCCGGTTTTAACTTGAGAAAAGCGGAATGTGTTGAGTGATACCAATAATGAGAAAATCGATCGTATTCGAACGTATAAAATTCGTATTTTCTTGTATTCGTTCCCATTTTTCCATAAATATTAACTTTAAAATCAATAGCAGAAAAACACCCGGTGCATTCTTTTACTTGTAATTGTAACGGGTCTCGATTTGTTCCACCATTATAATCCAGAAACGAAATCACCAAGATCAAGATTAATTTAATGTTTGGATTGTCCTCACGAAAGTTTGAATAATTTTCATAATTGTGCTTCCTTCAGCAAATAATTGTATTTTCGAACGTTAAATTGTATCAGAATCAATTTCAGTTTAAAGTTGTAGAAGAAAATCTTTTTATCGGTGATGAAAAACGCATTCTAAACCACTTCCGGTTTTTCGTTAAACGTCAAGGGAGATAATTATGGTAAAAAATATTTTCGGGAACGGGGAAATAACTCTATTTTACACACAATTTTGGAGACGCGCGCGCATTATTTATTAATTATTCCAAAATGTCAATAAATAGTTTTGGAGCGCGGGGTATTTTACCGGAGCGCGCGGGGCCTGTAAAACAGACAATTTACTTTGTATTTCCTAATGAATAAAACAGGTTCACATTTTGCTGATATTCTTAAAGTGATGGAAAATAAAATTGAATATTTTCATTTGATTAACAAAAAATTGTGATTTTAAGATTAATTGAAAACCTCAGACCCAGTCAATGAACTATTGGACTAAAATATAATGATTTTTTTTATCATATACATATACTTACAACTTTATGAGCCTCACTACTAATCTTATTCACATATCTTAACACTTGTAGTTCTAAATCGGACTTGAATACACGACTGGAACAAATAAAACTACATCAATACACATCAATCTCATAAAATTGACTGAATTCGATACAAATAGACTACATCAGTCCATTTCTCATGGAGGTAGAATATAAATAATACAAGCAAGACTAATAATGTGCTATTACTACATAAACCACCTAAAACTAAAAGTGGACTGAATGTTGAAAAGTTCCGATAAATGGAGGAATTTCTTTGTTCAACAACAGAAATTTCTACTCAATTTGTTAGTTTTGAATCTTTTCATTAAGTTTAATCAATTTGAAGTAGTTAAAATTTTTTCTGGCAGATCCTTACCATTCTGAAATCTCCGGATGTAACAATTCTCTATTCACTGTAAACCTACAAGAATAAGAGTTTTATAAATGAGCCTTTGTTTCTAGAAAAATGTATTTAAATATGGACATTTTTCACAATCTGCTGTAGAGTTCTCGAAAGCTATGACAACACAACACTATATAAGGTTTAAAAATATAATTGAATGATGGTAGTTACACAACATAAAGGCATGACGAACATGAACACATTATTACAATAGACAAACGCTGTCATTAATTAAGCAGTTGACAAACGATCATGCCAGCCTTGACTAACATGGGGGCTCTCTCGGTCTTACCCATAATGCACTATTCCCATAATGCACTAGTTGAGAAAGGCAGGTGCTAAAGGATGCGCGCTTAGACTAACATACACTGCAAATACCTAACCCTATTTCAAAGATAAATATGTGGTAACAAAATAGCAGTTCATGAAAATAAATATGCTGTAGTCATTAAGTTTTTTTTAGGTTTAAAGTTTAAATGTGGCTTTTCTTGAAACTTGTAAATTGATTAGGTTATATGGACAAGGGCCTGGTGGTATGTATGACATATGCTAACTCTTAGTCTTACTTAGCAAGGGGCATGTTTGAGAAGCAAGACACTAAATCTTCAGAATGCTGTTACAAACTGTTTATTGATGAGTACTTACTCACTAATACCATCAAAAGCAGCAGGTCTACTGTATTTGTCACTGTCTGAATTCAAACCATACTAACAAAAAAAATATAGTTTTAAAATTGCTGTCATGCTACATTTAAAACAAGATTTTCAATCATATATGTATTTGTAACTAAAATTATTTTTGGATTCTATTTAAAACCATTCAAATTTCCATTTTATTTTCTGTGGTTCCTGTAATTCCAAAAAAATATTCACTTACCAAAGTGAGAAGAGCAGAAGGCTGCTTTGATCTCAGCACACTCAATATCTGAAAATAAAGTTTAATTCTTTAGGATTATTTTTTGAATATTTTCACAGAAAACCAAAATGTCTCTAAAAAAATAATCTCCCATACAAATGACCTCAGGATTTGTGAAATAAAGCCACTTATACCTCATTTGAGAAGAAGACTTCATCCACACCATATCTCACACGAAAATCTTCAGCTGTTAATAATCTGTAACGGAATAAAATATACAATTGGTTCAGCGTTTATATAAAAGTAATTAAGTAACCGGCTGATAGAGATTAATTTCAGCAAGAGAATGCTCCGCCTGACTAAAACAACCTGGCACAGGAGCTCAAATTTAAAAGTTGACTTTAAGCATTAGGATTAAGAACCACCAACGTCTTAATTTCAAACATATTTTCTCCCTACAAAAAAAGACAATAATTCTATAGATTTAGAGCAATTCATGAGTTTTGTACCTTCCCATCCACACTGCATATGAGTCAGGTAATTTAGGTGGAAAAAGAATAGTTTTGCCACTGTCTACCTCTACAGCACCATAAAAATCAGGCTCTTCTACACCAAATGTCCAATGAAAGTATGATTCCTACAAAAATGATAAATGTCAATTGTTTATAACATATAATTCATCAGCCTTAATATTACTGTCTAGAAATCTACCTTTACTGGAAATCGAAAACTACCTCACAGACGTCAGTCATACCATACTAGAGTCAGAAAATAAAGAATTTATATTACTGAACAATGGGGTTATTTAAGGTACAACCCATTCAAAGCATATCCTTCAAATAACAAAATGTATGATGTGTGTTGATGTAACGAATCTGGATAAACACATGAACTGTAGAGAAATGAACTGGTTTTCATGCCTCCAAAAAATACATGCATGGCTTTTTTTTATCAAAGGTTTGATTCCACAACAAGGATTAGCCTTTCTTGAATAAGTAATAGTCAGGGTGTTACCTGTCTAAACAAAGGTTCGTTATCAGAACAATAACGAGTTTCTGCCTCACCACCTTGTAATAGAACAATAGCTCCTTTTGGTACTTGACTATTCCTTCTTAGTCTTTCACATAGTCTCTCTCTATTCTGTCGAAATAATGTCATTGGAATCTCCAAAGTGTGGATGCCACGACAAAAAGCTGGTCTGAATGTCAATAAAGATGAAAACATTTGTATGAATTGAAATAAATTAATAGAATAAGTGGTTTTACATTTGCTTTAGTTAAGGTTAGGCCTACATTTCTAAATAGATAAGTTGATAATGTTCATATTACATAGCCTACATAGCCTAGCCTAAAGATGTGATGATAAATGTAGGCCTACTAGTAATATTTCCACTTCTTAGTGTTAGCGGGTAGATTATCACAAATAATCAAAAAGGAAGAATAAGAAATATAGGACAAATATGCACTTAAAAATTCTAGTGGGAGATAAGGGGATTTGATAATAGAAAATAACTTTTCCTCTTCTAATACATGTAGGCTAATGGGTTTTGATTGTTACACTGTTTGACGGAGTCACGAAAGATAGCCAAATTGTAATATTACTTACGCAGCTCTTGCAGATGCCATGTTGATGATGTTTGTAAGTTTAGTTAGCACTACAATATAAGTCGACCTGTCAGTATGTTGTTATTGACTTCCGTATAAAAAAAATATATAGCCTACTTTCGCTTTCAGGTTACACCTCCAAAGTGAGTAAGTTCAAAGTTCGAACATACTCTAAGGGAGACAATTATTTTCCTTCAGACTACATCAAATTTAAAGATCCGTAATATGACCACAGCAGCGCAAATTTTAAAAAATCGTTATCGATAAAATATTATAGTTTTATCACCAGATTTTAAAGGAAAAATAACTTAACATTATTTTATAAGATAAAATGTAAATTTGCCTAGTAGATAGACATCAGCTTATAGAGTTGGCCAAAATGAAACACCTAACACAGAATATCGATAGATTTTCAAAGCCAACACCTCTTCCCTCTGACCCTTGTCACGCTATGGATTTTATCATATTGGCCAATTGCTGCTGATGGAGTTCATTTCATTATAATTTGAAACTCAAAGCAATATGGGTTTCTTTTCTTCCGAAACAAAACTTTAGAAAACAAAAGATAATGTTAACTTTATTTCAAGTAATATATAATATGCTTTATGGAGTGAACACAATAAGTATGGTGTAAACTACTTTAAATTGATATATTTAGTAATGATCCACCAGGCTAAATTTCCGAATAAAACACCGAGAAATCCATGCAGAAAAGTTGAGTGGAAGAGTGACCGTATGGAGAACCCAGATGATGGTTTCTGACGCCCTGATCTTTCACTTATTTGTGAAATAACGTTGGTGGTAACAGTCAGTTTCTCCAAAACGGCTCTCTGATTTTCATCCATCTGTTCCTCTATCAGGTCGAAATAGGTATATACAAATGTCTTGCAGTATTCCAAACAATCGCTCTGTAACAACATGTAAGACCTGTCTGCTATCATTGCCATGATAACGTCTAAAGACTTTTCGGGAAGACTCAAGGTTCCAATATAGAGGCAAATATCATAATCTACTTCAGAGATTTGGATTTGGTCGACTTGTACCTGGTATCGATTGGCCACTTCATCATATATCACATGATACCTCCGAATGACACTTGGTAGTTCTTCATTCAGAAACTCTTCTAATGGGCAGCCTGAAACATACTCTCTGGACACCAGCGTGGATATATTGCTTAAATAATCTTCACGAATCGCACAAATAGAAGCATGGATTTTTCTGACAATTAGAAAGAAGACATAATCAAACTCGGGTTCATCCTTTAGTCGAGGATGAGTAAAGAGACTGAACTTTTCATTTAAAATATCCCAAACTATACCAGTAATATTCGGGTTGAAGTTACAAGTAATCAGTCCATCGTTCGTTAGCCCCAATTTCTCTTCAAGTTGTCTTTTCTTGATCTTGGAGGATACCATAGTTCTAGTAGGCCTTATATCTCGATAAAACAATGATTTATACTTTACTTGACGTTGAAAAAATCGCTTATTATCAAGGTATAGATAGGTGTTGTTATTCTCAAATTACGTATTATGAATGTGTAATAAAATACATACAGGAATATTATAAAAACAAACTTACGACCATTTAAAGTGACACTGGATTTGGATAAAAACACATACTCTAATTTAAGCTTTGTTAAATGGTATGTAAGAGTATCACAAAAAGGATTTGTTTAAAATCTTTTGCTCTTGTGAATCAAGATGCAGTCATTCCTGTTTTTTCCTGTGTTGTCTTGAATGACCTGCGACATCCGCTAGTTTTTAGACGATAGAACACTATAGAACATCCCAAATCCTCTCCGAAAGACTTTATTTAAATATTTATAATGACTTTATAATGACTTTATAATGATTTATAATATACTGCACAATTGTCAATTTTCAATTGTAACTAGTGTCAATCGTCGGTGTGACAAGTCCCTTTAAAATCACTGCGTATTATACGCGAAAATGATAAAATAGTTTGTAAACGTGTTTAATACATATTTATTAGAATATAAATATCGTTTTTGAAAAAACAGAATGTTTGATAGATTTGTGCGCCGATTGATTTCTTCGTGAATCAAAGTTTTTCAATTTTATAGGCCTAGGCCTATACATCTACTCCAAACGAAACGAACCAGACCCAAACAGGCCTACTTTAAAACGAACTCATCCCAATAATATAGCTTTTGACCACGCCCCTTTTTGTCACGTGACTGGATGAATGGCTGCATGGCTGATCTGGTAAGGTTTCGCGATTTTTACAATTCATTACAGATCAGCTGATTTATTTATGCACATTGTTGATTGCATTTTTGAAAAATCGTTTGTTTCTCTTCCAGTCTAAATATACGACTAACATTATGGTGATTTTTGCTTCTTTAGGTTGAGAAAATGAATTGATCATGTTGTTCTAATGAGTTTGGCTGTGGCATCGAGCCTGAATTATGCTACCTATCTCTATATGAATATGGAATGTAAACAAACCTTTTTCATTTGTATGATGAATTCTTAACAGAATACTTGTTGATTGTCATTCCATCTCTGAGTTAATTCACACCATGTCGATGACAGTTTCTTCCAAAATTATTATAAATCAACTAATAGTAGGCCTATAAAGGACTTCATTGGATTTTTTAAAATAATGGTTTTAGCTAGCTACATTGCTGTGAAGACAGTACTAATAGGTCTAACAATGAGGGTCTGATTGTTTTGTCCTGGTTGAACACAGAACAGAAGCTGATTGCATCATTGACTAAATATCTCACAGGCTAAGAATCTGTACTAGCAACAGGTCTATTGGATCTATTTGCCCATTTCAATTTCCAATCAGATATCTATAGGTCCTGCCAATCCACCAAAAAATAAATGTTTGATGCTGTCACTTATCACAAAATCTGTTTACATAGCATCCATAAGGCTTTTGATTTGCAGTAATCACAGACATCTAATTGAAAATTTAAATGGTGAAAATTGATTCTATCATAAAAATTCACATAAAATTATCTGAGCTAGATCTAGGCCTAATTAAAATTTACATTGAAAGATATGAAGAAATTTTGGATTGAAATATTTTCCAATTGAAATTATCCTAAAACAAGTAAAAAAGAAATTAAATCTATGAACTAATGTATAATTCAGAGTATTTGAAAATGTGTTTTTGTGTTTATTTTATAGGGTGGAAGAGTGATTTGATGCTAACGCCCTGATTTAAATACATGTCACTTTATATACCACTAGCTGTTTTTGATAGTGTTTTAGTGTAGGCCTGAAAAATAAACCATTAAGGTTCAGTGAAGGCCTTAAAGAAAACAATTTTATTATCTTTATAGAGAATGCTACTTATTCCATAACTTTGCACACGCAGCAATATGCTATATTAAGAATATCATCTTAAATATTTTGAATGTATATGTATTGGATAGACTGGTTCATATTTCAGAATATTTTTGACTTGTTGAATAACTGTTAATGTTGTTATAGTAGTTATTATAGTATAATAGCATTTTAAGCCTCTCACCAATTGCTAGTTCAGGCTGCTGTAGGTTATTTTAAATCATTAACCGGTGTGGCCTGGGGCTTTTCTATCAAAAAGCTTCAATTGGCCACACAATAGCTCAATAGCTTGAGGTTTAAGGCTAGAAATTTGAGTCAGTTTATATTCAGATTGGTATCTAAATGTTGATAACAGGTAGAATTGATACCGATTGATTCAACCTCATTATTCATCACTGCTAGAGTTCCTATAATCCACAGTACCTGCTATTTATAGACTGTTCATGACATCATTGTTCTAGTGGAAGTGGGCTTGTAAGGATTGTATGTGTATTGGATAGTTTAGTGTGTGTGTTTGTGCAGCTATCATACTTATCAAGGAGTATTATATTGTATGAAGGATTATACCTTAAACAGTATATAATTAGATGTAATTAATTAGGCGTTATTAATTAGGATATGTATAAATAGGTAAGTGTTTAACACCTTACTGAATATGGTTCTGTGTTAACCGTGCCGGTAGCACTGTATCTCTATTGATGCCAGACCCATTGCCTGATATTCTTCAGATACCTTCAACAGATGGCATCCACATCAATTTTTTATCAGAATAATCAGTTAGAGATTTTATTCCTGAGTTTACAATTCATTGTGAGAGTTATCATAATTAATTTGAACAAAGTTTACTACCGATATTTCTATATCAAAAGCTTTTTACATTTTTTGAAATTTTTTAAAGCTCATTTCGGCAAAAGTCAATTTCTCTTTGCATTGCATGATTGAAAAAGTTAAATAGTTCATCTAGAAATCTTAACTGACTTTATTCTTGTTGCTCTATTCTGTATACCAAATACTTTGTGCAGGCACAACTATTCCTAGCCTTAAACCCCAAGGTAAGGATAAGGCATCTTTGCTAATAGTGAGCAGCTGAAGAAAACTAATATTGCTTTGGTCTTTATTTTGTACCTTATCTAAATTTTACATGTATTTTGATAAGGGCTGTATATTTAATAGTATTCATCAGGGGTTCTAAAGGGAGTAAATGCAATTTGAATATTCAGGACATTTTTCTATTCTATTCTGCTATATTTGTTTTCAAAATTTTTCATGCAATCTTGGTTAAAATAAGAAGATCATAATTTATGTTTTGAAATGTGCAATATATTGGGAAATTTTGAATCAAGAACCCTGTCTTTGATCAATATATAAGATCTCAGTCATGAAAATCAGTAAAAAATCAATGCAGTAAACATTTCAGATGTTCATCATATCCCAGTCAAGGAAATGTCTTAAATATTGCTTACAAGATGTTATCAAGTTGTACTTGGTTTAGATCAGGCAATATTGAAGGACAATTCAACAGTAAATTACCCTGCCAATAAAGGGACTTAAATTATCATAGGAATGTCTAAATTGATGTATGAGTCATCATAACTTGATATTATATTCTAGAGAAATGACTATTAATATCACAGTGCTCAGTAGAACTCAGTGATGTCAGATTGTACATGTTTATCAATTTGTTTTTATTGGCACTGAAATTTCACCTTCAGAGATTACAAGTTGATAGGTTTGAAGATTTTGAGGAGTTATAAGTTGGGTTGTTAGTTGGTCAGATTTCAGAATCCATCACAAACCATTCTAGAAAATGAAATGAATGAAGTTTTATGTACCTCGTGTTCTAGACAGTCACAATATAATGCAGTCTGCATTGAAGGGAATTTAACAAGGACAGTGGATTAAGCCTACTTGAAGGATCTTAAACATCATTTTTGTGTTCTTTAAAATCAAAAGTTTGTTTCAAAAGTTTTTGCAAGGAAAGTCTTATCCTACTAGTGGCACTTTTAACGTTTGTCCCGCATTTTAAAGTATCACTCTAGGGATATCAATGCTCCTGGCTCGGAGTGCAGTTTAAAAAATCCTCTCTATGTAGGCTGTGATCTTAAGATTACTGGATTTGTCCAGCATCTTGATATCACTACGCCAACCTTCTACAATATTGAAAACCCAAATTTACCTCTGCTACGTTCGAACAATGTATTCTGATACTCTCTTTATGTTCAACAATATCTTATGTGATAATGTTTTGGTAGATGTTAGTGCCAGTAAGATAGTAAAGCACATGATATACTGGCACAATGGTGTTCCATCTATTTTAGTACTAAAAGAAGAGTAAAAGGTCATATATCGGCTAGTTAGAAGTTTTTATTATTCACATATGATAACCTGTGGAAATCCACATATAGATAGGATAAAATAATATATACAATACAAGATAAATATTTTATCTATTAAAGAGCTTGTAATGTGTATGAGTGACAATGGTAGCATTGTTGTGCACCATTTTCTGTCAAACTCCATTTGGCCTTGAATTTTCACAAATGCAAAGCTTTCTATAAAGTAGCGATCACCTGTAGATATTATTAGCAGAAAGAAGCTTCATCCAAAACTATTGCGTTGTTCTTATGTCATAGAAATAACAGACCCGAATACAATTGGAGTCCGTTTTTAGACTAAATCAGTCAAATGACGTCACATCTTTTCCATAAAAGAAATGTAGTTCGGCATGGTCATGCCTTTAAAATGTCTCCTAATTAAATGGTAACTAGGTCAAATTCGTTCTCGTTTGAAGCGCCTTTATTAATATTGACCTCTGACCTTGTACTTGGGTAAGCATTCCAGGAACTACAGACATATGAAGGAATGATGTACCGGTACTGAAGGGAAGAGATACACAAAGACTTTCAGATAGCCATTGAGTTCCCATGGCCCTTGACATTGTAGATACAGTTGGATCATAGGTATAGGGCGGCTATTGGGGGGAGTATAAGCTTATGCCAGTACTTATTGTGTGCACCTATATCTAATGTTCTGTTAATCAGGTAAACATGTCAAGGTAACACTAACACAGTCATTGAGTCACCAAAGATGATTTAAATTGATATTGACATAAGAAATAAAAAGAGTTTGACTAAAGAATAAGTGTTGACAATAAAGAGCAGTGAAGTAGGATGGTGTATTGAAACATCCTATATAATTATTGTACAACTTATAGTGTTTAAAATTCAACTGTTAAAATCTTCAAAATCTTTGTCAATGAATTAATGTTAACAAAAGAAACTGTTATGTGGTAAATCTCAGGGTGACATGCACTTGTTATTGGTTGCATGCCCTCTAAATCCACATTATTCCTTGTAGGGGGACAAGCATATCCTTATGAAAAATGGAGAATTGTGGGTGTGCAAAGAATGGGTTCTACTATTACAGAAACATGTCATTTGGACTGATGAATTTTGTTATAGAAATCAACTGGAAAGCATCATTTTAGGTCTTGTGTTGGTTTCTTATTCACATCGTATTCCAACCCCATCCATTGCACCACATATATGAAATATGGGCAATACTGCTTCCTCCCCCCCCTTCTAAATGCAATGCAAATGATATTTTTAGTGCAATTTTCAATAGAACATTTACAGTACCGGTATTTGAAATGAAATGAAGGGATTTTACATTCTACTCCTTATGTACCGTATTTGAAAGCTGAAAGTTTGTAGATGGTGACAAGAATTATGAGAGTTGAATCAACCGTGTTATGTCTGATATAACCCCCAGTATATCAATATAGGTATTAACAAACTCTAGTGTTTGATTTATTTACCTATAGATTTATTGATACTAGTGTACTTTATGATAGTCTGGTTCAGTACTAACTTCATATACTATTATCATTAATTTATGACCATCTAGTACTTCAGTGGTATTTGATATCAGCAACTATGTGTTAAAATAAACTAGTATAAGATATTTGAATTAAGCTATGGATTTTAAGATGAAGGATGTGGTGGTGAACTCAGTTGTAAGCTGGTTAATGGGTTTTGTCTGCAGGGTGTGGCCGGGTGTACAAATAATTGAAATTATATCATTGTCCTGTTGTCTAAAATTTCGGCTAATTGCTGTACTTACAAAGTAGTCTTCAATCACTTCCTATTGCGTCTGTCTAATATTTCAAAGATTCAAAGATCAAATCAAATTTTTTTAATAGCTTGATAGTGCTTGCATCAACCCCATATTATAGACAATGGGTTTTGGCCTGGTAGCATTTAGTGTTCATTTCGTAACATAAACTAAAGGCTAAATACTCAATATTGCTATATAAACATTTATTTGGTATTAGTCTTAATTATTCATCACCATTTGTTTCTGATAGTGAATATTGATGGTCTATGATTCAGGCCACACTCTTAAATCCCGTATAGACCCACCCATCACTCAAATACAATAGTAAAAACATGAATGAATTCAGGGTACAGTATTTGTTGTTTGTTGACTGGCCAATGGATGTGAAGTTTTCAGAAAAGGATTTGATAATATTGAGAATATGTATCTAGGTGTTATTTGTAATGAACACCTACTTTATGAATGAGTTAACACCTTGGCGTTAGATGTCGGGTTGTAGAGTAAATCTTTTTACATCTAACTGTACTGTCAATAACACCTTACGCTTTTCTTATACTTTACCAATTTCTTTACATTCCTATGTACTGTATGAAAAGGTCTACATCTTCGTAGTTTCTATTATTTTGAACTTCAAGCTGTTTAGGTGTGTTTTAAGATTGTTGTGTAAAAATATTTTTGCTTTGCATGAATCATGGATGGTTAGGTTTTTATTCAAAACGCAAGGCTGGATAATTTTCCAAGATTTCTCAGTTTATTTATACTCTGGGTACCATACAATAACACTTTGCCATGGACTAGGTGACATTGGTACCGGTATTTCTTTTAGAAGAAGTACCTAATGCCACAATTAGTTTCCCATTTCAGGTAGTCCACACAACTATTTGGTGCCTTTTAATGATGATTGGATTTGTATACTCTTGCATATTGTCAGATCTGCTATTTTTCTGGTACAGGTACCGGTAGAATTATTAGTAGAATAATTATAACACAACTTCAGTATTAGATATCTCAAGATATATTTCATAAGCTTTTTACTACAGGAAACAATACTGGACTACCAATATGATCATTGATTAACTATTTACAATTAAATATTAAAATAAAAAGTGATACACCCCATTACAAGCACAGATATCTTTTACACTTCATACAGTTTATTTTTAGATTCATTGTTGTGTACATAGTGTTAAAAAATACTCCAATAAAATTCTCATTAGATTAAAGATATTCTAAGAACTATAATGACAGTCTGATGACTTCATTAGGAGACAAAATAACAGAGGGTTATTGTTATAAACTGTTAAAGATGAAATATAAAGTTTAGCAAGGGCTTTTGCTACCAATACTTTTAGAGTGATAAGAATAAAGCAGTTAATCTTTTTGATTTAGCTTCAAATAGGTATTTCCTACTGAAAATGAAAAGTTGATGCTCATGTCTAGCTCAAATCTGAAAATATATATTAAATCGATGCTCAAGGTTGACATTAATCTTAGGTCATTTAAGATGGAAATCAGTTGACAAAGTGGGTTTTTTAAATAGATTGCTCCTTCTCTGATTTCCTTCAGAGACAAAAACTCATTCAAGCATGAACAAATCTAAATTTTAAATGAAAAATTCCTTTCTTAGAGAGCTTGTTTCAAGACATCAAGTAAGACAAAAAAACTAAACAGACTTTCTGCAAAATGAATGAAAAGGTCTTAATAATTTTTGGTATGTTGTGATTGAGAAGGACTATGGGTGTAAATCGCTATATAACTGATGGTGATGTAAAAACTAACTTGTAACATTAATCTATAGAGAGGTGTAGGAGTTAAATCTGATATTTATAGAACATTCTCTTACTGTTATACTGTGCTCTATTTTCATACACATCTCATGTTCAATCAGATATGAAGGTGACTTCTTCAGCTTTGCATCAACTTAATGAATTATGATCTCTCCGTTTAAAGCGATAATAGGTCTTAGAATTATCATAAAATTTAAAAAGTTTAATCTTGGCTAACAAGAGCTCTATTTATTAGTAATTATACCTGCTGCCATTAATAACATAAACAAATAAATGAATATCCAAAAAACTAAATTGAATATTCATAAAGATGCATTTGATTGAAAAACACTTATGTTACTTTATGACACCAGGTCAGTTCACTGATGAATATATAATACTCATATTGACCATTCTTGTGAACTAAAATTATATGTTTATGCTAAGACGCAGTATCCCTTTAAAGGGAGGATGAAAGAGGTATTTTCTTTCTCAAAAATTAATCAAATGAAAGGACACAATTCCTTATATTAAGAGATTTTTGGCGAACTGGACCTAATAACCTATGGTATTGGTATGGACACAGTGCAGACACAGGAGAAGAAATCACAGTGAATTCTGTCCAAGCTTCGGGTCGAATTTGCACCTCACTTTTCAAATTGACATTCGATATTTGGACCAAATTGATGATTTGTGGAACTGTGATAGTCTGTTATTTCCTTCAAAACAGAAACTTTCTTTGAAGTTGTGATTTGATCAATGATATTTCAAAGCTTTTGATTCGTGGCTTGGAGCATGTTAAGGAATGTAGATGAATAAGAGCTATACTTATCTTTACGTCTGCACTGACTTACAGACGGCCATTAAAAACATTTAACAAACGTGTTATTTTCCGAGGTCATTATGACTTTCTATGAAAGTGATAAGCTCCAAAACGGTGTAGAAGCACTGCCCAAGGTCAGAAAATCAATGAAAGTGAGTTAACGTTTAGTATGTAAATCTATAAATTGTGAGGGTTTTTGTCAGAAAACTTAATTAAGTTGTGATAATCCATTTATTTAACTGAAATCTTAAAGGTACATTTTCTGCCGAAAAATATGTAGTGCATGAGGTCTGTTATTACAGAAAGATATGTTGAAAGAGAGGCTCTATGCAATTCGTGTCTGATAGCTGTACAACTAGGTTACACATGTATGTTTACCTACTTTTAAAAGCATAGAAACAACCTCTCTTTTTATTCATTGCCTATTTGAATGTGCAGTTGGAATATACAGGCATTTAACCTGAATTGTTGGGTGTATTCAAGTGATTTACATATTGTATTTCAATAGTTTTAAGGTGTGTTTCTTTCTTTTCCTTAATCTTTACATAATTATCATTATATTTATTGATTCCATATATTTAAATTTGGAGTCTTATTAAAGTCAAATTTGAACATATTAAGTCTAATAATGACCGTTGACGAGGACCAAAGGTCTGAGTTATACGGTCATTATTAGACGCATTGACAAATTTGAGATCCATTAACCAACTTAAAATACAGATTAACAAAAAAACAGCTCACTATAAACTCACTAGAGTTTTATTTACAAACAAACCTGAAATCAAAACGTTTAAGCCCTTTAGTACAAGAATCATCCATATTCAGACTATGTGTCAATAACAATGAACCAACCAATATGGCAGCACCTGGTGTTTTGAAAAAAATTTCATTGTTTGATTCTTTAATACTTATATAAATCAAAAGTAAAGATGTTCTAATTAATGGGAAAACTTAGTCAGTTTGTCTAATAATTCCCGAATTAACTCATAATCGGCCTATTTACGTAGGAAATACCTAGCTAACATCTACCAGAACTATCCATAAAACACAGATGGACCTTCCTGTATCCACATAACGTTAAAAAAATTATGAATGCACAAAATAACAATGAAAAAAAGCCTAATTTATCAATTGGTAAGCTTATTTGACAAAATTTGAAATACAACTTTAATCGATGCTCACAGATTTCGCCCTAATGAATAATAAATTATCTTTTTCATTTGAAAGTAAGGATTGAAGATAAACTTTAAGTTTTAATTGGACGTAACATTGAACACTATATATTTTGAAACCTGGATTAATTCTCTGAATAGAGTATGAGTGAATTTAATGTGACTAATCAGACTAATCCCCATTTGTTATGGGCAAGTGGCTGATATTTAGAGTCCAATATTGACTTTAATATTGGACTCTTGGCCACTTGCCAGTACCAATATGTTGGATATTGGTACCAAAAAACAAAGGGTGACATCACATCTGTATTTTGATTATAGATATATATATATATATATATATATCTTTAAAGGTCAGGGGTAAGAATTAGAAATGATTTTGGAACTAATATAACTATTAGTGTACTATATTATATTTGATATCTACTGTTTCATGAGTGTTTATAAAAACATTAGAGAATACGAAATTACTAGAATAGAATTACAACTATATTCAAATTGTTTATAACTAAGATGCGCATAAATTTACACAACATATTAGAGCCTGACAGAGACTACTATTTACATTACATAGATGCATGTTGTATAATGAGGATCGTAATATGCAATAACATTTTGGAATTCAGAATTTTTTTGTCCTATACATTTTGGTGTACTCAACATTTACATTGATAAGATTTGAAAGTTTCAACTTGAAATATTTTATATATACATATTCATATCAGTGGGACTCATAGATCTACCCATTGTTTTCATTCATAAAAGCTATAACTTAAAGTACTAGATTGTTTTTAAACGCCCACATGAAAATGTAGACGTAATATTGCCATCACCCCTGTCAGGCCGTCAACAATTACTTGTGTACGCGATACTGGCCAGAGTTTTTATCCGATTTGTATGAAACTTTTTATGTGCATTCATCTTGATAATATCTCTGACAAGTTCTAAAACAGTGCGATTCCAGATGCCTTTTTATGAGTTATTGCCCTTGATTTAATGAAAAAACATTAAAATTTACTTGTGTACGCAATAGAAGCTGTAGTTTTTATCCGATTTGAATGAAACTTGGTATGTGTATTCATCTTAATAACATCCCGGACAAGTTAAAAAATGGTGCAATTCCAGATGTCGGTTTATGAGTTATTGCCCTTGATTAAATGAAAAAGCATTTAAATTTACTTGTGTACGCAATAGAAGCTATAGTTTTCATCCGATTTTAATGAAACTTGGTATGTGTACGTGGCTGGCAAGCTATTTTTTTTATAGAAATATTATTTATAACCAAGCCCTATAAAATTGTATTTATATTTCAATTACATTGATCAGTGACACATGACTTCAGGTTATATTCCTGATTACAAATTATACAACTCGGTGTCAAATTGACTTTATACTGAGGTGTAACTGAAAAAAAAAATATATCTTTTTAATATTTTTGAATTAAGGTATATAAGCACCTTCAAGATATTATATTAAATAATTTGTTTTCTTGCCTACAGGCTAAAACTATTGTTTGAATATTATTGCAAATTAACTTTATAATAAAAGCTTATTTGTAAATAATTAAATATAATAGTTTAGAATTAAAAACGAATTTAAAACTGCGAGCTGTAATGACAAAAATATAAATCAGGAAATGAAGTTTATAGAAAATCAACGATGCTTTAAAAATGTTTTCTAAAATTAGATTATACCTAATTTCATTTCTTGCACTGCTGCCTTAAGTATTTCTCTAACCCAAGTTACATTCGGACCTTAAATATCACATGAAGATACTGTGCAAAATTACTGATTCTTGGAGTTAATAGTTCAGCAGATGTCCATCTGTTGGATGATTTGGTTTTGATTTGCCTATCAACTTCAAGGTTTAGAAAATTCTTTAATGCCTTGGCCATTGCTTAAATGACTTATGTTTCAGTTCTTAACACCTCTCAGGAGTATTGATAGTTTTTGAATTGATAAGGTCAATAATAACAGTAGAAAATTGAAAATAAGTTAGCTCTCTATCAAACAGAATACACTTGTTACCTTTTCTTATCTGGGTCAAAGGTTAATCAGGAATGCTGGAATTTGGTTTTTTAAACATCGGGTCTGTAAAATGGCTAGCTGTAGCCCAAATTATACTGGATTATAAATAGTGTGTAACACATTGAAGGAATTGGGAGTCTATATATTTCTAAACACTTGTTACCTTTTCTTGTCTGGGTCAAAGATTATCAGGTAAAACAGGAATTCCACTTTTAAAAGTAAATGTAGCAGTAAACTTATTGGTTTATAAATACTGAGAAAAAGACTGAAAGAAATGGAGTATTTATATTTACTAACATTGGAAGTAAAGCAAGCAGACTATGAAATGTAACAGAGCGTAAATTCAATAGACATAGTTTGACAGGTTAAGTGTACAGTGAAGGGAAGAAAACTTGTAGTTGAGTATTTAGGATGTGTTAACTACTGTGTAGTATTTGATGGTTGTCAATTGATATTGAGATATTGATGGGACAAGGCTGATGAGATAAGGTGATACCAATGTTAATGGCCACAAGGATATGATATATCTTTATGTCATTTCATGTAATTTGGTTTATCTTTCAATCCCATTTAAGAGTTTGATTGTGTTAGGAAATGAACTTTGTAAAGTGTTGACATGTTTAACAAGCTCATTCTATTGTTGGATTATTATGTGGATTAAACTCATGTTTTTGTCTCTTCATCCATCTGTGCTGTGAATAGTAAATTATTCTAAAAGTGAGTATTCTGTTTTAGAGCACTGTTAAAGGGTTGAAACAATATGGTCATGAGACTGACCCCATAAACATTTTGCCTGGCATCAGAACTATAGCTCAATTAATCAACTACGGTACCGTAAATTTTGTGTTTCAAGATAACTTAAAGATGAGGGTTATTCTGATTTTCCACTTTCTATGATTATTTAAATAGAATGTTAAACAATGATCTTTATCTGCTCAGATGCGATATTATTTGTGTCAATGACTCATGTACACTGAGACTGCTAGAAATCTCTTCTAAATCCTATAAAAGAAGAAGTTTGACATACATTGATTTACCTGTATGGCTATATACTTACAGTTGCCATTGCACTTTAAAGGGGCATTCTGTTTTTTTTTTGCAGTTTGAAAATAAAAGTTTTTGTTCAAATTTATTAAAACTTTACCCCAAAACCTAGTCAAGTGTGTCATAAAACGCGTATGAAAAAAAAATATCCAATCAATAGATTTTTTAATGTCGAAAATTTTGATAGATTACATACAAAACATTTAACATTTAATGTTCGTTTCTGTTTAAGTATGGTTTAAGCCAATAACTGTATAGATTTAAACAAAAAAAATGTGTAATTGTAGAAAAAATGCCTCTCCTTATTCTGATGGTTTCAACTAATAATATTTAGGCATTATAAAGCCATCAAATTTAGGTCAAATTAATTAATAATGAGTATTAATTAATGGTTTTATAACAAATTCAGTTTTATCCATTAGATAATTGATGTAAATGGCATATTTAAGAAATATTTTGTATAATTTACTGTTTTATTATAAAAAAATTTTGCATCTGCCCCTTTAATTGCTGTAAAGTTATGCTGTCAAGGGTTAACACACTCATTTAAATGCAAATAGGTGACAAGTATTGTGCAGTTGAAAACTAATTTCAAGTGAGTGAATGTGAGAAATGAAAAATAACAGTAGGTCTTGATGTGTAAATATGATCAAAGCTTTAGTAAACTCACTAAGATAATACTAGTACAATTTAAGTTCACTTCTAGTCTGGGGGTACCTGATGTATTAGTTTCTATAGTGATAATAATAGAATAGTACTTGTAATAAAACTACTCTCCAGAGTTAGAGATAGAAAAGGCTGGTATGTGGTTCAGGTAAAAACTACAGGTGAGCACATTATGGCTCAGTTGGTTTCCTAATTTACACAGGAATGTTGTGCTGCTAAAACAACATATTGTTTGTTGATCATTTAAATCCTGTCAGGGGGGTGCACATTTTCTACCTGTATTAATGGTAATGTACCCATTTTGTATTTGACATTTCAATGTACACCCCAATATCAATATTTGGCCCCCTGCATTGGATCAGAAGGTTTAATTTCATGAGCTATTGAGCAAATGATAATTTGTTGAAGTATCTAAGTAGGGAAGTGCAAATCTGATTATATTAAATGAATATCAAAGGGTATGGGAATAAAAATCAAAGGGTATGGGAATATAAATCAAAGGGTATGGGAATAAAAATCAAAGGGTATGGGAATAAAACTTGTTTTGATAAATTCCCTAATTGCACACTGCATATCTTTCATCTAAGTTTAAAGACTAGTATGTAAAACTTGCATCATTTTATTCTTAGATTTCTAGTTAAGACCAGAACATTTTACTTTCAAATAAAAATAATCTATAGTAAGAATTATTTTATTTTACTGTGAGTTGATAGCCAGTCTTATCTCAAGGTCGAACTCACACTGCTCTTAATTTGGCCAATAGTCAAATTCCTCTTTTCTTTAATTATTGAGAACAAGTTATCAAGCTAGTTAGATTCACCGAAATATTTGTTTTATGATTTAATAGTACAGATTGTAATATTAGATTGAAATACGAATCAGGTAGTTATACTAACCTTTCACCTTATGCCTTCTTCAGAAACACATCAGTAGTTTATGATGACTATTTTTTCATCCTTCTATAACTTATTCAAAGTTTAGAATCAATTGGTATTCTTTCTATGGGTGGCTCCCCTGAAGCAAAAAGAGGAAAATCTAGATCTTGTTTTCATTAGCTATTAGGGATATGTTTACTATGTTTGTTAATGGAGGTTCTGCATAACACTTTTCGTTTTGATCAATCTGATAACAAGAACAAATATAAATTCTTTTATTTTAGTGACATTTTTAGATTTCAGTTAGAAATTTTTCAGGAATTTTTAAGATGTAGCAGTAGAAAAGTTACAATTTATAACCTTAAAAAGGAAAATCTCTACCGTACCAATAAATTGTTTATATTACTAAAATCATTTATGACTTGGTTTGACTGTAATGTTAATGGACTTATTCTATCAAGGCCTGGTCTGTACTGAACTCAACGGTGGTGTGTAAGGACTATTGGATAGCAGCCTAGCTAAACCATTTTCATAATAAGTCTTATAAAAGCCCATATTACAGGGCATTATGCCTTGAAACTAGATAAGAATAACACCAGTAGGTGATATTCTCCACACCTACTAATCTGTTACAGAGAGGATAGTGTGTGATAAATTCTAGTTGTGTAGTAGATTAGACTGTCTATCAACCACTGTAGGATTGATAAGGTCTAGATGAGTAATGGCATTATGTCGGTATGACATGGAGCCGATCAGACTTGTTCAATCACATCATTGAAGATACAAAATGGTGAAGGCACAATTCAGAACCATTAATCAAAATTTTGGATTTAACTGACGAATTGGATAAAACTCAAAAACAATGAATTTATATGGAAAGTAAATTGAAATGACCATATCAAGACCTTGGTTTATTTGGATTTACTTATTAAATAATTTTGAATCCTTATATAGCTGAATTAATGTTGAGGTAAGCTTACTGGTAAGATGAAATAAAATTGTCTGAGGCTTGATGTGGATGTTGTATTTAAAACACATGTTAGAAGGGTGAGATGAGTTCATTTACAGTTCCAGAGATCCATACCATGGAATGTATTTACATCTATAAAATGGAAGTATTATCCATGTATGTCTATGTACTGCCAAATGGGATAATCTCAATATGAATGCAACAGAGAACTTAGTTTGGATAACTGGCATTTCTCTGTGTTCAGAGTGTAATATTAGAGTATATCATGTCAATACAACCTTAGATATCAAGGCTTGTTTTTATCAGACATTTTGTTTTAACCCTTTAAAATCCTAACACATTCTTTTGTTGTTGTTTGTCTTTCTATTTCCTGTGATCATCCTCTCCTTATTTGGACAGATGGTTCAACTTTTGGTCATATCTTCGAGTTGACCTTTGGACATTTGAAGCACATGTCTGTAAATTAATGCCATGTCTTTGGTAGGAAGGGATGGGAAATCAATATCAGAAAGCAGTGATGTGCCAATTATCATTCTAATATCAGTAATTGGCACCTGGCATTGTCATTTCTTAAATGTACTTAATCATCAAGGGAATCTGATGCCTCATTTGAGATCTACAATTCAGTTTGATTAAGTTCTACAATTAGTGCTTAAAAGTTGTTATTATATTGCACCTTACTTGATGAGCTGTTGTCGTGTAATGTTTTTTATTCACATTATATTTTGTCTTGTGGTTTTGAGTTGAATGTAAGAACAATTTGAAGTATTCACACATTGCTGATTAAACCAAATGTGTCCTGCTCTAATTTTCATTTTCATCATCATCAATACTTATTCATATTGACAATGGATCCATGATAAGTGGATTTTGGTGTCTAAATCTTTAATTATTTTTTCAATTTTTGTCTTTTTCAGGTTCAATGTTAACTAGAAAATAAAAAAAAAGTAATTTGTGATAGCCCTAACCTTAACCTACCACCATGCCTGTAAGTATATATTGTATATTTGAACTGAATAAGACTTTAATTTAGATTTTGATTTCTCATTATATCTATATTTTCTTTATATTGAATACAAAAGCCCATTGGTCTGATCATGAAATAATTCAAAGCATATAAACATTTGGAAAAACCAAGATTAGCCTTGTTCAGATGATTTATAAAAGAACTAGTTATCATTTAAAATTTGTAGCATAGCTGATATTATGTTATATATTTAAAAGCATAGTTATGACCTTGAAAGTGACACATCACCATTAATTTTATTCAAAACAAGTTTAATGCACATTCATTTATGTGTGAGAAAATATTTTTGATGAGAATTATGTCACAGTTAAAATACAATATGAATATAACCATGGATATGTTGAGGTTATGCCAAGTCTATTTTATAAATTATATGAAAAACCTTTGTTTTTCAACTTTCCAAACGCAAGAAAGAAATTGACCCCAATTGTCTCTCTAAAACTTATAAGCTAACTTTTGAATCCAAGTCTAAAATTTGTATTGAATTTTACACTCAAAATATTGGCAGGTGTCCTGATGCCATCCTATACCTGGGTTTGTACACATCCCTTCCAGAGTGGCATCATTTCTGGAATATTTATTACCGGAACAGATTATAATTCTGTTCATTGAAATTTAGATCCTCTTCAATTTCAAAAGTCTGAGACTAAACTAAGGTTATCATCAGCAATGAAAATACAACTTTAGGCTTGGCATGACTTACAGGAAATTGCATCATTTAAAAAAAAGAAAGTAATTTTAATAATTTTGCAATTATTCGATGCTATGACTTGATAATGATATCTGTTTTTTATGGAAATAAATTGATTAAATTAATTGGATCATTAATAAAAGATTGATGTGTCAGTCAATAATTAATTAATATAATATGCAACAACCTCTCCATGGTTTTTCATATTTATTTATTCAGTAATAGAGTATTTAGTCAGTATGTCACATTATTATACCGGTACTATATAAGACTAGATACTTTTACCATCATTCTATCACCCTCCCTAGTATGACATTTGTAAACTTTATTTTAGCACTAGAAATATAGAGACTGGGTCCTTTTTACCATCATTCTGAGATTTCACAAAAAAACACTCTTTAGTGATTTGTAGCTTATGAAACGATATTTTTTAGTGGAATAGAATGATCAAAAAACTCTTTATTTTGATAAAAATGTCCCAAAATCTCTTTGAAAATAAATTTTATTTTTAAATCAGTAAATGACTAATTCAACTTCATGTTTTCAATTTTTTTTATACCAAACAGCACATTTCAACATATTCTCTTGTTGGTGTTTCAGTAATGTCTGTTTTTTGGCAAAACTATGCCCAACTGTGTTACTTATTACAAATACTATTTCATAACATTGTCATCCTAAACTATAAAGTATTTAAATGCTCAAAGACTTTAGGAGAAATGGCATAACACTTTTACCAGCGATTGTTGTTCCATAAGACAGTTGCGAAACAGTTTAATGCTTATTTTGAACTATGAAGTTGAATCCTGTCATGTTTTACAATATATGAAACCTACATATTATTTATGCCTTTATGCCAATTCTTTTTTTATTCAATATTTTCTTCCAGCATTTGCCTCAGTAACAGTGTCTGTGATAGGTCTACGTTCAGTACATACTCTCCAAATATCACTTTATTTTCGCTCCCTGTAACGTAACTTTTACTATCCATCCAGCAAAATGGGATCAACTAGTGCAGAGGTATTAATGGTTCCGTTTTAGTTACTCAAAACCGGATGGCTTTATTATAAACGGTTTTATCATTGTTTATATGTTTAGAACTAACAATTACATGTAGTTATCCCAGAAATGACATGATGATGTCAACCGGTTTTGGGATCGACTATTGTTGCATGAATTTCTATTGTCACTGCATCTTGTCTGAATTCCTAATACATCACCATGGAAACCATTTTATTTTAGGGAAATGTATCATTGATATATAAGGTTGTATTTAATGAAAATAAAATTTCTACTTTAAATTTTTGAATAGTAATTATTTTGACGTAAGAAAAACTGATAGTGATTTTGATTTCATTGAATACCGCCATGTGGCACAATTTTTAACTAATTACAGGGCACCTCAGTTCACAACTAATTATGTCCGATTAATCATTTAGTACATAATTACTGAAACTTAATATTTCCAATTAGATATGAAATAACAATGGGGTTTAGAAAATAATCTAAATGTGTAGTTAGAAATGAATAATGTTAGAACTTGTGTGTGTAACGTTGTGGAATATGTGTGTTTCTCTTTTTGTAGTATAAAATAAGCTTTTCAGTCTGCAGTCAGTATGATTTACAAGATAAGATTTTCAGTCTGCAGTCAGTATGATTTGCAAGATAAGATTTTCAATCTGCAGTCGGTATGATTTGCAAGATAAGCTTTTTAGTCTACAGTTTGTATGATTTGCAAGATAAGCTTTACAGTGTGCAGTCAGTATAAAATAAGGTTTTCAGTCTGTGGTCAGTATGATTTGCAAGATTAGATAAGCTTTTCAGTCTGCAGTCAGTATGATTTGCAAGATAAGCTTTTCAGTCTGCAGTCAGTATGATTTGCAAGATAAGCTTTTCAGTCTGCAGTCAGTATGATTCACAAGATAAGCTTTTCAGTCTGCAGTCGGTATGATTTGCAAGATAAGCTTTTCAGTCTGCAGTCAGTATGATTCGCAAGATAAGCTTTACAGTCTACAGCCTGTACTATTTGTTAATTAATTTGGTTAAATTATATATTTATAACAATGTCCATATTTGGTTCATATTGTATATGTTCAGCATGTTGATTTTGAACCAAACCAGAGGCTGCAGTGGCTAAGAAGTTATAGTGCTTGCTTGGTATCTTATGGTTCAATCCTGGCATAAGGCGTTAACTATAACTATATTTTCCCCCGTTAATGATGCATTTTTAAGGGACTGGCAACCTTAAACTTTTGCAACCTTAAATATCCATCTATAGTGGAAATTGATAAAAAAGTATTCTCCTGCAAGTGTTCAAGCATTGTGTTCTTTCACTGCACACTGCATTGTGTTGCCAATCTTTATAAACCCAATCAAGTGCAGAAAGTCTTAAAATACCACCTAAGTCGTCATTTCATTTGAAACAGAACGAAACCAAAAATGGGCATTGGTCAGTATCTATCTAGTAATATTTACTGTCCACTGTAACTAGACACAACTAGAACAATACAAGTTGTTTATTTTCTTTCTTTCTTTATTGACTGACATGTTGACAATCTTTGTTTATTATAATCCATCAACTTGGTACTATTTCAAACGTTTTTCTCACTCTTATTGTTACAATATTCATCATCTTTCAAAGGGTAAAAGAAGGTGATCAAGTTTAATCTAGAATTCATCACATTCATTGTCTCTTGGTATTTTGTTATCATTGAAGAGTTATTGTCCTTGCTCCTGCACATAGTTCTATGAGATTAACTCCCAGTTTTAAAATTTACTTAAACCAATCTGGGATCCCTGAAAAGCCTTGAAATTTTAGCCCCTGTCTAAGAGACTTTGCTAAGTCAGTACAAAATTTTAGTGGTAGATGAAGTACAGAGAATGCTAACAGTAACAGTTCATGACTTCTTGCATTCTGGCCAAAGACCACATTCCAATCTTTAAGTTTGACCATCCCTTTCGGAGAGATTAAGGTTGAGTACTTATGCAAAATTATTTGGATAGGTGCAATTCAGGAATTCATGACATATACTATTAATATTAATACTAATCTGTCTGACCAACGCCATTCAGAGAGTAGTTTCTCCTACAAGTGATGATACTTGGAATAGTTTTTTCATTAGATGATGTTTTTTGTGGATCAATACCTACCTACCATGATAGTTATTTCTGTAATTAACAATGGGTTATCCTAGAACACTAGAAACCAGTTATTAATGCACTATGAATAAAGAACAGTCACAGGATCTGTGTAGCATCAAGTCATGTAATAGATGTATGGTTAGACTAAACCACATCATAACCCAGTTTTATCAAATCAATAAGAAATCAATAGACATTCTAACAATTTATTATATTAAGCTTACTTATTTTCTCTACATATCTTCCTGAGGGTATGTTTTTTCTCATTGTCTATAACAGCTGATTTATGAGATTATGGATGCTTTGATCTTGTTTTGGGAATTTTTTTTCTTGAAGCAAAATGTTGTAATTTGTGCTTGTTATTTTTTTGCTGTGCAGCTTGTATTGTTTTTTTTTCTAATTTAAATTTGATTTAGTAGCTGCAAATGTTGTGTTTTTTGTGGATGTGCAGCCTCAGATATTTAAGATATCTATACCTGTGTTAGGAGTTGTATTGTTGTTTGCAAGTATTTAGTTGTGTAAGGTTTAAGTCCCTTCAGAAGCAAACAAATATCTAATGCCACAACTCAAATGTAGAATTCCCCTCAGTGGTAGGACTGCTATTGACAATAAAACCACTATAAAGAGAAACGTACTGGGTAGAAATAGATATGGATATTTTGGATTGAGATAAATCTGACAGATCAGTCCTCATCAGTAATCATGACAGTTTGTAGGCTAAGAGGACATAAGAAAAGAAACAACTACAGCTTCTCAATATTTGACTAGTTGAATCATTGTGCAGTATGTTGATTTTAAATGTGACTGTGTGTTCTGATCAAATCAAGATTCTGCAGGTTTTAGAAATGACAAGTTTTTTATTATTTTGCAAACTCAATATCATTTTTTTCGTGAATTTTGTAAGAAAAAATATATTGACCACCATCAGCTTTTCAAGTGGAATATTACACAACAGTTTCTCTTTCTATACTGATTTGTACTCTTTGATACATGTACTTGTATAATTATAGGCAATAATCAATCATAATCATACACAATTACATTGTCAATATGATAAACTAGTGACAATATACCCATGTAAAACTACTGATAAACCCCAGTAAAATTACTGATATACCACATTTGACTATTGATACACCCTACTAAATCTACTGATATACCACACTTGACTATCTGATAATATGATTGATATACTGCAGAAGAAATATCCTGTTATTATTTATAAAAAATTATTTGACCTATATAAATTCCCTTTCTACTCTAAACTATTGACAAATATTTCAAATATTTTATTAAGCCCAGATAAATTTATTGTATGATAATATTATTTCGATCTCATTGTAATGTTATGTGTCAGTGAGTCATTGAGTCAGATGCAGAGAAACGTGCTGAATCTCATAATACCTCAGTTTTCAGTATACGTTAAATCATCAAGAAAGTACATTATGTCCTTAACATTAAACATTACAGTTTTTTGTTGACTATTTGAGGAATAGGTAGAATTTTAAATACAGTGGTTTGGTTTAGTATATAGATTATTTTGATCTTCTGTTGATACTGTGTCATAAGGAGACAAGAATTATAAATGAACAGATATCAGGTGGTCTTTAAAACTTATTGGAGACAAGATATTTCTTTATTAAAGTGAAGAACCAATGTCATTTTGATGTGCAGCACAGTTGTTTAGAGTGTGGGTACCTTTACATCATTGCTTAGTTATGTCATACAAATGGTGGTCATGTGTTCTAATTTCTATCGAAAAAGTGAAAGTGTGAAAGTGATAGAGTCATCTTTTATCGTGAGATTAGGTCATCTCTCCTCGTACTCCAAGTCGATTCAGCTGTTAATGAGTACAGATTACCTTGGAAAGATTATTGACTAGAGGTTTGGCCGAAGACCAGCTGGACAGAACCTTAACTGTGAACCAAAGTTGTTATTCTGTATAAGAGGGTTGTTTCTTTCTTTCTACAACTTCTAGCTGCATTCAAATTCTTCTAGATACAAGACAGTTAACAAGATATCATCTTTAAGGGGGTTGACAACCCTAAACCTATGTACAAAAAATAGACGATTTCAACCACTTCTTTTCCACCTATCTGAAATATTTAAATATCAATGGAAAGAGGGGACTTTCAGCTATCCAAAAATATAAAATTTATTTCTTTATGACATTTCAACTTTAAGAAATAGGGTATGAAAGATGAACGAAAAAAACGTCAATTATTCCCTTAAAATTAGCATATCTACTAGGCTATTTAATATAGAAGTTTGAAATTTTGCACAACGCAAGTCTACATGTATCTCTACAAAATTACGTTGGCTTTTTGGAAAATTTTGTTTTGTTTTGAAGATATTGATAGAAATCAAAATTTTGCGAGTGCATTTACGAAAAATTGAATTTTTAAAAACTATTCATTTTATAAAAAAAAAGCCAACGTAAAGTTATAGAGGACATCGTAAGCTTTAGCTGAAGCCAAAGTTTGTAAAAATCGGAAAATTGTAAGCGAGATATGCTTTTGGAAAAATGGCATTTTTTTTCAACATTTTACAAACACATGTAAACCTTACGTAATTAACGACCATGTTGTTAAAAGATTGTCTTTCATGCTGTAGAAATCTTTAAGCACCTTTTAGGCATCGATATGCACCGATATCCACACAATTGGAGTGCTAAAACAATGGATTAGCACATGTCAAAACACCCCTACCCACCAATCATAAAATTTTCTTTGTTTACATGTGACGTAAAGATTTATGGGACATCACGTGACTTCTGGATTCCCCCCGATACACAAACTCTTACTTCGCGTGCCGATATTAACAATAACGGACCGGCAAACGTAGAGAATGTTTATTTAGCCGATGACGTAATCACAAATGTCAACTGACAACGTAATTTGTACGTCTACATAAAGGAATACCCCGTTTTGTTCTATAAATAGATTATCTTCACGGACGGATATCAGACGAACTACTGAAGCGATTGAGCTAAAATTTTTACTAAATGAGTTTCTTTTAATGCCAAATAGAATGGATATAAACTTAATACGTTTCTTGATTGAAATACACTTCGAACGATAAGGTTGTCAACCCCTTTAAATATAAACACTGTTTATCTCAATCTAGTTGACTTGGAGTTTGGGGTTGAGTTTAGGATGCGATAGGTCATATTACTTTCAATCCTTATCATTGAATCAATGTTTGGAACTTCTGAACCAAGACCAGACTTCCACGCTGTGTTAGACTGTCCTACTGGATGTTCCAGTAGGACAATTTGTCAAACTGAGACACATGAGATAAGCTATTTTGATAGATCTTTAATCATTATATAAATATTTATTTATGAGTTGATAGGAGATGTAACTACGCCCTTGGTTAAAATATCATTATTTTTCTAGATTTTATGTTATTGAAAGATAAAAATAAGGTTATTTATCTTGTAAACATTGTTAGTTATTTTTAGGAGGTAACTTAGATATTGTTTATACATGTTTGATCATACATGGTGTATCATACATGTTGTATCATGTTGCTTACTTTACAATTGCTCATCATACAGTGCTTACTTTACAATTGCTCATCATACAGTGCTTACTTTACAATTGCTCATCATACAGTTGCTCAGCTGACAATTGCTCAGCTGACAGTTGCTCAGCTGACAGTTGCTCATCATACAGTTGTTCAGCTGACAATTGCTCATCAAACAGTTGCTCAGCTGACAATTCCTAACATTATAGTTGATGTCGTTGGTTCATGCCCTTGGCATGTTTCTACGTTGACATTTTACAGAAGATGCCAGTCACATATGTGTATGTATGATAGTAGCAGAGAATTCAAAGCAGGGTCATCTGGGATGATTTCACGAATGTGTGCCATCTCCTCTTTATCTCATCAACTGACAGGAAACCTAGTCCACCATAATTTTGATGAAGAGCCAGACATATTAAGTCTTAAATTCTGGTACTCTGAGAGTCAGATGATACTCAGAGAAGTAGGGTTGTTTGTCATCAAGAATGACAGTTGACCACTGATTGTTCTCGTCAGGAAATGGTATGGATCAGATAAATTGAACTGTCTAATAATATGAATATTTATAAGCCTACACGTATATCCCTTAAATTACTTCATACTTCATTGACTTCTTATATCGATGACTTCTTAAATTGCCTTCGACCTTCATTGACTCCTGAAATTACTGACTTATGAAATTGCTTTCAACCTTCATTCATTTCTGTCTCTAGAAAAAAACTTGATTAAATATGAAATATGTTTATTTTTTATGGTTCTCTGCTTTATTGACTCATTGTGTAATTCATATGTACTTCAACATGCATTATAGGGCTTTATTTCCCTTTGACTTCATTGTATAAATTTGTATCCAAACTGTTTTAATATGTTTTAAAAAATATAAGTGATATATTTCATATGAGATTATAATAAAGATAAAGGGAGTTTAAATTTATTTGCTTATTTGCTTAATATGCAACATTTGTTTGATATATGAATGTCAATATTTTATTGTGAGAGATTGTGATGTATTGTTTTCTATTATTATTATTGTGTGTGTGTTTGTATGGCAGCAGACGCCTTAGGAGAACAAGAGTATATGAGGCTTAACAAGATTAAGTTGTAGAGAAATATTTCGGTCTAGTTATCCCTGACATGTCATTGATGTTTACCATGGAAACAAACGACTGTTTTTTTACCGCATGACATTGTCTTGACTCTTCATTCTCTGCATGATGGTTTACCATTACTTTTGTAATATTTTACCTTACTTTTTGATTTTACAACGTGTATAATTCTGCATGTATAATTTTCATGTTAACAGTTTCTTTCAGTGCTAATTCACAGTATTTCACTATGTTTCATACAAAAACTCTGCTAACGTTGTTGGTTATTGGGAAATGAACATACACTAATTGATAAACAAATGTTCCCATAATTTTATTTTCACAAAGTGTTTATTTTATACCAAAAAACTGTTTCACTTTAAAGAAAAAACTGTATTAGCTGTTTTAAATTTGTCAATATTTGAAAGATTAGGTGACGTTTTCAAATGTAAATACAAATTTTGTTGATTTTTTGCTGTTGAAGACGTTTGACGTATTTTCTTTCAATTTTCAGATGGCATTTAAGATGCGGAGTACTAAATTCCGTCATGTGTATGGTAGTCCGTATCGTAAAGAACAATGTTTTGAAAATGTGCGGATTACAAGGAATGCTCATGATAGTAATTTTTGTGCGGTCAATCCTAAAAGTATAGCTGTAGTAACAGAAAGTGCCGGTGGAGGAACATTTGTTGTATTACCTACAGATAGGGTAGGTACATATATTATATATTATCAATCCTCATGACTTTTTATGTTAATTATGAATTTTCAAATTATCTCCATTCATTTTTCTGCGGCGCATTTTGGAATGTAAGTGACATGATGTACCAATTGCAAATCAGGCTATATGAATGGTTTCAAAATTTGAATTCCTTTGTGTTTTCAGCCAGGAAGAGTAGACATCAATCAACCTAAAGTATGTGGTCATTCAGGAGCAATTATGGATATAAAATGGAGTCCATTTAATGATGATGTGATTGCTTCATGTTCAGATGATTCCTCCGTAAGTATTTTTTTTTATCTTGAATTTTGAACAACAGATTTGGTTAACGCCAGTTTTTATGCCAGAGTTCATGTTGAAATACACTGTTTATTTAAATTCTGATCTTGAATTGTTGAACATCCGAATCATAGTCTAATTGAAAATATTATTCAGTTTGGAAAGCACTTGTAAATCTCGTGACCAAACCACAAGGTTTTAAGAATTGTTAGTTAATATCAGTCAACACTAGAAGACATTTTGACTTTGAATGAGCACACTTTAGCATAATATATAGATTGGCTTATTTCATTTTGTACCGAAGTCATGGAATTTTGGTAGCTGAAATATAGTGGTTACGTGACATTGTAAGAACCAGCAAACATCTCAATCATTTCAATCTTTGAAATAGTATAAGGTAGACACATTAGGATGTGATTTCAGACAACTCAAATGTTTTTGAAGAAGGCAATTAACGGAAACATTAAACAACAGGACATAATATGAAATAGTTTTGATTGTGTTCCCCTGTTATGGGAATTATATAATGTAACAGTAGTGTTCAAGTTCTTAAATTATATGATTTCAGCATACAATTCAAAGGTCTTCTTGAGATTTCTTAATAATACTTCATTGGAAAATGTTTGAAAAAAATTTCAGATATTTTTTTTTATTACGATTCGAAAGTTTCTGGATTTGTTCAATTATTCACTGAACCTTAATCAGAAAAAGGTCTTTATTCAGAATTTAATTCTATGAATGCTTTGTTATTCAACTTGCAAGACTCGTACACATCCAAAAAGAACAATCAAATTAAAATTCTTGAAGGGAGGACACAAGTATGATAGGCATTCTGACAAGTACTTGTTAATTAGAAATGTTAATTTCACTAATATGACATTGTCTAGACATAGCCATGATAATCCACAAAAATGATGACATTTCATGATCATGAAATTAACAATAAACTGGATAAGACAAGATTAAAAAAACATGAAAATTCTGATATAAGAATATTTGGAATCTGATACCAGTTTATAAATCATACACTTCCTTAAATATGTGAATTGTTAATGTGCTGCTATGGAAACATTGACAAACTGTTATTATAGATTTTGAGCTTGGTTATGCAGTTAAGATCTTGAATGTTTTTGATTGTAAATAATCTAATACTTGGTCATGCAGTATATTTTCAATCGCAGAGTCAAAAGCAGAGTGACATTAGAATACCTTAACTTAAGAGTCTACTTTACTATGACATTGTGAATACTATGTAAATAAATAAGAATCTACAAATCTACTACATTAAAATAACAAGCTATTTTAAGAGGAGGGTGTGTTTGTTAATACTGCATAAACACCTAAACAGTACACACTTCACACGCTTGTTCTGAGTGTTGACTTCTGACTCTTATCATGCAAGTCATTGTACTAATAGGATTGGTCTAGACTAGTTACTATTGATTCATTGTCTTTGCCAGTCATGTTTGGCTTCAGTTTCTGAATATCAGAAGTTGCAATTGGATTGATTGTGCTCCTGTAGCATATATCAGAGAAAAATTTGAATTAAGATTTCAAGCGCTCAATTGTATATTTCTTTGAACAAAACCTTAACATTAACTAACCTAAATAAAGGTTACACGTACATGCCTGTGCCTATGCTTTTGTAACATTACTTCAATGTTAAAACCTACTCCTACCGTAATCAGAACCCCAAGTAGCATAACATCTGTGGTATAAAAGCAGTGAATGAGCAATAGGATCATAAAACGAGTGGAACATAAAAGCATTTTTTTCTGAATAAATGTTCAGACATTTGAATACAATCAGACAGAATGGAAAATAACTAAAACAATAAGGTGTAATTTAAACGTGAAGAATGTCAAAGGTGCAATACAGTGCATTTTTTGTCTATAGTAACAGAATGAAATTGGCTGAATAATCCATTTTACAGTTGTTAAATCTAAAAGGTGGATTTTTTTTTTATGTGTAAAATGATTATTTGAAACACACATCACTGGGAACTAATCACTAAATAAATTAAAGTCATTGTTTACTGTCCAATATTTTGTGCACGATTCAACTTGAATTAAAGTTAAACTAGGTATTGATTAAGTATTAGATCAAATTGATAAATAATTGTAAAAAATGCTTTTATGATGGATTATTTTGTCATTTTGATAAACAGGTTTTGGTGGTTTATAATAAACTAGTTTGATGATTTTTGATGATTTTTTATGATCAAATTTTATGATGAAGGTTTTGATGATCAAATTTTATTATTAAATTTCCATGGTTTATTTATAATTGATGATCAAATTTTGATTAATTTGGTGGTTTTAATTTTATAACCATCTTGTGTTTTATTTTAGATAAAAATATGGGAAATACCTAATGGTGGATTACACAGTAATTTATCTGATTGGTCGGTAGATTTACATGGACATACTCGTAAAGTTACCTACATGGACTGGCATCCTACAGTTGAAAATATTCTCCTATCAGCTGGCTTAGATTATAAGGTAAGTTTCCTCCCTTCATGGATAACTCCATTGAAATTATAACAAATGAATAAAGAACAATTTGGGTTAGCACTGTTTAGATTATAATTGAATTGTTTGAGAGTTGCAGGGGGGGGGGGGGGGGCAGGCGCTTACATGATGGTCTAGGCCACTTATTCTTGAAACTATCTTAGTGCCAGGATATCCTAGAAACAGTGTTAGAAACTGAGCTGCTAGCATATCTTAGAAACAGTGTTAGAAACTGATATTCTAAGATATCCCAGGAACAGTGTTTGGATACCCTAGAGATAAGATTGTTTTGAGATTTCACTTACAACTTCTGTTTTATTCTGTATTATTTCATCTGATGACAGCACATGTTATTACGTTTTTTAACCTTATTTAAGAAGTGTGTTTATTCTTTCCATCATGTCACTTACAATATGGTTGATAATTTTAGTGTGTTGTATGGAATGTAGAACAAGCTGAACCTGTCAATATAATAGAGTGTCATAATGATACAATATTCTCTCTATCTTGGAATAATGATGGCAGTCTATTCTCTACCACTTGTAAAGATAAACATCTACGTGTAATAGATCCTAGAATGGCAACAGTGGCTGTAGTAAGTATCAGTTTCATCTTAATAGAAATATTTTTTTTGAATTAATGATGATGCACTCTATGTTCATTTGCATAGATATGATTACCATGCATGGCACGTATATGTAAATTTGGCAGCAGTCCCTAAATATTATTGTTTTTTATTATCAAAAGTTGATCAAGATTGTTGGGTAGGCTTGTGGTGGTGGGTCAACTCTTGTCCCCTTTTTAGTAACCCAGGTCAAAGGGGCCGTAATTAATAAAAAAAACCATTAGTTATGCAATACCCTTAGTGGTTTTTTACAGAACTAAATTACCTTATTCGGTTTAATGTGATATGAAATGACTTTGATTTCTGATTTGAATTCCAGGAAGCAGAAGGTCATGGAGGAGCCAAACCATCTAAATGTGTCTTTATGAAAGATAATAGACATATCTTTACAGCAGGTTTTTCCAGATCTAGTGATAGACAATATGCATTATGGGATGTGGTACGTAGACTTGTCTTCTGAAGTTTCTGTCCACAATGTAGGTTGTAAATTAACATCACATATGTTGTCTTAAAAAGAAGGCAGTTGTTGACAATGAAAGAGTTGAAGGGCTAGCTGATAAAGCAACAGATCACTCGTTGGTGTTTAATGGAGGATTAAACACTCTGTATGTTGTAAATGTAATGCCCTGTTTTTACACATTAATATGTTAAGTTCGATTTGGATGATTTATCAATAAACAGTTTTTGAGTTATTGCGTCTGCCTCTATATTTGTTGTAGACACAATAGAAGCTACAATTTTCAATGGATTTAAATGAAACTTGATGTGAGCAATGGAATTGATAAGACAGCGGTCAAGTTCTAATTTGAAGATTTTTCGTTGAAAGGTTTTTGAGTTATTGCCCTTGACTTATTTGCATCACTTCAAAATATATTGTTGATGCAATAGAAGCTACAATTTTCAATTGATTTGAATGAAACTTGGTATGAGCATTGGAATTGATAAGACAGTGGTCAGGTTCGAATTTGACGATTTTTCGATAAACAGTTTATGAGTAATTGTCCTTGACTAAGTAAAATTGTGTAAAATTTCATTTGTTGTAGACACTATAGAAGCTTCAATTTTCTATGGATTTTAATGAATCTTGGTACATGTATGAGCATCTGGATTGATAAGACCGCTGTCAAGTTTGATATGGATGATTTATCAATAAACAGTTTTTGAGTTATTGCGTCTGCCTCTATATTTGTTGTAGACACAATAGAAGCTACAATTTTCAATGGCTTTAAATGAATGGTGTGAGCATTGAAATTGAGAAGACGACAGTCAAGTTCGAATTTGAAGATTTATCAATGTTCGGTTTTTGAGTTATTGCCCTTGACTTAGGAAAACTGTGTAAAAAAATTTATTGTGGGTGCAATAGAAGCTACAATTTTCAATGGATTTTGATGAAACTTGGTATGAGTATTGAAATTGATAAGACAACAGTCAAGTTCGAAATTGACAATTTTTCGATGAACGTTTTTTAGTTATTGCCCTTGACTTAGCAAGATTGCGTCAAAATTGTATTGTGGTTACAATAAGAAGCTTTAATTTTCAAAGGATTTTGATGGAACTTGGTGTAAGCATCAGAATTGAGAAGACATCAGTCAAGTTGAAATTTTAGACTTTTTTTAACGAATGGTTTTTGAGTTATTGTCCTTGACTTAGTAAAATTGAGTGAAAAATATTTGTGGGTCAAAATATGCTACAATTTTTTAACAGATTTGATGAAACTTGGTGTGAGTATTGAAATAGATAAGATTTTGGTCAAGTTTGAATTTGACGATTTACCATTTTGCCCTTGACTGCAATATTCATTCAGTGAATGTTTTCTGAGTTATTGCTCAATTTATTATTCAAATTCAATGCTGCCAGTGGGCGTATGTTACCTTGCCTGGCAAGCTATCTTTGTTAAAGTAATATATAGAAAATCACTGAAATGAATATTTTACTGTCATATAAAGTTTTCCCTTAAGTCCTGTGTTTGTACTGTTATTTCATTATATTTTGTAGAGAAAAATGAATTCGTACTTAGTTCGAAATACAATAGATTATGATAGTGGAATATTATTACCGTATTATGATCCTGATTTAAATATAATCTATTTAGCTGGCAAGGTAAGATTGACTTATTATATGATGTTTAGAAGAGTAAATGTAATAGAAATTTGTGCTTATGTTATTTAAGTTGATCAGTTTTTTTTTTTATTGGTTGTTGCTGTGACAGGCATGTTTATGACAAAATAGAATTAGCAGTTTAGACTGTTGTGGATAACATGAATCCAACATTTTGGTCTGTTTTGACTTAGTGGGAGTGGTTGCTTTGCTAATTTTTCTTGACTTTATACTAAAAAAAATAGTCAGAAGATGAATGGTTAATTTATTTTACAGGGCAATGGTAATATCAGATATTATGAAATAGCTTCTGAAGAACCTTACATTCATTTTCTAAATGCTTATCAAAGTTCTACTCCTCAGAGAAGTCTAGGTAAGCAAAATGTGCACTTTTCATCTTAGCTGGCTTTTTTCTGTCAGTCAATCTGACATAAATCTAATCATTTGTACCAATCTACAACTGGATAGATTAGGTCAACCGTTTATCAAAACTTCTAATTTTGAATTTCAGGTATGATGCCAAAGAGAGGCTGTGATGTATCAAAATGTGAAGTTTTAAGGTTTTATAAATTACACGCAGCAAAAAATCTCATTGAACCGATCTCAATGATATGTCCTAGAAAAGTAAGCGTTCTTTTCCATATTATTGCTTTGAGCTCAGGTTTATTCGAAGGAGTCAGGGGTTGTATAACTCATATAACAGAAAGACATACATTTATGGAGATTGCAGATTGCACATGTCTTAGAACTGCATAAATATTTTCATAAGCACTTGGTATTCTTGATAACATTAATTTTTAATGATTTGTATTTGCCCTCATGAAATGGTGATTTTTACTATACTATACTATATACTCTTTATAAGACATATAGAAGTAGGATTACTCCATTAAGAACAAGGAATATATGGATGTACTATCTCTGAATTTATTACATACTACGTTTCGGAACACATACAGGTAACGTTATCAAGTAAAATGATTAACAATATTATATATATGTATATACTATATACTGCTTACATTACATTACCTGGTATTTCTGATCTATTTCAGTCTGATAAATTCCAAGAAGATATTTATCCACCAACACGTGGAACCATTCCATCATTACTTCCTGATGAATGGATAACAGGACAAAATCGTGACCCTATATTAGTCTCTGTAGCTGTAAGTACTCTTTTACATTATTATCTTTCGTGATTGCTTGAATTATGTTTGCTTATTTGTGTCTGCATTTTTTTCATGTCTGTTAGTTTGTGCTCGAGTAATTTTCTTTATCCAATTTCATGATGGCAACCTATGATTGTGTAACTCAACTAGGCTAGATTCTGAAGAATTACATCCTGCTCCTGTCATGCCAAAAAAACTGGTTCTTATTCATTAGATGAATTTTGTCATAAGTATGGTATTTCTCATTGTAAAATTCCACACATGTACATGTATGATCAATATTTTTGCCTGAATCAAACATGTCCATTTCAAAATTTACTGATAAAGGAAATGATGAAATGTTGATCGATTCTGAAATTTATCATTGAAGTCAAAGCGCAAAATATTTTCTGATCCATATGTGAATGTACAGCTACATATAAAAATTCAGTGTTTAAAAATAATTTCATTTATAAGGTAAACAACTGTTAAATATTATATAACTATTTTAAAGGGTTAAGATAAATATTTAATCAAGATATAAACTTTCAATATCATTTTTAAATAGTTTACCATTAAAATTTTATTTGAGATTTTCGACAAATTTGACAATATTTTTTTATGTGCAAAGAAACATTGTAGCATGCCTTCAAAGAGGTTTTCTAAAAGAATTATGTTTTTGGGATCACTGATAGCGTCAGTTTGCACCATTCCAGTTTTAAGTAACACATCTGTGGTTCCTGCAATTCATCTAATCACAAGATATACTTGTATCACATAAGATCTTCACAATAAGTGACATCATCAAACAGTTTGATTTAGTGGAATGGCAAGAATCACATGACAATTGGAATGGTGTAAATTGATGCTCTCTGTGTCCCGGAGACAGGTAAAACATATAGAAAACCTCTTACAGTCCCTTGAACTGAACTACTTCAGTAGAAAATATCCAAACTGCTAGGTTTTGTTTTGTAATTTTGCTTGATTAGTCATTGCTTGTAGTACCCATACTGAACTGTATACTTCTTGTATTATTGTGCTTGTTTCAAATTCATGTGTGTTGTTCTGTTTCTGGACCAAAAATATCTTAATGCATTCAATCTTTTTAAGTCATCCTTGAATTTATCATCTGGATCATATTTGTCTGTTTGGTGATCATTGTGCTTGCAAATCATCTTTTAAATAGAATTCTTATTTGCTTTGTGGCTGTTTTCCAAATCTGTTGTAATGGGTTATATCTTCTGTTCGATGGTGCATGAAAAAGTTTAAATATTTTAAATTGCGCACATTGCGGTGTAAGTTTTTATAAGCCTTTGGTAAATTGATCAAACTTTTTGGTCAAGTTAAGTGCAAATGATTTTACTGTCAAAAAAACTGGCTGAGGATGTTAAGAATAAAGAGTTGTGTACTTATTGCCATTGCATTTTGTAAAATCATTACTTAAATTTCTTATTCATTAAGTTTTACTAACATAGTTTAAATGTATTTGGCATTGATAAATATTTATAAATGTTTTTGTGAGTTACTGCCCTTTGTGATGACAGACACACATGTTGTTGTCATTTATTATAACATAGTGTCTTGTGAAAAAGATTGAATTTGTTAAAATAATTTTGGTCTAATCTATTTACTGCACGCTGTTTGCTGAATTTGTTTTGTATTTTTTCTTTCTATTTTGACATTTCTGCTTCTCAGGACGGCAATGTATTAAATGCTCCAAAAATAACCACATCTAAAGCAGTTCAAAAACAGGTAAAACCTTTCTGATCATTAAAATAACAGCTTTAAATAATATTGATAAAATTTTCTATTTTATTTGAATTTATTTGGATTGAGGTTAAGGAACATATTTTCATTTTGGTATATTTTCAATTCATAAATACAATAATTTTCATGAAGAGATATACCAGCTATTGTTGCTGTAATTGATCATTTGCTAATCAATTAACATGATTTTGATTAAAAAAAATCTCTATGCTAAATAAATTTGTAAAGCCGAGAATCAATGTGGAAAGTGGTCTTTATGGAAAATATTTTTGCTCATATTAGAAACAGTCTTTTTTATTTCAGAGTTTTGTTATTCATAAAACAAATTGTATTTTTTATACGCCCAAATGAATATGTGGACGTATATTGCCGTAGCCCCTGTCCGTCGGTCCATCAACATTTGTTGTAGACACTATAGAACGTTTTTTTAGTTATTGCCCCATGTCTCTATATTTGTTGTAGACATTATAGAAGCTACAATTTTCAATGGATTTTAATGAAACTTATAGGAAGCATTGGAATTGATAAGACGGCGGTCAAGTTTGAGTTTGAACATTTTTCGTTGAACGATTTTTGAGTTATTACCCTTGACTTAGTTACGTCACATCAAAATTAATTGCTGATAAAATAGAGACTACAATTTTCAATGGATTTTAATGAAACTTGGTATGAGCATTGCAATTGATAAGGCAGTGGTCAAGTCCGAATTTGACGAATTTTCGATGAACGGTTTATGAGTATTTGCCCTTGACTAAGTTAAATTGTGTAAAAATTTTATTGTGGGTGCAATAGAAGCTGGGTTTGAGCATTGAAATTGATAAGACGGAGGTCAAGTTCGAATTTGACAATTTTTTTGATGAACAGTTTTTGAGTAATTGCCCTTGACTTAGTAAAATCTTGTCAAAATTTTATTGTTGATGCAATAAAACCTATAATTTTCAAAGGATTTTGATGGAACTTGGTGTGAACACTGGAATTGATTAGACCTCAGTCAAGTTTGAATTTGACAACTTTTCAATGAACAATTTTCAGTTATTGCCCTTGACTTAGTAAAATCACGTCAAAATTCTATTGTGATTGCAATAAATAGCTTCAATTTTCATAGGATTTTGATGAAACTTGGTGTAAGGATTAGAATTGATAAGACGGTAGTCAAGTTACAATTTGACGATTTTTTTTAATGTACAGTTTTTGAGTTTTTGCCTGTGACTTAGTAAAATTGCGTCATTAATATTTTGTGTGTGCAAAAGAAGCTACAATTTTTCAAAGCATTTTGATGAAATTTGGTGCAAGCATTGGCATTGAAAAAATATTCAATAAAGAGTTTTTAGAGTTAATCTTTTATTCAAATTCAATGCTGCCAGTACCTTGCCTGGCAAACTATCTTTTTAAATTTTATCAACAACAAATACACTACTTTATTCTTCTTTGTAACATATTTTTCCTATACCTCGAAATTAGAAAATGTTTTATTTTGGTAACTATGCAATTTCCTGACCAAATCAGGTGCTTCACAGACTATGTTTCATATCATTTATATATTCCAATTCTTCTGATTTTAGGAAAGTGCTTTAAATGCTGCACCAACAATTACCACATATAAAGCTGTAAATAAACAGAATCAAGACAATCAAAAATCAGCTCCTAAACGTGCCAATACTATAGCTACAGATACTTTTACTCATAATAACAACACAACTACTGAACTTGCTTCTATTCGCAATATTAAACGACTTAGTACCAATGAAGATTTTGTCTCAATAAGGTATGTGATATTTTTCAGCTTGTATTACTTTTTGGTTTCAGGAACGTTTTTATAACACAGTTTTTATAACAGAGTAAATGCTGTTAATGTGATTGTCAGGTTTATAGAATTATGGTATTTAGTATGAAAGGAAAGTTTTATGATTTTACAAATCAATACAGGCAGAAGGAAATATTGCAAAGTCAGTACTCAATGACTTTTGGGGAATTTTCCCAGCAACGTTCTGTTTGGAACATTCAGAGTCAATTCAAAATAATTGCTTTGAGTGCATTTAGCCTAGTTTTATAAATATTATATTCTGCAATATTATTGTTTTAAGGATAATTCTGCTATGCCACTGGAAATGTATCTCTTAATACTAATAGAATGAATTGATACTATGTATATATGTATTCTACAATCTTTTGGAATTCTCAAAGACTTTTCTTAAATAACATTTGCTCTTGTCAGTATATAGAACAGCATCTCATGCCTGGCAATATATTGCTTATGCAACAAAATTTTTGTCAGATTGTCTGTAGCAACTGTTTATTCAGTATTCTGCTATTGTCAATAAGTTAGTATTATTGAATTGCTTATCTTTTCTCTTATTTCCAATCTGTTTTAAACTAACATTGTTTTATAGGTTGTTTTGTCAGAAATATTTCAAAATGCCTGATTTGATAGAATCAAATAATGAGATTTTAGAAATTATTCAGTTCTGATAATCATCATCTTCACAATTTCAAACTACATGTATAACAAACTTCATCTTATACCTTGACAAAAACTCAAAGGCTTTTTGTGGAGAGCTATGATTGACTGTATTCTCATGTATACAATGCAATCAAATTGCTGCATTCTCTGTTACAAGTATAGTGGTTATTGCAGTCAAGGTATGAGACAAAGCTTGTAATAGCTTGACATTGTGAATAATTGTAACAACTGATTGTTTCTGACAAAATGACCATTTGACATTCTTATTTTCTGTCTACTCTATTCTGTATCTAGAGCTTCAGATAGTCAACGAATACAACAACAAAAACAACAACGACCCCAACAACAGCCTCCTAAAAACAAAGGAGAGCCTGTAAGGTTGTTACAGTTTTTACTCTTTTTTGGCAGTCTTGTTTCCTTAGCATGAAACTTCTTAGGGAGAATATACCTGAATTGTGTTGAGGATTTTATTCTGTCTCTTGTGACGTCTGGTTTTGGGAAGTTAATTTAATACTTTTGATATTTCTCAAATTTTTGCTTTCTTTGCAGCTTTTCAAATCAGACATTGGTTTTTGTGCTTTAATGCCCACTGTCAATTTAGCCCACAGTTTGAATATGATTTAAAGTTATATTTGAATTAAGAAATTCAGTTATGATCTCCTATCATTTTGTAGTATGTAATACTTTACCACAGTGGTATTGCTGCATGCCATTTAAATAGTTTATATATCAGTCTAAAACATGCCGTTGTTGCTCAGTTGTTGATATTTATAAAAGGTGTACTTCCCCAGTCATTAACCTATAAAAATGAGACCTGATATTTACTTCCATTCATTTTGATTAACTTCCTCCCTACCTTTATTGGCCATGTTTTTTTATGGAATTTGTTGATTATATTTGGTGTGTGTAATCCAGTAAAATGGATATAATCATCCACTTTCACTTTAAAATCTGTTTATAATATAACTTCCTAAATGTTAGTAACTCAAACAATGTAATGTAATTGCCAGTCTAAACAATCAGTCAATAATCACTGATATAACTATTAATTTCTTGTGGCATTAACTGATCTAGTTGTAGAATTGTGGAAGATGTGTGTATATGTGTTTAGATTCTACAGAACTGCTAACAAGATATTGATATATCATTATAAAAATTGTCTTTTTAACAACCATAGATATATGATCAGTTATATATTATTATTTAATTTATCGTTGAATTAACCAATGTACATGTATTTATAAAATTGTAGAAGACGTGTGTGTTTCATATAGATCCTTGAGTACTGCTAACAAACTTTTCCTTTCAGATAATTAAAGTGTGTTTTGTTTGTAGAGATCATATTATTCATGTAACATGTTAACCTATTATTAACCCCCATTGTAGACGTAGACCTGTTAGACGTAACCATGATGTTATAGTGTCTGAATCAGACGATGACCTACCAGACACATTAAATGATCAAGATATTACTGAATGGCAAACAGAGACACTCAGGTTTGATACTAAACTTGTGCTGTGGGCATGGTGTGCTCTTCATATTTTTATGGACCAAATTGTCTGTGACCTTATAATTAAATAGAGAGATTTTTTATGTTTACATTACAAGGTTTATAATGGGAAACACTCAAGTATAACAATATATAAAGCCAATTGGTTCAATCATCATATGTTTTGAATACCAATACAATGATTTTTCTAAAACCTTATTGAGAAACTTTGGCTGTGATATTTATTCTCTTTCATTGTAATATCTACAGTCTTGCTATAGACATATCCATCCCACTCCTACCCTCCTATCATTTTCTGTACATCATTTAACCATTAAACTATCATTTTAAATCAGAATTTTAACCCAGGGGTTAATATTTGTAGTGATGATGATCCAGATGATCTAGATTTAGAATATTACTCTCCTGTATATGGTCAAACATCTAACTATTACTGTGAACCAACTGAAACACCTGATAACCCTTTAAGGTTTGATCACAGCATGGTCTCAAGTGTTCTGTGATGTACTTTTGATAGATATTTGATAAATAGAAATCAAACTTTCTTTGAATATGGATATAGAAATATCAAATTCTTGGAACAATCCAGGCGGAAGTACACTTGATACATGATGTCCTATATCCATATGTAACTGCAGTTCATGTTAAATTTTTTCTCTTTCTTCCAGCTTTTTTTTTCTGTTGTTTAGTTTATTTCTTTTTTCTGTCTTTCTCTCTTTGCAGGGTGTTTCTGCTTATTGTTTCAATCACGATTTTGCAAAAGCACAAAACCTTTTGTTTTAGCACTGTTTTAATTACTTGATTCATTAGAACAATTTCTTTATGTTTTGATTTACCTCAAGATAAAACTTGATAGTGTTATGATCCAATGAAGAAAAAAAAATGCCTTTTAAGCAAACTATAGCCTTGCTTGATCTAAACTCACCTTGAAGAAGGGTAAAAAATAGCTTACCTACCCTAAGCAAGAACAATAGTAACAAAAGACCAGTTTTATAGTACCCAATTCCTTTTACCTTCAGCTTTCATTAGGGTAGGATAGAGGTATTTCTAGATAGGCCTGTTGAGGACAGTACCATAGTACCAACAATACCAATATAATCTAGTTTCCAATCCTTTCCCCTTCAGATCCTATGAACACCAACATCCTGAACAACCTCCCATCCTCCAGACCCAGTCCGAACCAGAAGATTCTAGATCATCTTTCATGCAAATTAAAGAGACAGTCAAAAGGTCTTTCTTTTATTTCTAGATATTTAGGCAGGGATTGTTGAAGTAGTATTTTTTCCCGTCTGAGCCTTCACCTTTATATTTCCATGAGTTCACATGGCAATGACAGAATAGTAGTGTTGTTTAGTTAGATTTTCCCACATGTACCACAAAACTTAAGTAAAAGTAGAATCACAAAGAGAGACATTCAGGGTCATTCATTAAAAAAATATGAAGAACTTTTTACCATACTCTTTGATATAGGATGTTGAACTTTCTATGCCGCTAATTTTTTGAGAGGTTCCTGAAAGTGTGTATATATCTATTAAAGAGATAAGGTAGTGAAGCATGATAGTGACTTCTGCTAGTTTACTGAGAATGGTCAACACAATTTGAATTATTACAGGAGTCTTGAAGTGAAACCAACTGAGCCTGCTCCAACCACTGTTTACGAAAAGGAACGAGAGAGAATAAGGTCTGGATGATTGTGTCTTGTTTGTTTGTTTACATTGATGCATGAAATCATCATCTTGTTGGTTTCAAATCATCATTTTATCATCTTTTTTACTAAAAAAAATTTGAAGTTGTCACAATTGTTGAATATTGTTTATATTTCATTGTTATTTTGCATTTTGAGAAGTGTGTTCGTTAAACAGTGTTTTGTTTCCAGAAGTTGTGATATCATGTTGACTTCATCACAGTGATATGTTATTTCATCGTCACAGATCATAGCTCTTTTTCTGTAAACTTGATTCCAATTTTCGTCTTCAACTCTGCGTTTGCAGATTCCACATACTTTATTACCTTATGTTCCTAACTAATCTGAAAGCAGCACTGAGGGGTAGCGATCATTTTGATAATGAAATGCAATATTATGGTATACTACTAATTGATTTTATTGTTCACAATGTTTCAACAATTTACATTGTAAACATCAGGTTAAATGATGATGGTGTAAATTGTTGAAGCCTTGCGTGCAAAAATAAAACAAAATGGTGTAACATAATATTGTTTTCTGTTATGCAATTTTCTTCAAACATTTTTTAAGTAGTTATGAATATATAAACAAATGAATTTTTCCCAAAGATATCGACGTCCGATTGGTAAATCATCATCCTATGAGGGTATTAATGTAAGAAAAAGTCTGTTTGAAAATGAAAAAGACATTTTGGATTGGCAGGAAGAAACTCTCAACAGGTTAGGATGGGTTGATTTTATTCAGTTAGATTTAAAACTAAGGCAGCAACCTGACAAGAATTAACCAAACCTGGAATCATATATAAAGGATAAACATCACATATATAGCATGAACATTATCATCAACAGTCTCTTACTGTCCATTTTGGGGAAATTTCCCTTTATTTAGGAGTAGTATTTTATATGTAGCTAAGAACAGTACACTTTCACTTTATACAGCAACACCTATTGATCTATAGCACTGCAGTGCTGTATCATCCAACCAGAATGCTGTCTCATATGAATTCAAAGCAAAAAGACACATATTTTATGGTAGAAGTAGAACTTAAAGTTTTTGAAGTTTAAGCAATGTTCAGAACTACTCTATTTTATAATTGATTCTCTGGATTTGACATGTTCTATGATATCTATATTTAGACCGAAAGTGAAGGGATTACCACCAGTTAGTAATAATATTAAGAAAACAATACCTAGTTCACCTATTTTAGAACGATCATTAGCCAGGTTCGAACCATCTTATCATATGAGACTAGGTCATAGGCATCTGCACACAATATTTCGGAAAGGTGTAGAGAATATCTGCCAAATATGAAATTGATGTTTTAGTGGGTTTGAAATTACACTATTGTCTCCCCATTTTGGAAAGAAAAAAGCAGATTTGTGTTTTGGGGTAAAAAAAGGAAATATTTTCTTGTCTTAAGTGTTTGAATGAACATATTCACTTGTCTTAAGGGTCTGAAACAAAAAACCTATTTTCCCTCAAGGGAAAAAAAAAACCTATTCTCTTGTCTGAGGGGTAAAAAAAACAACAAAAACATATTCACTTGTCTTTACTAGGGTCTGAAAAAAAAACCTATTCACTTGTCTTTAGGGTCTGAAAAAAACCTATTCTCTTGTTTTTAGGGTCTAAGAAATATTATCTTATCATTAGATAATATATGCCTATGGACTATGTCTCATGTCTTTTCATTAGTCTAGCTGTTTGATTTGGTTGCATGGTGTGAAGCATTAGATATTGTGTGTGGTTTCTACATCCATCCTTCATTCATTCCAGAATGTCATCACTAAAGAATGGTCGAGTTTCCGTTACCATAGTAAATTGTACTGAGTCAATCCTAAACTTCTTATCATATTACCCATTCTTGGTGTTCTTTTACCACTAAGATTAAGATATTTTAACATGTAGCACTCTTCACCATCTTCAAACCATATAACTTGTTTCCCATAAGTTGTTTCATTTGACACTTCAATCAGTAATAGTACATTTAGTTTCTAAGATGTAAATCGTACAGTTTGAAATATTGTTTTAGATGATTCTCAAATTTTAAACACGAACATATTATGCTCTAACTTGTTTATCTGTAGCAATAATGATATTGTTAAACAAAAAAATGTGTATTTTGCGTTCATCATATATATAATGTGTGTGAATATTAACTTTGATAAACATTATTTAAAGTAGCAGCTTAGTTTATATATTTATGTGAACTATACAATAATAATGTGTATTAACACTGTTTTAACTATAATATTATTATGTAATATTATATAATCGCATGATAAAGTTTCGTACAACGTGAATTTTGACGATCAGTTCTTCCATCTGGTAGATCCTTAAAGAAACAAGCACAGCAACGACGCAAAGGTGATGCTGAAAACTACAATCCAGAAGAAGAACTCAACCCATCTTTTAACCAAGCTAAAAGGTTTCTTACATATTATCTTATAATATTTTAATATCTTCTAATATTGTATATCTAATATTACATATGTTTATCTGTGTAATATCAAATTTTCAATTGTCTAACTACTTTTTTAACAGAGCTATTTTTTGTTAATTGGTCAGTACATTATGTATATGTTTTATCACTTCAGAAAGCAACATGCATTAGTGAAAACATTTACTAAAGCTTTTAATTAATTTGAATTTCTTGATATCATAAATAGTGAATATGAATTAGTTGAGCAATATGATTGTATAACCAATTCATCACATTCTCTTTGACTTTAGGAATTCTTTTATATAGTAAGGTCGTGAAATTTTTTCAGTGAAAGTTTGCTTAAGACAATTGAGGTTTTGATATCAAGATGTATCACAACTAACTTCTATTATTGTTATACATATAAAATTTTGAAAATACAATCAATGAACGTAACCTAGAATTCTGTTGAAGGCTGACTGACAAAGAACTTCATGTTTTCAGATATGTACAGAAACATGCTAGTAGTGAAACAACCAGACCTAAAAGTATGGTAGATATGGACACAAGTAAACTAGAAGAAGAGTTGGCTGCTTTCCAACAAGCCAGGTACTAAAGTGATTAGTTAATCCATAACTTGCTAAGACAGAATAAGGTCCTGATGTGAGGAGGATACATGGTAGAACAAACCACTCTTACAAAAAAAGAATTTGTATTATACATACCAATTTCTTTGACTTAATTCATGTCATTAAGCCACAAATGTTCAAAATAATTGTTTTGATGGTTGATTCTAATCACCACATTGGGATTGGCAAAATCATAAATCCTCAGAATTTGAAAGAATAAAATATCTTGAGAAGGATACCATTGTTTCAAAGAAACGCTTCTGCCAATAATCATTCTGTGTCCACTTGTCAAGTTTACTGTCCAAGTCATCCATATCCTTTAGGATAAAGATTATCCCTACAGTATTGTTATTCGGTATATTTCAGTGTGCCAAAACATCCACAAACACAACCAGCGTTACAAAGGCAAAGAAGTCTAGAGAAGGATTATTCCAGTGAACCTATGACCTATTCTCAACAAAAAAGGTAATTTGATTTTATTGTAGAGTGTGCTTGGGATAAGCTTAAACCTCTTTGTTGCTCAAATGTACCAAGTTTCACAATGAACCCTTGATAAAATATATCCATGTATTTGTTTCATTGCAGATTTGAGAAGCCATCTATATCAGTTTACCAGAAAACCAGTATAAGCCAAGAACCTCCCCAGGAGAAACCTTCTTTGTCAGTCTACCAACAATCCAGTAGACACCAAGAGCCAGTCTACCAACAAAACAGTAGACACCAAGAACCTCACCAAGAGAAACCTTCTGTGTCAGTCTACCAACAATCCAGTAGACACCAAGAGCCAGTCTACCAACAAACCAGTAGACACCAAGAACCTCACCAAGAGAAACCTTCTGTGTCAGTCTACCAACAATCCAGTAGACACCAAGAGCCAGTCTACCAACAAACCAGTAGACACCAAGAACCTCACCAAGAGAAACCTTCTGTGTCAGTCTACCAACAATCCAGTAGACACCAAGAGCCAGTCTACCAACAACCAAGTAGACAGCAAGAACCTCACCAGGAGTCTACTGTCTCACCATTTCCTATTACTAGAAGGTGGGTGTTGTTTTTCATTCAATTTAATATCGTTTAATAAGTTATATTATTTAGTAACAAAATGGTAATAAAAGCTGACCTACATGTATTGTAAGCAATAATATCATCAGCAACGCACAGATGTTCATTTTCCATTCAAAAATGTTTGTCAAATACCAAAAAAAACAGTATGGCAACTATAGTCTTTATATAATTTATAGTCCATATCTATATTGATTGAAACATGTTATTGTGTATTACAGAAGTTACGAACCTCCACCATCACCTGAGGAAATCAGAAGAAGACCACCTAAAGCTGGTAGTTCTTCTCCATTTTCCCAACGAAGAGAATTCAGGTATTACTGGTTTCTTATTTAACTTGTTCTATCAGTGAATGAAATACTAGCTTTTGGATTCGGTTTTTAGAATACAATGGTTTCTTATGCCTCTAAAGGTGACCTCATGCTCCAATGATTACTATTTTCCTTTGGTTGCGAAGAATGAAAGTGGTCATGAGAACTCAGAGCTGAATTGGAAACTTAGGACTTTTGCAGGGATCTCTTCTGGTAAGGTGTTTTAGCCAAACACTTTTGAATTGAAAGATGATTGTATATTAATTATTGTTTTATATTTCAAGTCAGATTTCCCTTCTATTCTGAAGTTCTGATCAAGCCTGATTTTAAATATTTCTGTCCTGAACCTTTCAATTTTTATTTACAGACCAACGGAAATACCATCACCGATTGATGAACATAGTGATATCAAGAAATTTACCCATAATAGACCAAGTTATCCTAAGTTAAAACAAGAAACAATAGTCACTGCTAAGTAAGTTCAGATATTATAAGTAAGTTCAGATATTATTAGTAAGTTTAGATACAATTAATAATTCAGATATTATTAGTAAGTTCAGATATTAATATTAGTAAGTTCAGATATTAATATTAGTAAGTTCAGACATTAAGGGGGTTGACAACCCTAAACCTATGTACAAAAAATGGACGATTTCAACCACTTCTTTTCCACCTATCTGAAATATTTAAATATCAATGGAAAGAGGGGACTTTCGGCTATCCAAAAATATAAAATTTATTTCTTTATGACTTTCAACTTTAAAAATATTAAAGCGAAAAATTTTGTTGATTATTTAAAAATTGCATATTTTTTAACCCCAGGCCCTTTTTAAAGTTAAACAAGGTTTAAATTTTGAAAGAATCTACATTACTCACAAAATTACGTTGGTTTTTGGGAAATTTTCATTTTTCTTCCCAATATTATAGAAATCAAAATTTTGGGGTGCATTTAGAAAATGTTGAAATTTTTAAAATTGTTATTCATTTTCAATAAAAAAAGCCAACCAAAGTTTTGATCATCGAATAGCTGGGAAACCAGGAGGAAAATGGAAATTTTGCCAAATTTTTGCTAAAAATGGCATTTCAGTTATTGCAACATTTTAACAAACACCATTAAACCCTTGTTCCATTTAAGACCATCTTATTAAAAGATAGTTTTAACCTGTAAAATTTTTTTCAGTACCTTTTAAAGGGAAAGAAAAATGCCAGATTTTCCAAGAAGGGTCTAAAAAAAGGAATTGCTCCATGTTCAAAACAACCACCAATTTTATATATGTTTTTCTTTGTTTACGTAACACAAAGATTTTTGGGCATACGGGGACTTCCTGAAAAATTTTCCCTCTGATACAAAAAAACTTTTTAAAATTTTTTAGTGCCGGGAAAATTAACAAAAGACGACAAACAAAAGAATATTTAAATTTTGACAGATATACCCGGGGTTGTAAATCCAACAAATGTCAACCGACGTAATTTGAACGTCTACATAGAGGAATACCCCGTTTTGTTCTATAAATAGATTATCTTCACGGACGGATATCAGACGAACTACTGAAGCGATTGAGCTAAAATTTTTACTAAATGAGTTTCTTTTAATGCCAAATAGAATGGATATAAACTTAATACGTTTCTTGATTGAAATACACTTCGAACGATAAGGTTGTCAACCCCCTTAATATTAGTAAGTTCAGATATTATTATGAGTAAGTTCAGATATTATTATTAGTAAGTTGGGTTATTAATATTAGTAAGTTCTGATATTATTATTAGTAGTTTCAGATATTATTATTATTAGTAAGTTCAGATAGTATTATTAGTAAGCTCATATAGTATTATTAGTAAGTTTAGATAGTATTATTAGTAAGTTCAGATATTATTAGCAAGTTCAGATATCAATATAATAGAGGCATTGAATTGAGTCCTGATAATTTATTGTTGGTGAGGTGTGGCTTACACAACTTAAAATCATTAAAGCGAAGAATTTATGTTGATTATTTAATTGTAATATTCTTTCAGACCCTTTGTGCCTTTTGATGTTCAACCACCACCTGGTGAAAAAAGAAGAGAACCAACTTACTCACAACCTCATAGGTGAGTTCATGCAGCTTAACTTCATTCCATTTCTTCCCACTTCATTATAGTAACCATGAATTACATGTCTTGAGAATTTAGTATTATATAGTGTGTTGTAAAGGTTTTAGTTTGTAACATTTTGTATTGTTACCTTTATGTTTCAGAGTTAGTGAGAAAGCTAGTCAACCAATGAGTATGTATCATCAGAATAGTCTGGACAGGGAGGAGGAAGATGAGATGTTGCCAAATTTCTCTCAAGCTAAAAGGTATGAAGCATTTCAGTAATTGCTAACATCTCATTACTTAACAGACGCCGTTTAAACTTGTTGCCATCAGTTACCTTATCTTATTAAAAACAGAGAGAAAATTTTAACCTGTAAAATTGTTTTCAGAAATTTTGAAGGAAAAGAAGAATCGCCAGATTATAAACCAAGAGTCTCTAAACAAGGAAGTCTGTCTCCATTTGCTAAAAGAAGAGAAGTTCGGTGAGTGGATCATGTTTGATTCATTTCAGAATTTATCGTAACACAAATTGATTAGAGTTTGCATAGCTGGTACTGTCACATGAAATAGTATCTCCTTCTGTACTATCAAACTAAATTCTGTACAACTTTTTTTAGTTCCAGTGAAATTCCAAGCAAAGAAAAAACAGAGTATATTTCACCATTTAGTAACAGAGCCTCATATCCTCAGGGTAATCAAGATAATATAACAGCAAGGTCGGTACAATTTTATAGTCATATCATGTACGTAAATTTGTACCCTTGTATAATTGTGAATATGTGCACCTTCTTACCTTTAGTAAATCTTGAAAAATCACATTTTTTTATCAATATTGATTTAATTGGATAAAGGGTATCCATTTGAGTCTCTGACAAATCACTTATATTTTTTATGTTAATTGATTTCAGACCTTTCGTACCCTTTGAGGAACAACAGACTTCTCAAGATTTTCGGCAGCCATCCAAGAGGTATGATTAATTGAAAAAAAACATTTATTTGACTATCATGATGATACTTGGTAATATTTAAAATGGTATCAGATTGTCTTGAAGCTTTAAATGAAAACTCCAACTTTGTAGTCTTATTGAATACTACGACATATTGAATGACCAAAATCAGTTGTAAAATCTAACGAAAAAATCTTCACAGTTGAATGAAATTATGACTATTTTCTAGAGCGTTTGACAATCCACCACCAAGTCCTGATTCATTACGTGCCAGTTTTCCTTCTTTCTTTAATACACGGAAACCACAGCTCAGGTCAATATAGCTCTGATATATCATTGTGACTAACAATTTCTCTATATATCACATAGTAAGGTCTTGAGGTACGATTGATATGATGCCATTGAGATATATTGGCAATAGATATGCCTTTTAAGAAGACCAGACTTTGTGTAATAGTAAGCTATTGATGTTGTAAATATGTATATATTGTTGCTCATTATTTATTATTTTTGTTTAATTCCCTATAAATCAATTAATATTATAGTTATCCGACCCTTGAAGACCATTTGAAATGGCGCTCCTTAAATGTTAATACCATATATCTTATTGACTTTAGTCAAATAACATACTGTACAATTTATAACTTTCATGAGCACAAAAGTTAGTGAATTTATCATTGGGTCATAAATTGATTTTCCTTTTTTTCAAACTAATCTAACAGTTCTGATCCTTAGTATTATTAAGACTATTTTTGTTAATTCCCATTTAAATGAATTAACACTGTTCACTAAATTTAAATGTTTTTAACCATTTTATTGGAATTTTTTCAAATATTAATAGTTGATTTCACAGTATCATGGGTATATCGTGTATTTATTTAATATTTATTAATAATTAATCGTCATATAATATTGATATCATTAATGATATAATTATTATTATTTGTAATTAATTCTATGTTGTATTTTGTATTTTGTTTTGTAGTCAACAAGTTAACACCCAGCCTACTACACCACAATATCTACATGATAACTACCAAGACTCTTTTATGAAAAAAGATAAAATAAGGTTTACTTTCAACTGTCAACTCATAGACGTGATAACTGCATGGTGTGATATGATATATTATGAAAATAAATTATTTTAAAAACTTCTTTTGTTTCATTTCAAATATCAAAATATTTTAAAAGTTGTTTTTGATTATTATTCAGAACTTTTGACTATCAGCCTGTGCAAAAAGTTGAACCATATAAACCGTTTTCGGACAACCGTCGCGGTTCAAGTGATAAACATGATATAAATTTAAGGTTTGATTTTATTTACATTCAGCATGCTTGTTAACTAACCGAACATTGACCCCAGAAATTCAAATTCATGTTGCCAAGAAGTAATATATCTATAAAGAAATTAGGAAGATGAATATCATTTTTAGGATTTCATTTTGAATACCCTTGTGTGTGTTTTGACTGAAGTCAAGTGTGAATATGAATTCTGGTAGTAGGAATTTTGAATGTCAAGAGTGTGTGAGACATAGCTTTAATTATAAACAAATCATCTTTCATTTGAATGTTTGAATTTTTCTGCAGAACATCAGAAGATAAGTTAGATAAAGATAAATTTGTTAGTAAAGTTTCGTTTAGTATGAACACTAAAAGGTGTGGATTATTGTTAAACATTATCCCTCGAGTGTGAACACCAACCCCACATGTGTGAACTCTCTGCTTGGCTTTTTCTTTGTTTTGTTTCATCATCATTGTATGATCATCAAAGTTCTGTTATTTTAAAAGAAATATTTAGATTAATATAAAAAAAAGTTGTTTCTATAAAAAGCCTTAAAAATTATTTTTTGTTTAGGCTATTTTAACTTTGAATTTTCCCAACCATACATACATAAATATCTCATCCTTCAGTCTTATATTACTCAATATATTTTCTGCACTAATTACTATTAAGATGACTATTGTTATATTAATTCAGAATACCATTACTCAATTTTATTACATTTACAATTACACTAAATATGTTACTATGATTATTACTTTATTAAGATAATTATTACTCTATTAAGATAACTACTGTATTACAATTACCTTACTCTATTAGAATTACTATTGCTCTATTAAGGTTAATACTCTTTCAAGATTACCCTTGCTGTATTAAGATTACTACTCTATTACTCCCTTACTCTAATAGAATTACTATTACTCTATTTAAATTACCATAACTTTATTAAGGAAGTTATTAATTCAATTACTAATTACTGAATATTAATATCATAAAACTTCAGTATGTTGTATATTTGTAATTTTATTTTGAATTATTGTGTGCCATTTCAGAAGTAATGAATAATTTACAGGTTACAGCATGTGTAGAGAAGTGTGATATTTGTAGCATGTATCCGTTAAAAAAATAATATTTTTGTGTACATGTATTTGATATAATTGTTGGTCTCTGTTTGACAGGAATAAGGAAGTTTCGAATTCACCAACAACAGATATAATTGATAAGAGTCCATCTTATACAAATTATAACAGATCTTCTTTTCCTCCTGTCTCTACTAAAAGGTTAGAAAATATTCAGCCATTCCTTGGATTTTAGCTCCTGGCTCATACAACCCTCTGAAGATTTCAATGATCCCTAATTTTCTAAAATATATTTTATCATTATTTTACACCCCTTTGAAATATCTTATGGTTTTATTTTTTAAGAACATGATATTATTTTGTTTTTTTTTTTGTTTATCTCGCAAAATGCTTATCATATCACATCACTGATCCTGTTCAATATAGTCTGAAATAAATGCCAAAAATGCCTTATTAAAATAATATTTTGTTACCATATATTTTAACATTAGATTTGACGCAGTTACTGCCCAGACATACGAGAATGATGGAGATATAGCTGCCTGGGAAGAAGAGGCATTAAGGTTGGATTTCCTTATTATCATATCCACTACCACTTGTTAATCATTAATTCTCATTAATAACATGGTTAATTGTTGTTTTAGTTCATTAAAACATTAATGTTTCTAATATTGTAGACATTATGATCCACGCCCTCCCAGACCTCAACAAGCGACTCAAAAACATAGACCAGTTGATAGAAGAAGTGGCAGTACCTCACCCAAAGTCTTTCTTAAGGAGAAAATTCCTCCGCCACCACCTTCTCCGACAAGGTTCGAAATTTATGATGCATGATGCCTATTTTAACAGTATATCTAGCAATCTAACATAACTTTTATTTTTTTTAACCCAAGGTACACATGGTTTAACTCCTAGCATTTATGTTGTAAACTCCTAACATTTAGAGTTGGTTTAAGGATCAATTACACTCCTACCACCTAACAAATTGCTTTCATTTAACCCAAGGTCCAGATTATAAATCCCAGATATATCCAAAACTAACTGCTATTATCTCTTTCAGAAATCAAGAAAAAAATCTTGTATGAAATTCTATAGTTTCTATCTGAAATAATACCATTAGTTGAAATAATTCCTTATTCCATTTTACCAGTGTACACTATCAAATGTCAAAGACATCATATCATATCAACCATCAGTTGTTGTAGACCATCCATCAGCTCATCTGCAACTATCGGAAATCTAAGTACATGTAGTTGAAATATCATTTGTCAGATATCCGAGGAATCAGCCATCCATATTATCATTTGTCAGATATCCAAGGAATCAGCGATTCATATTATCATTTGTCAGATATTTAAGAAATCAGCCATCCATATTATCATTTGTCAGATATCCAAGCAATCAGCCATCCATATTATCATTTGTCAGATATCCAAGCAATCAGCCATCCATATTATCATTTGTCAGATATCCAATTAATCAGCCATCCTGAATATCATTTGTCAAACATCCAAGCAATCAGCCATCCAGGATATTACTTGTCAAATATCCATCCAGGATATCATTGTCATACATTCAATCAGTCATTAACTTCATCCGTCATCAAAACCATTAGTCAATAGTCATCCCAGTAATATTCCATATTTAAAACGTGACTTGCTGGATATTTTCTTCTTAATAGTCACCCTTCTTTATTTTGATAGTCTTTTGTGTTTCTGTTTATTTTATCCATTAGAAATGAAGATAGTTCTGTAGATATGAACACTGGACGTTCAGGACAATTGATTGATCAAATTGCCTTTTTAATGAATAAAGATGACAGTCTGCGTGTTAAAGAAGAACAACTCAGGTTGGCTATGTTTGAAGTGAAGCATGTTGGTTTGATAGTAGATAGTAGTTTAATGGAACAACTGGTCCCAGATGATGGCTAATTACTTTGAAATAGTTGTCAGTGATTTTAAGCGTTCATTTTACTTACATACATTTATTAGATCTAATGCGAATCTGTACGGTGAAAGTATAAGCTCAGCTCAGTAAATTTCCAATTTCAGAAATTCAGAAAACTAGCTCAAAATAATGAAATATGTCAAATATGTTGAACATTTGGTCCTAGCGTAGAATCAAATGTTGCTTGATTAAAAATACAATCAAGGAAAGACTTTTATTAAAAATTAGATATATCTAACAATAAGATTATTTTTCACAAAAAAATTTGCTATGTTTATTTAGAGAACGTCTTGAACGAAGACACAGCAACACTTCACAGAAAGACATGAGTAGTAACCTGAGGAAAAATTCTTCTTTAACTGATATAAGGTCTAGTCCAATATTAAAGACACCAGAATTCAGGTCAGAGTTGATTGTGTGGTGCTGTGGTTAGCTAGAGTCATACAAAAGTAGATAGTTTTAACTTTTTATAGGATTGTCTGTTTGGTTTGTTGTTTTCATTGAAATTAAAGTGTCAGGGATGAAGAATTTCCAGTTAATGTTGATTTTGTTTTATGTTCAAGGTTTGGATTTCAGCTTTAAATATGTCTTTGTGCTACTTTTACAATTCTGGTTTTTCAAAGAGGAAAGAAGCTTTGCTTATTGTTACTTTATTGCTTTTTCTGAAACTTTGGCTCCTCTGGGCCTCTTTAGATAATATCTTATGACTTAAAATATAATGTTACTATCAAAAAGGAAATAAAACAAAAACAAAACCTTGAAAATAGTTTAAAGCAAATACAGGGATAACTTCAGTTCATGATGATACTTTACAACAGATTGTCCCTTTCTTAACTTGTTGGCATTGATCTTCCTTGCGTCCATTTATAGATGATTCAAAAGCTGATAGCAAGTCATAAGATATTTGACTTAAAAAATGGCTCAGTTTTCAGCTGCTTTGTTCAGAATGTGTTGTTTACTTTGAATGTTTTGAATTATAATTTTATGAACAGAAGAAAATCGGATGATGTTCATAACATTACTTTTGTACGCAATGGAGACAGTGGTATATTACGTGTTGTTAAAGTGGATGATAAACTCAGGTAGTTGTGTGTCAAAGCATGAAATATAGTTAGAAACAACTTGTATCTTGTAGCTCTACTCGGACTTCTGTGGTGACCTGATTCTATGTTAGCCCTTCTGTTAAATAAGTGAAGAAGATTTAACAATGCTAAAATTATTCTATAACCAATACCAGACGCTGAAAATATTTGATTTTGAGTTTTATAAAATAACAGATACAATTCCAATCAGGAACCACAGTTGTTAGAGAATAGTTCTGAAATTGTTCAGGTAGTTTCTCATTTAGGTCAGAGATAATGTACATAGTGATAGTTGTCAAATACATTGTATATTGTACATTGTATATTTCTATTTATATTAGTGTATTGTATTTACATCTTAATAATAACTTATATTATCTTATATTTATTTATAAAACTATAGTGTATGATAACAAATGATAATTAATCTATTATTAATAATAACACCCAATATGAAAACTCTTTACTAACATATATTATTAACCCTCTAGTTCGGATATATTAACCCCTGAACAGCAGTATTTTAGACCTGTATTAGAAGCTGAGGAAGACGACAATGACAGTCTTGCTGATACGATACATGAGGAACTAGACAGGTTAACCATTCTTGATAGCTTGGTTATCTTTCAAAGCATGACACACATGTTTTAGCTTGGCTTTGGTGTTATCAACTTTTCAGCACCTCATGTGTGACCATATCATGTTTTTACACACATTGGTCATGATTTCATTACATAATTTCATAACATGGTTGTTAAAAGTGTGTATTTTTCACAGTTAAGGTGACATCAACGTTCAAAAAGACGAAAACAGTGTCTATTCTTCATTCCTCAAGGACATCTGGAATGTTGCTTCTTTGAGCTTTGTTCAATGATTTTTCTTCAATTCCTAATTTTGTTTGAATTCCTGTTTCTGCTTTGATTTTGGAACTCATTTGGGAAACGGGATTCTTGCATGTCATGAAAACTCTTACCTTTCTGCCTCTGTAAATAGAGATTTAAGAATAACTGATCTTGTAAAAAACGGTACTATAAACTTGTTTGTATATTTGAATTGAAGTGTGTAGAAGATTTTTTTAGATGGTTGATGGGTATATTTGACTTTTGAGCCCCTTTTTGTCACTGATTGCTAATCCATTTCTTGGATCCACCCATACAATAAATACTGCCTGTTGATGAGTTTATATGAAATTTAAGCAATCATATCTAGTGTTCAGAAATGTCTTACAGTTTGTTACTAATAAGAAAAGTTCTGGTAGTGTTATAAAAAATTAATAAACACATAAATAATATTGCTTATACTATAATGTTTCAGTGAAGTTGGTGATTTTACAGAACGTAAAGCATTATTTGAAAATAAGAGCCCATCACCAGTAGAATCACCTGCAGGTCCTGCTAGAGTTGAAAAACGGGTGTGGTCTCCTACATCACCTGTATATAAAGAACCTCCATCTTCAAATGGCATCACATCCGATTCAGATGTAAGTATGATCATCACAGCATGAAAATCAAATCATTGATCAATGAAATAATTCAAAGCTGTGGCTCCGCTTAATTGTTGTTCCTGTTTGTAGAATGTAGTTTTTATGTTGGCATGCTTCTTGTTCATTTTACAGCATTTTTATTTCCTATTTTCACACCACTAATTAACATTGATTAAATCATTAATTAGCAACAGAATTAAAACTCTTACATGTTGGAAGTTTTAGACATACATAGAATTTAATGGTTTATTTTGACACAAGTCATTGAAGCATTTCACAAATTTGTTCAGCTTCAAATGTGTAAAATTAAAGATACTTTGTTTAGAAATTAATCTGTCAAATTTGCACCAAATAACTTCATAAGATTACAAGTCATGTCTAATGAAATATCAGACAGTTATTGAGAGCTGAATTTGAGCTTTCAGAAGAACTCATCCATAACTCTAAAGCTTACTAAATAATGAGTGATTCTGAAAGCTCAAGCAAAGCAATCATGATATTTTACCAGACATGATCTTTTAATGCTCATTTAAAGGGAATGTAAAGAGTATTTCGTGACTTTAGGTGTATTGGGGACACTGATAACATTGATTTACACCACCCCAATTATCATTTAAACATCTATGGTTATTGCTACTCCACTTAATTTAATTGTTTTATAACATCACTAAAAATATTGACAGTGACCTTTGTGGAATGCAAGAAATATTGATGTCTGAATGAAAATTTAAATGGTGCAAATTAATGCTATCTGTGTTCACAACATGCATACATTGTTAATAAAAAACCTCTTGACAATCCCCTTGATTTGTACTAATCTGTTGTTTCATCTAATGATGTCTGCTTTTAGCCGTCTCCTAAAGTAGTGTCTACTGCTGTGTTCAGGCCTTCGAATGGCACAGTGGAGAAATCTCAAGGATCGCCAAGAAAACGAAGGCCTTATTCTGAATTGTATACGTCCAGTTTCACTAATGCTAATCTTGCTAAATTAGTTTTGGGAGAACCTACCACCCAACCTAGTCATGTAAGTGTGTGTGTTTATATTTAAACACCAGTGTAGGTTTATTTCTATTAGTGTGTATCACTTCACCTTATATAATATGATACATCAAGTTTAAAATCAAATAATAATATATATTCCTATATATTCCTATATATTCAACATATAATCTTTATAACATCAGGACTACTGATTTAGATAATTTTTCTGACTAGTATTTGGACTATGGATTTGAAAGTTAGTGACGGCTACAGTAATTGACTTCATCAGGACACATTTTAATGCAAAAATAAAAACTTCCGAAAAAAGAAAGAAATTGTTAACTTTTGGATAGTCTCTAGTGGTCATGGCAACCATTATTTTGACATTCTTATATATCATGATGAGAAAATTATTATATTGAATAAATGTAAGAGCCCTATATTTTATATACTCATATAAACTGTAGAATTAGGCTATTAGGTACAGTCCCATATTATACTGTATTATGCACCTTGGTAATATAAACAATAGTCCAGTAGTCCCAAACATTCCATAATAGTAGATTAATTATTTATTATAAAATTGAATATAATAATATCAGCTGCAAAGATATTCATTTACCACCTGATGCCAATCTGCAATTGTGGTTTTCAACTCATTATTTGATTCAAATTGATTAAATTAAATTTGAAATTACATGATGTCTATAAGAAACTACCCCTCTATACTGATTTTAAAATTAAATGTAAAAATTCACATTTCATTATTTTTCTACTTCTAATGATGTTCTGCATGATTGTTAATAATTTACACTTATATCTGTAATGTTTACTTATATTAACAAATTGTTATAGTCTATGTTTTACTAAAACTGCTTTTCTGCTTCAAGCCTTCAATAAATTTAAATAATAATTCTTATATATTATATATTATTATGTACTATCCATCACATTGCCTTAATGCTCCTACATTTGTTTCAATTTTAATGATTAAGGGCATTGTAAAGATTTAACCTAGTAAATTTATGTGCATATTTAATAATGTCTATCAGTAGCATAAGCCTATTACTGGCAATCAATGTAGTAATATTTCACAGCTTTTCAACTTATGTTGCTCTAACCACTCTTTCAAGCTTTCCACTTTCTTTCTCTTTGCTTGTAGAAAATCCATGTGCGTAAAATGTGGCAACAGCCGCAGTCTAAATCACATGATGATCACAATGCTCCTAATACTGATGCAGAGGTACGTATTGGTGTTGTGTTGCTGTCAATTTTAACGTTATCTTAAAGCCTTGTTCATACATCGAATGTTTGTGTGCCGAAGTCCATTTGGCGCAGGAAAAGTTTGACATTTGAATTTGTTTTTTAAAATTGACTTTTACTGAATATTTTTATGTGAATTGGATTTTCATCTTTGAAATAAGTAAGAATGGTACTTATTATTATTATTATTTAAAAAATGTTTTTATAGAGCTAAATTTTTGGTTAAAATAATTTATATTTTTATATCAACACACAATCATTCAGAAATTAGCAGTTCAGTTTCAGTTCCAATCCATATAAAATAATTTGTAAATTCAATTTACAGTTTTAAATGTGAGACAAGTTGTATATTAAGTACTCTAGGTATCTTTATTAAGATACATGTACTTTCTGGCTAATCTAATGGCCCAATCTTGTTCTATCACAGATATTTTCAGATTTTCCATCCAATTATGGTACTCAGTAGAGCAAAAAAATTGCAAAAGCTTAAGTTGGTTAGAGGTGCAAAATCCCCATTGTCTGCAATCATCAGATTCATTGACATCTCCAGTGCAGAAGAGTAGAAGTCCATTTCATTTTCATTTCCAATTATGAAACAGAGGTTTTAGAAAGTAATTCAAATAATCTTATGTAGGCCTATACCACAGGTGAAAGCTTAAGAATTTTTGCAAAACCTTATAATGTACCCTTTGGATTCATTATATGCCTCTTTCTCTTTCTAGTTAAAGAAAGCATATTTTAGACAACAAGATGAAATCCGACAGTTACAAGAACAAATTAACTTAAAAGATAAAAGAATTCGACAATTGGAAGAAGAATTGAAAGGAGTAAGAGAGACATCTTGTGGACCAGGAGAGAGTAATTGTTGACTATAAACATATTGTTAATATTGTTGTCTCATTATTATTATCATTAACAATACCTCCACATTGATTATTTTACAGTGCTATAATCTCTCAAACCTACTACACAATTAAAACCTTGCCTTAATTCACAGCTATCATTGTTTAGTTAGCAATAATTTATTACAAAAATCTACCTACTAGTTCATACATTGCTTCAATCTGAGAGTAACATACATTAACTTGTTATTCATACCAGGCTTAATTCTGGGCATTGCATTCTCAAAATGACTTGGTGCTATAAAATATCCTAGTGTTAAGATTGTTTCGAGAATATGTGGCTAGGTTTGACAGGTATTTCAAAGCTAGTTAACTGAACTATTGATAGGAAGCCTGCGGTGGTGTCAGCGGCAAGACTATGCACAAGTTTGCTATTTGGTAGGACGTTTATATACATTGTTTTTGTACATCTTGATTTAAGTTTTTTTCCAGTTTGAAATTTGTTAAATTTGAGTTTTGACTAAAGAATATTATTTTAATTTTCGTTCAAAACCTCTTTTTATATTGTTTTTGAAAGTTGTGAAATGTGGTTATTATTAGTTAAGATTTTTTGTGTGTGATCATACTGTGAAGACGCTGATGTAAAAACATGCTACAAATGAAAGGTATTTTAGAAATAAAGATGAATACAAGATTTCTTTGACTTCTAGAATATTGGAGAAAATGTACTAGAAATTCCACAATTACTATTTATTATTAAAACTATTCCCACCAAGACTTTGAACTTTGCTTATATTTACATTTTACTGTGCTCATTATTATTAATTGCTCTAAATAACTTATTAAATATGTGCAATCAGATTCTTTACAAAGATAACAATTTAATGCTTGCTGCCGCTCAATTATTGAAGCATAGATCCACATTATTAGTTAAGTCAAGGGAACAGCTATAACTTGCTTCTGTGCTTAAGAAAGCAAGATTAGGAAAGACCTTACTTATATGAAAAACATTGTTATGAAAGCTTTTTAAAAATTCACTATGTTTATTTTGTTTATTTTTTATCTAATTTCTGTTAATTTTTTTTTCACTTTGATTTTAGAATTGTTAGATAATTTCAAGATTTTCTTTTTGAACTGTTGTAAATTTTTTAAGCATAATGATTTGAATATTTATGAGACATACAAATGGAATTTATTCTAGTCAGTCAATATTGAAAACTAAATAAATTTTGCACTGGTCATTATTTCGAACTCTCTAATAATTGAGATTGAAAAGTTAATTTAATGCTTTTAGTTATTGAAATTTCTTTCTGAGACTTCTTTGGCATTAATGTGGATAATATTAACAGAAGTTAGTCTACCATTACCAATTGATTCATTTTCATTCATTATCAGGCTTGTTTATTATTATATAATTAAAGTTTTGAATAGTAAAGAAATAGAATGTATTATGTTTTATAGTTATCATTAATCACTTCTTTCCGCAAATAATCTTCAGCAAGTTTCTTGTGATATCAATAATTGTAGAAATATTGTACATTTTTAACAAATATTTATATAAAGTAATTTATCTTATCTTTTACAGTTTTGTATAGGCCACTATTATTATAGTCAGGCCAAATATTTGAGCACATTTGTAGACAATTTTAGCCATAAACCAAGCAGTCTACTAAATGGCTATGTAGTATGAAGTAGTAATGAGTAGATGTAAATCTGTCCACTATTTATACTACCCCAAAATAACAGACCGGTAATATTTCTGTTTGAGTTGGACTCTTTATAACTGACTATACTGATCTTTAACAGACTGTAACTGTCGGAGGATCATTACTGGATATCAAGAAGTCAAGATATGCAATTTACCATCTACAGAGGTATTCATACTTTTTTTAGTCATAAGAACATGGAATTATTTGACATGATGCTAAATATCTTAGAGGTGCCAAAATCTCAACAAGAAAGTGTCAAAATAATGAACTTTGTTAAAGATTTGAAATATTATTATCTCATTTAATTGAGATCTGTTAAAAAACATTTATTCATTTTGTGTATATTGCATTGTTGATCTGATAATGTTTTTGTTTTATAAATGTATTTTTCTGGAATGTTGATCTGCTGCATGTTCTTTTTTATTTTTTTTAATCTTTCTGTAGTTTATTTGATATTTGGTTTCAGAAATGAAATAATACTGCCATTTTGGTTATTTGAAAGTATTATAGGAATAAGAAATTTGGAAAAATGAATTCCTGATTAATTCTGTTCTGTATTTTTATAAATTTGATGTGGAATAAAACTGCTTTTTTGGTTAATAGAGAATGAGGTGAGAAATATGAATTTGGAAAATAAATTCCTGTTACTTAAATGATACCATGACAAAATTATATAGATCTAAAATACTTCCAGTGACTTGTATGATTGTATTTTAATACCCCAGAGTGATTTATAATATTGTTTGTATATGATGCTCTTTGGTTAGACTGTAATTAAAGCTCTCAAACCCTTTAATACTTTTCATAATTTTGTCACTCTATGAGTTATGTTGAATTGAATTGGTTACCATTGGACATTGAGCCAAGAAAATCAGATTGTCTTCTCTCAGCATCATAAGCTGAATCTTTGATATGCTACATTAGCCTATAATAATAATAATAATAATAATAATAATAATAATAAATTCTTTATTCGGCCTATCAATTATGTTACAAAATCATTCTAACAAGAGGTCAAATAAGTGTACTTTTGACTATCAGTAGCACAAGCGTAGATTACGTTAACAGTAGAAAACTTTTTGATGTTGCAGATCTCAATTATATTTCACAACGCCAACTGCGAGACGTCGGTTATCTATTGGTACATTTCTGGCAGTGTCGTTTATAGGCCTAGAGAGCGTCTGGACAACTATCGTAGCCTATTCGCCGCCTCTCGGTCACGTGATGAGAACCGCCATTTTGTTACTCTCAACGACGTGTAGGCCGTCTCCTGTAAATTCCATCTTTTTGAAGTTAGATTTGAGCGTTTCGTAATCCGACAACAGAGATTGGTGAAATCAGTTGAAACAGTTCTCACTGACGTTCCTTTTCGAGACTGCCATCAATTGCGAAGCAAATTATTGACTAAATTTTTTAATGTTGGCCTGCCTATGTACATGGTCATTGTGCTTGTGGCGAAAAGAGAAAATGGAAACGAACATCTTGTAAGGCTGAAGCTAATTTAAATGTGGATGGTAAACTAAAAAGCAATTCACGGTATTTTTTGATTCCTATAGAACAGTATTTAAAAACAGACAAGGTGCTAAACGTAATTCTGGAGGTGTAGCGGTATTATTTCGACCAGAATTTTCTGAAAGGCTGACTTTCCACGATACAGATGATGACTTTTCGCTCTGGTTCACACTTGAAAGATGTTTACCCTGTCAAACTATATTATTTTGTGTAACATATATACCTCCACAGAATTCCGCGTATAGTAATATTGAGATGTTCGACAGATTGGAAGAGACCTATCTACGTTTAACCCAACCAGACTTAGAGTTTTGCCTTGTCGGTGACTTGAACTCGAGAACAAGTGATCTTGAAGATAGTGTTTCTCTTGATTATGAAGATCAAAATACAGCTTTTAAGGATTTCATTGAATTATCAACCGACGAAGCACACTCAAGTGAAATTCCTAGGAGATATAGTAGTGACGCAACAGTCAATAGCTACGGCGAAAGACTTGTAGAACTATGCTTTAATTTAAATCTACATATTGTGAATGGTAGATTCGGCCCTAATTCTGTGGACTTTACTTTTGACGACAAATCTGTTGTAGATTATGTTTTATCATCAACTAGTCTATTTAACAATATTAGCAATTTCGCTATAGGTGAGTTCAATAATCTTCTTTCTGATAAGCATCGTCCATTGATATGGTCTCTAAGTGATAGTTTTGAAAGGTACGACAAACTAACTCCCCATTCAGTAGAACCTACAGTACACAATCCCATAAAAATAAAGTGGTGTGAGGTGAAGAGTGAAGCATTTATATCTAAGATAAATTGTTCGGTTCTGGAAACAATCACACGAACTCTTCAAGAAGCTGACCCGTCGTCAGTCAAGCAAGCAGACATAAATGAGTTAATGGATAACATTGAAAATACTTTCCATAATAGTGCTGTTACAACAGGACTAGTTAAAGAAAGTTCGCCAAAATGGAAGGGATTCTCAGAAAAACGTGCATTAAAACCAAAACCGTGGTTTAACCAATTCTGTGAAATCAAACGAAAAGAATTCTTCAATGCCAAAAATAAATTTAAGCATTCGGGTGACTCCAAGGCCAAAGTAGATATGAAAGAAGCAAGTGTCAAATATAAACGGCAGCTAAAACTTGAATATAAAAGTTACTTTCGCGATCTAAATGAACAACTCAAAAACCTTAAAAAGAGCAATACGAAGGAATATTGGTCAATCTTAAACCGGTCTCTAAACTGTGAAAAACCAAAGTCCAATGTCCCGATTAATGACTTTTACGACTACTTCAAATCGATGTATGATGGCCCACCAATTGAACGGGAAGTAGAAGATAAACTGTTAGATAGTGTCTTAAAAAGTGATGATAATGAACTTGATGCACCATTTACAAACACAGAAATTGTAAAATGCATTGACAACCTGAAAAACAATAAAGCATATGGCTTGGACTTGATTCTAAACGAATACATAAAAAAAAACTAAATTTTTAATGATAGATATATATGTGAAATTGTTTAATTTGATTTTAAAATCTGGAATCATACCATCTAGTTGGGTAATAGGCTTAATATCACCGATTTACAAGAACAAGGGAAGTGTATCTGATGTTGAGAATTATCGCGGAATAACAATTGTCAGTTGCATGAGTAAGCTTTTTACTGCAATTATCAATAACCGACTTAGCAAATTTATTGACATGAGGTCATATAGGCCAGGAACAAACCGGATTCCGCAAGGGATTCTCGACATCAGACCATGCCCTTATCCTAAAACTGATAATCGATCTTTATCTCAGGGACAAGCGGCGTCTTTTTGTATGCTTTGTTGATTACAAACGGGCCTTTGATGGCTTGTCGAGGGTCAACCTTTGGCATAAAGTACAAGATTGTTGAATCAAGGGTCAATTATTCAATGTCATATACAATATATATAGTGCCGCAAAATCATGTATCAAATCTGAAAATCAAATGTCTCCAAGTTTCAATTGTATGACTGGCGTAAGGCAGGGTGAAAATCTTTCGCCACTTCTATTCTCAATTTATATTCGTGACCTTGAGAGCTACTTATCCCACAAATACACAGGTCTGTCACTCTTAAGCGATTTAAGTGATGATACTGAAATCGATGTTTATCTAAAATTGTACATCTTGTTATATGCAGACGATACTGTCGTTCTCGCTGAGACTCAATCGGACCTGCAAGTTGCAATGGATTCTATGTTTGAATATTGTACAATTTGGAATCTAGAAATTAATATAGCAAAAACCAAAATTATGGTTTTCTCAAGGGGTAAGATTAGGAAACTCCCTACTATTAGGTATGGAACGTCAATAATAGATGTTGTATTTGAGTATGTATATCTAGGTACAGTCTTCTGTTATAATGGTAAATTTACCAAGGCTAAAGAGGCAATGCATGCAAAGGCAAGTAAAGCCATGTTCAGCGTCCTCAAAAAATCGAAAATGCTTAATTTAGACATAGACACTCAAATAGAATTGTTCAATCATTTAGTTGTACCTATAATGTTATATGGCCGTGAAGTGTGGGGAAACACTGACATTAAGAAGTTGGAAAAACTTCAACTGAAATTCTTGAAAATAATATTAAACGTGAAAATGTCTACTCCAAATACCATGATTTATGGCGAAACTGGAGTTTTTCCCATTGACATCTCCATAAAATGTCGAATTTTATGTTATTGGCTTAAGCTTGTGACTATTAATCGTCACAAGTTAGTGTTTAGTCTATACGATGTTATTTTTAAATTAGATATTAACAATGATTGGCTTACCTATAGCCACGTTTAGACAGCCAAAAGTAATCCGGGCCGAGTCCGGACCCAGCACGGCTCGGCAGAAAAAGTGACTGTCTAAACGGGTTGAGAGGGCTCGGCACCGTGCTAGTTTCAAGTGGGCCGAGCCCCGCAAGAAGAGGTGGTCTCGGTCCAGACCGAGCACGGCACGGCAAAATATTAGTGCTGTGTAAACGCGCCACTGGGACGAGTGCACTTGGCCCACTTTGCTGAGACCTTTTGCGCTTGCGCTATAATGGCCTTGACCTTTTAACTTATTCCGCGGGAACGACAAGCTAGGCTAATATTATTATTTACATCAAACATCGGCGTTAAAATGTGTGCCCAACGCGGAGCTACTTGGACTGATGAAGAAACCGAAGCTTTGATCGCTATTTGGGGTGACGAGACCATACAAGTTCAACTGGAAGGTGCTCGCCACAACCACAAAATTTATGAGACAATCGCTGTGTGTCTCAAAATTGACGACTCTTAAATTTCGTTTTCGCTTTGAACGAAACAAAATTAACAAAAACTTAAAAATCAAGAATTTGTTTATGTTAGGCGCCATTTTGTCTTTTAGTGTTCTTTTCACCTCCTTTGACTAGAGAGCATGTCTATTTTTAGATTCTGGCCTAGTGAAAACAGTGCTGTGTAAACGGTACCGACCAAGCGGGCCGCGCCCGGACCGAGCACGGCTCACTTCAAGTAGGCCAGATTTCATGGCTGTCTAAACGCGGCTTATGTTAAATATATTTTAGATAATATCGGACTATCTTATATATGGCAAAATCAGGGTATCGGAGTCAATTACAAGTGGTTCAAACAGGCAATAAAAATTAGGCTCAAAGACCAGTATTTGCAGAGCTGGCAATCAGAAGTCGATGAAAGTAGCAAATGTTTAACCTATCGCATATTTAAGACATCTATCTGTTTTGAAAACTATCTCTTAATTCCCAAGTCTTTAAGGATACCATATTGTAAATTTAGAAGTAACAGGTTACCAATAGAAGCTGGAATATTCCAGATTATTGACAGAGATCTTAGACTCTGTCATTTGTGCAATTCACACGATGTCGGTGATGAGTTTCATTATTTATTTAAATGTAGTTACTTTACATCATCTAGGAAATTATTACTTCCTAAATACAGTTATATATATCCCTCAACAATTAAAATGTATGAATTGCTTAATTCAAAGGGACAAAAATTAATTAACTTATGTAAATTTGTTAATGTTATATTGAAAAATTGTAAATAAGTTATTAATATATTTAACAAACCTTGCTAATTACATAAGTTATGACTTTTCATTTTGTAAATGTTCATTTTGCTTCACATTTGAAGTTATGAATAAAGATTATTATTATTGTAGCAATGAGGTCTATGGTTTTGAGACTTAAATAAAGAATAAGAAGAGTTGTATAATTTTCTCCCTGTATGATATTCAATAAAACGTGCTGCTGTGCTAGGCCTAATAATAGCCTACTTCTGTTTTCAACGAGTAGAATAGGCCCACTGACCTACTGCCCGGAAGTCCTCATATTGAAAGAGAGCAACCCTTATCTTCAAAAGTTTTTTAGGGATAGAAGATCCCCATACCCTCATAGAGGCATCCTATTTAGGCTTCGGCAATAATGAAAAAAGTTTAAGCGCCCCTCCCCTACCCAGTTTTCATCTGCTTCCTAGCCCATAAACGCGCGCATAAAGAATGCCTCATACTCCAATAAAAAAAATATTCGATATTCGAATTATCGATTCTTAAGAGCGTTTACGTCATTTCCAAGTAAATAAGAGACGGGTTAGCTAGACCTACTACTGTATGGATAATAATAATAATAATAATAATAATAAATTCTTTATTCGGCTAACAATTAGGCATAAAGGCCTTTTTACAATTGGGCCCACACATTGAATGAACAAACATATCAACAATATAAAAAATAAAAACAAATGTAAAAATACACACAATATATATATGCACAGTATCCACTATGGGCATTATAATTAATAATTATCAGTTATCAGTAAAAGTCAAAACTGGATATACTTGGCAGACAAGTATTTCTTAAAAGTAGAAATATTGGGTGAATTTTTGAAATATGGATCAAGAGAGTTCCAGAGACAGACGCCGACATATTCTATGCTTTTTTTTCGCAATAGATATCCTAGGTCTAGGTAAAATTAGTTTAGTATTGATGGTGGAGTACGGAGTATTGTATTTTACAAAAGTATCATGTAAATAAGATGGTACATTACCATTTAAAATTTTAAAAAGATAGATATAAAAGTTAAACGTGTGGCGATCAGAAATATTCATAATTCCTAATTTAAGTAGTTGAGATAATTTATTGTTAAAAGGTAAATCTAAAACCAGATTGGTAGCAAGTTTGAATTGGCGTTCGAACATTTTGGAAGATAAATTATTTGACCTGGCCCAAATAGGAGAACAAAAGTATGGTTGAAAATGAGTTTTATAAAAAATCGCTCTGAAAGTTTGGGGTAAAAAGGGCTTCATTTTACGTAGCTGAAATATTTTTGGGTTTAATATTTTGGAGATATATTTTGAATGATCAGACCATTTCATATTTTGATTTAAAATAACTCCAAGAAGTTTAAACGATGAGACATTTTCTAACTTATAATTGTTAATATTAATATCAAGGTGATCTGATACTAGATGAGCTCTTTTTTGGCTAGTAGTAATTAACATACATTTGGTTTTAGATTCATTGACAATCATGGAATTATTAAGGCACCAATTATAAACAATATCAGCATCATATTGAAGTTTAGCTTGGAGACATGACAAATTCTTAACAGAGGTATATAGGGTTGTATCATCAGCAAAAATGTCACAGTTAGATTGCACGTCTAAGGGTAAATCATTTATAAAGATATTAAAAAGGATTGGGCCGAGGATAGAGCCCTGAGGAACACCGTAATGAATGGACCGTGGAGATGAAAGTTCTCCATTCACATGTGTCTGTTGCAATCTATTTTCAAGATAAGAGTGAAAAAGGGGGGGGGGGCGGACTTGTGGACAGACGGGCGTGAAAAGAGTCTCGCTGCCCAAACGAAAAATATAGGAATATGAGCACCATTAAAATCCCTCCACATAGACGGATTTTATCGTATTATGTATGAAAATGTTGTGAAGTTTGCATTGTATAGCGGCCATAATGGAATTAAGAGAGTATAAGAAAATGGCACCTATGCCGAAGTTGTCCAGACCAATCCAGACTCTCTCTAAATTTATTTATTAGACGTCATTGGCACCGACTTCTGGTAAGTAAATTAATAGTAGTCTGAAAAAGTAAGGGAAGTAACTCAATTATATTCAAAAGGCGTTTTTATGCAAATTTTTCGTAATATAACCCTGTAAATATATGATGACTGAAGATTACAGATTGATCAATATAATGTAATAAAACATCACTATTTGAATAAGAGGTTATTGCGTAAGGATTATAGGAAACAATTTATACTAAACAAGAGAAAGACTAAATTCGCCTTAAGGAATTCTGTCTCGCGCCCCCTCTACATTTCACTCGCGGCTTATACCGATAACAGCCACTCTTTTTTACCTCCTTTACGAAAACAGAACGTGTTGAAATTTATATTTGTACAAAAGAAAAGTAACATGGCACAACAAACGCCGAAACAAAATCAGGTGAATAAACATACTCTCTCATAAAATTTTTACTTTTTGACATCTGTTGCATTTTCCGTGACTTATTGTTTTAATATTCTTATTTACGCATTATGTTTTTATTTGGCGCCTGTCCCTTACTGAGTTGAGTGAGGCCAGTAGACCTAAGATATAACAAGAAACATTTATATATCTGCTCTCCGCATCTAATATTGTCGTCCAAATATTTTAACATTTATGATATGATAAATATATATATAAAAAAAAATAACAGACCAAAATAGTAATGGGCTACTGACATTTATTACAAAATCAAATGTAGTTTCAACTTTCCAAGGTTTATATTTTAATTTTAGCCTTTTGGTGACAGAGATAAGGATAAAGAAAAGAAGAAAAAAGAAAGTATATTAGATTTATCAAAGTATTTAGATAAACCAATTAGAGTTAAATTCAGTGGTGGCCGTGAAGGTTGGTAGTTTTTAATTACCTTAGTTTTATTTTCTTTTGTTCTTAAAGACTGATAAAGACTAACAATAAGGTCTCTAGTCGAAAACTTGCTGACTCATTCCCAGCCTCTGATAAAAACATCCATCTTTCAAATATATCGAGGTTTAGTGGATTCGAGGTATGTAAATACAAGGTGCGGAAAATCCCAAGTTTTAGGTGCCTAGTTTTTCTGACTCTCTGCCAGCCATATCTTTCCAAATAGCTATCAGAGGCAAGGAATAGAGTTGGTAAGTTTCGGACTATAAGGTCTTGTTTGCAGTTAAGGGTCTTACAGAACCCTTGACAGCTTGAGGTCATATAGTGGTTAATAACACTGTGCAGGGCCTACTGGTTAAATATTTGTACATGAATATTGCAAGGCAGAGGAAGAAAAACTAATTCATAAAATAAAAATGTCCTGCACTTGTTCAAAATTTTCACTTGTAGTAAATCCAGGTTCTGTTATCAGTTTATAATTTTATTTTCTAATTTGATCTTTTATTTAATTCTAAAACAAACTGAACATTTCAACATATATTTTTCTGTTTAACAGCAACTGGTATGTTGAAAGGGTTTGATCCACTGTTAAATCTGGTGTTAGATGGAACTACAGAATTTTTAAGAGGTATGGAAATATTGATATTGATAGTGTACAATTTTGTCCATTATCCTTGTTTTCATCTACAAAGTTTAGCATTAATTGAACCCAAGGTGATTTTTACAAGACAGATTATATGTCATTTGTTCATCTAACATTTAGGTATATAAACAGTCATGTGTGTTGCTTTGTTGTATTTTAGATCCAGATGATCCATATAAATTAACAGAAGATACTCGCCAGTTAGGATTAGTTGTCTGTCGTGGTACCTCAGTTGTCTTAATTTGTCCAGCTGATGGTATGGAAGCTATTGCAAATCCATTTGTTCAACAGGATGGATGAAAGTTGTTGTATATTTGACCATTTTAAAGACTTGTACATATTTTCACCAAATCTCAAGGATCTGAGTTGATAGTGCTAATGCAGGCGTATGGTTTGTATATGATATGAACCCATCTATTTACTATGTCACAATATTTGTCATTAAAAGAATCTATTATACTGCCATGTTTTGTGGAACAAGACATTGCAAAGTATAGTATCACAACTGTATATAAAAATGAGAATTTCTTCATTGACCTAATGGTTTGGGTCATCAATCTCATAAAGATATAAATGTATGTGTAATCAGTCAATTCTGTTCTAATCAAAATAATGCCAGTTGAGCTTAAAGGTGCCCTCAAACCATAGCAATTACCAGTTGTGATTAATGAAAGCAGCAATGAGATCCAAACCCAATTCACAGTTCTGACACAAGAAAAATTATTACTGATATTCTAATCCTTAACTGGTGATAGCTGTTATGATACGAGGCCACTTCAGTTTGTGATTTCTTTCATATTATTACAAATTAGTATCATGCTATCGATACTTTATGCATCAAGTCTCTTAGCCTTTAATATATACAGATCAACATTTTTAAACAAGCCATTGGATATTACAATTTGTGTGTTCAGCAAACCCAGAGCATGTAAACATACAGTATGTCAAGGGTCTCACAAAAATATTGTTGTAAATTTTGGAAATAAAAAAGATACACCCAGTTTTCTGTATATTTTATTGCATCCTGCTGCTACACTGCTAGCAACAGTGATCATATAAACCATATAGTACTAAATATAGATTTCTAGAAAATACAATGTCTGCATATTTAATCCATCTTATCACTAATAACTTCCTCACTTTATTCATGGGCTTTGTTTTGCAACCTTCAATGATAAACTCAGTGGCATGATATATATGACAAGTTATTAGTATTGGGCAGGGCTAAAATTCAAATAGTGTGTCCATAACAACTTCATGAACTAAAAGTGGAAGTCAAGACATCATTTAAATGTGGCTATACAGACTAGGCACAGGGTAAAACTACAATTTGTATCGGTGGGATGGAAAAATCTATAAACATAAATAGATTGTACAAGGAAAGTTGTACCCAATAGATAAAAAAGATTTTCTGATGAAATGGTTCTTATTCCTATGTGTTAATAGGTTTGTTGAAATAATCCAAGCAATGTTCTTATAGACATATTCAATATGAATCAGATTTTAAAGATGTAAAAACTGTTCTTGCACCATGGAAGAGAAATTAAAAGGAATGATGCTGCACTGATAAATCCATTCACATAAGTGGAGTCTGTAGACTCTGTGAATTTGGTTATTACATGATGTATTAGAACTATCAAGTCTCCTGGTAAACAAAAGTTAGATGACTTGAAGGTCATGTCTGATCACGATGACCTTTCTGTAAATATGTTCAACATCTCCATTCATCTTTCAAAATAACATTTGTGGCCTTTATATAAACAATAATTCATAGCTAATTTACAGTAAAAATGAAAATTCTGTAACAATTAACAATATTTAAAATAAAATATCCATTTATACCTTTATAATTATTATAATTAACAAAAGTTAAAGCTTTGTGGTTGAATGTCAAAAATATATAATAAATTTGAATAGAACACAACACCTGTGAAAGAGGTTGAGAAATGGTTTTTAGCAGCATATATAAATACAAAACATTGTGCTCTTTACTAGAATGTTGACAACATAATTCTTGGGAATGGGCACAGTTTGTATCACAACCAAAATGGAATCAAAAAACAAAACTAAATTTTGGAATGCCATGATAATAAGCACCTGGTAGTGGTTTCAAACAAGATTTAGAAGAATTCAAGATATATAATTTTCTATCACAGAATGCCTTGCACAACATAGTCTTAGGACAAGAAGTATAAATAATGATTATATATGTGACCAGCAACAATTGTTTATATTCTCTAATGTGTTAATTAACGAGACAAATTAACCTAGTATTAATTAATAAATATATCATCACAACAAATCCTTCAAATTATTACATGATATTATACTGTAACAATGGGACTGTACAATATATGTTATATAGGAATTTAGTATTATTATCGTTAAATAATGATATTTGAGCACATCTAGAACTGATTCAACAGCAACAACAATACTCCATGCTCGGATAACCCATTGCACTTTGAGATAGAGTAAAAAGCAATTAAAACAACAATCTAGTTTGCTTATCACTACTTTTAACTACCTTTAAATATTAGATTGCTTTGCCCATGTTTATGAATAAATTGTCCCCAGATGTGCACAAAGAACAGTTTAACTAAAACTAGAAATACATGTAGATATATTTAAGAAATGACTAACATTATTCTCTAAAATGGCTGCACGTTATGTTTGCACTTTTTTGTCAAAATTCAAATGCAAGTTAAAAATGTACAACCTGAGCGATAATAAAGTGTGGACAACCTATAAATAAAATGTATATTCTGATTGAAAGTGGTATGTTGAAAATCAAGTTTATTTCAGAATGAAACCATCAGTGGTTTCTCTTTGATTGAAGTTTATTTTGTTCAATAAATCGTTGTATATTTATATAAGAATTGTATAACTACAAAATAAGATTAACTGCATATATACACTAACTACTAATATACAAAACAATAACAGTTTTCAATCATCAATCAAACATAATAATTCTTTAACAATAACATTACAATTCATAACTTTTGATTCCACTTGGCACTACATTGCTTCAGTCTGTATATCCTAAACCTTCTTGATTATACTAGATAAATGTAATATATCGGGTACCTCTATGGTTTCTAATTCTATATTAGAGGGGTTGAAAGGGAATGTAACTGGATAAGAATATTTAGTGTCCATTAATAAAGTGTTATTTGTATCATCACGTGATTTCAATTTCTCCTGAATTTTACGTATAAATGATATTGGTACTCTTTCTTCAAATTCATCAACTGGTGTATATAGATTTAATATTTTCACAATCTGAAACACAAATTAAATAAGATTAAAACAGTATTTCAAGTTGAAAATTTATGATTTATGATACAAATTTGATACAACGTATAGCACAATGCCTGGGTTTATTGTCCCATCTGGAAGACGAGATGCTTTTTTCATGTCATTCACTCTGACCTGCATCACTGAATCTGAAGGTATTATCTCATCCTATGCCATTATTTAACTTTGGACTATCAGGTTTGTTAGAAAGCGTCTGAGCCACCGAAGCTCCATTTTGTCTAAGGCAGAAACTGTGCTGAAAGACTATAAGCATACCAAGGACTATAAGCATACCTATATGTTATTTTCACAATACAAGAAATGAACTATTTGAGAAAATGAAGTAAACAAATTATTCTTCAAACAAACCTGTGCATTTGTTAATTTTGAACACATTTCACTAATACTATCTACATCGGAATCTGTTTTTCGAGCTTGCAATAACTGAGAGGCCTGGATGATAGGATCTAAAGCTGTGATTGCACCAGACTCACTCAATTTATTATCACGTAACCATTGTTCTAAATGACTTAGATTATATCTGAAAATGAAAAGAGGAATAAAATTTTAAAGAGAGAATCAAAGCAAATTAAATAGGACAGTTCTAAAGCTATATAGACATTTAGACGCAATTAGAATATAGAAAAAATTTACCTGATTTGCATTCCTTTTGACCAGTTACACATATCTTTTCTTAGTAATAAATTATTTAATGAACCAGCACAGATATAATAGAATACCTAGAAAATAATACAAAAAAATGATCAGCAAAATTCGCCATGACAGCAGCATAAGACTACTATTTTTTCAATTTCAAACTATCGAGGGATTTTTAACATTCACAGTCTGTAGCACACTCAGTTCATTGTCCCATCTGAAGGACTAGACACATTTCAGTCCCTCCCCTCAGGTCAGCGAGCAAACATCTAACTCAGGCCACCACAGCCTCCTATATGTTGCTGTAGGATAAGAGATACATGTATGTCAATAACAATCTTTACCTGTCTAAATATCTGTTTACCAAGTTCAGGATCTACAGCATGTTGTGTTACTATTCTCATATAATTATTTAGCTAAAAATAAAAACAAATGATCAAAATCTTCATCACTCAAAATATTTAACATAAATACCAATTATTATATTTTTGTATCTTTTGTATTATACATTGTGTACCTTTAAAGGGTAAAATTGTAAAAAGATCAGCTCTTTTTTTCTCCCTTCTATTATTATCATCATGAGGATAAATTAAATAAAGATTTTTTGCACCAATTTTGTCAGAAAAAAGCCAAAATCAACTATTAAAGAATTTTTGACTGCACAAAGGCCTCATCTGAACAACAAGACAGTTTTTCAATGTCAGCTCCACAGACTTGCATCTCTTCCATACTAATACTATTAATCTATAGCAGATTAGATAGAAGGAATAAATAATACCTACCGATCTCATGAGTGAATCTAACGAATAATCATTACTGTCTAGTTCTCTAGCACTACTAGATGATCTTCCCCGTAATCCTGAGGGTTTACTGGCGTTTAACCCAGAAATAGCTTCATGTTCTAATATAGCTGGTACTATACTGGGTTGAATCAATTCTTCCATCCTCTTTAATAATCCTTGATATATCCATACAGCTAAATCACTGAATACTTGACGATATTCTGATAAATCAAAGTTACGAAGACATTGTTCATTCTGTTTGGGTGTGTTCTCAGTTTGGAATGCCTAAAACAAAACAATATTAACCAAATGTTTAAATACATATGTATAAACCCAGACTAAAATAAAGAATTCAAGAATAAGTCATAAGTAATCATATAATATAAAGTTAACCAATGGACACCTTGATGGTGAAGTATTGATAAGATTGAAAACACCTCTGCTTAGAGTACAACTGCTATAATAGAAGCAAATGTCTATAATCACAGCCCAATGTCTTGCTAAGATAACTGCCTGTGTAAAATACAGTACTCACCTTTTCTCCACTATATTGTTTTAATGTATGTAATAATCTACAAGTATTAGCTAACCATAGAGTTATTCTATCTAAATCATCATTATGTCTCTACAATAATTCAATCATATTATTAACAATATTATATCAATACAGGGTATATTTGACTTATAAAGAAACAAAATCATAGGTTAACTGAACATTTCAAATACTTAAGTAAATAACACACTCCCTGATCGGACCATAATGATTTTAGATGGGTCAAATCAAATAAGTTATAGGCTATAGAATAGTAAGCAATACCAGCACTAATAAACTTACCTTCACCACTTTTTTAATACCATTAATTGTATTAGTTAATAAACCTCTCACTTTCTCATCATCATTGGTAAAATCTGTCTGTCTTACAATCATAAATAATATATAGGCAGGTAGACCAGGTATTAAACCAGCCGCTACTTTAGGTTTTAAATCTAAAATATAGAATTATAAAATTAAGCTCTTGACCTTTAGTTTAGCAAGTCAGTGATCTCTCTCTTGAAGTCATAACAATAACCTAATCTAACTTAGAGATTTTCTCTATTAGTTATTTGTGTCTCAATTGAATATTGTCTAACTAATAAGGAAGTAAACCTTTTTTAACTGAATAATCATACTAACCCAGGACAAGATTTTTAATCAGTACATTCTCATCTTCTTTCTTTAATTCTAACATTCCCATAAAGGTTCGTTCTCTATGTTTGACTGTTGCTAAGGAACCGTTACCTTCACCATTCTCTGCTTTTTCTAACTCGGCTTGAATTTCAGCAGCTGTTTAATACACAATAAGATAAGATGACTAATCTGCAGATTATTTATTCCATGTACAGTACATTATGACAATTACATGGTTCTATGGTTAACTCTTCGTCCTTACAGAATTTATCGGACAGGATTTTCATTTCAGCAATCAGCCTAGGTTTTTACCAAATTTGACTAGTGTAATATAGAGAGTATAGAATAACAGGACTTCTGTACCAAGTTATAAAATGTATCGATTACTTTGGATTCATTCTACAAAGTTTAACATCTAAAACTGATTTTATTATTCTTGTACTCTTGTAGTATTCTTGTCTAATATTCAATGTAAAATGCATCTATATATATGGTTATATTCATGAGATCTTCAGTAAAACCTTTCATGTGAAAATCAGAAACAAAATGTTGCATTCTCAATAATTTAGTGTTTTTGGGGAAAAGAATTCGAGAAAAGACTAATATACATATATCTAAACTACTAGTAGACCTATGATAAGAACAAAAACAAATCTCTTTGGTGGTGAGTCACCAATGGTGGAAAGATATAATAGTTCATGCCATTTGAAAACTAAACAGTGACGACATCAAATGAACCTGTAATCTTACCAGTTGTAGGACTTAGTGAACATGTAGAGTCAAACGTTAACGAACGTTGCATACTTCCTAGTAGCACAATTTAAAATATACAATGTCATGAATGATGATGTAAGCAAATATTTGACTGCCTTTTGGCTCTTTCTTATAGTGCAAATTTCCTTTGTTGAAACTGCAGCTCATAATCTATTGCAAATCATGAAATATGTGTTATATCTAATTCACATAATAGAGCAAAACTGAGCAAATTTCTAGACCAATTCTGTTAGGGAGGACAACAAATAAGCATCTAACTGTATGAAAATTTGTAAACTTGAAAATGTTTATATCTTACCTTCACCAGCTCGTAATTTCTTGGAATAAACTTTCAACACTTTCTTTAATTTACGTATCTGTTGAGTTTGATCATCTATCATTTCTCGTAGATCCTAAAATAGTAACATCACATTGTACAATATAATATTGTCACACAAAACACATGGATGATTCAAAATTTATGACTTTAATAATATCATTTTGTGAATTAAAGTTTTGAATTTTTTGAAATTGTGTAGAAAAAAAAAGTGAACACAAATTGGCACAAACTTAAAACAAAAATTTTTTAGAAGGAAAACAACTTAAAAATGTTCACAGTTAGGGATCTTTTCTAAAACCGGGTCCTTTGCCAAGCATCTAGGTATTGATGTTCCTGGATTATCTGTACCCATTTACAGTTGGATCGACTGGAATTATGAGTAAAGATGACTTACCAAGTTTTCAGAGGTCAATCTGGTGATTTCATGTTGCATAGTAGCTTCAATCTTAGCTTCTGGACCCAATGATAGATTCTGAAATTTGAGGATGAGAATAAATCATATATTTCAAACAGAAATGGATGGAGGGTATACTAAATTATATTCTATTCATACAGTCAGCCCAGCAATCAAATTGGAATAGGTACATGTATGTTAAATATATATTAGCGAAAGCATGTTCTTTTCATCACAAAGTGTTTGTTTTATTCCATTTCATAATCTTGAAAGTTGAATTTATATCAATGAAATGAGTAAAATTTTGCAACCATGATCACCAAAACTTGTCTCATCTAAAACAATTGCCAAAAACACAATGAAACACATGCAGAAACTAAGAAATTGAACAAAAACTGGAAATAATTGCAAGTTATCAAGACAACAGACCCACCACCAAACACAGCACAAATTAACAAAATATATCAACATAACTTTACTCTCCAGAACAAATCATTTATGGTTAAAAATATTGTTTGGCATGAATTTCCCTTAAGTTGCTACATGTATTACATAAATAGTAACTTAACATACAAACTAGTTCAAAATCTTAAATGTTACACAAAGTTTGCTGTAATGGATCCTTTGCCACGTTTTCTACACAACTTATAAGACATGCATACATTTGGCAGTTCAACTTCAATACATTCAATTTCAACTGTTTTTAGAGTATTGGAAAACAGGTTATTTTATTTGACAATCCTGTATGGGGATAATGAATGAAACTAGGATAATGAATGGAATGATAATTGTTTCAAACAGTGTGATAATGATAATGAAAAAGAAAATGAAACAGAAAATGAATCATGCTAAAGAATCTGAGTTTACATACTACTGTAACATCATTTAACTGATGGTAAGAAAAAATAGAAAACCATTTTGAAAATTATTTCTGAAAGTCATTTACAGATACCGTAATAGATTAGATACTAGTGGAGAAGCAAAAGTATTTCTTCCAGGCAGCAATGATGAAACTACTTATCATAATACAACAAATAATTAAGTATAGAATCCCAATTTCTATGTACCATTAAAGAAACTTACAGTTTCAGCATAGAAACTAAAACCACACACAGATTTAAGTTTCAGCTTTTATAGAACAAGAGCTTAAAGATTCAAAGTAGAAAGGATGTTTATCCAAAAAAAACCAAATTCTCACCTGGCCAATAAGTTTCTGTTGTCTCTCATTGTCTTTCTTTAATTCCTTTATTTCCTTTCTTAATTCATCCTGTATTCTCTTAGCATCTTTCTCGGTCTTGTCTAACTGTGACTGTAGTAATCTAAAATACACAAAATAGTAAAAAATAGTATAAAAATAGTATAATAATCATATGGAAATAATAAACCCAAAAGATCAAGAACTATCTGGGTTACTTAAGCTGTAAAATTATAAAATCTACTGTTACTGGATTTTGTATTTTTAAGGTGTTTTATTGTATTGATCATAAGGTTGGTGATTAAAACATAATCTAGCTATATCATTTATTTTAAATGTCAAATTACAGTAACAATGAAATTGTACACGAAAACTTACAGAAATACTGTAGGTAGAGAAATATGTGTATTATGTAATGTGACTAATTCCCTTTACAATTTAATTAATTTTTTACACATGCAAATATAAAACATAGTTTAAAATCAGTTGTAACTCTATAGATTTTACTGGTGAATTGTTTGATTTGTTAACAGTAATTTGAACACAACTTGACCTGCTCAACACAGATCTGTTAGCTTCTGAGCTAATTTACTTCTATTGCACAATAGTTTTAACCTATAAAGACCCTTTTTGTACCAAAATCATGTCCTCTACTGATAAAAGTAGTTTTTTCAGAATCTGTAAGATCTAAATTTTATCTTAAAGATAAGAAAAATTTAGTCAGCCAACTGATCATCGATACCTCAATATAAAAATATACAAATATACAGGTAGCAAATACACAAATATAAATTAAAAAGTATAAAACCTCATTGAAAAAGCATAATAGTCCTAATAAACTAGACACTAGTCAGTGATATTGGTTACAACAGCAGAAAGGAAGTAGTAAGATTACTGAAGTATTTATTTGTAACATTCCAACAGTCTGTACTAGTATCTTAATTACTAAACAAATTGACTATACCTGTTATTTCTACTATTATTACTATTTGATTTTACCCTAACAATTTTGACTACCATACCAACAAACAAAACTATTAACAGAATTTAAGGTCTTTTGTTCTCTTTGATTAGATGCTCTAGAAACTATATAATAAAACAATTATAATTTATATTATATAATATAACAATTATAAATGTAATTTACATTATATAATATAACAATTATAATTTATAAACTAGTGTCCAAAAGAACGATACCAAAGTATTTTAATTATTATTTTCACTAAGTGAATTTTTTAGTATATAATATGACAATATGTATTACACATCTGAAAACACAGCATAGTTGATCAAAAATACAGGAAAGACTCGATCACTTCCAGGAAAAAAACAAATTTTATGACAGTAACATTTCCCTCTAGCTGTACATGCATATAAACTGTATTAAACTGCTGACATACCCCACCCATCTTTAAAGGTTTGTCATATTGATTTTACAGATTTAACCGAAATAAATTTTTGTACAGATATTTTAAAAGGATTTTTTCAAAAAGCATAACACCAATCCTTTATTTCTCCATTTTTTTGTTTTTCTTTGCAAACAGATGGTATTGTTTCTTTTGGAAACTAGTTTTTTTTATAATGTAACAATTATAATTTATATTGTATAATGTAACAATTATAATTTATATTACATTATATAGCAATTATAATTTATATTATATAACAATTATAATTTACATTATATAATAGAACAATTATAATTTACATTAAATAGCAATTATAATTCATATTACATTATATAGCAATTATAATGTATATTATATAACAATTATAATTTTCATTATATAATAAAACAATTATAATTTACATTAAATAGCAATTATAATTTATATTATATAATATAACAATTATAATTTACATTATATGTAACAATTATAATCTATATTATATAATGTGACAAGTATAATTTATATTATACAATACAACAATTATAATTTATATTACATTATATAGCAATTATAATTTATATTATATAGCAAGTTAATTTACATTATATATTAATTATAATTTACATTAAATAATATAACAATTATAATTTACATTAAATAATATAACAATTATAATTTACATTATATAACAATTATAATTTACAAAATATAATATAACAATTATAGTTTACATTATATTATATAACAATTATAATTTGTATTATATAACAATTATGATTTATATTATATAACAATTATAATTTGTATTATATAACAATTATAAGGACAAATAACTTATGAAGACTGCACTTGAACTAAATGAGCAACTACCCTTCCTGATTGCTCATTAAAATTATCTGAGAAAATTGTACAATACTTTATAAAAAAATCAATTTTCAAAGATGAATGGGTAGGGAGAGGAGCTCTTTATTGTTCCCACAAGTCATGTCAGTCAGATTTTATAGATCTTATATCAAATCCGATATCACTAAGATCTTTTATTCATCATTTTCTCAGACTAAACTTGATCAAAACATTAATTCAAGTATAGAGCTATCAATTTACCTAAAACAATTACCATCAAGTTTTGTCCTGTCAAAGAGACAATTTGGACTAAGAACTAAGAAAAGGGAATAAATTATGTCCAAACATTAAGTATGAGTTAACAGTATAGGACGATATTTAACATATTAAAACACCAATAGAGAGATATATAGGAAGGGTATATCAATATACTGGAAAGATTATCACTATGTCTAAAAGTAAATAGTATCATGTTGATCAAACCTGACCATTTGAATAGTCCAGTAGATTACTATTATAGTACATCGTTTAATTTCACTTATAAACTAATTACAATACTTATATAATATAACAAACAATCATATATGTAAGACATTAATTGTTTCTTATACATTATATATTTAATACATCACTGTTCAATCATTCAAAGAAAGAGCAAACAATGATTTTTTTCAAGAGAACAACTTAGGTTCTTTGAATTTTGTCTACCAGAAGGTCTTGGGCTTAATCTGTTCCCAGATCATTCCATGTACAGCTGAGTTGAATGGATTTACAAGGAAAAGATGACCAAAATTACATACCATGACCACTCAACCAAACAAAACCAATTGAGCTTCATTGGATACATAGCTGTTTTTTTTTGCTAAATCCAATGCGATGTATCAAGAATATTCACATTCAATAAAATATAATCATCTGTTGTCACTATGCAACTAAGTTTGTCAACTTGCCATTTAAATTTCAAGTCTATTAATGAAATTTTAAATATAAAATGGAATAATAGATATCAAACCTTGTCATATTGCAGTTTTCACTAATAATCATATCTAGAAATCCCTCTGTCTCTCACAGTATCCTTGACAAGAACTGACACTAACACACAAATATTTCACATCAAATCTTTTAAAAGGTGTTAAAAAGCAATAAAAGGTAAATTTAACCATTGAACTATTTTAATGTATGTTAATATTTGACTGAACTAGACTGTGTCATATAGGTCAGTAGAAGCTGATCTCATCTGGGTTAATGGCCCTATAGTTTAATCAACAATTGTTGATGTTTGAAAATTTACATCTTAGGTGTTTAAAATGGTCAGATTTGATCAGATTGAACAGAAGCTAGTGATAACAATATTGTTTTTGATGATATAAAATAGCCTTGAGGCTGAAATATAGTATCACATTTTTAATCTTGGGACACTGGTTATGGTCAAACTGACACAAAATAACCAAACCTAACTCAAGACACTAGCTCTGGGGACTGTGGGAATCCGGATTTAGTTTCCAGACATCTGATTGATCACTATACTCAGTTTAAATCTAGTTTAATTACCCAATGAGATTGCTGTATTTCATTTTAACTGGATATAATCTCAGTTAAGATTTTGAGAATACCGTAAATCCTTGTTTTCTAACAAAATGGATATGAACTCTGTTCTTATTTGGACACTCGATTACCAAGATGATTACAATGATTTAGATATCTAATTTCTATTCTTGAGTTGTCTTAACCTTTACTGATTTTGACTTCTTATTCTTGTAAACCATTTGTATTTATGAACATTTTGCCTTAAATTTTCCATCTTTCTATCTTTTTAATATTCAACCATTTTAATCTCAGATAAGTAAATAGACTATATATATAATAATTTATTTCTCACCACAATGAACTTTAATTACCTGTCACTTAATTATCAATTAAGACGATGTAAATTTAATTCTCATGAATATATTTAACTGGTTTAGCTTGTTTTATTTGGGTGGTTCAAAGTAACATTATAATCAACAGATCAGTGAACATCTTTAATTAGCCCCAAGATCCAAAAACCTGTCCAAATACACTATTATTTCTTGTTAAGACTTCTATTGTCTTAATGCATTATTCATTCTGAAGAAACTGAATAAAAACCAAATTGGAACTAATCTGATTCTGAAAATTTGTTATGTCACATCAGAAATTTCAGTTAACAAGAGTTGATAAAATCCTAATTGATTTACTGAAAGTAAAAACTGAATATGGTATTATTAATATTTATCTCATGAAATAATTTGATGAAAAAGTTATTTAATGAATAGCGTTCTTTACATGTAACAATAGTCTTAAATATAAAAAATTTACACTTTGCAACAATTTTCCCTGCTTATAAATCTTGTCATCAAATAATGGCTTCACTATTTTTAGGGTGTTCAGGTGATGTGATTTGTTTTTTACAAGAATTTTCAATTTTATTAATAGCCAAAGTATTTATCTTCCTATTTTTTTTAACTTCATTCACGTTATAAAAACTAAATAAGATAAAAAAAGTCTCTAGATGATTGATATGGCCTTCAGCATTCCATTATTACTATGATCAATATTAGGGTCCTTCGGTTTAACATATTGACAAAGAACCATATTCAAAAGATCATAATGACCTTCCTTTTGCCCTTAATAATACATCATTTTATAATATGTTCATCAAATTTCTTTTCAGTCTATTGTATATCAATCAACCCTTCATTCAAACTGTAAGGGTTTGTTTACTTTCTTATGAACTTCATAACATTTCAAAATAACCCAGTCTATTCAAACTATATGTACATCAAAAAAGGAAAATCTGTTGGCAAATAACCTATAATATGAACTTTCAGAAACACTCACTATTGTTTTTGTTAATTCCTTTCCCGTCTGCTAGTCTGAAATTTATAGTTCCTTACTTAATCTTTTAAGTCTGATGAAAAAGTCATTTTAATTCATAATTCCACTGGATCCAGCCAAGAGGTTTAGCCAAGGACAAGCTTTGAACGTTAGTTGTTAACCTTGTAAAATATAGTTGTTTGTTCTCTTTTTTCGTGCATGAGAAGGCAAACAGGGACCAAATATGCAAGTTTCAGACTCTTTGGCAAGTTAAAACAAGCATGCTGTTGCATTAAATAAATTCAGACCCACCTATATAAATGAATGAAATTTACAACATAACCCAAACTTAGAAAACAGCTAAGTATACACTATAGGGATTTACTATTTCAATACAGAATGTGACCTTGAATTTTCAATGAATAATTTCTATTCAGGTATTGAACTTTCTATGTAAGGCATATATACATACTAAGTATTCAATTACATGTTATTTATAGACATATATAGAAGAGAACTATTGCATAGAAATTTCCACAGTCAATGCATGAACCGAGAATTGTTTATAGTAAATATGGAATTGCATCAACTGCCTTAACTTTATATTGTCCTAGTTGGATATTTATGAACTGCATTCAGACAAGGCTGGCAAATCTTCCTATAGAATGTTGTGTAAAAGTTATTTCAATAGATTGGTGCTGGTAGGGGCTACAAGGGGGTCTTACAACTGACAGCAGAAATTGTCATAATGTCACTTTGTACAGACCAGTTGTTTTGAACATTGAATACATGTTGTAGTGTAAGTCTCTCTAATGTAAATGATATAAACTTGTCAAGGTCTGATGTTGTATATGTTACATACATCACTGTCATAGTTAAAACATAGGAAAATGACAGGTAGTAATAATGTTAATTAAATCTTCCTCAGGCTTGTTACCTCTATCATTAACATCTTAACCGTATAATTCCGAATATAGTGCGCAGGCATGTATAATGCGCACCCCTTCCTTGCCTCCGCGAAATCGGGGAAAATTCATTTACCCATGTATAGTGCGCACCCCTTTTCGCGGCAAAAATACGACTTTAAGTTGGCATTTCACAGACACCGATATCGGGAAATAGTTGTCAATATGTAAGTCACCATTCATAGATTTTTTTTTATAATAAACAATGTTCCACAGCAACTACGTTTCTACTATTTATTTTTATAATAAAATCCTTTTTAATCCCGTAGTTATTGCTTCTAATCTCTCGTAATGGTATTATTGAGTGTTATTTATAAATCATGTATCATGCTATTAATTTACGGTACCGAGGATGATATTCATCTTGAAGAAAAATGTGCAATTACCCGGTAAACTTTGACGTATTGAAGAAGATATCATTGACAGGAATTCGAAGGGCTAACGGTAACTGACTTGGTGTAAGACTAATAGCCCGATTATACTTGTAATCATAATGCGAATAATAATCATGATATTGCGTCAGTTCATTTTGTGTGAATACTTGATTATTATACTAATCGATAAATTGTACACGACTTAACTGAGATACCGCTCTATTACGCTTCTCACCTGATTCGGTATTTTTAATGCTTTGGACGCTACCGAGGATGATATTCATCTTGAAGAAAAATGTGCAATTAACCGGTAAACTTAGACGTATTGAAGAAGATATCATTGACAGGAATTCGAAGGTCTAATGGTAACTGACTTGGTGTAAGACTAATAGGCCCCATTATACTTTTAATCATAATGCGAATAATAATCATGATATTGCGTCAGTTCCTTTTGTGTGAATACTTAATTGTGATTGTTTCGTTTGTTTAACGTAAATAAATATCATTGTCTTTCTTAATTAAGTCTTTAATCATCGCTGGAGTGACACGATTCGCTCAATAGTTTATTTTTATCGTCTGCTTTTACCCCCCGCATAGATTTATCGACTAGTATTGCCTCTCAACGGAAATGAAAAAATTGACGGCGTGAACCTTGTGTATCATATCTGATGAAAAATTTGGAAAACAATGGATTATATTAAAACCCGCTTATTCTGGTAACCGTATTTATATTCAGGCAAGACTCGATTACGTATTGAGGCATGTCATCAAGCATGACAATCCATTGTTCCTACTATAAAAGCCATTGAAAATGCTTTGCCCGTGAACATTATATTTGTTGGTACCTCTCGTCTTCACGTAACATTTTCCATTTTAAAAACAAAGTTATTAACTAATATCATTTTAGTTTTGTTCAAATATTTAACAATAAATATTTAATTTATAAGATATTAATCATATTGGGCTGTTATTAAAATCATAATTCAATCTTTTACACAAATCAATTTTACCGCGAGTGTCGATGAAGGAAGACAAAATGGCGGATCCTTAACATCGACTTGTGGCATTTTCGTTGGGAAAAAATACTCCAAATTTATTTACCCGTATATAGTGCGCACCCCCTCTTTGTTGGGCCCATTTTATGGCAAAAACCTGCGCATTATACACGGAAATATACGGTAACCAAAGTTTAGATTAACTTTCATTATCAATCATTGGTTGCATGGATAGCGTAAGGTTTTTGTCTAACCAATAAAATGCCTTAAGATTATAAGATGTGACCCTGAGTTGATCTGCATCAAGGACTAGAACAATTTTCAATATGATTAAGCTCAAAAGCTACCACTTAAAAGAAAAATTCAGGCACTTCGCAAACTGTATTAAGTTTAATTTAACGTCAAAGATTTGAAAGAATAAGCAAAGATTGACATCTCTGACATGATTCAGAGACACCTTAAACATTACAAATTCAGCAAAATTAAAAGCCATGCTTGAAAATGAAAATAAACATCATCATGCCAAAGAAATAAATATCAAAATTTAAAATTTGAAAAACCCTTAGGTTGACGTATAGTATCAGTTCAATTAAAATGAGTTCATAACCTTCAACTACAAGACAATGTTTGTCTTAATTTTCAACAACCTATTGACATTCTGAGCTTTGTTTACATTAATAGTTAATGTAGGACAAGATCAAAGCATTACAAACACTAACAGGCTCAAGATTTTCTGGTCACAAAAAGTTCACATTCTTCAGCCTTGTAAGATGCTCATTAGCCTTTGTAAAAAAAGAAATCTTCTCAATAATGTAGATTTAGATTATCTGGACTGAACTCAAGTCTCAACTCAGAAAAATATCTAACAAGGAACATTTCTCAAAATACAGTCACCAATTTATAATTTACCATTAAATGGTCAACTTGAAAGTTTAATTTTATCAATGTCTACCAATTCAAGCTTATTGATTATAAGTGACTTTTATGTCATTTGGATGGTTTTATGTCCTTTTAATTGCTCTAAGTATACAAGTGTTATTTAATAATGTTATTTCATTCTCATTAAATTTACAAGAACATTACTTGACAACAATAACATCAGAAAGCTTTTATTGCCCTTAACCAATAGATATGTATATGATAACTACAAAACAATGTAACTGCATTGTGATTCTTGTTTTGATAAATTTGATGAAGTTTTACACCCTATTTTTCTGCACCTGATTCACCTAATGGTGTCAGGCAAAGGTAGGGTGCAGAGTATGTAAAAATGGTAAATTTTGCCAGGACAGAAATATAAGCCATCCCTTGTTCATTTCCAATTGCCCCACCCAAAGCTCTCAGTAGTAGTACCGTACATACTGGAATTATCATCCGTCATAAAAACACTTACCCTTGATGATATGAACCTGTATCATTTCCACTATCAGAATATTTCTCTCCTGTAATACACCCATAACATTGACACTGGGAACCCCATGATTTGTGTCCGAATCCCTCAAAATATTCTGGAGGATCTAAACTAGAGGAGCTAGTACGATGAGTTTTAAACCATTGTTTGTCTATATTACCTGGTGAGGGCATCAAATCACCATGATCCTCATGATCTGTATCATGAGAGAATGATATGTCGATACTGCTATCAAATATACTAGATTTAGACGTTGAGTCCAGTTGCTTCCAATGATAGGGATGAACAATATGCCTACTTGGAAATATTCGAGATTCTGATCGTACTCTGGGGATTTCACTTTTGCTAGGTTCAAATAAATTCACACTGCTTGAATTCTGTTCTAGTTTCTGTTGCAAGTTTTCCACAGAATCAGAAGAAATTTCAGGATTTGATTCTGTTAAAGACATTGTTTCTGTCACATTGGAATCCTGATGGTCCAAATGCAGATTGTCAGGAAACAAAGAAGGGTCCTCAGAATCAATGGAACATCCAGAAATATTGTACATGTCCTTATTAATAGATGATATTCCTGAAGAATAGTTGGTACTGCAGGGAACATCCTCAGACACTTTATCCTCTTGGAGATCATTATCCCTTTCAGGCAACCCATCATGTACAGTTGGATGGACTGGTTCCTTGGGTGGTTCAGGATGATCCAAAGAAATAGATGTATCAAAGATAGATGGATCCTTGATATCCGAAGGCAATTGTTCAGATGTTGTAATATTGTTTTGTTCCTCAAGTTCTTTACTTAAATCTGGATCTTGCTCAATGATTTGTTCTGAATCGTCCTTGGATTCTCTTGTATCACAGCTAGTCCTTTTTAAATTCATTTGAGTCGATTTGGTCATTTCATTATTGCACTGATCAATATAAACTTTGCTATTGTCTGATTCTAATTCCTCAATCTCAGACACACTGGGTAATCTCCCTTGTCTTACTAATGCCTTATCAAGAGCGCAATCAAACTCTAATGCACCAGGTTTGTCCTGTATCCTAGGTCCTTGATCATTGCTAGTTGAGGTCATGTCTTTGTTATAGTCTATTTCTTCATCATCTTCAAAAGACAGTCTGTAGTTCTGATTTGAATAATCAACAGACGTCATTTTAGAAGTTATCTGCTGCTCTAAAACTGAATCTGCTACTTCCATTTTAGTTTTGTTTGAATCTGCAACCACTATGCCATAAGCTCAGACTATGGTTGACATTCTCTTGAATTCATTTTCTCTTTTTAAAAATCAAAGAGTCAAAACAATGATGACCACAGTGAACGACAGAAATTGTATTTGAGACGAGGAAAATTAGACATTGTTGACAAAACTAAAGTAGTTAAAATAGAGTCCAGACATGACACACTACCTAGAGCTAATATATCTCAACACATATTTAATCACACTTCTCATAAACCTTGTCAATATCAAGACTAGGTTCTCTTACACTCTCTTTTCATTTTCTGTTATGAGAAACTCATTTTCAGCAATATTCAAGCATATTTCAATATCCAAATCCATATGTTGTCAATTGCTGTACTAAGTTATGTCAACTATTTAATACATTATTCATAATACGTTATGTTTTCCAATCTCTAGGTCAATCATTTTAAAAAGACTGTTTTATAAAACTAAACAGATTTTTCATCAGATATTGTTACCGATGCAAAACTTCACTCCAACTGTTACAGATGTGAATGAAGTATTTTAAACTATTTTGTAAATTATGTTGAGTTCAAACAGAGTTGACAATTCACATTGTTCATTGTGTCCAAAACAACCAGATTTTTTCACAAACACACATTAAAATCTCCACACTTCTATTTTTTATAGAATTTTCACAAAGTTAAAACTACATCATATTTGACATGAGTGTTTCATTGAGGACTTCTAATGCTTTCGAACAAAGTCTTATGTCTACACCAACACAAATGGTTCAATAAAGACTGGTATGTTTGACTAACTCACTACTTGGTCTCCTCCTTAAACTAGAGAGATAAAAGTTGTACCTCCACTTCCGCTAGTCAACAATCAACAAATTTTACTTGTGTTACTAATCTATACCTAACCAACGTTCTGTCACAAAATTTAACAACATTTTCACATACTTTAAACAACTGATAGGTCACATGTTCTCATTGTGAATCCACCAAACCGATCGTTGGGGCATGTCCCTCTACTCATACAAGTTCCGCACTAGTAACTATCTAAGTAAAAGACTATATAGTGGAGGTACAGTCCTAAGGTAAAATACACAATCTATTCTAGTCTCTATTGTAGAGATAAGTAATGAACACACCCTATATACAAGCCAGTTTAACAGTTCTCAGGTATAGTGTACAATAGTTAGGTATCTGGTAGATTTACTGTTATATTTCCCTGTCTATATGTTTCAGGTTCAATAAAAAATTAACAAATTAATCTCAGCTTTCTAATGTCATAAACAATACTAGCTGGCTGAAGATAGAATTTTCAAGCAGAAAGAATATGAGTATTACTGCACTGTTAACATATTAGCATATCAATCTTCAGTTGACACAAAAAAAATTCATCTTCTTTACCAGCAAATCTCGACAAATCCAAATGGTGTGGACGTCATATTAGGACTCTCTTTGAAAAAAATCTATGTTGAGCACAAAATATTAAATCTAGTTTTAAACTTGAATGCAGTCTACATTATACAATTATTAGTTTGAAATTTAGTTCGCTTTTAGAATCATATTCAGTTTTATCCAAACCTAGATCTATAATAAACTAACACTTGTTACATGGCAAAATATGATAAATTCACAGCTTTTCTGTAAACTTTGTACGTGATAATATCTTTTAAATGAACACATCACAATATGATATTAAAACCAATGATATAAAATAATGAGATGACAGTTTGAGGAAAGATAAGTCTACAGCTGGTGTAGGCTACAAAATAAAGGTTGCTCTAAATATTTATATCAATAATTAATCAAATTTCCATCATAAGTTTACATAATGTCAAACCATAATAAGTATTATAAAATAAACACTACTTATTTACATATATAGGGCTGATTTTACACATATTCTAGCTTAGTCAAACTATGTTGTTTAACTTGTACTCAATCCATTTGTAAATTCTTTTTTGCAATAAAAATGTTGAAACTAAACTAGTCAAACTTAATTTTATCTGCTTCTCAATGTTATGTACACCAATTTAAATGCTATTATAACAGTTACCAACGCCTCTGGTAGACAATACTGTCTCCAATTCAATCTTCTACCTATTAGCTTGAAACACTCAAATTAAAGTAAAAAATCGGAATCTACTTAATGTGTCCAGTGTCAGGATTTGACTTGATGTCACTATGCAACTTTATAAACCATGCATCTACTTCCTACAGTTCAAATGGTGATAAATTGATAGCCTCTTACATACTTGTTACATAATTAAAAGATAGCTTGTCAGGCAAGGTAACAAACACCAACTGGCAGCATTGAATTTGAATATTAAATTAAGCAATAACTAAAAAAAACATTCACTGAATGAATATTGAAGTCAAGGGCAAAAACTAAAAAACTGTTCATGGAAACTTGACCACCATCTTATCTATTTCAATTCTCATACCAAGTTTCATCAAATCTATTAAAAAATTGTAGCATTTGTCAAATTCAAACTTGACTGAGGTCTAATCAATTCCAATGCTCACAACAAGTTTCATCAAAATTGGATGAAAACTATAGCTTCTATTGCATACACAAGTGAATTTTAATGTTTTTTCATTTAATCAAGGGCAATAACTCATAAACCGACATCTGGAATCGCACCATTTTTTAACTTGTCGGAGATGTTATTAAGATGAATACACATACCAAGTTTCATTAAAATCAGATAAAAACTACAGCTTTTATTGCGTACACAAGAAAATTTTAACCTTTTTTCATTTAATCAAGGGCCATAACTCATAAACCGACATCTGGAATCACACCATTTTTGAACTTGTCCGAGATGTAATTAAGATGAATAAACATACCAAGTTTCATTCAAATCGGATAAAAACTACAGCTTCTATTGCGAACACAAGTAAATTTCAACGTTTTTTCATTTAATCAAGGACAATAACTCATAAACAGACATCTGGCGAGATATTATCGAGATGAATACGCATACCAAGTTTCATTCAAATCGGACGAAAACTATAGCTTCTATTGCATACACAAGTACATTTTAACATTTTTTCATTTAATCAAGGGCCATAACTCATAAACCGACATCTGGAATCGTGCCATTTTCCAACTTGTCCGAGATATTATCAAGATTCAAGATGAACACACATACCAAGTTTCATTAAAATCGGATGAAAACTATAGCTTCTATTGCGTACACAAGTAAATTTTAATGTTTTTTTCATTTAATCAAGGGCAATAACTCATAAACCAACATCAGCTGTTTTAGAATTTGTCCAAGATGAATGCACATACCAAGTTTCACGTACAGAAGTAATTGTTGACGGACGGATGGACGAACAGACGTGATGGCAATATATGTCCACATTTTCATGTGGGCGTATAAAAATTATATTGTTATCAAATATAAGCCACATTAATACTGGATAGATTAAATAGCACATAGAAATAATATCCAGGCTGACATGATAATTAAAGCACAGGATTATTCAACACAATGACTGACACAAATCTTTCACATCATCCATGCATGAATGTGACTATGTGTACAGTTATCTTTCCAGAATCTTTTCAGCGATCCAAATTCTCATACTGAAATAAGCTAATTGTAGTATAATGCAATTTAGGACAATCTCTAGAATCATGAAAGCTGCCAAATTCTGACAGACTAGTGCAGAGCAGATTTGGAGGTCTGGATTTGTTCTTTCAATTCTTGTAAAAACCAATACAGTCCAGTTAACAAGACTCGCAAAATGGCTGGAGGCAAATATGATGACTAAGTTCTAAATATTGTTGTTGATAGGTTGAATATTCTTATGACTTCTTAGGAGATAACACTCAAAGTTTAGGCTAACCTATAACAGAACCATGGTCCCTAGGTTCATACACTGAACGTCATTTTGTAATCTATTAACCAAACAGCAAAGGACACTCAATGATTTTAATTTTCTCTTCAGTCATTATTTTGTTAAGAATCACAAAATCAAAAAATATCAATATGGGAGGACCAGAAGGAATAAGCAGACTGGTGGTGGTAAAAAGAATATTGCTGCACATAATTTAATCTCCAGAAAAAAAAGCTTAAATCAACAAAAATTCTGGTATTTGTAGTCACTTGATGTCCACCTTTTTCAATACAAGGGTGATAATTTATTCTACCTGTCGATCTCTCTTTAAACCCAATTATAGATTACATGGTAATTTGCCTTTTAATTAAACCATGATGTCACATGTCAATATTACTTTCACTAGATTAGAGATTATAAAACAAGCACAACAATAAGTCAAAGATGAAGAGACAATTTGACAATCAAGTACAGATGTTAATCTGACATTAACTGTGATTGTCAATCATGCAAAACCACTACATTGTGATTGTTCATTAAACATTTTGAGCTTAAAAAGAGAACATGATTGGAAGATTTAAACATTAAAAAAATAACTGGAAAAGGACATTTCACATCTATTTATTCAAGGATGATGAATGGTGACATTTTGAGGGTGTGCATGATAAACTCACAAATATATGTGAAACTCTATGTAGTCTTTTAACATAATAGTGAAACTGTGTATAAGACATGAATTCGGTCTTGTACACCCTATATTTGATATACTTCCTTTTAAATATCAGTGGGCTTATTGACACATTAATAATATAACTAGAAGATTATGACTATCCTATACGCTTAAGTTACGCTACTGCAGTTTTTCAATATCTAATTTATTAATAAACACATATAACATGATGCAGTGAGTGTCCATATGTGATAAAATGAATACAAATTGTATTTCTTGCATTTAGACATAATATATTTTATGACAAGCAAATATTTTAACCAATTTTGAAATTAACCTGTTGAAAAATTGAACAACACTTAGACAAAACATCTTCTCTTTCAGAAGTGTAAAAGATGCCCACAATGTATCAAACATCCAAAACAATATTGTTCATTTTATGTAGACTGCATGTAAATGTATGGTTAAAGGTATAATATGGTAGATCATATGTATGTTCAGAATACATATATATATATTTATATAAGGAAATGGAATTAGCTTAGGGTCGAGAAGGGGTTTAAACAGGGGGATATTTTACCACTGTAAGATGCTTCAGAAGAAATTTGCTTTCAGGAAATCTATCCATCTCTTAATGTGCACAATAAAGATCATTTGAAAGTTGGCATTGCCCGTTTTCATTAGCCAGAAAAATATAGGAATGCCTCTTGAGGAAGTTAGGGATCTCCTGATATAATAGATGAAACTTGAGTGTAATTGAATTATAACATAATGATTGTGTATAAATTTGGACAAAGTATTTTTGAATGAACATAATACTTGTATTGGCATTGATAAAAACAATGTTTGATAAAAATGAATGTGTAGTACTGGTATGCCAATTAAAGTAATTGTGTGTTAATAAAGCAATCTTAGATATATGTAGAATAGTATTATGCAATGACAGTTGTTTTTTTAAACTTAAAATTATATGCATATATTTTAAAACTTGGTCATTTTGACTATGATTTCAAATGGATGAAATGCAAAATCTAGAAAATTAATTTGAAAGTGGTGCGCACTATATTCACAATTATACAGTACATACCTATTGAGATCTTTCTGTGTTTTATAAGCCATAGACAGCTCATCATCTTCATTAACCAAGTTATCTTGTCCACTATAGGATTCTTTAGCTATAGAGTGGGTAGAAATGGTACGATCAGCTAACATAGCACGAAGTTGTAGACATTCCTCTCTTCTCCTGTCGAGTTCATCACCCATAGCATCATATCTCTCTGTAACATAATATAGTTCCAAGTTAGATGGGGAACTTAACAGGGCTAGACATACTGTGATTCTAAAAGGGAAAGTGAAAATGTGAAATTGTCAAGAAACAAACAATTAAACAAACAAGCAATTAACGTTTTTATATACAACTTTGAAACATGTCTATGATCTTTTAGTAGGGTTTTAGTTTCTAATAAAAGACAAATTCCATAGCATAGTTTCTTTGAAATACATTGGCTCAGAAATATACTAGCATTTAACCAAACATTTTTGATTGCTGCCTGAATTTGACTTTTTTTTGCTAGAAAACTTTCAACCTATAACCTAAAACATACGACATTTTTCTTATGTCTAAAACTGTGCACTAACTAGTAAATGTCCTTTACTCCTAGCAAAAATATATTCAAAACCTGTTGACTAAAGGATAAAATGGAAGGATAACACGGGAGATGTTGACATCTTACCCTTCGTAATCTGAGTTGTGTGTGATTTTTTCTTGAATTTGTCTAAAGATGAAGTAATAAAGAAAAGATGATATAAGACCACACCAACAAGCAACCCAGTAAATACAAGCCATAGAATAGGTGCCAAGTACCACATGCAATAGTAAAGAGAAATAAGAAATGAAAATTAAAATAATAACAGAAAAACATTTATTAAAGGGATAATAGGCGTTATACACTCGGCCTATGGCTTCTATTTGTGTTCAATAAGTGAAATATATACGTATGCATCCCGCACTTTACCAAATTTTAAAAAGCGACAATAAAAATATATACGGAATTTTTTTAAAAAGTGAGCCAGTGACGATTCTATTCAGTTTGAGAATAAAAGCGTCTGGTAAATCAATGCTTAAACATTCAACAGTAGGGGTCAAGGACGCGTGAAAACCCACATGTTAAAGTTACTTCATTTCATATTTAAACCATTTGAAAATCCATAAATGTAAGTATTAAGCATTTTATAATTAACTACTTGATTTTGTAGATTTATCCGATAATAGAGGGATTTTGATGTATAGTTATGACATCAGGTAAGTCCACTGATGGGAACATACTGTTTTTGTCCAAATTTGAGTGAAATTAAATTTTTATGTTCCTACTAACGCCTATTATCCCTTTATTATTAAGAAAATGGCCCACATGAGTATTAAAACTGCTTTTTTCTATTTCCTGTTTAATATTCTTTTGCTAGTTTATTTGTTATGCACTGACATACAACCATTATACAGTGTAGAATATTATAAACATTTTCAAATAATTTTTCTTCCATTGCTGTATAGCAAATATGTTTGATACAGGTTTGTCTTAGAATAAAAGTTAATTACTACATAAAATTAGCAACATATACAACCAACTAAACACTTTAAAGGGACTGTAAATAGGTTTTTCAATTTCATGAAAACTAAGCATTCTATCACATCACTATCTCAAGAGCTAAAATCACAAGTCATAAGTGACTTTGCGATACGATAGTGATGTCATTAAACTCTTAGCTTCAGTCGAATGGCAGGAACCACTAGCTGAAAATAGGAATGTTGTAAATGCTGCCATCGGCGTCCAAAAAACACAAACCTCTTTACAATCCCTAGCACGACATCCTTATAAGTAGAACTACAAGCCAAACACTAAATATTGAACAAGTGTAAAATACTCACCCATAAATTTCTTGCCAGTTTGTGATAACTCTCCACTTCTATCATCCAGATCTGTGCTTTCAGCTATAGCATTCATTAACCTTGATACTTCACGTTTCAATTTATCATTCTCATTTTCTAATTCTTGCATCTACAATTAATATCATACTGTATCAGTTTGACTAAACAAAATATTACAATGAACAGGACAAAATGAATAAAATGTGTCAAAAATAAAAAAAATCCACCCATGTTTAAGTTGAGGTAGAGAAGATTTCTACTAAATTTAATTCATTTAAAGTAAGGTTGATTTTATTTGAAAGGATAATACAATATTTTTGGAACAAATTAGTGGTTTAAGATCACTGATGACTGCGGATATACTGGGTATAATTACCGGTACTTTCTATGTTTTGTGCAACATGCACTCTAATCTACAAGTGTGTAGATGTCTTGAATGAAAATATGCAAGACAAGCATAGATTAGAATATCATAGCTTGCAATTTTACAGAAAGAATTTGTTTGCTTTTTTAAAGAAAACATCCATAGAAGATGAACACAGCATTATTTTTTATTTCAAATTCATGCTAAATCAGAAGTGTAAAGTATAATCAGAAACGAAATATATCCAAGCTGGTAATTTGAGAGAAATTTATGTGAATGAAACAATGGTAATAGAATTAAAATCCCTAACGATATATATGAATGCACAGAGGTAGGCAAAGTAAGGCAATCATTGAGTTGAACAGTTCCTCTTATTTGCAAGACAAAAGATGATTATTAAGTTCTAAATTTGCGCTAAGAGTGTATTATATTACAGCACAGAATCTAAATCTACTAGGCATAGGCATATATATATTTTGGTGCCCCGTAGTATACCTTGAGGCTTTGAAAGGCCATATCACCACCCAGAAAATGAGATTCTTCCTCAATATTCTGCTCATCCAGTCTTTCTGTTAAATGATATTTTTGTTCCTCCAGATCACGGACACGTTTTTGTAATTTAAGTACCAAAACAGCATCATCAAAATTACCCCCATCTTCCTGTTGAGTTTTAATATTGTAAATATGAAGGGTTTGGGCAATACTAATTCCTATGCTCACAATTCATGCACAGAAATTCCCAATGAGTAGATTTATACAAAAAATTATTGCCATATTGTGGTCTTGACATGTCATTTAGATATGAAGAGTTGTCTCCCATGGGATAAGCCTTGATAAGGCCTGAGTTGGTGAATGGACGATTCCAAATCAGGTCCTTTTTCTGATTCATTTCACATCATTAAAGGTTATCAATCATAATCTGAAAAAAAAAAACTTTTAAATATGAATAATAGCTTACCTTAAGATTATTGAAAGCTGAACCTGTGACTTGTGGTGCATCATTGCTATCCTCATATCTGTCAATTCTTTCTTGTAAATGTTGTCGTTCTTTCTCTAGATCTTTCACCTTACTCTGTAGTTTTAATACTAGACTGACATCTACTTGAGCTTCCTGCAAAATATATTGGGAATGAGACATCACTTTCAGTAGACTATTCATACTAATAATGTTTATACATCCCTTTTGAATAAGCTGAACATTATCAAATCAGAGCTTACAAATGCATGTCATATACAATTAGAAAGCCCTTAAATTGTCTTTTGAGAGGAAAAGCAACAATGATACACTTATTAAGAAGAGAACACATGAGGCCAAGTGTCATATTGTGGTCTTAATATATCAAATCTGTATTAAGAGTAGTCTCCCTTGAGATTTAGGTAGATAGCCTTAATGAGATGGTTTATCATAATTTCATAGACTTCCCAATATAACACAAGGAAGGAGCATGCTTCTGATTTGGGAAAAGTGTAAATATATTGTATAGGAGAAGAACCATAGTCATTGTGCCAGCAGACGACACTTACCTTGTGTCCTGTTACCTCATTCATGACCCTGTCTAATATATTGGGTCTCTGAGCCTCAGATTTTCTCTTGACAGTTTCATAGCCTTGATCCTTAGAAAAACAAGCCAGGGTAAGCAAGACAATAAATAAAAAGGAAATGTCCATTTAAACAAATATCAAAACTCTGAAACTTTCTGATTCTTGTCTGGGCTGCTATTGTGAAAGACACTTTAGAAAAATATATGTCCTGATGAGTGAATTTGTATCCAAAACGACAGTTATCAGAAGGTAAATAAGAGTCATTGAGTTTCAAAGTTCTTATTGATTGAGTGAAGAAAAGGAATTTAAATACTGTTTCCATCACCAAATATTGACATTGCTACAAACATTAGGAAGAATAAACATGCATATATTAAAGTGCTTCAATGCTTTTTTCATGCTTGAAATCTTAGAAGATAGGAAGACAGCATAGTTTCCTTGAAATAGAGTCTTTTAATTTTAAAGATATCTTGAGCCAAATTTGAGAAAGAATAACTGTCATGGCTGTTGTTTTGAATGGTTTCCTGCTCACTATAGACGCATTTAGAAAATACAATTCAAAATTATAAAATGTTTGCAATCCAAAATGTCTGAAACATCATAAAGCCAAAATTCTCAAAAAAATACTAAAATAACCATAGCAACAACCTTGATCTCTATACATGATGAAATTTCAAAACAATGACTGTATAATACCTCTTCTCTTTCTTTCTCTTCATTGTTTCGTTCTGTGTCTGCTGAACTGCTGTATGATTCAATACTGACAGCGCTGATATCCGACGGTGTGCGTTTATGTCCAGTGGGGCTGGTCACTATTTCTAATTCTCCTTGTAAATTCTCAAACCTTTGTTGTAGCCTGGCGTGTTCTTTCACTAACTTTTGATGATGACTTCGTTCTGATTCAAACTCAGCTAATAATAGTTTATTGGCTGCTTCTAACTTGTCTTTAACTAGACCTACAAAATGCCAAAAAATGTTATAATAATGAAAATTATGACACCATATGCTTTTGGAAAATAATTTTGATGAAAATTATGAAAGAGCTCAGTGATTATTTTCATCACAAAATATAGACAGATTCAATACTGCTTTAAGACTGGTCAAAGAGTGGCAAAGGGATTAGAATTAGATTTAAGGACACAAGCCAGAAATTTCAATTACCTGCTGTACTGCTTTCAGCTTCTTTTAATTTTTCTTGAGCTAGATTAAGTTGATTCTTAATTTTCTCTTTTTCCTCTAGAACTTCATCTATGATCTAAAAAAAACGTCCATGTTGAAAAGAAGTTTAAAACTTAGAAATAATATTTGAGCATTCTGGACAATATTGAATCATACAGAGAGGACTAATATAATCAGTAGTACTAGTACTTTGTCTGGAGCAAAGCAAATGGGTGCTGTAAATCTGTACTAATACTACTATAATTGAAGCCTGTTTCCCAATACTTGTCATAATATATGTCTCAGATGATATACGTGTGAATAAAAATTGATTATATTAAAACAAAACATAACATTAAATCATTTTTGATCAATTGAAAGGAAATGGAGTTTTACATCTTTAAAAACAAGGCATAAATCATTTCTTAGACCTCTGACAATATATCTACAAGAAATAATAATTCAGGACAACCATCATACCTTATTGTGATCTTTCTTCATCAGTTCTTTCTCAGATATAAGGTCTTGTTTTTCATTTCTTTCAGTTTCCAATTCAGTCTTCAATCTTTGTATTTCAGCCAATAATTCAGTGATCTTATTTGAAGAATCTAGTGCTACTTCTTTATTTTCTTTTAATTTGGTAATTTCTGACTTCAACTGAACTATCTTAGCTTCTTCCTGTTTCACCTCCACAACTTCTTTGGTCTATTCAAGAAAAATATTATTTTATTTTTGTTCCATCAATGAACATCATCAATGAACATTAATGAATATCAACGAACATTAATGAAGATGATGGCATCAATTATCAATATTTACTTTTGGGAACTTTAGTAAAAACATATGAGAAAAATGTTAAAAATATTTGAGATTCATGTAATTACATGATAATTATGAAAGGATGTTTACCTTTTGATCCAATTTCTGTTGTAATTCAATAATCTTGTTTTCTAAACCTTTGTTAACTTTCTTCACATGGTCTACAGATTTAGCTTCAACCTTGAACCACAAAAATATACTTTATAATTATCATAAAAACACTAACACCATAATACCACTGGTTCGCTAACACTTTATGTTAACACTATCAGTCTAAAACTGAACATTTCAAATGTTCATAGAATAAACAAAGTATGTTAATCTTTTCACACAGATGTGTTAATCAGAGTAATCTCCCTTTCATTCGAACTATCTTAGAAGAAATTTCAATAAGTAAACAAAGTTCAATTTGAACTCTGACCTCTATCTTAAAAGTCTATTGGCTTTAAATTCTTCTGTTCAAGTAAATAGCCATTACTGTCTAAACAGACATCTTCCAATGAGAAACGTTGAAACAAATCTTAAAATTAGCTGTTTCAGATGAAATGGCGATTTTATGATAGTAAACAAAATTTGTTTGGATTTCCAGAAAGCTTTGCTTTAACAGATCAGAAATTGAATTGGAGAAGTCTTAATCATAGATTGAATAAAAATCCAAGGCCATTAACTAATATTTGTGAACACAAACGCTGTTGATACTACATATTATTGGAGAGAAATGGAAACTGTAAAAATTTGACAAAAGTTAATAACTTGGGGAATTTGTAATAAGACATTATTTATCAAAACGGCTACAATGACTAACGAACTAAGAAAATTACAATACCTTCAAAATCTTAAGTTTAGTTCGAGCCTTGCGTCTTCTATAATGACTTTGTAATAATATAATTCCTCGTAAAACATGTTTATATCTTCGTTTAGCCAAGAATGTTCGTACATGTCTCTGTATAATCTTTGCTTTATGGTTTTTAAGGAGAGAGGCATACTTTCTTCTTGCAAAGAGACCTCGTATACAAGCCTACAATAAACAAAGTTAATTTGACTAATTTGTAAACATTTAACCCGTAATTTTATAAATGATTATATCTGACTCTTGTTTAGGGAGTAAAGGTTGTAACTTTGTTCTAATGACAAAGTAACAAAAGCACAGGCATAGGAGGCTTTAAATAAGAAAACAAAATGTTTTTCAATAATTAAATGTTCAGTTAATTAAATTAAATTTGGGTTCTGTATACTAAGGTGTTATAAGAGATTCTCCTATTGAAACACTGGCATAATTCACAAGTAGAGATTATGCTACATGTGATAGATATGGAAAAATGGTTAATTTTAACAAAATTGTAAGAATAATGTCTGACTGAAAATTGAGATAGTGCAAAGAAAGGCTATTGTGTCCCCAATAAACATTAATGTTTTAAAAACCTTGGCAATATATTTAAAGTGGTGTTAATTGAACCAGCCTACCTGTAAGACACACATTGTAGTGCGTAATTTATTATATTGTTTTCTATCTTTATATCCCTTCCATGTCTTCTGTATAACAGTAGCAGCGTGAGTCTGTCGAAGATGTTGGGCATGTCTGAAAACAAACAAAATAGTTTTGTAATATAGACACTGGTTATTTCAATCTGATAATTCACACAGGACATTTTTGCAGCAAGAAATTAGAAAATATTTTGGTGTCATGGACATAAGCTTATACATCTTAAATATATGATACAAATACCCAAGTTTTATTTCATGTACAAATATATTTTGTTAAATTTTCTATTTTTTCTGAAGTCATAGACAGTTTTTATAAAAATTCATAAAAAATTCATAATCCCCCCAAAATAAAAGCCAATTTAGTTCTTACCTTCTAGCCAATAAACCTCTACCATAGCATTGTAATAACAGAGCTGATTTTCTAATTTTACTATATTTTCTGCGTAATAACCAGCCACGAATATGCTTTTGTATCATAATTCCACACGCTCGTAACTTATCGGATCTCAACTTCTCAAGATACGCTACTTGTCCAGCACGGAAAAATATCTTTGTTTTACCAAATCTATATTTATCTTCATCCTGGAAAAAAAAAAAAATTCAATTCAGATCATAGATTATGTAAAATGTTCAAAGTTATTCCCAATGGCAGAAGATAAAAACGACTTGATACTTACAGGTATGAGATCAGGTAAAATAGATTCACATGTTTTACGCATATTTCCTTTGATAATTTGTTTAGTTTTAGCTAGAACTCTATACCTCTGGAAAAACTCGGGATATGTCCACCTGGAAAAAAAAAAGAAGATTTTTAAAACTTTTCTAGCAGTTGTCAAAGTTAAAGTTAAAAATAAAATTGAATTTTTTGACTGATTATGTTGTAAAGTGTGATATAATTATAAAACTCAAATCTGTCAGTCTAAGTTTGGAAAAAAAAACAGGAGAATGAAACATCAACTTACCTTGATGGATAACCTGCAGCACTAATTCTAATAGTTTCTAAGACACCACAGGCTCTCAGCTGTTCTACTGCTCTCTTAGAATCAAACCTATAAAAACAATTATATATAGAGTCGGGAGACTAAAGGGAGGTAATAATAGTTAAGACTACAGTAAATTATAATAATTAATGTCATAAAATTGTAAAACCAATGTGTTCATTAAAACGAAAAGTTATCTTAACTTACGTAAAAGCACATTTTTCATCATTGGGTTTAATACATCTAATATAATGTGGTGTTGTAGCGTTGAGAGTGGCCATCAACAAAGATAAGGAGTCTCGAAACTGAGATCCTACTGTTTTTTTATTTTGTTTACTGCCAGCTTTAGGTTGTTGTTTAATTGGTTTCTCTTTACCTTTTTTACCATCAACTCCTTCAGAGAAAAGTTCACCAACAAGTTCAATCTGAAAAGTACATCAACATTTGAAACATAAAAAAGCACAGCATTTGATGCACAAGCAAAGATTACTAAATTACACGAGGGAGACTACATGTACCCATCCATTGACCTTTGTCTGTAATGCTACACTGTATAAGAAATTTAATCATTTACTGATCTAAACACACTCGCTCTTTTGGTTCGATGTTGACTCTCTGAAACTGTGTAGGGATATAATGAAGCAATTGATATGTAAAAACTATTTCATACCTCACTGGCTTTTAATATGTTGATTTGTTCTTCTAAAACTGTATCTCTATTTTTCTCAAGAAAGCCATCAGCAGTATAGGTGACTTGATCAGCAAAATGTATGATAACAAATGCTGTACGTGACATTCTGGGTTTATTGAAATGTTTGGATTTTCCCAAATGTTTATCATATAATTTCTGACACCAGTTACTATCAGAACCTCTCGGCATCTGTTTTAAAATATCAAAAAAAAATATATAAATGCCTTGGATCCATTTTCATAATATTAAACGTAAAAAAAATTATATACATAGAGACATCAAAAATTCTGCAGTAATGGTCTTATTCAATAGAATAACTTTTACATGCCTTTGTCAGACTTATCCCAGACCTAGATTTTAATATAGACTGTATTTGTCATTTCTTCAGGTTTACAAATTATGAATTAGATAAAACTGAGTGCATTCCCTTTAACTTCTCTTTAAAAATCGATTTTACTTTGGCATCCCACATATTTCATGGAACATCTTTGGGAAAATTTTGAAATTTTGAATGTCATTATCTGCTTTCATATCCTTTACTTAAGGGCCGAATAGCAACCTGTTCGATTGAGTCAGAGATACATTGTTATGCAACTTTAAACTTATACAATTTGATTTGAAAACAAACTCATTATTTGCTTGGGAGCATAAACAATACCACTTCATCTATAACATGAATTAAAGAATTAGAATTAAAGACTTACCTTACACTCTTCATCTAATAAATCTAGAATACCTAGTTTACTTTCTATCAGATCTATACATGGTTGATTATCATAGAAATCTATAAATGACCATTCTATCTGTTCTCTTACATATTCTTCTTGTTCCAGTTTAAATACATGCTACAAATACAATAGTTTCATTTTAAGGAAGTTTGTTAACTAAACACTGTAGAACTTCTTTAAAGACCAAGATATGCCCACTAAACAAATAAATCAAGGGCTGTAACTCTATAAAGATTAGTTGAATATTCTTTGCTTTGAACTTTAAATTGAATATTTAGTTACACAGAAAGGCTGTAACTAGGTTAATATTTGTAGAATTGTTCCCACATTCAAATGGAGAGCTTCCTGAAACCTACAAAACAAATTTGATAATCCTATCTAAAATTAAAATCTATTAGTAAATATCTAATTACCTACCATATTGAATATTTGTTGTAATTTTTCATTGGCATAATTAATACAGAACTGTTCAAAACTATTGATTTCAAATGTTTCAAACCTGCAAAAAGTACAGAAAAAAAAATGCCAATAATCATTTAGAAAAGTATTTGTTAGAAATCGTATTACTTCCTCAACTCTATCGCATCTGCAGAGGTCAGTGTTGGTGCCTGAATGTTTTTATCATTGTCAGATGTGTATAAGAAATTGATGTACATCTTGATATCAAATATATATATACAGTATATGTATCATCATATGATATATTGAACATATGGGAGTTAACAGTTAAATAATATCAAACATATTGTGAATTGTATGGTAAAGATTTTTCACAAATGTGCCTTAATTTTAGAGAGGTTTCAAATCAATATGCAAAAAAAAAATCAAAAAAAAAATCGTACCCATAAATATCAAGAACACCTATAAATCTATGTTGTTTAGATGTACTATGTAAAGCTTTGTTTACTTGAGTAACAATCCAGTTAAATAAATTGGAGTATATATGTTTAGCTAGGGCATCCCTTGAATCTCTTGCCTAAAATAAACAAAATAAATATATTTCTTACGAGTCTTTCTTGATATTAAACATATAACCATAAGTCAGTAGTGCAAAAGGTGCCAAGGTTTTTTTCAAATTTTATCGACGAGTCTGAGATATAGTGCAATAGATAAACCTTTTATCATACAAGCAATATCTACTGTAGAATATCTTATTGGGTGATAAATAATACTCATTACACTTTGCACGATAAAATGAAATGAAGTATAGTTCCATGAATATGAGAAACGCGATGCATTGTGCAGTGGAATTTGAGTGAAGTATTGGCTTCTGATCAGTGTCAGGGGAAACTGGTATGCAAAAATACAAAGGCAGAACTTTCTGAGCTCTATACACCTTGTCTATCATATACTTCTTATGTAAGTATAGTTACCTGACTTTCTGTTAAAGGTTTATTTAAAACTTCATTGACTGTGGTAATTTTCCTGTTACATAACCAGATTTTCATCTGGGATTCTTCAATAGCCAATAACTTACACATCATCTTTAATGATTTATCATTATCCTACAATAAACATATTTATTATGAGTTAAAAAGGAAGGAGACATGCTTATCAAATATTAGTTCAATTATCTTTTAAGGGATTGTCATTTTTAGGGATTTCAAACTTCTTTGTAACAAATGCTCTTTCCATAAAAGAAAGACCAAACTGGTAGCTAGACATATTCATATTAGCCTTAAGGTCTTGGATTTAGCAATATGCTTGTATTAAACTGTTCCATCGGAAAAAAACATTGATTAAATTCAGAAGGTACTCCAACCAGAAGCTACAGACTCAAAGCCATAAGCTCTTTCATAGTATAATCAATATAGCATAAACAGGTCAAAAGTGATTCAAATCTAAGTGTTGCTTCATGTGAAAATCTTTGACAAGTAGCAATAATTGCTTCATTGAAAAATGCATTGTACCATTGAGGCTTAGTTCCATTTAATCCTTGAAAGAATAAAATTCAGAAGATGACGCCAAATGACTTGATGTCAATAATGAAACTTACAGGAATGTCACAAGTCTCTCCTTCACATTCTCTTATATTGACATTACCAAAATGTAAGATAGCTGCTAAGATTTGAAAAATAGACATTTGTTGTTGTTCATTAAGACCTAAAATAGTCAAAGCTTCACGAGTACTGATTAAATCTTTAGCATCATCAACATCATTGATCTCAGGTGCACCTCCTTGACTTGTGTAGAAAAAATCATCAGCATGCTCTGAAAATAAGAAATCAATCCAAAAATACATTTTAGTACAAAAATTTTGAACATTTTTCAATCAAGTTACTACAGGTTAAATGATGATATAGTCTCTCTCTCATCACTTTAGAAAGAGTTAAGCCTGCTCGACTATCCATAGAATACCCATATATAAACTAATCAACAAGTGCTTAAGCATTCTTTAAATTTCAACAAACTGACATTTATACTTCTACTTTCCATTATTATTACTATCCTGAATATAATCAACCATTTATGATATTGAAAAGTAATTTTTGAAATAATGAAATAATGCTCAGGATACATACGTAATTCCATCCTTTTGAATTCCGGTAAATTAGCAGAGGCACACATCTGATAAAATATATGGTAATTTCTCTCATCTTGAGCTTGAAAAACAACTCTAAAATATAATCAAAACAATTAAACATATCAGGGCATTATGGGGGTTTTATTTTGGAATAGAAAATAACAAAACTTTATTTAGTTGCCAATCAAGACCTTCAAAATATCTATCTTGAAACAATTTTTAATTACAAAACAAAGTATTTTGGCAATACCAAATAACTAAACAAGGGTGTTTTAATTGTGTGTTATGTACATTTAATTCAGATAAAAGAGAATCGTATATCCTTCAGACCTGCACATGTATTTGATTAAGGATTATATCTTGAAAAAGAGACATGTTTGTCTGCAAAATTTAAGGAAGAAGAATGAACTCAGTCCACTTTTAGGTTTTGTATGTAGAGAACACATCAAGGTCCAACTCAAGTGTCATTTCAATTATAATATTTTAATTTCAATAATTGTCATAAAATACCAAAAGCAAAATGAACAGAAAAATGTAAAGAAAAAACTGAGAAGAACAAGTGTCTTCCTGTCATTAACAAACAAAAACACATTGGCTGCTAAACAATTACATTTGTAAACAAAAGTAAACAAAGCATCAGTTGTTTACAAATTAACAGATAATCCTCTATTGATGACAACTATCTTGTTAGAAAGCCTTCCTTACAGCTGAAATATGTAACAAACAGACTACTGTTAAGACCTGTCAACATCGGACCACAAGAACAGATTTACTTCTTCTCAAGTCAAAAGAAGACTTTATTGATTTGGCTTGTAGTCTAGAACAATTGAAAGGTTTTCTTTAAGTTATGATAGAAATTGTCCATCTTATTTTCAAAGCCATAAGAAAAATATATAAAAGAATATAAAAATATGTCCAATACATTTAGATTTTCAATGATTTTAACCCTTAGAGTGTAAATAAAATAAAACTTTGTGTATCCTGAACTTAAACTATATGATGTTAACATAATGTGACGTCTCTTGTAACTGATACATCACTGGCTGCTCAGTTATAACATGTGGTCACATAAGAAAAAGGAAATCCTATGCAGTTCAACACAAACTCCCTTTAAGCCATCAATACTTCAATGTGTAGTTACATGCTACATCCAAATTAAATCTTATATATTTGTTGATGAACATACCTTGACTTTTCCAACAGATATGTTCTCATATTAGCACCAATAATAGCATTTGATCTGCTAAAACCCAGTTCTATATATTTACCAAATCTACTACTGTTGTCATTCCTGGTAGTTTTAGCATTTCCAATGGCCTAAAATAAATACAATTCAACATTCAACACAGTTTGCTTAATCTCACATCTGAATTGACCCCCCTCCCTCCTTTTTTTTCCTACGTTTTGATATTTCTTTTCATGATTTATAAGTGATTCAATCAATTAAAGAATATAGGTCTGAAATAATTTCAATAGCAGAAATCTACATCTCAGTGTTTGCATGATCTGTTGTACTGTACCAATGTTACTAGGGTCAAAAACTAAAACGTACACCTCCATTTTGGAAAGTCCTTTAGGGTCAAAAACTTTGCGTTATACACAGAAATATACATTATGTAAAACAGATGGTTCAACTCACCTCCATAATAGGATTAGACGCCAGCACCTTTTTCTCAACTTGTGTTTCAGTTTGGGACCCGCCCACTGTAGCGAAATATCGCATAGCATATTTAGCTGAGACAGTCTTGCCAGCACCACTTTCACCAGATACAATAATAGACTGATTCCTCTCAAACCTTCAAGAAATTATATAAGTATTTAAGCTTCTCAAAAAAGCCACCAAAGAAGACTACTTAAGTCTAACATATATTTGGCAGCAGCATTGAGTTTGATGGTTGTCTGCTAGATGATTAGGAAAAGAGAGTTTGAAGATTCCACAAGGAAAAATAATTCTGAAGCCAGCATCAAATACTTCATTAAATTTATGGCACAATAATGTGCTATGGCTCTTTTGACATACTCACTCAGTTCTAATCTAGTGAATAAGGAAAATCAACTTACCGAGACATTTGTTTAAAAGCCTCTTCAGCAACAGCAAAGATATGAGGGTCCATAGCCCCCATATCCTGTCCACTGTAGGCATGTATAATATCATTACTGTAGATATCAAGTTGTTCATACGGATTAATAGCCACTAACACAATACCTAAAAATTCAAATAGAGTATTATTAAGATGTACATATCAAGAAAAGAATTTTTGTGAACTTCGTCTCAGATGTTGTTAACATGACAAAGTTCTAAACTGAAGAAGTTGCAGAAGTGAGCAAACTAATGTGATATCATTTTAAAGTAAACTTCTCTTTGTTCAGCTTCAATTAAGATCTACAAATTGTATACAAAAAGTTCTGTATGAAAATATGAAGAGAATAAATCGTACACCAGCTTTACATTAAAAGAGGAAGGTTTAGTCACAGGATTTGGAAGGTTTGAAATAGTACCTTATATCACTTACCACAATATGTATAAATAAGATTAGACTCTAAAAACCTCACTCGTAAATTATATAATACTGAAATAAATAAAGTATGTCTTATATAAAATATTGTCTCTGATGTTGTAATCTTATTTCTTTATGGTAAAAAATAACCAAAAATATTTTATATTTAAGTAAATGAATTTTATAAAGAAATTCTTAACTACATGTACAGTGCAATAATACCCAGAAGTAAACAGACAGCCCCCACTGACCCCTTGAAACATTGTTTGTCAAAATCAAAGATTATGCACCATGCAATTCTCAGCTTCCATAACTTATACTGAACTAAGAATCTGTAAGAAATTTGACTATTTTGGGGTGACATACCTTCAGGTTCATTTAAATAACTAAGGGAAGTTAAATCATTTTCACCAATTAATATATCTGGATTCCGAAGATGGGGTAAATTATTCTTATCTATATCTAATGTTGATTCCTACAAATCACAAATAGAATTTAATTTTGGAATTCAATTCGAATTTGATGAAACAGAGAACACTTGATAAAGAATTTGTGAGTATTTTTCAATTACTGATTCAATACATATAACTCCTGATAGGAATGATGTATTGTGGTGGTCTTCAACATAAAGTGAAGCTATTTTTTTCGTACATGTGTGTATTATAAAGCAATACCAGAATTTGCAGTGAAAAAGAATTGTCACAAGAATTGCGAAGACAAAAATTTGGGACAAACTTTTTCAAGCAAATTGCTTAGCCAATCAGATGCAAAAACTTTGGCAGATATAGGTAATATCATATGGTTATGATGTCAAAGATGAAACAGTACAACACGACAAGCCTAGCGCTATTAGTTAAAGCCGACCTACAAATCCAAATCATAACTCAGAATTTGTCACTGGGTCTAGTAGAAATGATACAAAATCTGATCAAATTAAAACTAGTTGATAAACACATTATCTTAATTGTAGTGCTAGGTTGAATGCCGCCATTTAAGGACGTTTAAACAGCGATATCATCATCATTGATCTACGATAACAGTTGAAATAAAAATTCAAATCTCGTGTTTATTTTGCAATGACTATTTTCGTTTTATGCCAATGAAAAATTGTCTCGTGGGAAACATCCTTGAATCAAATAGCACCCTTTAATAGTAAAACTGACAGCTACCGTACAACTGTGTAAATTATTCAAAGATAATGTACAAGAAAAATATCTCAATTCTGTGATCATGCATATTCCGACATATTGACATATCAATATCTTTTATTTCAATCCCGACATATCTGGTCAATATCAACTGATATATAATAACCAATATCGCAATGATATAGTCATCTTCATGTAATTCTTTCATATACCAGATACAGCTCAACAACTTAACATTTTAAGTCTTACATAGAGAACGGATATTGCAAATGTGATTTTTTTATTCAAAGGAATTAACCCTCAAAATACAATCTTTTTTTATAAGGTTCTTACCAAACCCATTCTTTGATAATAACTTGGCATTATGTTAGTAAAATTTGAACTAAAAACATAACATTAGTAACAAAACTGTTCATGCAAAACAGCAAATTTATCCAACTTTGATTTAAAAACTTGTATAAACTTAACAACAACAATCATTCTTGCAATCAATATTAAAACAAGTCATGCCTTAATACAGGGATATAAAAATATCCAGTAACAGAACTTATTTAACACAACTGTGAACATACATACTGTAACAGGGGGTTTATTGGCATATGTTACTGAACATATTGATGGTCTATATTTAGGTGATCTCATCTGAATTATAATGAAATAGACCTTATTTAAATAATTCTTGTAGTTTTAAATAAAATGAAGAGAGGATAAGATTGAAGAAAAAAAAATCAAGATAAGAAATAATCAAGAGATAATCAAGAAAAGAAATAATCAAGAGATAATCAAGAAAAGAAATAATCAAGAGATAATCAAGAAAAGAAATAATCAAGAAGTAATCAAAAAATAATATTATGTCTTAGTTTCATTTGCTGATCAAAAAACAATGATCTTTTCTTGTACGCTTATTAGTTTTTCTTTCAATATAACTTAAGAAGTGTGTTTTATTGCAAGGGAAACAAAATCCAGTCAAATTATAATCTAAAAATCTACGTTCACTCAATTTCAATTCAATGCATTCAATTATTCTATTAAAAACAGGATTTGCAATGTTTTCATCACAATGTCAAGATGCTGAAACTGAAATAGTTAATAATGAATTCACAGCAGACATATTAATCACAGAATTCACTCTAACAGACAGTACCAATAACTAGAACTAAGATGGAAGAAAGAAAATGGGGGGTTGCAGGAGGATATATATATCAAATTACATTCAATTTATCTAGTTTAATATGGTCTAGAATCAGCAATAATATTGCAAAATTCATGAAAGATCCATCTTTGGCTGTGTGAAGTATGTATCATAGCACTAAAATACTATGTGACTTGGTTGAGATATTTATAAAAATTTCACAAGAAATAGTAGCCTTACTAGCCTTTATAAATTGAACCTTCAACATGTCATGTCCAATTAGTGAATATTTTCATGTACATGTACATGCTTCAACAGACTTTAGTCATGAGTCATGAAGTTTTTTGCCCATCAAACGCATGACTGAATCTTAACAAAATGTGAATAATAACCTTGCAATATTACTGCAGACTAGATTATAATGATAATAATCAATCTAAACTAATCATTCTTATCATTATACTGATATATATATATATAATAGTTTAGAAATGATATACCATGCTTATCATTTTACTTACTTTCCAATATTCCTAAAACACACAAATATAACATTTCATTCATGTCTTATATGATCCCATATTCATTCATGTGTCTGTTTAACCCTTTACCTTATAACATCATCATTAGCAATACTTTAATATAAATACAAGAATTTCTTCAAGAATAAAAGTATGCTTTAGACTTTAGAGTAAACCCTGTGCTTTATTTGCCCTCGGACATGGATTGTATATGTCTGTTCTTTACAAGTTAATGGGACTAAATTTATATAAGCATCATTTTCAAAACTGTATGCAAGTAGAAGTGATATTCTATAATGTAATATCAGCTATTAAAGAAAACATTTTCAATTTGTATCAAACATGACTGGCTCTGATTACATTTCTAACACTCAAGATAAAAACAGAATTAATTTTAAAACGTTATTCTTCAGATAAACAGTTAAATCCAAAATCAATGAAGTTGAGAGTTTCCCATAAGCCATTTATCACAGGTTTTTAACATGTACATCCTCTCATTTTCAATTTGTTTCCAACAGTTATGACTTTACTTTTAAACGCTACAGAAATTTTAGAAGTTTATGTAGTTGAATAATTTATTTTTACAAAAGGCACTGGCACAGGAACTAAGAGAAACTATAGCATACCTCAGCCTCTTCATATTTAATAGCTACTGTCTTCTGTCCTGTATAGTCTTCTATTAATTCAGCTGCCCTCCATACATTCTCAACATCAGGTATCCAGATTCGAGCCCCCTAAAAATAGAAAAAAAAAATTATTGTAAAAATATGTTTTGTGTTTCAACCAATCATGTGTAGGTTGTCATTTTCTACATAGGTCATAAATCAACATCCAGGGGTCATTCTTTTTCAGAAATCTGTCAAAGAATTCTATGCATTTATAGACTTTTTGCAGTTTTTTACAATGATTATCAGCCCCTTCTTGGCCAAACGGAATCTGTTTCTTGTAAGATAAAAATACTTTTTATAGCATATGAGTGACCTGGTTCCTTTTTTAAAGGCACCTGGTTTTAGTGGCACACACCCAACAAAATCTTGTACACGAAATTTTGCCTTGACTGCTTTTTATATTTTTTAGTTTTTATTAGAAATTGAACTTGACAAAACCTATTTAATTGGATGGATCTTAAAGACTTTCTCTTGAAAGATGACTTGGTTTTTCACAACCAGGTCTCTTCTTTCAAAAAATAGGAAATGGATCTCATGATTTTTAAATGAAATGGCTCTTGAGATAAAAATAACTAATCAAGTATGATTAAATAAACATCAGTAAAAAAGACATTGGTTTTTTATCATCAACAGAGGAATAGAAAGCTGAACACAATGTTTAATTTTAACAATTGATTTAGTACAAACTCCTACTGGTCTACTTATACTGCAGTCAAAGCATCTCTATATACACATTGATTTCCAATAATGGTCTTATCTGTCAAATTGGACGTAAACCTAACAATTCTCTTCACTCACTCTTATGTGTGGTTTGATCTCAATCTCTGGTCACTGTCTATTAAAACTCTCAAAATGATTCTAATATTGTCTTGTCTACAATCTTCTAAGAATCAATCTTATAAATAACGACTGCAGCTCTTTCGCAACATGAAGGTAAAAATAACGACCATTCAATAAAATATGGCCATCCCTACCTAAGATTAACTTTTCACCCTTTCTGAAAAATAAGCCCATTAGCTGCTAACAATGGTGTGGATAAGATAGATTTTTAAACAAATATAATCATGTAATTGTGGTGCAAGTAGCTTGTTCATATTAAAAATTGGATAACAATAAGCTTACATTTCCTTTTTGTCTTCTGAAATTTTTACTTACTTAATAAGTTAGTTCAAAAGACTATAATGGACAGATTTGAAAGTACAAATTTTGGAATCATCCCTAAAAATACAACAAAGTTTAAGCACAAAATAACTAATCATAGGCTGGATGAAGGTAGAAATTACTATACAGCAGCTTATCTATATACTTTTTACATCCTTTGTTTTGCTGAGGAGGATGATCTTATTACAAAACTATTTCTTTCAAAGGAAGAAACTGTCATCTCAAATTAAATCAAATATTTTCTTAACATGCAAAACAATTTTGAATGTAAAATATACCTCAACATATCTATCCTTAGTTTCTATACTCCTTAAAACATATTGTAGTTGAAATCTGGAATAAGGACTTTCAATTTCTAGAACAGTAGTCCTTGTTTTTGGTTTAATTCTGGTTGGTGACACGGGTGGAGATGAAGAACCACCCCAGAATTTTAAAATCTTATCCATATGGAATGCAATGACAGAAAACTAAAACGGCCATATTGGCTGAGTTATGGGGAAAAGGTTTGTATATTTAATAGTTTTATAATATTATTAAATGTCAACCATACAATATCAGGCCAATTTTCTCATTAACAGCAAATAATTGGCTCTGAATAACCAGTCAGAAATTTCAACCATTTGCAATGGCCGCCATAAACATAGTCTCACTAGAATGCATATTGTGGTTTTACTGAATGGATGTTTATTATTTAAGTCTTCTTAAAAGGTGAGCATTTTAATATAGAACCTTTTGTTCTCAATATTTTCTATTGAGGAGTAAGCTTACTGATTTTGGTAAATCACAAATCATACATTGGACTAAACCATCTCATGATCATGGCACAAAACTGTCTCTGACTGATGGAGCAGACTGGTTGGGTGACTGATTACTGGTAATAGCAGACATCCTAGATTTCGACATATTTAATTTACAATCAATATTTCTTTTCCACATTTGACAACCTCTGAAGCCAGCAGAAATTTAAGATTTGATAACTAGGTATTCAGTTAATCGATATACTAAAACACATTAAATATAGGTAACAAGACTAATACTTGGTCTAAAACAGAATCAAAACAAAGAGAACAATCAACACCTATTGGGGACTATAAACCCAAAACTATTTATTTAAGATAAATATGGGCATTGATATACACTGTACCAGTATTTATTCTCCATTCAAATATTTTAATTGGTGACCATTGTTGACCTATACAAATGGGAGTTGGCTCTCTTTATACCTCATATCTCTTGCTAAGAAAATTTTGTTTTAAAATCAATTGATAAATACACTCAGTTCAGTTCATAGATTTTAAATGAAAAATACATAAAAGTTATCAACCTTGCAATGATCATGTAGTTTCCTTATTTCCTTTTAGTTCTAAAAGTCTAACTCCTACCCAAACCCAAAACCTAGAATAAGTTGTTCTCAATAATAGATATCAGAGTGAAATAAACAAAATGTTATAAACAATTGAACCTGCTCTTTGCCACACCTTAGAAAATGTTGACATAGAAAAACGTGGGTTTGTGTAAACGAAACATTTATATCAAGAATTTCTAGCTTTGGGAAAACAGTAGACACCCAAATCAAACTCTAGTTTTACACCCAATTCAAACTTTAGTTTTGTTATAAGCATCTTATATTGTTTAATTTGAGTTGTAGTTTTGAATGTAAGAGGGTGATATAGAAGCGTTGGCTGAGTCTACAATTTCTTTAACAACTTAAATATTCAATTCAATTCTTTATTACTTTTAGTCTTTCGACTTATCAGTTATATTACAAATATACAATATACATGTATACATTTATACAATACAAATGAATAGGAAAAAAGAGGACAGATTGCGATGAAAACATATATATAATTAGGATGCACTCTTTCTTAATTTTTGTGCCTTATTCAAAAATTTGCTCAAATTATTCAATTCCTTTAAATTATCAACTTTAAGAAGCTGGATCAATTTATACATACTTAGATGTTTGAAGTAGTACTGTTTAATAAATTTTGTTCGGATACTATTGTATAGGGGACATATTAATATAAAATGGTACTCATCTTCGATATCATCTGATTTACAATATTTACAAATTCTGTCGTTTCTATGTAAACTATAGATATGTTGTGTTATTGTATCTTAATCAACTGAATCAATTAAAATTACATCAATTAAGAATGAATTACTCAAGTTTGAATCAGTCTTCAAGTATGAAGAACTTGTTTCCAAGGACAATGCTATCAGAAGTCCATCAAGTGTCTACAATCAACCCATTTTGCCTATACATCTTAATAAGATTAACAAAAGAAAGAGAAGAAAGAGTGAAACAACTACTTTTTACAAGGATAACAACAAAGCATTGATCTTTCCTGGATTATCCGTACCCATTTACAGCTTGGTGAACTGGAATTATTGTTAGCCTGGTTATGTTTTGATATATAAGCAATTATACTGTCAATTTATCTCATGAGAAAAAAAATAATCAACAGAAAAAAACATGTAAAAAAATCCCACACTTAGGCCAACATAACCAAATCTTTTCCTTTAAAAACATGGAGTAAAGAACATTGGTTGACCTATTCTGATAATTAGTTTATGGGATGTTTATCAATATTCATGAATTAATAGTAGCCTAATCCTATAAATTATTTACAATCAATAAATAGGTCGCATGAATCATACCCCTAAATATAAGACTAGTACATAATATTATGGGAAAAAATGTAATCTATTCAAATAACATGTCACATGAAAAGCAGATGAGTTGACACCCTTGTAATACAAATAATTTTCATATCTTCAATATATGATATAAACTATAATAAAAGATGTAACATATTTGACTCAAATGACTGCATTTAGTTGAACAATATTCTGAGGAATGACAAATATGTCTATTTGTGATATCATTATTAACAATGCCTTTGGAAATTGTTGTTTAGTTCTTTCAATGGACTTCCAATTTCTACATGGCTAATTAACACAGAGATACTAAGTTTACAGACTTTTAAACTTGAAAATTCCACTGTCAATAAAGGCTTTGATACAATAATCTCCAACCAACCCTGACAAATATAAGACACACTTTGATTCAAGTAGTAGTACTAGTACTCAATATGAAAAAGGCTTTCTTCTTGTAGGATTTTCTTAATTTTAATCTTACTCCTGAAAATGACATTAAGTATTCATTTGGCATGTCTTTCATTTATAAATTGACTACAGTTCAGAAGATTTTCATGTCATACCAAGAACAAGACTGACAATATGTCATTCAAGATGACAACAGATGATCCCATTAATTTCTTCACATTTTCAAGACTCTAATATGACTCTTCTTTTTATCATTATTGCCACAGGATCTTAAACATATATCATACACAATTCAAAGCATCTTTCAAAAAGTGTGTGTCATTTAAAAGTGAATGTGTAGATTTTTAAAGTATTCTCTTAGTAAGAGTAAGTGATACAGTGGTCTATTGTCAGTGATCTCAACTCTAGGTGTCAACAATTTCATTAAGTAAATATACTTAGTCTGTGTTCTATTGACTTTATTTTAGTCTACTTTATCTACCAACATCTACTTTCTTCATTCATTCATCCATTCCAATAATTGTCACAAATAAGAAATTTGTCATCCAAAATAATCCACCTTGCAAAAATTTCAAATAAAAAATACTAAGTCATTGAACTTATCATACACAGTCATACAAATAAATAACATATAGTAAAATAAAGAACAATCTGCTCTGATATACAATTGAATGGTATCCAGTTAAAATGGTTACAAGTCAAAACGGTAACAAATTTTAAAAGTAAAAGGGTAACATCTCCACCAAATCAGTAACAGAAATTTGTAGCGGGATTGTTACCGTTTTAACTGAAACTTTCTGTTACCGTTTTGGTGGAGATATTTCGTTTTGACAAACATATTTTGTTATTGTTTTGGCATGATACCGTTTTAATTGGTATTCAATTGAAAACGTTATAGAAATTCAAGAAAGTGGAGAGGAAGCAATAAGAAGTAGTTCATTCACAGCCTTAGTATGAACTTCTTAGAAAAATTACAATTCAATACAAGTAATATAAGCTTATTAGTACTAACTGGATTACATTAGTATTAATTGGATTACTTTTGATTATCCTAATACAATCTTTGATCTAATGACACACTAATTAATTTAGTATATATATTGAATAACTTGACCTGAGACTAAACCAGGTAGGCTAACACTCTTGTAAGCCTCTTATCACTCACTATCACTATCCTATAACATTTCAAACATATTTAGATCTGACACTTCAACTAATTAAAATCTTGTATTGACATTCCTTTTAATGTCAGGTCCACACATATTTCTTCAATGATTTGTGTATCTATTTAAAATTCATGGTCAAAATTATTCAAATTCCCTTTTTTTTTTGTAACGCTATCTGAAAATCATCTACTGTCAAGTTTTAGAAAAATCTTTTGCACCAATGTGTGAGGTGGAGGTTGTATTCAAAGCTTAACTCTTTTTCAAATCAAATATTTAGAAATGGATATTTTAAACCCAGCCTACTTGTCAGTCTTGTCATATGTAATGTAAAATAATACTATCTTATAAAATATTTCATTTAACTCATGGGTGCAAAATTTTTAAGTTTAAAAAAGACTGTATAAACATATTAACTGTCACGTTTGTTTTTAATAGTTTATGCACAAAAAAATGAACAAAAGTACTTCTTGTATACCACAACCAGTCTAAACTATTTAAAATATGGGTCTACAACCACATTGTCTATCTTCATTTTTTAAAAATATATGTGAATATCATCAGATACATAAGAAGCAATTACTTATATCATGCTTGAAAGGTATTTTGCAAAAAATCAAAACACAAATCTCATATTATGATGTTAAAAATTTGTAAGAATTTAAAACAAGTTCATGTTATTTTTCATGTAGGCTTGGGTAACATGACATCGGTACTGAAATAACTTTTATATTCCTCATCAGAGCATGTTCACCACTTAAAATATTCTGGCATATTATTGTCAACACAAAAAGACTATCTAAAAAATAAGAAATTGGGCATGTAACAGTTTAAGAGAATTTTCATGCAACGACATGAATAATGACTAATAAACTTAAACTATATAAATAACTATATAAATATCAATATAATTTTGGCCATGTTTAAATTATGAAAATTTCTTGTGACTACATAACAGGATAGGTGTGACTTTTAATTAAAATTTAATCATCAGGTACAAATAATCTAATCAACAGGTGATTGGTATATGACTGACAAGTTCAATGAAAACTTCTCTTTCATTGACACAACACAAACAAAACAAACCGATCACAAAATCAACACAAAACTCACCTTCGTGTATAATTCCTTTGTCGACATGATGGCCAATTAAAAATATTAAAATGTATACACCTATACTTCCTTATCGAGTTAACACGTTTTTGTTGTTTCACCGAAGATCCATATCATAATTAATTAACTTTCAGTCGCAAACGCTTCACGAGAAAATTTCATCGCGGCCATTTTCGAAGTGACTATTTCCGCCCACCTTTCCACTATTAAAGGGAGGCAACTGTCCCGGTGAAAACAAATAAGGGGAAAGTGGGGAAAGTTATAATTTCTTATGGACGTCACATAAAACTGTCATTTTTTTTTATACGATTATGTTTGTTGTGTTAAGCTAATTAAAACTAACTATTTAGAATGTGCTAGGCCAATGGAATGGCCTTGTTAGAGCAGATCGGCATGTTGAATATTATTTACTAGATTTTCCTTGTGACAGCCTAACAACAACTCTAGGCTAGGCTAGGCTTTCTGACATTATTAAATTTTATCCCTTTCATGAATTGAACAGAATTCTATGCTATGATTTCCCACCAGGAGAAAGTGATTTACAGCTATTTGCTTTTCATATTTTATACACGTGTGGTCCATCCATAGACATTTGAAATATCTATGAGTCCATAACATACTAAATGTCCATATTTTCCCTACACATAATGTGTCTTGTTAAACGAGACTAACGCCTCCTAAGGAAAGATAACTTTAATAAATATAAGGAAACGATAATGTCTTCAATGATCATTCAAAGGTAAATTAAGTATTTAAACTTGATATAAAATGGGCTTTAATATTGGACAAGTGGAAATCCGGTTCCATTTTAAAGCTTGAATATAATTAGTCCATTTTCTGTACACGTTATGGTTTGCAGATTGTGTTTAAACTCACTAAAGTTTTTACTAATAATAGTCGAATGGTGTATGAGTCAGACCAAAAATAATTTATTTCTTTCATCTACAAAGTATAGCTACTATTTGTTTCCTAGTTAATGTCATTAAGAGCTATATATCATATTTAGGTTTTGATAAACTCAAACTAAATATTTGTTTAAAAGTAAAAAATGTTAATCGTAATATGATGTTTTTCTTACAAAGAAATACTAACTTTAAGTAAAAGGTGCTAATAGACATTTATTAGGTCATTGAAATTGGTTCAAGGTAGGCCTAGTGACACTACATTTGAGTAGTGTAGGCTAACACTCAGCAACTTAAGAGCTTAAGAACTTGAGAAGAAACATTTCAATGTTTAAGTTTTCAAATTTATATATTCATCATTTACATTAGACTGTAATTTTTCTTCATTACTACACAACAAAATCTGATATACCTGCAATTGTAGTTATGATCTATAAATGTACAGTAGAACCTGCATTCAGAGACCACTCAAGGGAATATTCAAAAACGGTCGCTGAGTGAAGGTGGCCTCTTAAGAGAGGAACTGCAAGACCATTTCGTTTTGACATTTTTGAAATCATAGGATTTTACTTTTACTCATACATGTATAGTTTCTACTGCTTTTGCATGCTATCTCCTATCTACCGACGGGATACTCTATTTTGTCGTATTTTATTTTCTATTAGATACCAAAGTTCTCACAGTTATTATCGTTTTCAAAGTCAAAATTCTCTACCTTAAATCAATAAGATATCCTTCTTTACTTGCATTTTAATTGCCCAGTTACACGCTTTATTAAATTTTCACCTGATTAATATGTTTCTATAACAACATCCGGTATACCCTACTTTCGCTTTCTGATCAAATCTACGGTAGTCTAAATTTTACCAAAAACGAAATATTGAAGCTTTTACAGTACTTTATAATAATTGTCAATACGATGATATCTTTCAATATTAATCAGCAACAAGCTATAAAATTAATCTGTAGAAGATTATCTAATTACCGATTAGCGATAATCTCATTGAATATCACCGACGCGTGAACTTCATTTTTGTTATGGGAGATAATCAAAAGTGTCATGGTTGCTTAATTGAGTTATTTTAATCAATTGGTAGTATAAATACATAGCCGCTGTTTGCGTTATGAAGGTGGCCGCTTATTAGTCGATAATTACATTGAAAACTTGTAGGGGGGAATTTATTGTGGTCGCTTATTGAAGGTGGGTTCTTAATAAAGGTGGATCGTATGAGCAGGATATACTGTAGTAGCCTAATCATTGAGAAAAAACCCATAAAGAACATAACCGTAATTACCCTCCTATTTCAGGCCTTGCAGTGAAGATTCATCATATGAAACAATAGATATATTACCTGATGTTCCCTCACCACCTTCTATCAAGTTAACAGATGATACCCCAGTCAGCAACAGAACAGATCCATTAACTGAAGAACAGTTTCAAAGTTTCTTAGACCAAGATGGTAGATTAGTCAATGAAATTGGTTTGAGAAAAGCAATATTTTTAGGTACGGTAATGCAAATGAGAAACTTCTAGTTCAAAGGTCCTTCATGTGTACTGAAATGTTAATGTGTTTCTTTTAGGGATTAGGGTGTGTAAATTGCAGTGCAATATTACGAAAGCACGGGTACAGTTCAAAGAGCAAAATTTCATAAAAAGTGTTAGGCATGAAATTAGTAGTTAAGAATTCATGTAGATTTCTTTTTCTTGGTGTTCCTCTTTTTCGAAAATACTTTACAAGAGAATACTTCCACTAATGGATAAATTTGATTAAATATCAGAATAAAATTGGGCACCTGGAAGATAAAAAAATTTCTTTTAGGGTCAATCATTTTCTCTTTGATACCATTCTGTGATTTTAATTTTCATATGGTTATCCTTTCGGGATATAAAAGCAAGGTATTACAATGGAAGTTATTTGTTATTCTATTTGAAACCTTGTTAAATTCTAGGTGGTGTTGATTCATGTATAAGAAAACAAGTATGGCAATTTTTGTTTGGGTTGTATCCTTGCACTTCTACAAAAAGGTATGTACTTGTAAACACTTTGTTGCTCAATATGATCAGTAAAAGTTAAAAATATTGTTATTTTAATTCTTATTATAGATTTTCTATGTAACTTATGTCTTGATTATCAGACAATTGTGCAGTTTTGAGTAACAATGCATTATAGGTTTTCTCTATATTAAATACAGTAGTTGATTTTGATATTAATTGTTTCAGAGAAAGAGATGCTTTGTTAATAGATTATATAATAAAATATCATGAATTAAAGAATAGATGGAAAACAATGTTAGTGATTGATTCTAAACCTGGTGGTAAGTACACTTAATTGTCTGGTTTTACATAATGAACAGACCGTGCACTGCAATTATTCAGCTGAATTTGAAATTGGCAATTCTACAAAGGCTAAATTTTATATGACGTCACTAACATAATAGTCTTTTAAGACCTTTGGTCTTGGCTAAAAATGTAAGTGCAAAACTACAAATGTGTGACTGATAAAAGAAATGGTGCAAATTAATGCTATCAATGTCCCTGATGCACTTCTCAGAAAACCTCTTTAAAATGTCTTTTAATAATCATTCTTTCAGCTTCCTTAATAGATCAGCTATTAGTAGCTTCTTACCAGTTACATGATAAAGCTCAGCCTGTAAATGGCGACCCGGAGTCTACTGGAAACTTGTTACCTCTGGATAGGATAGACCCAGAGATTCAAACTAAATATACCCCTAGACCTCTAGATCTTTCATTATTAGACCAAAAGAATATATCAGAACATATAAATACACCTGATATGGAACAGAAAATAGAATTTATGAAAATTCAAGCTCAAGTAAGTACCAAGTATGGTTTATTCAGTCTTCTTCCCTGTAGAGTTAAGATATCAATTATAGTTTAACCTATTCTCAGTGTATCAATTATACTTTAACTTATTCTCAGTGTATCAATTGTAGTTTAACTTATTCTCAGTGTATCAATTATAGTTTAACTTATTCTCAATGTATCAATTATACATGTAGTTTAACTTATTCTCGGTGTATCAATTATACTTTAACTTATTAAAATCAGTGTATCAATTATACTTTAACTTATTCTTGGTGTATCAATTATAATTTAGCATATTCTCGATGATACTAAGAATCTGAAAAGAGAATTACTCTTTAAGCTCTGAAACTCTCTGATATTTCAAGTCTTAAACTGTTTGGTAAGGTAAGGTATTTTTCATGATTTCTGTGGTTGAAGTAGACTTGTAGGTGTTAAAGCATATTATGCTCTGTCATGCTCATTTGATAATAAATGTTCCTATTTATCAGGTGTTTGTTCAAAGACAGAAACTAGATATAGGAGAATTAAAAAATCAGATAAGAGTTATAGACAAAGATGTCCCTAGAACAGACAGAGATGAAGAATTTTTTAGGTAATATATATTTGTCTTTCGAACTGCATGCCCTGCTTCTCTAGATACACCTAATGAGTATTATGGAGGGCCCTGATTTTGATGATAATTATTGACTATCCTTACTATGTATATAAATCTTACTTTATTTCAGAGGTACCTGTAATCCCAGATTAAGTGAATTAAGAGAAATATTAATAACATTTGCTGGTTTTAATCCTGATTTAGGTTATGCTCAAGGGATGAATGATATTTTAGCTAGATTTTTGTATGTAATGGGATCAGAGGTAAGGATAATCTTAAAGGGTTTTAGTTGTGAAGTATATATATGTGGATTCTGGTCCCTTCATGATAGGGTATATTATATATCCCAGTGGTACGAAAGTCCCTTCTTTACCCTAATTGCATTTATAAAAATATGTTGCATAATTAACTCCTTCCTATGTACTGTTGAAATATTTGAATATAATAAAAGTTGTTTTCTGTAAATATGTTTCTTAATTTAAAGAACATTAAAAGAGTAAGTAAAATACTTAGCCTTTTGTTTTATGATTTTTGTTTACAGGTGGAGACTTTCTGGTGTTTTTATCATTATATGGAAAAGATAAAAGCAGATTTTATGGAAGTTGGAATGATAAAAAAAATTGGTCAGTAGATTTGATTTCACTTTTCTAGACTCATTTATATTGTAAGACTCAGAGACACCCTATTGTTTGTTAAGAGGCATTGTACATGCTACCTAAACTGCTTTCTAAAATATGCCATTTACTTCTATGTATACAATTGATCAGACTTAATTTGTTTTAAAAGGGTTAATTAAGGATGGAACATACTAACTGTTGATTAAGCAGTATGGAGGAGACTTATTTCTCTACATTTATCATTACTTTCAGAACTAGTGAAAATGTTATTAGGAGAAATTGATAATGCCTTATTACATCACTTTGATTGTCATGACATGGGTAATTTATTTTTTTGTCACAGGTAAGCAGATTACTATATATTTACTATAACTCTATCAACATAACATTCATCAACATTTTCTCAGCTACACAACAGAAAGCCATATTTTTATTGTTAATATTTATTTTTCAGATGGTTATTATTAGGGTTTAAAAGAGAGTTTACATTTCAAGATTCTTTAAAATGTTTTGAGATATTAAGTAGTCAGCATTTAGAGCTCTCCTCAATGGAGGCTGAAACAGCTGTCAGGAGAGAAGAAATGAAAGAATTTGCTAATACAGGTGAGTTAATTTAAGTATTGACTATTTGTTGACTCTTTTGATTGCTTTTTTGACAATATTTGCATAATAAAAGGCAGCATCAGTGGCTTTTCAGATTTTCAGCTTGGTTTCCCCATGTCAGTAATGCAGAGAGATGGGACTGACTTGGACCAGATGAAACAATAAACAGCTCAGGTTGTGCATGTTAAAGATATCTAGACAATTGGAAATTCATTGAACTCTGCAAGATATTAGATTCTCACAGATAACTTGAACTTATCTAGACTGCATGACAAATGCCAAAAAAGGAGAAGATTGTAGAAAATAAGCCAATTTGGAGCTCCAACCAGACATGACTGGCAAATACACAGTACTATTTTCTAGTTGAAACCCTAGTGGTAGGACAATGACAGTTTCTTATAATTCTTCTAGGTGGTGACAGTAGAACTATTCCACTAGAACCTAAAGAATATACATTTGAAGTTTTTATGTGTGTGGCCTTATTAATAGAATTGAGAGAAGAATTGTTTAAATGTACTGATATAGGAATGGTTTTTACATGTATTAATAAGTGAGTATAATTTCAAGCAGAACTTTCAGTAAAATTGTTCTTTTTAGCAATACAGTGAATTTTATTTTCGATCAAGCATCTCATATCAATGCATCTAGTAACAACAGTCCAAGATACTCATATGTGAGATTGTTTTTCGATTCTTTTCAGTGTCTAAAACTCAGCCCTAGAATTGACTTGTTAAGTTTCTGTAGGTTTATGTGAAACATACGCAAACTTCATTGTGCTTACTAGAAATGTGGGCATATAAAAATTATTTCAATTCTAAACCTATATAGAGAAATCACCAATCTCCTTTTTCTAAAAGTACTTTCACTCAAAGTGTTTTTACTAGGAATATTTTTATTAGGAATTTCCAGAAATGTCTTTACTAGATATGTTTTTAGTTTCTATCTATAGTATAATAATTTACCCTTTCTGTTTTCAGCTTAAAGATGGATTTAGAAGTTATTTTAACGATTTCTGAACGTTTATTTTTTACCTATTGTAAAAAGACAGTTGAAGATAGTTTTCACATGGTTGACAATTCTCCCAAGCACAACAAAAAGAAAGTGCCTTCCAAATTTTTAGACAGAATAACAGGGTTGAACAGTTGATAGTGCTTATTTTAGGAGATTTAGTGCTTAAATTACTCACTTTAACTGGTAAAGTTTAATATTAATGTTGGTTATAATTATTTATTGTGTAATTTACTTGTAACAAATTCAGTCTGGTAAAAAAGCCCTATATATCTCTGTAAAGCATTCTATGGAAATCCATTCCAACATTGTCCTATTAAAGGAATACTACCTCTTAGAATAGACTTAAAAATGGCCGATAGGAAATATATCTATTCATCCTTTACAAGGTGCCATGACTAAACTACAGAATCTCCATATAAGCTCTTTCAAAATTACTAAGTTTAATTGACATTTACTTAGTTTGATGGACTATTACTTAGTTTAATAAACCATTACTTTGTTTTATGGATTTATTCTGATGGACAAAGACTGATTTTGGTCAAGGTTTGAATCAAAATTTGTTGGTCATCCTAAGAGGTGGTATATCTTTAAACTATTACTATTGTTATATGATGTGGAATATTTGTTAATATAAAAGCTCAAATTGAGAATATCAGATGGTTTTCTGTCTACATCAATGATTATCAGATGAAATCTAACAGTGTCTAATCAAACTCCGACTGTACACATTTTGATATGTTATATTTATGTTGTACTTATTGTGCCAAAACGTGTTACAGTCTAATTTTAAAGTCTATAATAAAAGTATTAATAATTCAATAATTTGTTTGTTTTTTTTAACCCTACATAATGCTATGACTATGAATTCAACTTTTTATATGCCCACATTATAATGATGAGATCTTGGACAAGTTCGAATTTGGCGATTTTTCGATGAACGTTTTTTTGAGTTATTGCACTTGACTTAGTCAAAATTGGCTTGTGAACGCAATAGAGACTACAGTTTTTATCAGATTTGAATGAAAGTTTCTGTGATCATTTATATTGATGAGATCTCGGACAAGTTTGAAATTGGCGATTATTTGACAAACGGTTTTTGAGTTATTGCACTTGACTTAGTCAATAGTAAATGCTGACATCTATAACTCTCCAAGATCACTAATCTTTGTAGTGCTCAATAATCTAATAGTTATTGCCCTTGACTTAGTCCAAACTCATGAAAATTAGCTAGTAAATACAATAGAGACTAGCATCTGATTTGAATCAAATTTAAAACAGAAAATATATTTTAAAGTGGGCATATCTTGCTAGGCAACCGTTCTTTTATTTGATGGTATGGCCATTTAAACTCTCATAACAGATCAAGCATGAAAAAATGTTCAATGTGCTTTCATTAAAGTTGAAATATATCTAAGATTTTGTATTTGGGAACCGTGGTGAGTTTTATTCTTAGAGTTGAAAGGAATATGTATAATAAAAAAGTCACCCGCTAATAATAGGGGCTAATATGAAAAAAGCATCTTGGTGTAGATAGGACAATAAACCAAACCCAAAGTGCATATGGCTAGTTCTTGAATTGAAAATGAGAAGACTCTGGAATGGATCTATGAAAAGCACTCAAATATATGCTATAAGGAAGAATTCAATTTATCGTATAGTAAAACAGACAGTTTTCATGATAAAATGTATATACAAGATGAATGAGATTGTATGAGATATTATTAAGTGGCAATAGGACAGTTATATACGTGTAAAGCTCTGTCATCTGATACAGACACGACCCTGGTACCAGATCCATTATACTTCGCACTCCACACCTGTAAAATAAATAATAATCAAGAATTAGACTGAAAGATCTCAGGTAGGTAGGTACAACATTAACATATCAAGCAAGGGCCTTAATTATATTAAAGAATTATATTTTGCCCAAACGAATACATCTTTAAAATGCAATATTTGAAAAATTTTCTATGCCAATAATATTGGTTAATTTTGATATTCAGAGAATGGTGCCAATTCACTTGATCCAAATGAGTTGTAGCCATAATCCAATTGACATTAATATAACTACCTGATCTGTATGTTCATAAAAGGTATGAACACATTGTCTGGTACCAGCATTCCATATTTTTACTGTTTTATCTGAGGAACTACAATAAATTGAAATAATGTTAAAATATAATTGTTTGGGTAAAACATTTGTTAAGTTAAGAATACACTTTCTTTCATTGGTGTTGTTATTACTATGAACAATGAAAAGAATTTACTTATTCCCTTATGTTGTTGACCAAGGCTCTGAGCTTCAGAATTATCATTTAAGATTATGTCAACTGTAATTTTCTAAGCTGCAGACAAGAACTAAATATACAGTAAGCACTAACCCTGATATAAAATGTGTATTGTCAGGACTAAAAGCGGTACTTAAAACCCAGGAACCATGACCTGATACTGTACCAGCTAAATTAGCATGTTCTCTGAAATACAGATTTAGTATCATCTATTAATCATTGTAATATTCTATGAAATTACAGTACAGCAACTTTATAACTTATCTTCGTCGCCGGCGACGGTCTGCAGTTCGTCGGCAAAATAAGCTCAGACGGTCGCCAGTTCGTCGGCAGTTCGTCGGCGACGGTAACTGTCATTGACGAGTCGTCCAGTTCGTCGGCGACGGTCTGCAGACAGTCGCCAGTTCGTCGCCGAATATTTGACGACCGTCGTCAAAATTTCTATGATCTTTGTGTACATCATGACGTCAAGACTTTGCTTGACAACAGACTAGTTTCTAAATATAGCTACATGTATTGTAGGTCTACAACGCAACTTTCTTTTTTTTTCTACCAACAATGGTTCAGAAACTTTAAATATTACTTTTCATATTTTTCACAATTGCATTCTAATGATCGGTAACTAGTCTACGAAAGACATTTCCCTGGTCAGCCTGATTAACAAGGAACATTGCTTTACCTCACAATGTCATTCAAATCGACCTTAGCATTAATTATTGAGATTGTTTCAATTGCGAATTGTTGTTATAGGCTTTACATTTCTACGTTCTTTGGTTGGACACCCCAAGTGCCCCAACACGCATTCCGTGGAGGGTTGAAGTATAGGCTCCACCCATTGTTCTCCTCTTGTCACTCTCAGTCTCATAGGCCGGCTATCGTTGTTTAATCTTTTGACGAAAAAAATAGATTGATGAAGCCTTTAATGGGCACATTCTGCATATCAACTCAAAACTAAGGTTTTTTTCCATGCATGTGTACATAATAAAAATTCTGATGACATGTATTTCAAAATAATAGGCTTAGCCTAGTAGTAGTGGCGCAGGCCTAGCGCATTGTTAATTTCGCTCATGAAAGAATTATGATTCTTGGCGTCAAAAGATGAAGATTTGGATCGTGACGTGATGGTCATTAAATTATGACATCAGTCATCAGCTCTTCTTGACAACGGAAAGCGATGGATTTTCTTTCTGGAAGTGGCGACGAACTGGCGACCGTCTGCAGACGAACTGGCGACCGTCGCCAGTTCGTCGCCAGTTCGTCTGCAGACGGTCGCCAGTTCGTCGGCAACAATTTGACGACGGTCGGCAAAATTTTCGACGACCGTCTGCAGACGGTCGCCAGTTCGTCGCCAGTTCGTCGTCAAATATTCTGCCGACCATCTGCAGATGATCTGCAGATAAAGATAAGTTATAAAGTTGCTGTACTGTAGGTGCCAAAAGACATTACCCTATCTTTTCCGACCATGCAGGCACATACCGTCATTGCCATTTTTTTCATGGATGAATCCACAAATTTTATTGAAGATGAAGTTTCGAATGGTCATGATAAATATAAAGAAGTTGTTGGCGATGAATGATGAACGTACGAAATATACAACTAAACTTACACATCATAAATTTTTATTTGACCGTCATCAGAACCAGTAACTAATAACTGAGAATCAGGTGAAAAACAGATTGATCTTATTGCCATAGCATGACCTGAAAAATACAGATTAATTTACTTTTAATTTCACAAACTATACATAAATCACAACCTTTGCTTTTTGTTGGTATATTGAATATTTCCCAGATTTCCAGAGAAATATATTGGGCTTTTATAGTATTGCACTTTATAAAGGAGACAGCATAACTACAAGCACTTTCAAGCAAAGACTACCTAGAAACAATATTAAGTATATTTTCTATTTTCAAAATTGAAGAGTTCCGCCCTTAACTGAACATAAGTAAAAAGTTGACTATATGTTAATACTACCTTCTAAAGTGTGTATTAATTTTCCTGTAGTCATATCAAATACATTAACAATTCCATCTAAGGCACCAGATGCTATATATTTCCCATTTGGACTCTGAAAAATAGGCCATTCGATTCAACATATAATTTTTGCCCTTTTCCAGTTTCTTATTTCATATCTATCAAAATAGTCATTATAGCTAAATCCTCCCAAAGTTGATCGAGCCATTGACACAGAGTGTTAATCATGTTATAGTAGAAACAAAGCATCATTCAGAAGACTAAAAAATACTTACGTAAGCTATACTCATTGTAAATTTCCCTCTAGTATCCATAGACGTTTCCTTTCTACCAGAATCTACACCAAATAAATTCACTTTACCTGTGTGGCTCCCAGAAGCCAAAAACCTGGAGTCAGGGGAAAATGCAACTGTCCAAGCATCAACTGAAATAATTTTTGAAATTTTAACAAAATGTGGATCACACTTTTACAATCAAATCTGATATTTTAAACCAAAATTATATATAAAATACGCAAACAAACTTATTTGGTTCCCAAATTCCTTCCTTTTCATAAGTTACAGTAAATACAAAAGAAAAAATTGCACTAACCTGGGCCAGCATCAATACTTTTGGCTAATTTTCCAGTCTCTAAATCCCACACTTTAACATGAGAATCTAAACTGCTTGTTGCTGCCACTATATATACATGGTTAAGAAAAACATAACAAAAATACACTGGACTACTCTTCAATATATAATTTAAAAAAGGATTACTTTTTAGAATACACAGTAAAAATTTTCAAATACATGTACTAACTTAGGTCTATTTTGATTTAAGTGAACACTATGTTTTTAACCCTAAGCCTATGTTTTTAACCCTAAGCCAGTGCCTTTGTTTGAGCAGTCTAATGCAAACATAAAAAAAGCACTAACTTTAGAGTAGTTTTTTTTTCTGTAATTAAAGGATACAGGTTCCAGTGGGGTTGATATCTACTGATATAACTCCAAGTTGATGGCCTTCTAATACAAATCTTAAATCTAATTTTTCATCTGCCCTGAAAATAAGAAACAAATTGTTATTTAAGATATCTTTATGAATATCTATAGACATCTGAGGTTACACATCACATAATCAATTCTGAGAATGTTTGCTAGAAAAATAGAGGAAGTTATGTATTTAATGGAAAGACAAATCAAATCTTACCATTTCCAGACTTTAACTGTGTCGTCAATCGAACCAGAAACAATATTTTCAATCCCATCTTTTTCATTTCTACCCCAAGCACAAGTCCATATACTGTCTTTATGTGCTAGAAAAATATGAATAAATTGATTTTATAAATACATATCTTGGCCATTTTCCTAAGTCTCTAAACTATTGAAATCAGAAACAAAGATAGAGTATTGGCCTGGTTATTCTACAATCACACTAGACCCACTTGAACTTTAGGTTTGTGTAAGTCACACCCTTCGCACATAATCATGTAATAACAGAATACTAACCTTGCTCTTGCTTGAAAATCAGTGAATGCTGGAAAGGAAAAGAAGTTCATGAGGCCTAGTAATACTGAGTGAAATAGACACATTAGACTATTGAACACTCATGTTGAGTAAGCCCATCCTCATATGCTCAGACTGCACCAGGCCCTGTTTCAAGCAAAGCCACCCCACCCCTCCCCATTCCATGAAGAATTTAGATGACGTGAATTTTACATGTTGTACAGTGTACCTAGTCCAATCCAATTCATATTTAATTCTCTAGATTCCTCAAAACGGTTTAGTTCTCGCAATTTCGCAGAGATTGTTTATTGGTTTAATTTTTCAGCTCCTCCGTGTTTCTTATTCCTGTAATAGAGCGTCTAACAATGGTAACAACAACACTTACATTCATTTTAATTGGTATTTTCAGTTGATTTTTGTTCTGTGTGCATTATTTTTCTACTTTTGGTTTCTATTTGGCAACAAACTCAAGCGCCCCCTAGCGGTTCTAATCTACAAAAGGTGTCCATTAGCTATCATCTCTTTCTCTTTTATAAGAACTATTTTGATGAAATGCATAAAGCTATTTTATGTTCTCCGAGTACTCTTTAATTGTTCAGATTATCAACACAAAATTTCCAAATAATCTTCTACGAAACTTTTTGATAGCTAGCTTTGAACAATTGTGACTTCCTCATTACTTTACTGTCTCTTTTACCCAGCCTGCTAAGAAAATGCAAACTGATTTTAAGACTAGTAAATCTAGACTATGTTATGGTGGTTGTTGCTGATGTAAACAACAATATACAAGAATCGGATAAAACACAACACGTTTCTTTTAATTTTTTTTTTTCTCAGGTATTTTGCTGTTTGAATAAATTCTCTATACATAAAAAGCAATCATGTAAACTTAAGTATTAATAACCTTAACTTCAATGATAACCCTCCTCAGCCCAGATCTCTTTTTTCAATGTCCTTGCTTAGACATGAATTTATCAAGTTGTATCATTGTTCACTGAACAGTTAGAAAATCATTTGAATTGCTCTACTTCATTTCTACTTCCTGTTTAGAATTAATTTAAACTCATTTATGTATCTAAGAGGCCATAATGATTATATAATATCTAGGCTAAGTCAAGGCTGTAGGTTACATCAAAATTCAATCATCTAGGCTAACTATTGCTTCTCCATTTTGGTTCTTGAATTCTTTGAAGTTCACCTATGGCTTCCAATAGACAATCAGTTTTACTAGAAGGCTACTAATAAAGCATTTGTATCATGCTTTCAAAATCAGTTTGTCCTGTAGTTTGATTGTAATGCTTTCAGGATAATTATAACCTACCAAAATGTCTGATGTAGAACCGTCTATACCTGTAGTTGATATCAGTAATTCTAGAAGTCAATATAGAGATGATGAATCTGGAGAAGATTATGATTCTGAGTATGATTCTTTGTAAGTGATAACAATACCCTTTAAAATTTGTCAAATTTCCCCCAGATTAAAAATCCCTCTTTCTAGAACATTGTCTATAGATGATATGCCATGCTATTTTATAGATTTACAGATTTGATTGACAGTTGATCTGATAATGTTTTCTTATTTATTATTCATTTTATTCTGCTTCTAATTAATCTATTTCACCTCCTGAAAGTTATTATCCTGGAATAATCAAATAGTATAAGGCACACATACATAAAAAAAAAGTATAAGTAACTAAATTTAGGAAGTGAAAGCTTTTTAATCTCATCTGCAGATATTCTGGATATTGGGCAGCTCGGAGGTTAGGACAGTCCACCTTAGCATTTGTTGAATTGTAGGAGAATTGGACATCTGATCTAAATTTGGATAAATTATTTTTTGCAGCAACTCAGAAGAAGACGAGAGAACTGCTAGTCCAGTGACTCCAGTTTCACCAGCTCGTAGTACTAACTCACATAGAATGAGAAAAGTTAAAACTGTGAATGGTAAAAAGGTTCATATTGATATGACACCACCTGATGAACAGTTAAAACTTGCCATGAAGAAAGCCAAGAAATTTGCTGCTAACAAAAAGGTAAAATGTATTCTGTCTTTATGATGAAGGGGAGTAAAGGTTGCAACTTTGTACTTATGATAAAGTTTTCGAAAGCATAGGCACAGGGTGATGCATCACTGCATTGAGTTTGTAAATTACACATTGAACGTATGTGTGAAATTTCTTTTTTGTTATTTAATTTTTAATCATCATATTAAGGTAACATTATGTGCATGTGACAAGCATTTTACAGAACTAGTATATTAATATAGTTACATAATGCTTGGTTATGAATGTAGGTTTTCAACCATATTAAACGCAAGATTTTTTGTTGCCATTCTGATCTAATGTTGGAGCTAGTGTGATAACAATAAAACAAAATCTTTGGGAAGTTTTAATATCAGTTAAATCTGTGTTTTTAGGTAGATAAAGCTATCCATGAGTATACCAGGTGTATTGCTCTGTCTAGAATTGTGTATGGCAGTAATCATTGGAAATATGCAGAGAGTCAGGTCAATTTAGCTGAGGCATATTTAGAACTAAAAGGTAGTATATTTGGGATACCTGTAATGTTATTCAAGAGATTCAAACACACTTGCCTATATAATGGAATTGACTTGAGCCAAAAATACTCTTGCATATTCGACAAAATCATCAAGAAAAAGTAACATTTTGCCAAATTCAAAAAAACAAATCTTTTCCTTTGGAAGATCCTGAGTTATTGATTAATAATGTTTATATTTCAGATTATAAAGCTCAAGCTGAGTATCATTCAGAGAATGCTAAAAATGTGATGTTACATGGAGTACATACAACTAGTACACAACAAGAAAAAGCTGATGTTTATTATGTTTTAACTAGAATATATCGTACACTGGGCCGAGCTTACACTGGTATGAAAAAATATCCTTTTACTGTATAATTCGGTGTACAGTGCGCAGGTTTTTACCCTTAAACTGGCCCAACAAACAAGTGGAGCGCACTATATACAGTTTAAAAAAAAAGAGTATTTTTCCCCCTTGAAAATGCCTCAAATCAAGTTGAGGATCCGCCATTTTGTCTACCTTCATTGACATTGCCTTTCAAATTGATTGGTACATCAAAATTTTCCTTTCGATACTACATTCATAATATGATATACATGAACCTTTTGTTAATCATAAAAATTACCAAGAAAGCAGACAAATAACACACTTGTCTAAAGCACTGTATTGTTAAGAAGTAAACTTGATAGATCTCAAATGTGCTTGTTAAGTTTTGCATAGAGATCCTTAACCATTCCTGACATATCCTGAAGCTGAACAATGTTTAACCAAAGCTAGTAGAATAGGTGAAGAAAGAGAACGACTGTCATGTGTCAATGCCGATGAAGTAGATGATACTAATATTAGTCTATCATTAGCTATGGCTAGGTAAGTTTATCAGCATTGTCTTTATCAGTGTTCATTATTATAAGACAGTCAACCAATTTCAAAGATTTTTTTTAACTCAACTGTATCGTAAGATTGGTGACCTGTAGCATTTTCTTTTCCTTAACATCAACATGTGAAAAAATCTGGAAGGGCGTTGCCTGGTCTAGCGTTCGAGAAAAATTCATGTCATGAACTGCCCTGATTGTTTATTGTAGCCACAAATGGGATGATTTCGAGTCTATTTTTACTAACAACCGAGATATTGGCGATTTAGTATCAGTTATTTATAGAAACGAAAGGCCATTTCCTAATACCATTACGACCACATAACGTCATAATGATATGCATGGTCACGTGACTTTGTGTTTATGACTTCTGTATTAGTTATGGTGGTCTGCACAGTATGAAGGTTCTTTGAGTTTTTGCGATAATTGACTATTACTTTTGTGTCCAGATGGCAGGTTATTGTTCTTTCTTAAAATCACAACAATAAAACAGGAAAAGAACTGCAATGATTTATGTATCTTAGTGGTTTTCACTAAAATTTCGATTTCGTGGAAAATTGTGCCCTATTCAATACCAGATTTATCCGTCATTTTTTATGTCAACTCGATGATCTTGGTCTCGTTGGAAAGCTTAATCAATTACTATAAGAATGTCGTTGGGGTTTTTAAAAATTCCTCTTAGTTTGGCTCCTGGAAATTTTTTCCCGTTTCCACCTGAAATTTTCACTTTTCCATGGTTACCGACCAAAATAAATTTTTTTTTTTAAAACCCCAACGACATTCTTTTCGTAATTTAATTGTAATATGTGCCAAGTTTGATGTAGATTGATCCATTGACATTTTTTTAATCCTGAATTAAAGGTTTGAAATGTCGAATTTTATGGCAAGTTTAAAGGGCTGTCAACCCATTAAAAAAAACTCTGATTGACATGCAGTCTGATTTAAACTGAATAGCAATAATCAATAAATCATCAATAAATGCACAACCAGTCTCCAGAAATCATTCTTTCATATATAAATTCAATTTTTCCAAAACATGAAATAGACCAGGCAACGCCCTTAACAAACTAGAATCATTGCACATAAAGGATTGGTTTCAGACATTTCAGAAATGACCCTGAAACATGATGTTACTCAGAGTTTCATGCTGTGCCATCTATTTCAACCTTTATCATTTACTGAAGTTTGACAAGTCATCATGTTATTTTTGAAGGTTACACAGTAAGCAGAAGAAACATGCCTTATCCAGTGCCGAGTTTGATAAAGCCTTAGATTTAATGAAAGATAGATATGGTGAAGATGCCCTGGAACTTATACCAGTATATCAGGAATATGGAAAAATATCCTTTCTTCTTATTGATATACCAAACTTGTGATACATTATTAACCAAAACAACCAAACATGCTTGCAAGTGCTAAAATTTTATTCTGCTTTAAAGCTCATTTGAATATAAAATGCATTGTTCTTTTAAGATTGTAGTGAAACAAACCATTTTGTAAAATGAATTTGCAAACTTGTGAAAATATTTTTGCTATGATTTAATTGTATATGTGTGTTAAACCTATACATATTTGTTCTTAACTATAATACTTAGAACAGAGTAAAGGTCGACATGCTAATCATGAGAAGGCTATAGACCAGTTTTTACAAGCTCATTCTATTGCTGGTTGTCAGTAAGTTTATACTGCTATTTAAATATTTCCATTTACTGCAGCTTGTAGTTACAGTGAAAATCCACGCCCTATTTCTTGAAACAACAAACAATGTAAACCTATTGGAAAGAAATATACCCCAAGGTTTTCATCGATGTAAATTGAATTTTTCCATGTATTGGCCATCTTGAGGTACTGTACTTAATTTTAAACATGTTTATCACTAAACAGGTCAGATTTATTATTATCTATTCTTCACTGTTCTGTCTTGTTAATAGTGTTAACAGGGGTTTTGAACTTGCAGTCATTTATTACATAAGACATTGAATAAAACCTTGCATATTTTTCTCTTTTATTAGCTACAAAGATGGAAGTATGGAACTAGTTGATACAGCACTGTCTTTAGCTCAAGCTTACGCTAATACTGGTCGTGATGAGGCCGAAGGTAGGAAGACAGATTACAAAATACAAATATTCATCAAGTCCCTTCAACTTTCATTACTTAGAGCTGTATAACAAAACTTACTCTATGTACACATTTTTTGTGAACACTGATTCAACACTGTGCCAGTGCTTTCTGTAAGTTCTGTTGTTACCTTTCAACCACCCTATCCTCTAAATATTATGTAAAGTATCCTTTGATTATGTAATATATTCACTTGACTATTTCAGATTCAGCAAAGAGTTATTTAGAAGAATGTTTAGTGAACTGTACTACTGTATATGGACCACATCATGCTAAAACTCTACAAGTACAGGATGAACTAGCTCGGTTACTCATTAGAACAGACAGACATGATGTAAGTAGAGAAAGAAAGAAATGACAAGGGTGATAACTTGACTCCATTAGGACTCTTTCTGCAGTCTTGTCCAATCCTCTTATCATCACCCAATTTCATTTGACTGGAACAAAACATGATTTGTTCAATGTCACTCGACTTTGTGAATACTAATGACATTGTTGTGACCACTTGTTATCATTATTTCAGTGATATCTTCAAATATTTTTTATATTTATGTAAAAATAGAAAATGCCATGGTAACATGTGTTGTCATTTCTGATTGGTTCAGTTTTTTTTTAACCATAATGTTACTTACATGGAAAATGTCATTAGTTAAGCCTAACTGCAATATTCTCTGTAAATGTAGGTGTGAGGCAGGATTAACTGTCCTGTCCAGATCATCTGATCAGTCTGTTGTCTTCTATGACTTGGTTTGTAAACTTGCAATTCTTTGTAGAATCTAGACAATGATGGGTACAGCAACGGTCCTGCAATGTTACAAATTGAAATATGAACCTTGTTGTTTACAGGAAGCAATGAATATATTGAAATCTGGTATAAATCCAAAATGTGAAGTATTTGGTGATTACTCTGAATCTGTATCTGATACATATAAACTAATGGCCTCAGTTCATCTATCTCAAGGCAATATAGAAAAAGCTCTCAGAGCTTATAAAAAGGTCAGTGTTATAAATACATAATATTTCAGTAAAGTACAATATTTGATTTATTATAGTAACATAACTTACATAATGGAAAAATAATGTATGTTATACTGAATAAGTTATAGTGTACCATAAAATTGTTTGTCATTATTTATTGTGGTTTTTATCAATTAATGTTGCTTAAGGATTAGTCACATGAAAGGTTTGCAGAGCTAAGCTTACCCTTTCGGCTTATTCAGAAAATAGTCTAATTTCAATGTTACTCCGGCTTTACCTTTGAGACACTATTCTGTATGATACTGAAAAAATTCTCTTGATGAAATTTGTGTATCAGGAACACTTACGGCTTTTTTTTTAACTATTCCAATTTAAAATCTTTATGATTTATTTCAGTGTCATAATATTGAAACATTAGTGTTGGGTAAAAATCATAAAAAGACAAAAGAATCTCAAACTACAATGGAACTACTTATGGCGTAAGTCAGATCAGATCTCTTTGCAGTTTCAATGAAGACTGGAAAGTTTATACCAATATTCTTTTATTCTCATTTCATTTACTTGTTGCATCGAAAATTTGACATTTTCTTCTCTTATTTTGAAAAGCAGTATGCCTATAAGAAATGTGAATTTTTTGTGCAATTATTCCAAAACTGTATATTCCAGGAGCCCAGGTATATCCTCCAAGTTTGTTCTAGATAAATCAGATGAGCTGCAGAAGAGACCAAAATTTAACAGTGTAGTGAATAGGAGTAGACCAATTTAAAACATGAGCCTTTTTCATATTTATGTTATTTAATTGTGTATGTGCACTTCTTAGTTTATTTGTATTATATATATCATACTAATACAAGTTTTAGCTAAAAACAGAAACCTGATTTTGAATGTTACAATGAATGTCAACAATGAAAAGCATCCAAAAACTTTTAGCCAGTGATAAATTTCTGAATGTATATTCATGTATTATATTGTGTATGGTAATTTTTGTTTAACTCTGTGATATTTCTTTTAATAATCCCCATTATGTATGTATTTGGTCTATCTATATTTATTGCATATTGTTCAAATGGATGTTTGTACTAGTAAACTTTTTTTTAATAAACATTTGGAGGTGAATTAATTTTGTTTGTTGCATTTTATGCACTGTCACTTGTGTTAGCCATTCGGTCAACATGAACATTACTGATGTCAGATACAGGATACAAAATTAATGCCGAATGAATGCTTGTCTGTTTATATTCATGGCACAATATGTATGCATTGATTTTGTATGTCTTCAACACCTGAATGAAGTAATAATTCGGACTAATTTATAATAACATTAACGAAACGGGACTATTCGGACTACCGGAAATAACCTCTGACCTCCTGCCACATTTTTATCATGGCTGACAAACATTGAAGATAAACAAGTTTGTGCCGATTAGAAACCATTTAACATGTTCTAAGGCTTTGAAATTACTTCACCACAATTTTGATTTCAAGTATACTCTCGGGTGAGTATGTGATTATGAAAACATTTACAATTTTTCAAATCAGAAAGGCAGCAGAGAAAAATGAAACGCACCCTGGAACAAAACTTCATTTATTTTTTTCGGCGAGGGGTGGGGCGTAAACTGACAGTCAGAAGTCAACGACTGGCTTGGTGTATCTGAACAATCCTGCTGCATATATCAAATTTTACAAAAAGATAGAATTTTCAAAACTGTGCTGATGATGTATTGTCTTACTGTTACTCACAATCATATTGTAAAGTTAGTAAGATTTTCAAAAAGCCAATTTGATATTCAGGCCATATATTGAGTTATTCAGGCTTAGTTAGGGGAGAACTATGTTGAACAAGGCCCAGCTGCCTTCAGGGTCTTCTTTAGGGTTTGTATTAGATTTATTTTTTGGGTTTCATGTAGCATTTTATAATTATGGCCTCCTCGACAGGCATGGTTAAAGCATTTGTCTGCAGTTTTTTTTCCCACAGCACTCAGCACAAGCCAAGATGGTTAAACAGAATGATGGAAAAATAGTGAATAGGCAACCAGACCAGTTCACGGCTAAATATCCATTGCGAATAGAATCTATTGGTGAATATAACTAAACATTCATGGCATTGAAATACATTTTACAGTTGGATACTAGTTGAATAGTACTTAGTGTAGTAGTTTTGACATCAACAAAACATCATTTAAAAAAATGTCCAGCTGGGAAAAAAATAAATCAACAGCCCTGGAATAGATTATAAAAATTACGTTGTAATTTGGTTTGTTGAGGTCACAATATCAGCCAATTTTTAGACGTTTCTTAGATTACATTAGTCATTATACTAAAAATAAACTTGCAAACACTCTTGGTATTCATCAACATCTTGCTTCTTTGTAAATCATTAATTTTATAAATAGATAGATAAGCTTGACCACTAAAAATTTTTTAAATTTTTGGAGCTGGTACATGCCATGTGCAGATCTTTAATTCTTGATCCTTGCATTCCTAGCACGATTGTAAATGATAATCATTTGAAAAACATATATGATAAACAGTCAGATGGCATTATACAAGGTTTCAATCTTCTCTTTTCTGCGAATGAAAACATAGAAGCCCTGTTTACTGTTCTATGATATGAGTAATTGAGTTAGTATATATAAGATTTGAATTGTTAGCGAATGAAAACCATGTACCGGTATAACCATAAAAAAAAATATATACGGTAAACTTTTAACCAACTACGCTTACCGATATGTTTTTTCAAACAGTCGCCCACGATATACACTTCATCATCCATAGTAATAAAACTTCTTGTCCTGATTTGCTAAAAAAAAAAATCCAATCATGAAAAATTCTTTCGTAAGACTTATATATTATTCAAGATTTTTTTTCCAATTGACATTTATTTGACTTATGGTATTTCGTGCCATCACATTTTGATTTATTGAATTTGTCTAATTGTCTTGAAAGTTTAAATTGATTGAATATATAATGTGTTTTGAGATAACTAAAAAATCAAAATAGGTTTTTAAATTTAACTTTCCTTCACATCATTTTGGGGTTCTATAACAATGTCAAAAGTAAGTAGGCTTAACATGTTTGTTTAATGAATGTTACCTACTTGAAATTCAGTTGCTGATGACATTGTCAACAAACTTTTATGTCTACTGCCTGCTATTTTTTATTTTATTTTTTTTTAATTTTTTATCAAGTTATTGTTTTAGATATTCTGGGTAATTTGTTTTCTGTTCAGGAATTATTTATCCCTTGTTTTTGTTATTATTTCTATAAAACCATTTGATAAGCCTATATTTCATTGTGTTTAAAGGTATCATTAGTTGGCCACAGAATTATCTTGGTGTGTGTGCGGCGGGGGGAGAATTGGGGGCTGGGTTAACATCACCAGATATGGCATTTAAAAACTCAATGATTAAATTTGATACTAGAGGAAAGTAGGAAACTTGGAAAAGCCTCCTTAGAAACGACACTTGTACCATGTAATATGAATTACAATCTTAAGAGATTTTAAGATAAGAATTCTTTTGCTAATGAACATCATCATAAAGTCTATTTATCATAATGCAAAGCTTCCATTGTTGTTTTATAATGAATTATACAGTAGTTATAAAATATTTGTATAAACTCTGGTTTGATATGACCTAAAGCATAATCAATATCCATATAATTTTCTATAAGCATGTGTAATTGTGAATAAATATTGTATGTCTATATAAAAACGTAATTGTATATTATAGAGATGTATTGTTATGAGATTTTTGTACTTGGTAACTATTGAATGCTTTTTCTTTAAAATGAAATAGTGTTGAAGAATGTCAAACAAGAAATTGTTAATTGAAATGAATTTCTTGTCAAGGAAAACTTTTTTATGAATCTTTCTAAAAGATATTTGTGTTTCTTTTTTCATACCTTTTGTATCATTAGCAAGATAAAAACATTTTGAGTGTCTCTTTTTCAAGGTGATCTATATGGAAAACTATAAAGGATAGCTCACCCTGTATCTTTTAAAGCTGATAAGATTAATGTATGAGAATGAAGCATAAGTTAGAAATGTTCTACATTTAAATAACTGTAGTAATAGCTTGGGAAGTTTTGGCTGAAATTTTGATTTTTCTTTAAAAAGTTGGATAAAATACAATAAAATCTTAAATATAGACCTAACTTTCGTTCGGAATTTATTAGTTTTGTTTCGTACGTAACCACTACAGTTAGGTCTAACACTGCCCTTCAATACGAACTGTTTGAACAACCTTTGACCTAACTCAGATTTAACCAATCAGGTGACTTCCCTTCCCTGCAAATGGGTAATGTGACGCGTACAATTGGTGCATTCTGAGACGTATTAGACTAGCTTATCAAGTCCGCTCAAATAGAAAGTAGTTTCGTCAACCGCTGATAAATTATTTCTTTATTATGGATTCAATATAGACACTGAAGAAGGTTTAACCTAAAAGAAATGTGTGTTTGATATGTTGAATGGCCTTTGGACCAGGGTTTTTCATTGGCTGTATCAGTTCAAATTAAGTGGATCGGTTAAAACAGAGGTCATTAGGTTAAAACTGGGTTAGGTCAAAGGTCGTTCGAACAGTCCGTATTAAAGGGCAGTGTTTAACCTACTAACTGTAGTGGTTACGTACAAAGCCAATAGCTAATCAAAACATTCGAAACGAAACTAATAAAATACGAACGAAAGTAAGGTCTATATTTTAATTAGAATGTCTTTAGGAGTAAAGGCAACATAACTTGCTTATTTATAAGTAAATATGGTATCATCTTGTATGAAAGTCCGATGACCTTGAATATGTCATCTTCACTCATAATTCCAGTCCACCCAGCTGAAAATTGGTACGGATAATCTAGGATGGATGAATGCAAAGAGGTTTGGCCAAGGACCAGCTGGTAGATAGGATCCCTGTCACGTCAGACTTGTGAGCCTAAGTTGTTATCCTTGTAAAATATAGTTGTTTTAAAGATTGTTATGAATTTAGTCTTACACACTTTGGGGTATTCTTTGATAAAAAATAACTTTTAGAAAAAAAACTGGCTTCATGGCTGGTCTAAAACTTAACTAGAATTTACAAATTTCTTTCCAAGTTAAGACAAATTATAAAATTCAAGTGATCAGTTTTCTTCTCAAGTATCATAGTCTTGTAGGAAATTATGAAAGGATTTAAAATTTTCCCAAATATAACATCTCTGCATGGATATCTTGTATTTACAATAAAACACTGATTAATATAAGTGGACTCTAACTGAGATTAGATCTTCTTGTTCCATTATTGTATCTCACACAGTGTCAATATTGAACTAGGCCATGTTGTCTCAATTTCTAATATTCCAGTCAATATTTGCTTATATTCTACAGGAATTACTTGGGGAATTTCTTATCATCCTTTCAAACCTTGAACCAATGTTTATAAATTGTATATTGGTGGGTCATTAATGATATTATATCTTATATTGGTGTCTACACGGATTCCAGTGCTGGTTCCTACAGCCGGTATGATATGGCTTCTACAGAACAAATAAGTTAATGTGATGATATTTCATTTTCCCCTGACAAATAAAATGAGATTTATTTAAATTGGTATTTAGTTTGGTTTATTTGTTAATAGTTATCACATATAGAATAACTAGAACTTTTATCTGTGATGAACTGTTCTGTAAGAAATGCCTTATTGTATCATTCATTTCACCTCCATGAGGTGTAAAAAAATAAATATTTGAAATATCATTTTATATTGCAATACGTCTGGTTTTGCTTACAATCTCCAGGAAATCTAGATAAGAAACTTTTTATGGTGCTTAAAATTTGTGCATATCTGGCTCTATGTAGTGCTAACATACAATCTGGAGCAACGCAAAATGAAGAAGGGTAAAAATGTTTTACAATTATTTCCAATCTTCCCAGCTTATACTGTTACACTACAATATTATATGTGTGAAACATAAGAATATGGTAATTTCAAATATTGTAGCCAAGATAGTGAAATATGAGGAACGTCAAACATTTAGGAAAATTGACAGTTTGTTGATGATGTTAAGCTAATCAATGGAAAGAGACGTATTGATTGTTGAGTGAAACTTATTGCCAAGATAAATATCCTAAAAGAGATGCATCAAAGGAAATAGAGAAGTGATGAGCAACTATTACTTTTAAAAGCAAGTTAAATGAAAGAAAGTGAAAGTTTTCAATAGAGTTGCATTATCTTTTACACTTGACGAAACAAGCTCATGAATATTAATGACATACAATTTCTTTGGTTGGGAAGAAAAAACAAACATGGAAAAGGCAATGAAAATTCAATGTTTCTACCAGACTGATATTTGAATAAAGTTGACTTTCATCACAATCTTTGTAAGTATAGAATCTTGCTTGTTCTTCAATGTTTTTAAGAAATTTCAATTCAAGGCAGTGCTCATTGGTTATGTTGTAGAATTATGTAAGTAACATTTAATCTGATGTATTTGTTGCTTATTAAGAATACCATCTTTCTGATCTCAATTAAATGAAGTTGTCAAAAGTGATGTTCAATTGCAGAAGATTCAGAACATTTCATGATTTTCATATTAAAATCCTTTTTTGGTACTATACTGAAAGCTTATTGAACATTGAAATAATTAAAATTGCAATCTACAAACTAAAAATTCTGTCATTCGTTAAAATTGATGGTAAAATTGATAACCAAAATGGCATCAGGAGTGCTAGCGTGATATGTTACTGCAATCCTAATTAAAGAGTTTCAACTTAAATCTGACTGACCATATATCTTGATTAAAAGTTCTGAGACTATGTATATTTCAATGTATTTGGTAAGTCTCCTGGCTATTAGGCTATAAAGTACAGACTTTAAGATTCTCTATTAAAAATATTCTATATTGAGTATCGTATCTTGATAAAATCCCTTGATAAATAAAAGATATGGAATATTGGTAAAACTATTAGTAGATGTAGACCGAGTGATAGGTTATTATTATTTTATTGCCTATCTGTTATAGTATATTAGATAGGATGGTATTTAATATGAAGTACAGTTAGTTAACTCATTATACCCAGACACATTTTACAGATTGGAATTTGTCAGAAAGCCTCTTTCGAATTCCTATTAATTGAAAAGCTTCCACAAAGTGAAAGGATGGAACTATTTTTTATGGATTTTTTTCTTCTTCTCTTAGTTTATATTCTAGTATTTTAATTATAACTTTAGCATGATGAAAATAATTCTTAACAGACATTTTAAAGACTTTCAGGTCTGGTAAGCTTTAAATTGACCATCTTGTAATAAAATAGGCAGTTCACAAATCATTTGTTGATTGTTCAGACTGTTATTGTGTACAGTAAATTTTCTGCTTGGTTGGTATCTCACATGTAATTGTATCAGTTAAAATGGACATGCAAATTCAAGAATTTATTTATTGTTAGTTGCCTTATATTGGCACAGAAATTCGATAAAAACTAATTTTTTTTCTCAAATTGTGAAGGTTTACATTCATGAGTATAGAATATGTTTTGTATTGTTTATTTTCAAGATGACAAGAAGATTATTGTGAGGGGAGGTTAAAGGATAAAGGATGTTTAGGGAGATTATCTATGGATTATAAGATTGGCCTCCTTGGTTTATATCAGCTTGTCCATTTCTGGTAATCCAGAGATCAGATTGTGCAGGTTTAAGTCAGAAGCATTTAGTTTTACCTTTTATTTTAACCACAGTTAGATTTTAATTAGAAATGAAATAAAGGAGTTTTACATCCTACTCTTCTTCACCTAATGGTCTAATGTAGAGGATCAAGGCCATCCAGTGTTCAAGGAGAGAAATTGTGCCATAACAGTGTCATAAGCCTACTCTTTTTGCTAGGGATCTTTAACATGCACAGCCTGTAGAACACAGGGTCTCTGTTTATTGTCCCATCCAAATGACTAGACTAGTTTTTATTAGAAGTAAAGTTATTGTCCATTATGCTTATGCATGTAGTTATATCAATTCCAAGACTTAAAATTCAGTATTCAAATCTTACCAGTAAAAATCATTCATAGAATTAAGGAAAATTAAGAAAAATGTAACTGCTAGGCTCCTTTAAGTCTACTAGCCAGTCGCTGCAATCAAATTAAAAACCCTCAAAAGAATTCAATGTCAAAATACAAGTTGAAATTAGGAATATATAGAACTGAAGAGCAAAAATCAATTGAACAGAAAAACACAGAAGATTGTAGCTGATGAGGCAGAAAGACTTGACTTAATTCTGTTATAGAATCCAAGGTTTGTTAAACATAAGAAAATCTATATTTTCTGTCAATGTATTTCATGATTTTGTAGATGTTTTTTGGCATTGCTTTGTTTGACTTCTTTTGTTATTTGCAAGAGGTTTAAAACAAGTTGGCATATAGTATTGTATCCTTTGTTATGCAATGTTACAAAAAACAATTAATTCTGTGTAACTGTTCAAAATTATTCAAGAGGTTATAAGTTATGTTCATTTTACAATTTATATATTGATAGTCAGAAAAAGACAATCTGTGTATTAGCGGATAACTTAGCGGTTAGAGACTTGGTTCTTTACATCATGACGTCATTAGCTTGGATATGTTGATAACCTTAGTTGTTATCCTTGGTAAATATAGTTGTTTCTTTTTTCTTTCTTTTTCACTCAAATGTGGTTTGAGTTCTAAAGGAAGAAATGAATCTTTGAAGGAATGAAGCTGTTTGATTGGAGTATACGCTAGCAAATACAGCCAATCATTATAGTAGTTATAGATCTCAAGGTCAATGTAATCAGGGTCACTTCTGGATAAAGTGATGAAGAATGACACCAGGTTAAACAGTTTTTTGTTTTCTCTGAATAAATAGAAAACATGTACACTTCAAAATTACTTGGATATCTATATTAATACAAGGCTTGTTGAACTGAATACACAATGTAAAGAATTTCTGCTGAAATTATAGCTTTTTTGCAAGTTGAAGAACTCTCCCATTTCCTGATTCTCAAGTGTCATACCTTGTCTATATACATAGGGATCTTCTTCGCACCAGACATGGATGCCTGTGATACAAGAATGGTGGCCATTGTAGTTAGGTATCAGATGAATAGAGGGGGCATAGTCAAGTGATTTTCTTCTTGTTTAGGTTTGATTCAAAACTTAAATACAAACAAATCCTCAATGATAGGAACAGACTTAACTTACCATGTGTTAATTACTACTTAAAAATACAATGGACAACATGTGTATTGTTTAAATCACACCCGTTTTTTGTTCAACTGTACCAGATAATGCATACAAAATACTTGATGTTAAAAGTCAAGGGATTGTTTTGTCAATCTGTTGTATATTTTAAACATCTATGTACATACACATCTGGTAATGAAAATATTGTTTAGTTGTGTTATAATTGTAAACAGATGTATTGTTGTTTTGATGTAATATGAATTTCCATGCAGTTATTGTTTCATTGAATATCATGTTGGTTATACACTTCCTCTCACCTATTATATCATTCAGTATTATAACATGTTTAGAACTTTTCCTGTTACTGGCAGAACTGATTGTTATTAACCTTAATTAGCATTGATTTTAGATTCATTATACATCACTGATTCTATTATTTTACTTATTGTTATATGTACACTTGATTCACAGCACTTCTGATTGTTATCAGAAGGAAATGCTTTGTCTCCGACTCCAAAGAGTAAAAAGTGAACCATGTGAGTGAAAGTATTGGCAGTTTTCGTATTTGACATCATAAGATGCTGTGATGAGTTCCAGAAAGGCAATGCTTGTTCTCAGTTACTATGGAGAACAAATATCAGTGAAAGTATTGGCAATTGCTTTGAGTTTTTGAATTCTGTGACATTTGATATGTTAATGAAAAATGGTGGTAGTGGGTTATTATTTTGAATAGCTTAAGAATATTTGAGTTTAGTAAATAAAGGTCATCATTCATGATTATTCAATTTGAACGGTATGTAAATGGTATGGAAAAAAAATTATTCAAAACTTCGGTCATAGACTTACAATGGATCATTGGATTGATAATTTATTTTGCTAATTTTTATTATACGCCCACGCGTAAGTATGGCCTATATTGTAATTGCCCTGTCAGTCCGTCCGTCCACTACAGACTACAATTATTTATGGATTCATTTGATTTTTATTTTATAGGTCAGTGTCATTATGAAGATGATCCCTATCGATTAATAGGGTAATTTTTCACCGAAATATTGCATCTTGACGTTTTTCACTTCATTACTTATAGGGTGCAACTCATGCTCACTCTACACGCTACAATTCTTTATGGATTCTTTTGATTTTTATTTTGTGGCTCATTTTCATTATGAAGATGATCCCTATTGATTTTTATGATGATTGAATAATTTTTGATATCATTATGAAGATGTGCACTATTAAATTTAGTGATGATCCGATAATTTTCTTCAGAGATATTTCTTAAAACTTTGATATCGCAGTTGTTTTGAGTTCACATGTAGTTAGTGCTCACACTACAGGCTACAATTCTGATTCGGATCAATATGCAAGACTTCAGTTTAGTCTACACGTAATCTTGGAACAATGATTGTTCGCTAAATCTGTATTTTTGGGAAAAATTTTTTCCTTCTATGAAATTCTGTCCTTCCCTGCTAAAAGATTAATTTAACAATGCACTTCACTTCTTATAGCCAAGGGAGATAACTAAAGACACAATCAGATTAGTTGAAGTATTAAGATAATGATTGAGCTATAAGATTGATTATCCACATTGATTATCTAGATTGAAATGGTAATGGCTTCAAGCAGGAGAAAGAAATAGTCATATCTCACAAAGCTTACAACTAATGATTTAGTTTCAGATTAAGCTAAAGTTGACAATTGCTATTAGGCGTCAAAAGAGAACAGGAAAAAAACCAATCAAGATAGCGTTACTAATGTGGGCTGATCAATATGATATGATTACTTATTAATTCCGCTTAACGTTAAATGTATAAATGTTCAATTATTATTGTTCAACAGAATCAGATTTTGCCATTTATGTTAGATGAAATATCATATCTTTAAAACCACTGAGAGATTTAGATTGCCTTTAGCTTGATGTAAATGTCAACTAAAGAAAGAATGGTTACTTTGAAAAGAAATATGATTTCACAGAAGAGAATTTAAAGAGGTTCTATAGTACCGGGTAGGTCCATGTGGCCTGCAGTTATGTTAAAGGCATACTACCTCATAGAATGATCATACAATAGAAATTTTTAAACTTAACAAAAAAAAAATTAGTTAGTGTTCTTCAGTGAACTTTTTGTGTCAAAACTATATGATAAAATATCTTTATAATCTAATAAATGATGTAATTCTGAAACTCACTTAGAAGTGTTTTCAATAATAACTCTCATATATTGAGATTCTATTCTTTAGAAACTGCACCTGGTATGTCTAACTGATGAATATATAGAATTGTAGAAGAGAATTGTATTTCTATTCTAAAGGTTAGTATACCTTTAAATTGTAAAGTAATGATTGACCCTTGATCTGTGAGAGGTAAAGTACATACAGCAATCATAGCTTTTAATACAATCAATAGCATTCTGTCAGACTCTTTCTTCTACACTTCATTGAATTCTCACCCAGAAAAAACCCTCGTTTTCCAATCAAACTGTCTTTAACTTATCAAAGCGAGAAAAAAACTGTTGAAAGTATTTTCAGTCTTGTCAATTATTGTTATTACAAAACATGAGTTGTGGAAATCAAATGAATATTATTGATGCTATTTGCATTAATTTCCAGACCTTTGTGGTATAATCAAAGCCAAGTTTCTTCCAGTAATTGATTCCATTCTATTATTGATAGAAAGATAGAATATTTATATTTCCTGACAATTTTGTGGATGTATTTCAATATAAACATTATTTTTGCCTATCGGAATTTGGATATGGACATTTTCTCACTGAACAGTTGCTCACTGGACAGTTGCTTATTTGAGAGCTTGTCACTGAACATATTTTGTTGAATGGATATTTGCTCACTGGATAGTTGATCAATGGACAATTGCAAAGGAACAAGCAATATTTTTCTTATTCTAATGTCTTTTGTGAGCATTTGAGAGGTAGTAACGTAAATCATTTGCGTTGTGATAAGTAGTAGTAGTTGAGAATGAGAGTTCTAACAATTCTATGTATTTTATGACGTCACTATCTCAACACTTGTTATGTTATGTTTTTGTTAAATTTACGTCATTAAATGATTAGTTTTGTTAATACACATAAAAGTTTAGAAAACCTCTTTTAACACTTCAACAGTATATGACTACTTATACAATTGAAGCTTTTCTATAGATGTGTCAATGTTTTTTGATGCAGTGTAATGGATCAACAGCTTCTTGTCTCCCTAGACTGGTACATTCTTTTCAGTCTCAAAGAATTATCACATAATTTCTCTTTCCAAGCAACTTCTTTTTTTCTCAATATTTTCAGTTTATGTAATAAACATGTCCAGTCAATGTAGTAAAGAAATAACTTCACTATATTTGTTTTTTATCATATAAATAAATGGCTAAATATAATCACCGATGAATGAACCCATTGTTTTATATTGACCCCCTTTAATGGTCATTTATAATAGTGTCATTTTGTGACATTTTGGATATATCTTTGTTTAGTATAGTTCATTTTTTGGTCAATGATCTGGAAAGAAATAGCAAATATGAATTGTGCATCATACAGATAGAATTCAACACAACAGAATTAATAATTTACATGTAAGCTGTCAACCATGAAATCTTTATTTGAAGTATTCTTTGTTTTTTTTTAAAAAACTATTGTTTATTTGATTGACTCGTATTTTGAAATATGTTACTGTTATTGTATTAGCTGTCATCTCCATAACAATTATTTGAAGCATTGATATAGTCCTGGGTATCTCATGATACAATAGGTATCATGATACAAGTGTTATTACTCAATGTATATTACGATACAAGGTTCATGATGCAAATTGTATCACGATATAAGGGTTATAATACAATACGTATCATGATACAAGGGTCATCACACAATATGTATAACGAAACAAATGTTATAACTAAATACATATTACGATACAAGGTTCATGATAAGATATGTATCACGATACAATATGTTAGACAATGCAAAGGTCATAATACCGATATGTACCATGATACATGGTTCATGATAAGATACATATCACAATACAAAGGTTATAACACCGATATGTACCATGATACAAGGTTCATGATAAGATACGCATCACAATACAAAGGTCATAATACGATACTTATCCTGATACAAGTGTCAAATATCCTTAATGGTGTTATGATATACAATGTTACACTTTATCTTCAAAGTTTGAATATTAATTAGAGTACCGGTATATAGGATACTTTATGATCAGGTTTATTAGTATCCTGTTAATAGCTCTGTGGTGTAATATAAGCTTAGTATTGATATAGAATTACTGTTGACAATGTGTGACTAGTACATGGATATTTTAACAGTCTAGTTAAAATCAGAACAGCCTCTCTTAAAAGTGAAACAGTCGAGCTAGGTCTCAAAGCTACATCACACGATACTAGAAAGGTGGCAATTGCATTCAAGGTATAAGGTAAAGTTCGTAAAAACTTGAAATTGTGAAGATGAATTTGATAGAACAATCTTTTCCAAATAGGCTACATTCAAATGATGAAAGGTGGTAATAGGCAAGGTATGGTGCATGGTCAAATGTCCAGTCTGTGATGAATGATCCCAGACTGGACACTGTATCTTGTATGTTCGCAGCTTTGAGCAGATTAATTTCTACTTTTTGAAATAGACAATATCATATCCAATATCCTGCTTGTATCTATATACTTTAAATAATTAAAGATATCAGAAATATAACATGATATTGTCATGCATATTGCACATTATATAGAATATAAAGAAAAATCTTTCCATATTGAATTCATAATAGACATGCAATAGTTATAAGACATATTACAATATAATAGATTTTATGCAAGTTATGTAAATTTTGAAACAGATGTGAATTTGTTTAAAGAGAAAAATAAGGCCATTAATTTGATTATTTGAGTATTCTTACTATTGACTATATTATATTGTTTTGTTGACAAATTTACTTTGTATTTTGCAGTGTGTGAACATTTTCAACAAATAGTTATCAATGAAAACTGTTTTCAGTCAGTCTGTGAGACATTTGATCAAATAAATGAAATAGGAAGTGTGTAACTGCTTCAGTCTATTAAACTTTGTGACTAAATCTTTTCTCTAGCTTGTGTTCATCAATCTATGCTGATTAATTTGGAGCGTGACTTTTTGTAGAGATAGTGCTCTACATTTTGTGGGGTAATTTGATTTTTAAAAATGTGAATAGTCTGATTTTTGTTTTGTTTTTTAAGTATTTGAATATAAAACTCATATTTGTTTTAAATTTTGTCAGTCATATATGCCTTATAATTTTGTAGTACACTGCCACATGGAATTAATTAAACATAATACATTGTAATATGAAAAATAATTAAATTCATTATATAAATGAATATGTTTACTGGGTATTCGAATGGACTTGTCACACATTATCATATATAGTGGATTGATAACAGAATATCGTGTAATATCATATAACGCAATGTACATATAACACATTTTGTTTTTGAATCAAGACTTAAATTTCGTTTATTCATCATGTATGATTTTTTAATTTAATTCATTTAGAGGTTTTTGTTTGATCAATTTTGGTTCTTGAATTGAGATTTTTAATTGAATGTGTCCATAATAAAGCACCATATGTAAATCACAATTCACAAACTAAGATATTTTCTATAAATTGATTTGTTTTTCAGATGAAAATGAATAATATCATCATGATGTGATTCTAAATTAATGAAGAATGCGAATCAAACGGTCTCACTTGATAACACTGGTAGTTGGGGTGTTCTTGTCATGGAACCTTCTTACTTACTATTTACTTACCAACAAACACCCTCACAAGGTAGGCATTTATTTTTTTATGCACTGATAAGTGATAATTAAAAAAAAACAGATACATGTATTTACAGTATGTATTTAACTTAAAGGTATTATGAAAAGGTTTTCTAAATGATACATGTGTATCAGAGACACTGAAAGCATCGATTCCAGTCAAATATCTGTGACTTGAAATTCCACTAAAACTAAGTGTTTTATGTCATTGATAGCATATGCATGTGCTTATATATTATTAACAACTTTCATGAAAATGACACTGCAATGATGGTAAAGCATTTCTATGCTTATAGGAACATTGACATCTGATTGAAAATTGTGATGAAATTAAGAGAATGAATAACCTTGGAACATAGATAAATCTTAGAACATCTCTTTACAATCCCTTTTACATTCCTCAGTATTAAAAATACAAGCAATCTTAACTTCTTTATCACTGTTCATTTAATTAAAGGCATTCATGAGAAGTTGTAAATATTTTAATGAGTTATTTTTTATCATATTTAACAGAAAGCAGGAGATATACAGCCTCTGTTAGATGTCAAGTTATCAAAATTAGAAAATGAAATTAATTCACAGTTAAAAGAAAATGTAAAATTACTGGATGATTTAAAACAGTTGAAAAATAAAGGTAAGAAACTTATATTATACATTTTCAAATTTGATTTCATGTACTTTTAGTATCTTTTTTATACGCATATATGAAATTATTGCCCTTCTTTTTTTAAGATTTTTTGCTCGTACTCACTCTAGAAAGCACAAATCTTTCTAGATTTTGACAAAACTTGCTGAAATTTGTTTATTATTACCTAAGGATAAACCATATTAAAAAAAAAAAAAGTATCAAAAAGTATATAGTATAAAATGAGTGATTGCCTTGCTAGAAGGTACAATTCTTGACTGATTTTAATGAAACTTATTGTACATTTATCACCCTCAAAAAGGAGTGTACGCTTGAAGGTTGAGTATTTCATTACGGTGATTGTTACTGTACTGTCGAGTTTTTATTTAAAAATTTATTCTGCCTGTGGGCGTAAATTACCTTACCCTTTCTTTTCAAAAACGATTTCTTTACATGAAAAAAAACTTTGCTGTATCAAAAAAATAACCTTTTTATACGCCCACATGAAATGGGGGGCGTATATTGTCGTCACCCACATCCGTCGGTCCGTCCGTCCGTCCGTCCGTCCACAATTGCTCGTAAACACTCTACACGGTGTAATTCTTGACAGATTTAGATGAAACTTAATATGAGTGTTTATGATCACGCAAGGATGAACCCTATTGAAAAAAAGCGAAATCGGAAAAAAATTAGTATGAGTTCGTGCCCTTGTTCTTGAATGGCTCGTAAACACTCTACAATGTGCAGTTCTTGACCGATTTTGATGAAACTTGGTGTGAGAGTATGTTATAACTCAAGGATAAACCCTATCGAAAATCAGCGAAATCGAAAAACATTTAGTATGAGTTATTGCCCTTGTTCTTGAAAACGCGTTAAATTTTAGCTTGTAAACATTCTTGAGAGAACAATTTTTAATGGATTTTAATGAAACTTGGCCTGAGTATTTGTTATCACCCAAGGATGAAGCCTATTGAAAACCAGTCAAATCGAAAAAAAATTAATATCAGTTATTGCCCTTGTTTTTGAAAACGCGTTCAATTTTTAGCTTGTAAACACTCTACAAAGCCCAGTTATTGACCGATTTTGACAAAACTTGCTGAAATTGTTTAATATCACCCAAGAATGAACCCTTTTGAAAATAGCACATATCGAAATATATTTAATAGGAATTATTGCCTTTGTTCTATAAAATGTGTTGGATTTTTGCCTTGTAAACACTCTACAAGTCACAATTCTTGAGCGATTTTGACATAACTTGGCATGAGTATTGGTAATCACCTAAGAATGAACCCTATTGAAATTCAGTTAAATCGAAAAATATTTAGTATCAGTTATTGCCCTTGTGTTTGAAAACGCGTTCAATTTTAGCTTGTAAGCACTCTAGAAAGAACACTTCTTAATGGATTTTGATAAAACTTGGCTTGAGTATTTGTTTTTACCCAATGATGAACCTTATTGAAAATCAAATAAATCGAAATATATTTAGTGTCAGTTATTGCCCGTGTTTGAAAACAGGTTTAACTTTTTAATAAATACTCTAGAAGGTACAATTCATGACCAATGTTGACAAAACTCACTGAAATTGTTGGATATTGCAAGGGATGAGCCTAATTGAAAATTAAAATTATCAAAATATATCTAATATGAATTATTGCCCTTGTTCTTTTAAACGCGTTCGATTTTTGTCTCGTAAACACTCTACATGGCACAATTCTTGATGGATTTCGATGAAACTTGGTGTGAGAGTGTGTCATAACTCAAGGATGAACCCTGTTGAAAAGCGAAATCGAAATTTTTTTTAGTATGAGTTACTGCCCTTGTTCTTGAAAACGCATTCAATTTTAGCTTGTAAACACTCTAGAAAGAACTATTCTTAATGGATTTTGATTAACTTTGGCTTGAGTATTTGTTTTTACCCAAGGATGAACTCTATTATAAATCAAATAAATAGAAATATATTTAGTGTCAGTTATAGCCCTTGTTCTTGAAAACGCATTCAATTTTAGCTTGTAAACATTCTTGAGAGAACAATTTTTAATGGATTTTGATGTAACTTGGCTGGAGTATTTGTTGTCTCCCAAGGATGAACTCTATTGAAAATCGAAAAATATTTAGTACAAGTTATTGCCCTTGTTTTTGAAAACGCGTTCAATTTAACTTGTAAACACTCTAGAAAGAACAATTTTGAATGGATTTTGATGAAGCTTGGCTTTAGTATTTTTTTTCTCACAAGGATAAACCCTATTGAAAATCAGATAAATCGAAAAATATTTAGTGTCAGTTATTGGGCCTGTTTTCAAAATCGCTTTCAACTTTTGGCTTGTGAACACTTTAAACATTCATTTTTGACAAAACTCGCTGAAATTGTTTAATATCAACCAAGAATGAGCCTTATTAAGAATTAAAAATATCAAAATATTATTAAGGGTGAACCCTATTGCAAATCATAAAAATACCGAAAAATATTTAATGAGTTGAGTTAGGTACAATTCTTGACAGTTTTTAATGAAACTAGAGACCCTAGAAAAAAATATATGGTGGAAGGTAGAATATTTCATTCCACTTTTGTAACCTTACTGAAAAGTTTTTATTTGAAATAAATGCTGCCAGTGGGCGTATATTACCTTGCCTGGCAAGCTATCTTTAATAAATGTACTGAAATTGCATAAGAATTATCTTAAATTCAATAAATTTGAATTTTTTTTTAGTTTGATTTGTTTTTAAATTTTTTGAGTCAAATTTGAGTTTTTGAAAGAGTAATAATTGCTTAATATTGATATGAAAGGATATGTATTTTCAGCTCCCACTGAGACACCAAAAGTCAGTGATGGGAAGCTTTCACTAGGAACAGAAGTCTTACCAATTTTAATGTTTGCTTGTAATAGAGTGACAGTAAGTCGAAGTTTAGATAGACTTTTAAAGTAAGTATTAAATTAAATTAAATAATTAAAGTATTGTGACCTTGAAAAAGTCATCCTTTCTCGTTATTCTAGTTGAACCAGCTAATAATATTAAATTATTAAAGTAGGGCAGCTGGTAATACTAAATTATTAAAGTAGGGCAGCTGGTAATACTTAATAATTAAATTAGGGCAGCTGGTAATACTAAATTATTAAAGTAGGGCAACTGCTAATACTAACTTATTAAAATATTGTGACCTTGAATAAGTCATCCTTCCTCGTTACTCTAGTCAAACTAGCTGATAATATTAAATTATTAAAGTAGGGATGCTGGTAATACTAAATTATTAAAGTATTGTGACCTTCAATAAGTCAACATTCCTTGTTATTCTAGTCAAACTAGCTGATAATATTAAATTATAAAAGTTGGGTAGCTGGTAATACTAAAGTAGGGTGACCTTGAATAAAACATCCTTCCTCATTATTCATGTCGAACCAGCTGATAATGGGTTTTGGGAAAGTTCAATGCCAAAAGGTTTGGCCAAGCTGGTAGACATGATTATTTTAACCCAAGTTTGTTATTCATTTAAAAATTGATGTTTTATTTTTTATTTAAAACATAGCTTAATTTTTTTCCTTACTCATAATATTCAAAAAGTTGAAAACAAAACCATTAGTAGCCATTAATAACATTAATCAATCTTCTTCAAAACTGCCTTTGGTCATACTTCCTCAAAGCTGTGGTCATAGAAATTAAGGAAATCATAGGTAAAAACTGTCCAATATAAACGCGTCCTACAAATCTTTCAAGGAAATCCCAATCATTCAAATCAAATTCCTCATTATAGGCGCTTTGTTCTCATTTCAAGCCTACAAAATGAAGTCTAGTTAGATTAATACAGGTTGATAAGACCATGTTAAAACCAGTATTAAAATATGAATACAATGTCAATAAACATAAGACCAAGTGTTGAATCTATCAATATTTACAGTTGATATGATCTTTCTTAATACATCCTTTTTATCTCTCTGTCTACTAATCTTCAATGACCTTTAAATAACAACATAAAAATATATTCTTGCTAAAGGTTTTAGAATGAGCCTAGCAAACAATAATAAATGTGATTTTGATTGGTGATAAACACCTTTTTTTTTAGAGCAGATAAACTAATGAGAAAAGTATTAGTTTCTTGTGAATAAACACAAGTAGGTCTTATGTTTATCATGTTAATTATCACTTTCTTAGATGAAAATAGAAAAAACTTTTTGAAAGTTATTAGAAATTAGACACTAGCTTGTTATGAATAAAATTTAATTTGTCGTGAATGAATGATGATGATAATAAAAATTTAAATTTAGCCATTGTATGCAATAAAAGTTAGGATATAGTAATCATCTACATTGTTTTTTCATACACTGTATTTAAAGTTTTGAAATTTCTAATGCTATGGTTATTATTCTACAAACTTTATTCATTTACTATATTATCTAGTCAAAATTGAATATAGGGAGTGACTGTGGCTCAGTGAGTTAGACGCTTGTCTGCTAAACTTACAGTCCAGGGTTCAGTCCCTGCAAAGGTCGAGATGAACCTTTTGGAGTTTTCAGCCCAGTTTCCTGTTGTAGTGTAGACTTTCAGATGGGTCAATAAACCAAGGCCCTGTTCTCTACAGGCTGTGATCAACAGTTAAACATTGCAAGAAGACTAGTCTCATGCCACTCTTGTCTTACTTTGCCAAATTTTGGCAAGAGCAGCCCTATAGCTGTTTGTCTTTGAAAAAGGACAAGAATGAAACTTGTTTTTTTATTATTTTTCTAAAATCAAAATGGCCCAAAATTGCCGTAGTTATTATTAATAATTATATGGTAAATCAATTTAGTATAAAAAATAACCTGAAATTTCACATAATAATGTTCTCTTTAAAAGTGTTTTGAATACAATTTATGATATATGATGTTATAATTCTATTGTATTTTAATAATCAATAATGTTAATTCTTAGTCTAGTATTGACAATCAATTAAGACAGTGTGAGATCTAGTCAATATTTATGTTCGTAAATGTTCTTATTTTTATATGTCAAAGTTTCTATGCATAAACATTTCTTCATGTTTTGAATAAAATATAAACATTTTTGCATGTTTTGAATAAAATATAAACATTTCTTCATGTTTTGAATAAAATGAGTTCTAGACCAAAAATAGTCACTGTCATCTATTTGATTCCCTGCAACTTTAAGTGAACTCTTCCACACATGCATACTTTCTATTAATATTAATATGTATGATTTGGGACAGCTCATTTGTTTAATTAAGGTGTGTTTTTGTTACTTTTTTCTTATATTCAACATTGAATAAGATACCAATTTTAACTAAAAATCATACTTGGTTAGCAATAGACCATCTGTGGCTTCTTGAGATGAATAAATAAAAAAATAAAAATACATTACTTAAAGGGATAATAGGCGTTAGAATACAGTCGTCATTGGCTTCTATTTGTGTTTAATATTGACTATTAGTTAAATAAGTATGCATCCCACACTTTACCAAATTTAAAAAGCGACAATAAAGATACATGAATAACATTGAATAAGATACCAATTTTAACTAAAAATCATACTTGGCTAGCAATAGACCATCTGTGGCTTCTTGAGATGTACAAATAAAAATACATTACTTAAAGGGATAATAGGCGTTAGAATACAGTCGTCATTGGCTTCTATTTGTGTTTAATATTGGCTATTAGTTAAATAAGTATGCATCCCACACTTTACCAAATTTAAAAAGCGACAATAAAGATACATGTATATACGAAATGTTAAAAAAAAGTGAGCCCGCGGCGATTCCATTCAGTTTGAAGATAAAAGCGCCTTGTAAATCAATGCTGATACATCATTGTGCAATTCAACAGTAGGGGTCAAGGACGCGTGAAAACCCACATGTAAGAGTTACTTCCCTTTATATTTACACAATTTGAAAATCGCTGAACGGAAGTATTAGGCGTTTTATAAGTAACTACTTGATTTTGTGGTTAATAGAGGGATTTTGATGTATAGTTATGACACCAGGTAAGTCCACTGATGGGAACATACTGTTATTGTCCAAATTTGATGAAATTAAATTTTTATGTTCCTTCTAACGCATATTATCCCTTCAAGAAAAAAAAATCTGCAGGCCACCTGTATTTTTTGTCCTGCATTATTTTTATTAATCATCAATACCCTTGTTCTCCATTAGATATAGACCAGATGCTAAAAAATTCCCCATCATAGTGACACAGGACTGTGGTCATCAACCAACAGCTACAGTTATACAGAAATATGTCTCTAGTCATGGTATCATTCATATAAAGGTACATAACTCAATTTTTAGATTATCTTCGGAAAAGAAGTTCAAATACTAGCTGACTAGCCTAGGTTTGACTTAGCTTAAGATGTTTTATCAACTTTATTGAGTTTTTGCAAAGAAAAATGCTGATGCTAATTTAATATTTAAAAACTCAATATTCTATATTTTCACTTACAGCAACCAGATTTAAGTGATATAAAGCTACCCTGGCCACAGAGAAAATTTGCTGGTTATTATAAAATATCAAGGCATTATAAATGGGCTTTAGATCAAGTCTTTCATCAATTTAATTTCTCAACAGTTATCATAGTTGAAGGTATTCAAATCTTTTTTTATAGAATCAGTTAATCTTTCGGATTTATCAACCCAGTTTTTTCTTGTCTCATTGCACACTACATGATTTTCTACATAATGTTTGAACCAATTAAATTATTTAATTATGGATAATGCATTATATTTTTAGATGATCTTGACATATCACCTGATTTTTACGAGTATTTCGCAGCAACATATCCTCTATTACACTTAGAGAAAGAGTTATGGTGTGTGTCAGCATGGAATGATAATGGTAAAGCTAATCTAGTATCAGATGAACCAGGTAATTATCTCCCTTATCCATAAGGGAATGGAGTTGATACTGGAGAGGGGGTCAATATATTTAACTTAAGGGAATGGCATTTCCAATCTCATTGCTTTGCTTCTATGTTCAGGATAGCATCAAGATCTGAAGTGTGAAATAGAGGATTATCTTGTACACAGGCATGTGAGGTTTTACGCAATTCACAACCTTGTTGCCTTGCTTCTATTTTAAAGGTGTGAATATCTTAAATGTGAACTGGTGGACCTTGTAGACACAAAAAGTTGCTGTTTTTGCTACTCTTCAAAATGAATATTGTATTTCTCTTTTTACATTTTCAATACATTTAAAGATACTCAAAATAAAGGAATGTGGGTATTGACTATTATGTTTTGTTTTTTTAACAGAGAAGTTACATAGAAGTGATTTCTTCCCTGGTTTAGGATGGATGATAGAAAAATCATTATGGTTAGAACTGGGTCCGAAATGGCCTCAAGCGTAAGTAATATTACATAATCGTAGTCTGATGAATACAATGGCAAAAAGTATTTTTTAAGGTGACAATGCTAAGACAATGTATTCTTGTTTAGTTTTTAGACAAATTGTACATGAAATACATGTATATGTGTATTTTTCTTTTCTCTATTTCATTTATTGTATTGCCCCATGGGCTGAATATTAGACATGGCCATGTCTTTGTGTATTGGACCTAATTCTGACCCATGTAAAAGAAGGAGTTTATTACTAATATTATTAAGATTGTAATACCAAATTTGGCATGTGATGATCTAAGATGAGATAAGAATGTTTTTGTTATTAATTTAGGTTCTGGGATGATTGGATGAGGCACCCAGATCAGAGAAAAGGTCGAGAATGTATTAGACCTGAAATTTGCAGAACTAGTACTTTTGGTAAAAAAGGTGTTAGCAAGTATGTACCTTTCCTATTATTTTATGCTGAATAAACAAAAGAGTTGTGTATTAATTATTAGAACAAGTAAAAGTAATTGATTATGTTTGACTGGCCTGTTCTCGTTTGTTTTCGCACTGATTGAAGCTGTCATTGTGTGTTTCATAGTGTGTTTCATTGTGTTTTTCATTGTGTGTTTCATAGTGCGTTTCATTGTGTGTTTCATTGTGTGTTTCATTGCCTAAGATAATATAATGATAAAATAAAAACAGTAAGAATTCTCTTCATTTTCATTTTTTCTTTAAAATGGTTGATTTAAAATGATTGGTTTCTTTTCACAGTGGTTTATTCTATGAAAAACATTTAAAATTTATCAAGTTAAATGAACAGCTTGTGCCTTTTTCTAAAATGGATCTTTCTTATTTAAAAAAGGTAAGTTGAAATCATTTTATTGACTGCTCTAAGTATGCTCTTTCACAGTATTAGTTAAAGAGTTAAAAATGACTAAAGACAGCTACCTAATTTTACAAAAATATTAAAACAGTGTGGTAGAAAATAGACATAAATAACAGCATTAATCACAAGATAATTTATAAAAACAATAAACTAGAAGTAAATTTATGGTAATCGATAAAGAGAACATGTTTTTTGTTTGTTTTAGGAGAGATACGATGTAGAATTTATGAAAGAAGTGTATAATTCACCAGAAATGACTGTAACAGAAGTGGTTGTATCAGCTAATAAACCACAACTCCATCCAGTTCGAGTCACATATAAATCTAAAGACGAATTCAAAGCTGCTGCTAAAAAATTAGGAATAATGGATGATTATAAGGTATGCAATTCTACTGTAATATTTGTCCACAAAGATTTCTTTGTTTATTCTGTAACTTGTAAAATTGAATAACAGAACACATTATGGTGGTGCACTACTCCTGTTGTAAAACTGTGTTCTGTCTCATTTAAAGTGATTTCTACTCGTAAATGTTGCTTAAGAATTATTGGAATTTAAGGCCGAGTTTAGAATAAGATAGTCGATAGGAAATGAACGCCAATTCCAGAAAGCACTGTTTGTGCAATAAGAGGTACATGTTGATTTGAATACACATTACTCAATCTCCTAGCAGACGACAAATTTAACTCCACTGTAATTATTTGTTTTGATTTTAGGCGGGTGTACCGAGAGGGGCCTATAGAGGTGTTGTTAGTTTTGTATTCCGTGGGAGAAGAATCTATCTGGCTCCTCCGTCAACTTGGAAAAATTACGACCCCACGTGGAGCTGACAGCAGGATATATTAGAAGTTTTAAAAGATTTAATATATTCAATATTCAATGACTAAGCTTGTTTTACGACTTTCAAAAACGCTTTAGTGACATAATCAAATTTAGTGATATTCAGTGATATTCGCCTACAGAAGCACTGGCCTTGTCCACAAGTAGAGACTTTGAATTTTCACATTAGAATACATCAATTTGAGAAGAAATCACTTACTTTCAGAGAGATTACCTTGACAAACCAATGGTGTATATTGTCGAAAAAGTCTTATCTGTGTAAGACCGTTTGCAACCAAAACAGACAAAATATACAATTAAACATGTCCATCTATTACTAATAGAAGTATATTTTGGCAGAATTTATCTGAAAATGAGCCTATTGCAAAAGGGTAGAATATTTTATGTGTTGGCATTTATCTAAAGTGATTTGAAAGTGTGAAACAAGTTGTTACGTATGGTTGTTTTTATGGTGTGTGTGAACAGAGAATTTATTTTGTTATAGTATGGTTGTTGATATTGTACAGTGGTAAAAACTGTTCTATTCCAGATGTGATATAATGTTGATATCAGAAGGAATGTCTTCACTAATTGTAAAAAAACCTCATATCTAATCAATGTAGTGGTAGTTTTTGAGAAAATTTAATCCAAGGCAATATCTTATACTGTACAAAACCTATATAATCTTCATCAAAAACTAATACTTAACAAACCACAATATTCATAATACCAAACTATAGTACATCAATAAACCCAACATGATCATTACTGAAATAATGTGTTTTTCTTACTCTATGACTTTAAGTAACTACCACATTTTTATACGCCCACATGAATATGTGGACATATATTGTTGTCGCCCCTGTCTGTCCGTCAACATTTGTTGTAGACACTATAGAAGCTACAATTTTCTATGGATTTTAATGAAACTTGGTATAAGCATTGGTATTGATAAGACGGCTGTTAGGTTCAATTTGGACGATTTCTTAGTTATTGCCCTTGCCTCTATATTTGTTGTAGACAAAAAAGAAACTACAATTTTCAATGGATTTTAATGAAACTTGGTGGGAGCATTGGAATTGATAAGACAGCGGTCAGGTTTGAATTTTCGATGAACAGTATTTTGAGTTATTGCCCTTGACTTATTTACATCACGTCAAAATTTATTGTTGATGCAATAGAAGATATAATTTTCAATGGATTTGAATCAAACTTGGTATGAGCATTGGAATTGATAAGGCGGTGGTCAGGTTTGAATTTGATGATTTTTTGATGAACAGTTTATGAGTAATTGCCCTTGACTAAGCAAAATTGTGTAAAAATTCATTTGTTGTAGACACTATAGAAGCTGCAATTTTCTATGGATTTTAATGAAATTTGGTATGACATTGTAATTGATAAGACGGCGGTCATGTTCGATTTGGATGATATTTCAATAAACAGCTTTTGAGTTATTGCCCCTGCCTCTATATTTGTTGTAGACACAATAGAAGCTACAATTTTCAATGGATTTAAATGAAACTTAGTGTGAGCATTGGAATTGATAAGATGCTGTCTAGTTCGAAATTGATGATTTTTAGATGAACGTTTTTTTAGTTATTGCTCTTGACTTAGTAAAATTGCGTCAAAATTTTGTTGTGGGTTCAATAGAAGCTACAAATTTCAATGTTTTTGATAAACAGTTTTTTAGTTATTGCCCTTGACTTAGTAAAATTGCGTCAGAAATTTTTGTAGGTGCAAAATAAGCTATATTTTAATAGATTTAATGAAACTTGGTATGAATATTGAAATAGATAAGATGGTGGTCAAGTTTGAATTTGACAATTTTCCATGAACAGTTTTTGAGTTTTTGCCTTTGACTTCAATATTCATTCAGTTCTTTTGTTTTGAGATATTGCTCAATTTATTATTCATATTCAATGTTGCCAGTGGGCATATGTTACTTTGCCTGGCAAGCTATCTTTGCTGTTATAACCACTTGAATTGGTCTAAGGGTCGCTCGATTTGGGAGTTCATGGAATCAACCAGATGTTCAATTAACCTTCTATTAACGTAAGTTTCGAATGCCAAATTAATACGAAAAATTCAATATGAAAATAGATTAGAAAACTTCCATCGTAACATTGAAACAGACGGAACCTGTTCAGAACTTTCCAATCGAGTCCCACCATAGTTTCAATGGCATGCAGAAATCAAAATTTGAAAAAAATAATACATTATATACTTTGAACTCAAAGTAAAATAACTTGAAGTGTTTTCAGTGACATTGTGTTAACATTGTGTGACTTCAGTTAGTTATGGCTAGTAACTATGGTTATGGTTAGTACATGACTGTAGTCAGTAATTAAGTTATGGGTTCATGTTATATTTCAAGGTAAATTCATTAAATGTTATAAAATAAATTTTGTTTGTAATTAAAGTAAAATCAAATGGTCAAATATAACAAGATTTAAAACCACTAAACAACAAGCTAGGCTGTTATTCAATATATGTATTGATGGGAACTCATTTTCATTTCATTAAGATCTTGTTCATCTGCAGTTTCAGTCAAATGTTTAATGAGTAAATACTTCTTAATACACTTGAGCAGATATCACTTCATATTGGGTAGATTATTAATCAAATTAATTTGTGAGGCTAGATATTATAGAGTGCCAATCATTTGTTTCAAACCCCTCAGCTTGGATGAGAACTTTTCCACTCATGCATTTTTGGTAATCAATGAGAAACTGTACATAAAAATTTGGAAGAGCTCATTTGTAAAATTAGGGGTGTATTTTGATGCCTTCAAGCCTTTAGCCTTGAATCTGTATATTGATGGTTTAGATACAAAGATTTAGTACATAATATGGTTAATTCCTTTATTAGTATTTGTTATTGTATATTGGTAGATTAATATCAGGGGTCTGATATTGGAAACCTCATACTAATTTTTTTATACTCAATAATTTCTGAGTGGTTGACAAGACAATGGCGTATATTGTAAATGCTTATAAATGATAAATAGTCTTTTACTAATCTTCGTAGGCTATTTAGTTATTATGTATCTGTCAGTTATAACTTCAACTTATATATTTGCAAAGTGTGATGTGCCTTTTAATTCTGTCTGCAATCCTATGATGTACTATTGCTGACTTACTTCACAATTAATTTGTTTTATTGTTGAAATGAAATGAAAGAATACAAACAACAGGGTTCTTTATGACAAATTGGCCCTATAAAGTACACAAGTCTTAGGAATAATTGGTTCATTCAAATAGGTAGGGGCATATCAGCCATATATGTACATCTACATGGCTCCACTATATATTCAGAAATAATAATATTCACACAGAGTTGCTTACATAAATTTATTACATTTGAGGAAAAAAAGAAAATTTGCTTGCACCTGAGTTTTAAGTTGAGTTACATATTTGGACCCTATTTATATTTAATACCAATTTGTTCTATGAAATTGGTAGAAATGATCAAGGGCGTACGGGAGGTTTTGAAACTGGGGGTGCTGGAGAGATTTGTGCCCGAATCTCGGACTCTGCCCGAATTCTACTGCCCGGTGATCAAATCCGATACCTCCATGAATCCTAAAGTGCCCGAACAACCAAGGTAAATATCACCAGCCCATAAGGCTTCCACACGAATATCTCGATATTCAAGTATTTTGCTTCAATAGAATCTAGAGATTCAGGCAGGAATCAGTTCCCAGCAATATAATTTGGTATTTTTCTATAAAAAAAACCAAGAAGCCTCGGGAACTTACAGTTCCTGTATATGTCGAGAATTTTGCCAGAATGTGATCAAGCCGAAAATTTTCCCGTACGCCTATGGAAATGATCTCGGAGTATCTGGAATTTTCATCATAATTTGATTTCTGATTGATACTTATTTATTTTCCATGCACTTGAATCTGCTTTTGTTCATTAAGTTTATGTATAAAAGTTAGTTATCTAGATATGGATTATTATTTCATATTGTTTTGTTTAATGACTAGTTATCATAGTTTTAATTAAAATGTAATTATTTATCAGAAAACTAGTCATGTTATAATTAAAGTACATGTATATGGAAGCCACAAGACTGGATATTTCACAGTTTGTTGATGTAAACTTACTGTTTACTGATTAGGTGTTTATTTGAAAACTTTCTTTGCTAGAATTTTTAATTGTACTAGATTAATAAGCTAAAGAATGGCTTTCTTGGTTTTGACTAGAACCATTCATTGATTCAGAAAAGTGGTTTTTGACTCTTGATATTCAACAGCCCTTCTTTACTGCTATTTTCTTTTCTTTTTTCTTTTTTGTGAATACATATATATACATTATATAAATTACTATAAATGGAGAAATGAAATGAGTTGAGTTTCACGTCCTAGTTGAATTAGACAATGGTAATTGAATATTATTGCACGGTGAAATTATTTACTTTATCTGTATTATAGAGCTGAGAGCACATGTTTCTGTTTTTGTGTTAAGTTTATGTTCAAAAGTTAAACAAGTTGTATTATATTACGGGACCATATCAAAATCCTTTCATTTGTCTTACATAAGAATAACTGCAAGTGAAGCATACACTGTACGTGCATAAAATAGAAAATGTCTGTTGTTCTATTAAAACTAATTCCATGCTATGAAAATAATTAAGAAGTCCTAATTCCAAAGGCATGATGCCGTTTTTTAAAATTGAATAAAAATTAATGAGATAGAATTTATAAGCCAAAATTATTCCTTTATATTCTTTTTGTTAATGCTTTTTAACCCTTTGTAAATACTTGTTCATATTCTTGTTACTCAGGGCACAGTTGTGCAAATTGTTTATCATTCATGTTCACCATCATATGGTTTGTATGTATTATAAATAAATATATGGTGAATTTAAATAAATTGTTTACAAAAATTGATTCAGAGGCAGGAGAGTAGGGAGAGGCCTTACCTTCTTCACATTTAGTACAGGCTTAATTTTTCAAAGCCTCCAATAGTAAAGGGACTCTTACATGTATCTTAAACATAGTCTGTTAAAATCTAAAATCCCTAAAAATTGTACATTTATGCTCATATTCTGTGGTAAGATTGGCATGAAATGTGTTCTTGCCAAATCCAAGCAAGCACCTTCATATTCTTGAGATTGTTTCACAATTTTCAAACACAAATTTGCATAATATAATAATATTTAATAAATTAAGTACATGATCAACAACAAACAATATATAATGGTCAACTCTTAAATGAGCAAGAAAATTTATAATTTTACTTGTATAATGGTATACCATTAAATTATACTATTGACACCATCTCTTAAAATACAAAACTAAGCATGATGAGGTAGCATAAAACCATATAAAATTTACAATAAAATATAGGCACATTATTTGGAAATAGATAGGCCTACTGGTAAACATGACATTCAGATCTATCATCTCTATCAAAAAAAGGTAAAGACCAAACTAAACAAGTTTAATAATGATATTTGTAAAGGTATTGGGCAAGATTTGGTAGGTCAGCGTTGTCTAAATATCTGTTTTACAAGCTGACTGCTCAATTTCAAATATTTGTTAATGAAAAATGAACATAAAATAGTTCATATCATTGTAAATTTTAAAGGGCATTATTAACTTTCTTACTTATATAAGTAAGGATGTAATATTATTCATAAAATTTATACTTGAAACACTTAAGTGGTTGTAAAATATTATTTGAAATTACAAAAGCACAGGCCTAGAAGAAAATTGGGAATACTATATCAGATTTAGAAAATCAAAGGTGATAAAGATTGCTAAAAATGAGTTAAATCAGCTGTTATATTAAAAATTTATATAACTATATCTCTAATACAGACAGAAGTATCATTTCAAATGGTCCCTTTTGAGAAATTATAGGTTATGATCAAATGGTTTGACTGAAACAAGTTTTAAAATCACAGACAAATCTAACAATTAACAAATAGTTAAAATTTATCACAATACATAATGTAATATTGCACTATATTTTATGCCATGAAATATTAAAAACTTTCTCTTGGTATGGAAGCAACAATATTAAGTTACTGGGTCTTGTGGAGAATGTAATATTATATTATTGATTTTATTCTCACTCTGAATTATGAATGTAACAGAAACACTGACCCAGTCAACTACTGACTTCATACATTAGTATATCAAATTTGATTGATTATTTTTGTGTTGAATTGGAATAACAGCTATAAACTTATGATAATTGTCTTAGAATGTCTTTGTGTTGTTTATTAAATAAAAATACACAAAGAAGTGGAGTGTGTGTTTATTTAATAAACAACACAAACTGTTATTAATTCAATCTAAGACCAATTCTGCTATTTTGAAGCTGATATTTCAAATTAGTACAGTTTGATTTACTGGGGGCAAAAATTAAACAGTAGGATGATGCCATTTATTGGCACTTGTAAGTAATGGCAGACTACAATATCATTTCTTTGAGCTAAAACTAATCCTTATAATTGGTTTCAGATTCAAAACTCCTCATTAGACGTGGCGTTTACTAAATTCATAATTTGTTCAGGGTCGCTATGGGTTAAATTAGGAACGGTAATTAAACGTAGTGTATTAGTATGACCGGTACCAGGTGTCCAACCTGTTACTAATACTACTACATCATTCTCTTCAACTATATTACTTTTAACAGCCATTAACAATGCTTTATGTATTCTTCTATCTAAATCATCAACCCATTCATACATACATTCATCTGTAGTGTAAAGAAAAACTGTTACAACAATTGCATTACTTACATATTATCATGACAAGTATAAGCTTACTCCTTTAAATTACCAAATCTCAACATATTTTTAATGTGCCAAACCTATAACAGTTTCTAAATACCATCAGAAAAATGTCATTGGACCATTTGAACTTGAATAAGCAAGAAAACAAGAAACAATAAGACTTATAAAAAATCAATTAAAATCCCCTTGACAAGAGCTTATCTTCTACTTCTATCTCATGTTTTAATTATTAAAAGCAATATTAACTATACCTGTATATAGTAAAGGTTGAATGCCTCTAAACAAATGAAGATATCTTGCTGTACTGGGTGATCTTGTTATAGCTATTATGATACAAGATGGACGGTATTTAGCTATCATAGCTGCAGTGCTATAACGAAATACAAAGGGAATAACATTTTAGGGATTGAAAAGTGGTTAAGTAAAATTTTTATTCAAATATTGTGTATTTGTGTTCCAGTCTTGCTAAAAAATATTGAAAGCTTTTCTCATTTGGTAGATAAACAAACACTTGAGTTAGTTATCTTACCTTCCAGAAGAAGTCACTACTATTATTGCTGAAGCTTGTGATTTACTAGCTGCCTCCACAGCTGCAATAGCTGTTGTATGTGTTTTACCTACTGGTGGTTCTGTTCGTTCTTGTAATTCTTTAAATACACTATCACTTAATACAGCTGATTCTGCTTCTCTGCAGATCTACAAATAGATTTAAAGCTTTGATTATATATCTATCTTTAGAGACTTAATTCTCAAAAGCTTAACTCTAGATGATTTTAAGGTTACAGTTACTGGTATCTGATTTGTCAAACAGTTAAATAGATTTAAATTTAAGTTAGATTATCCAAAGTTTTGAGCTTGCATGGTTAAGGCTGCCTTATTTAATTAAGTACTTACAGCTGACAGAGTTTCTACAACTTGAACTGGGTTGGTACCAATAGCTGTTTCTTTGGATAACATAATGCAATCTATTCCATCCAATACAGCATTAGCTACATCACTAGCTTCTGCTCTAGTAGGTCTAGCATTGCGTACCATACTATCTAACATCTATAAGTATGAATTATAAACTATTTAGCACCACAACTAATAATATACCAGTTAAATAATAAACTTTTTATTTTACATAGGTCAGAGTTAGGACAAGGACATGTATCCTGTATTTAAAAAAGATATTCTTGAACAATCTAGATGCTTCTGTTCCAATTATTTTTAATAAGTATAAGGATTTTCAAAGAAGAAATAATAAGCATTACCTGAGCAGCACATATTACAGGTTTGCCAGCATTATTAGCTTTACCTATTATCATTTTCTGAGCTAGAAATACTTTCTCTCCTGGAATGTCTATACCTAAATCACCTCTTCCAACTAATACACCATCACTAACTTTTAATATATCATCAAAACTGAAAAATTTTAATATCATTACTTTAAAAATGAGGAAAAATTAGCGTTTTTAAGGACATTCTAGTGCTTAGATCATTTCAGGATACCAGATCATTTTAAAAAGAAGTTAGTTTGTAAGTGATTTTGCAGCAAAATAATAAAATTTGTTTTACAAATATTTGCAGGACATAAAAACAATTACTTCTTTGTAAAAATTTTAATGTAATGAAACAAACTGATTCCATCTAATACAAGCTGATTTCTACCAGTATGTATTATACATGAGTGAATCTCCCAGGACCTTGTTATTGATCTCTTTCTTTAATAATACATGACAAGTTTTATATCAAACTTCTTCAAGAGATTATATAGAGGTTTTTCTAAACTTTAAATGTGTACCAGGAGCATGGAAATCTTAAGTCACATATCTGTAATTCTTGCATTACATTTAAGGATTTCTTTATTTTCAGAACACACATCTTAAAGAAAATTGGAAGGAGATGCAAATAGAAGCCATAAATGGACCTGAACACATTAAATAGGGAGAAAATCTCCACATAATCCTTTTACATTAAAAACAGTTATCTGAAGAAAATTTCTAGATATGAAGCAATCCTATTACTTGTTATTACATTTTATGACTTACTACAGACATCAAATCTGCCACTTTTTTTCTATTGATGACTTTCATAATATGAGTAATATAATATTACCACTTGAAGATGGGAAAAAAGACAGTCAGTACAAATATTCAAATAATTAGTAGGGTATGATGGAATGACAGGTGTCAATACAATAGCTATAGATAGCCAGTATGTATTGATCTTCAAGCCATCCAATCCAATAAACACATCATTTTATCACTACCAAAAATAGGAAATTTTCTCGACCTCTGTATTAGGTTACATGATTGAATATAATTACAATAGAGGTTCACTGAACCATAGTTTACATACACGAAAACTGACACCAGATCTATATGTTTGTCATAATAGACAACAAACCCTAATTTACCATACACATTATTTTGCTTAAAAATGTTTAAGAAAATAGGAGATTGGATGTGTTCAAAGAGTATTTTCCATAACTCTATTAAAATCTGAACTATAGGTTACTGGCTATTATTATTGCTCATACATAACATTAATTTACAAATTCCTATGCAGAAGTATACTTGTATTTCTAAAAATGTCTTCATCTCAGAATTCCAGTTTACTAGCTAAAATAAGCCTATAATTAGAACTACATGTAATTATGAAGAAGTGACAGACACCATGTGTCAAACAGACTGTCACAAGACAATAATTTGTCAGACAAGACATTAAAGAGTTTATGTGACTTACTTGACAACACCTTCATAGTTCTGTATTTTAGCTATAACATGTACAGCATCAGCCTTTGTACCCAACTCCAGTCTTATTTGTTGAATCAAATCTGAACACCAAACCCAGGATGCTAGGATCATATCAACCTATATTAAAAAGCCATTATCAAAACCTTTTTACACTCATAATTCACTTAACCATTTTAACATAACATTTGTGATATATACCAAAGCCACCAGTGAGGTCTAAATCTTACATCTTAGGTTCAAGTTATATGACATATTATATTATTCACACTGAGGTTGAAAATGCGATTATCTGCAGTTCGTATTATAACTCAGAGATTATAACTAACTGTTTTAATTCATGTTACTAATAGAACGAAAAATCACAGCACCAAGTCTACCCCAGTTTTTGAAATCAATACCATACAATATCATTTTCATCTGCAAATTGCACTATAACATCATGTGCTTTGTTGTTAAAAAGGTGAGTTACACCATAATATTGCCTTTGTTTTTTTTGTTACATCAATATTATCCATTTGAGATTATCTTAACCCTAAGGATGTGTTTTGAGACGTCTTTTCATTTTAAAACATTTCGATAGTGAAATATTCAAACAGAACATTTGTTTTGTCAACTTATAACAAATCAACAATCATGTTCTTTTCTAACATACAATTTAGAACCTGTCATGTTTTTGAACGCTTGTTTACACTTTTAACAATATCTTTGCTTAAATAAATAAAATTCTTGAACACTTTAAACTGGAAAAAGTGTTCAGCTATTTATTTCAACCATATAACCATAACTTGTACCTTTATAAACATATATCTTTTATAACACATTTTTAAACAGTAAAATCTCATTCATTTGTCTGTACGAACAATTAGAAATGTGACAAGGTACATAATTTATTGAGCCATTTCACTTACATCATTGTCTAGAGCAAAGCCAATAGCATCTTTATCACGTTGAGTTAAAACTGGTTTACCAGGAAGTTTTTTAGGTATATGACATTGTTGGAAGTTAACCATATCTCCACCACTTTCTATCTGACAAATTAGCTCAAGGTTGTCAGCTGAAAACAGACACAAAAGGTTTTGAAACAATAGTTCACTGTCAATGAAAATTTTGTTATTTGAAATTAAAGCAATAGGAGAGAAATATTGCGAAATAAAGCTCAAATGTCAAATATAAGGTATGATGAAAGCTGTGATCAGAAATTAAAGCAAATGAAATCGGATATTCCAACTAATACAACTGTTTTGAAAATAATTAAATATGTTTTGTATTATATTCTATACACATATGACCTTTTCAGATGCATCAATCAATCAAGTACCTAAAATAGCAGCATTCCTCTATTTATATACTTTAAAAAACACAGAGAAATTCTATATTTACTTCAAATAAGTGGAATTATTTTTTGTACCTACTTTAACTCAATTTCATTTTATATCTTTGACTTTATAATCATGTTAGAAGGAATTTAGAAAATGCTGCATGATATAAAATCAATGAAATTTTAAACCAAGAGAATTTTTATTGAGTATCATCTCCTTTTATTACATAGAACAAAGTGGGCTGAAACTTTAAAATAACCAAATAAAATTCCAATATAATTCAATATCTATTGCACAAGCTTTACTTACTTTTTTCTAAGATCTTCAAAGACAGTGGACCATCTTCTATATAAACAATATCACCAATTTCTGCATTATGGAAGAATTGAGGTTGATCAACATACACATGCTGGTTATCACAACAACTTTCATACTTCTTATCATGGGTTAACAACATAGTGCCTCCTGCTTTTAATGTTATACATATTCCAATATCCTACAAAATATCTTTCAAAGGTTAAAACTTGCACTAATACATTGAATATTTTGATAAACCCATTAAAGCATGTGGTGTTGCATTAAAGAGATTGTAAAGAGGTTTTCTAAATTTTGTACAAACTGGGAACATGGATCTCATCAATTTTCATCATTCCAATTATCAGCCAGACGACTGTGGTTTAAGTGGTTGGTGATTTGCATTCGTAACATCAATTAAAGGAACCAGAGACATCTGATTAAAAGTTAGAATGGTGCAAATTTATGTGATCAGTGTCCCTGCTTCATATAAAAAATTTAGGAATTTAGGAAACCTCTTTACAAAACCATTGAACACTGAGTATAACTAAAATGAATTGTCAATTACCTAGTATCATATTCAACATAAACTTATATGATATTATTTGATAATAGATTTTATGTACTAACACATGCTTCATATATAATTTTGTAGCTGGTAAAGTGGCTGCAGGTGTTAAAAGGGTTAACTGTTCCAGAGAGATATAAGCATGTCATGGATAACTTGCAACACATTTTAAGAGCTATTCAAGTACTAAATAAATAACATCATAAAGTTTGGAGTAGAGTTGGATATAAAAAGTTTAATCATATTATTAAGTCAAGATTTTGATAACAACTTAAGTAATGATATTCTATTTTCTACTTGAAATTTTATTTCATGTGCCAGCTCGTAATTAATGATCCACTTGTTCTCCTATATGTTTCAAAAAAAGATATAACTCAACCTGTTTTTAACCCTACAAACTGACAGAGGACTAGATTAAATATTTAACAGAAGGATCATACTGATAATGGGAAATAGAAATCTGTACAGTGATCTGCTTTCTTTAATTTTTAACAATAGTCCTAGCACAGAAACAGTTCATGCTTTGAAAGGCCATAAAACCCAAAGTATATGAAGCAACATGAGTGCGTAATTTACTCATGAAATTGTGACTAAAATAGATGAGTGGGTGCCTCTAGATATACCAGCCCCTATGGTAACACAGTGGAAAATATATGTTCAATTTGAATCAATCTGTGAAAATGATTGACATCTAAACACATTTTAACAGTAAAATTGTGACAAGCCCTATGGTAAAAGATAATGGATTAAATTGACATAGAATACGTGATGACCCAATAATGAAAATCAAGTGTAATCATATATTATTGAATAAAATATCTATTAAATTCTAACAAGTATATCTGAATATTCCAGTAATTATAGACTAGTATTATATACTTACTGCACGCTATGACCTATTTTTGCTTATATTATATAAATCTAACATTTTATTATTAGAAATATGATCACAGAATTGGTCTAGGTTGATTAAACAATTTATATTATAACTAAACTAAATCTATTCTTAATCTGTTTATAAATTTTAAAGAACATTCTGTTTAAGGCTTAAAAATTTGATCAAACAAATATATTCTGTTATCAATTTTATAAATCTTAATATGCTTTGAGGCAAGATGCAGGTTTGCATTTCTAAGCTGACGCCTTCTTCATTAGCCATTAGGTGCAGAAGATGTAAAACTCCAATCACTTCATTTTATTTCTTAGCTCACATGCCTGATGTAATTATATTGGAAAGAATACTTCCATATCTACATTTCTGAAACATGTGCAAGCAGCATGAGATGAACTCTTAATCAATACTATAATAAACTTTTCCTTTGCACAAGATAACCATAGTTCAGTAATAATCCAAATAGCTATATTTCACTGGGTCTGTATTCAGTACAATAAGGAAGAAAATACAATATCCATTGGACAGAAAATCTATGGACCTGATGCCTTTATATCTGTAGTCAATTTATATTTAATAACTAATGGTTTACAAGAACAAATTTCCTGTTTCACATGGTGTGATTAACTTATCTTCATGACTTTTCTTATTAATCTACATTCCATGCATTTGATTCAGAATTTCAAACCCAGTTCTTTAAGAATAGAGCTTCACATCTAATGTCATGACATACAATGTATGCCAAAGCACAGGTATCTGAGGTTTCCCAAATGAAATGTAATTTTTATTAGAGTTACTTGGCCTAGGCTTATGAGTGACTTCACATTTTCTATTTACATATCATATGGCAAACTTCAGGTACCATGTTTCTAAAGTAACAGTCATAAAGTAACAGTCATATATCTTTGGTCTTGGCAAAAAAATAAAATCATAAGCCTTATTTGTTACTTCACACATTGGAATAATGTTTTAAAAAGTTTTTGGTGTTTGACATATTATCCATCTGCATCGCATCACAATGTCATTACATGTATAACAGATCTGACATCGAAGAGAGAATATTCAAATGCACTCTTTCAGGTTATTGGCCTATCAATTCACAACATTCATTCATACGACTTGAACTTATGAAACACAGATGAATGAATAGCCAACAACTTTAAATGTCAATGAAAGGGAAACATAAAGGTTTGTTTTTCATTTGAAGGTGACCTTTAAATTTCTCAAGGCCATTTAGATATAATACAATTGATTTGAAGTACGGTATGATTTTCAATACAATATAATTCAAATTGAATGTGAATTAAATTATTTCAAATAGATTTATTTTTCAGCTTATTCTCTTCATTCAGGCAATTTTTTAAATAAACATTAGAAGAAAAGATCTTGAGAAATTGAAATCCTTAATATTATTTAAACTTAGATAGTTACCGTTTGGAAAACATAGAGTTCATTAGAAAGTCAGATTGTCTGGTTAATACACTAGTCAGAAGACAGTAGACAGATCCTGCCAGCCCCAACAAATCACTAATAAATCAATTCCAGGACTAAGCTTAAACACGTACAAATTAATTAAATTGCTCAAATCTAATAATGTAGTGTTAACATAATAACCTTACTTGATTATAAATCAAATTGTTCAACATGCAGAAAATCATTATGTTAATACATTATTAAAACTGCTCACATCACTTACAAACATGAATCCTGCATAAAGATGGCTAGTTTTTGATAAGCATCAGTTGGTGAGTTATTAAAAGAGACCATCAAGTTACATTTAATATCAATATTAAGAGAGGGACCAGTGATTCCAATGGGTCAAACATACTCTTCATTAGCGTGCTAAGGTGCAAAACTAACATCATTATTCAAGTGATTTAGCCCATAAGGTGCAGAAGTGTGGGATGTAAAACTCCATTCATATTTATGCATTTCATTAAATTGATATTTAAAAGTGATTATGATATTGAAATAAGATCATACACTTTAAAATCAAAGAGATTAAATACAGGTCAATCCAAAACCACTCGATACCCACAATTAAACAAAATTGCACATCAGCCTTTAAATTGATGTACCGGTATCTAAAATCGACATTTAATTAAGTGAAATTATTTTTGTGATATCAGCAAATGACAAGATATAATTGTTAATTAATTACTTACAGATTTAAATCTTCCTATTCTAGCACCAGGTCCAGTAATATCAATAGCTATAGCTACTTGACTATCATCATATTTCTCACATACAACTTTCCTTATATTTTCGATCACTTTCATATAATACTGAAATATAAGACATATTGCTTAATAGAATGTTCAAAAACAGGCCCTCAGAGCAGTCAATTTGATTATGCCTGATGTATATTAATAGATATAGTATATTTCAATTAAACAATATATGTTTAAAAACTTTATTTTCTACAAGAATTACTCATAAGAATCCTTTCTACCAGCTGGACATTGGCCAAACCTCTTGACATTGATCCTTCCCAGGTTACAAATAGGCCTACTGTTTTGACTTCAAGAATATTTTCTCATTTAATATCTATTGCATTTATCTGATATAATTTGGAGCAGTCAAAATACTTCCATCAAAGAATCCTTTATTCCAAATCTTCAAACTTTCATCAAAATGGTTGAACAATTCCTCAATAGACACTTGACATTTAAAGAAAATAATGTTAGTAAAGCTGATTTCATGTTTTAAACATTCATTGGATACTAGATCTTATATATGGACTATTTGTAAATACCAGTAGTGGAATATATTACTTTGATTAGTTTTTTTTGAAGAATTTTTGGCCTGGAAAAAAGTAACAAAAACCTGTAAAAATTATCAATGATATATGTTATTAAAATTAAACCAAACTTTCATGGTTTCATTTTTTTTACTAACTTTTCTTTTAATTAAGCCACATTAGTAAGCGTCTAACAAGGGGCTCTTGAACATTTGTAACCTTGTGACATAAAGCATAAAATATAGTTTTTTTGGATTATCAAATATTGAACTTATGATATGACTATGAGAGACATCAAAACCTTTTTCAGTGAACAATGAATTATACTAATTGACAAACAGTCTATTGTTGACAATAAATGTACACATAATATCAAGGTTTTCTTTCTGTAGACTAAACAGAAAATAAAAGAAATAAGATCACAATTTCATGACTTTAGGCTAATACTTTTCATTACAAAACTGATTGAAGAATGATTAGCTCAAGAAAATAGGTCAATTTCGGTACTAGAGATAAAAAACCAGTTGAAATAAAATCTATTTTCAGTCCCAATGGAGAAATTTACTTGGCTGGAGAAAATTCTCCTGTCACTTCTCTAAAGTTGACATGTAAATGGTTTTTATCTCATTTTTCCTACTCTTTAATTTTCCCCATGGAGTTAAGCATTTAACGGGATTTCTTTGAAGCTATATAGAAATATGGCTAACAATTATTAGCATTATTAGTGAACAACAGGGAATGTACAGGTATAAGGAATTGAGATGGTTCAAATAGAAACTTTAAGTGTACAGAGTTTCTAATGAATGGAACAACCTTCAAAATCTCATTAACATTTTTTTTAACCATGTTTTTCATATCTTGGCCTAGACTGGATTAAAAATATGTAGGCCCTATATATATTATCACTCAGTTTAAAGTCATGCCTAAGGGTGACAAATTTGCAATAAACACAAATCATTTGTTTTTTAATCAATATTACATGAATGCTAACTTAAAGATATTTAAAGATATTTCGCATTAAAACATTCTGTACTTTGTTATTAAAGAAGTTACTAGGTATATACCATAATAATTTCTGGTGTTTTTTGTTATATGTTCCCTTGGCTTCTAAACGTTGATCATATCTTAATAAAAAAATAAAATAGGCTGAACCCTTTCAACCCATACAGCCAGTTAGAGGCCAAGCGCTTACGCAATATGTACCCATGTAGCTGGTAGAGTCGCTGTGACCAAGTGACTACACTTTGATTTATATTTCTTGAAGTTCAGGGTATAGAATTTTTGATTTCACTTAGTGTTCAAAGGGTTAATTAATAAAAAATTTACCTCTTCTGAAGAATGAACCATATTAAGTCTACATATTCGCATTCCTTTTTCTATCAATTTTTCTATCATTTCTATTGAATCACATGCTGGTCCTAAATGTAAAAAGTAACATTTTAAAATATTTTACGTTTTTATAGCAGTAATTTTGATTGAGTAATCTACAGAATTGAGAGATCAATGCCAAACTTTGCGTACATTTAGTAAACTTAAGTAAGACACCATACGTAATCACTGATACAATATCAGATTGTTGCAACATATTCACAGTTTAAGGTAGCATGATGTGTAATAAGCTTTAAAGTATCTTTACTATAAATACTCCTGCTAATGAAGTGAATTCAGAAATAGCTCTCGAACGTTGCCCATTTCAAGGTAATCACAAATTGTCAATTTATTGAAAAAAGACATCTATTGTTTTATAGATTGGCCTAGTAAGACTAATTCAGGTTCAGAATAATTGACATTTTGTTTAAAATTACAAATGAGTTTGATGTTTTACGATACATGGATAGAAACTAATCAGCAATAAAGATAAAGGAATTGTTTTCTGGAGCATAATCCTTAAACTGCTGTATTCATTATTTATACTGAGCAAAATTACACGAGCCAGGGCATTTTGAAATATGAAATTTGCTGGGAGTTATCAATTTTAAAATAACATTACAAAATTGCACAGAAATAACTTAATAAGCCATTTTAGTTCAAACAGAAATCAAATCTCAATCTTACCTATAGTACAGATAATCCCAGTTTTCTTTAAGTTTGAAGGACTATCATCAATATTCAGATCACAAATATGTTCCAAACGGCTTTGATGTTTACCTCCATCCCAATTTTCGCGACTTTTTGTTCTGGTCAAAAACTTTGCGGCCATTTATTCCAGCTAAAAAATAAAACAGTTTAAAAAACATAAAATATCATAAATACACTGTAATTGCTCAAGTGTTTCTTATCTAAACTTTTTGAGTAAATAAACTTGTGTTTAACAAGTGTGTACGTGAGTTCATACAGCAGAGCACAATTGTTTTTTAAACTGGTGAGTTAAGGGTACAAATGTCTGTTTATTTGATTAAGAATCATCATGAATGAAATATGTCCACTAAGATAACATTCAAGATTAAACAAGATTGCATTCTCCTCTCACTAGACTGTTCCAAAAGATTGTCATTTGTCATCTGTTGTGCTGATGGGAGATAATAATTACAGACTCTAATCAACTTGATCACCAAGACAAATGAAGCCAATAAGACAGTAATAAATCATGGAAGCATCATACATTGTTATAATTATATTCCAAAACTGATACTTTTTCTTTTATTCATTCATCTTTTTTTCAAGTTTTCAATCAATGGAAGAATTAATCATACACTTTTATAATTATATTCCAAGAATACATTATTTTTTTAAGGAGGATTTTTAAGCCCTCAAAGTTTTAAATCAATACCGGTAAGTAAAAGTTTCAAATAGATATCACAAGCCAATAAATCAATTTGAAGAATTAATCATACACTGTTATAATTATATTCCAAAAATTCATTACCAGTACTATTTTTAAGACTGAGGTTTTTGAAGCCTTAAGGTTTTAAATCAATAATATAACAGTTCCTGCAAATGAATATCATAAGTTAATAACAGTTATATAAATCAAAGAACAATTGTCTTCATAATAATCTAAAAAATTATATTAGTACCGGTACTTTAAATGTCGTTTTCTTTCATTCATTCTCTTTTCAGAGGTTTTTTAAAAGCCTTTTAAGTTTTAAAATATCAAATCAATAACATAACAGTTTCAAATATCATCAGGGCATTTCAAAGCTCCATTTTTATTAGCTCCGCTATAAGTAAAATCTCACAAATGTCATGCAACTCCAATGGCTTAGTAACCTCTCTAACTCTTGCTTCTATATGTGGTGGTGGGAATGTATTTTTAACTATTGCATACTCTAGAGATTAGATGACATTTATTTGATTTCATTTAAGATAAATATTTACTGAAGGCCTACACACCACAATGTGATCCCTCAACAGAATAACGTTTTATTTTTAAATCTTCAAAATGAAACAAATCATAAATACTGGTATTTAAGTAAAAACATGAATTTATTATTTCAACCTGTCCATCTTTTGCAGGGATGCAGACTGAAAGAGGTGAGTTTTCTGAAGATTGCATACAGGGTAGGCTAGTGTGAAACTTTGAGTAACATGTTTAAGGTTCTGTTTAAATATTTCTAATTTCAATATAGGCCTATAGGCCGCCTATAGATCTAGATCTAATGCTAGATCTAATGAAAAAAATAAATCATAATTTTTTTTTAACATTGTATAGAATTTTATCTTAACTTTTACCAGAAATCAAAATAACTTGGAAATTGGCCTATAGATGATTGAATGATAATAAGCTTGGAAGCAATATTGTGTTTGATGAATCAGCCTAGAAGAGTTGAGTAGGCCTACCAGTCAGTAGCCTAGGTAGAAGGATCAAAAACAAATTGAACACTGAAAGTGAAATGACATCTTACCTGTGGCTTTGCAGAATTCTCAAACAATTGTTATCACTATAACACTAAAAATGTGTAATAAGTTAGCAGGCCTCTACAAACCTTACACTATAGGCTAGTATCATTATATTATTAGTGGCAGCCAAGCTAATTTACTTCTTACTAGCCTAAGCCTGGGTTGAGGAGGAAGATAAATGATGACAATTTACTCGGATGACAGTAATGCGGTTATTTCATGATTTTATAAATATTTAACTTACCAACTAACAGAATTAAAAAATAACACAAAACAAAACAAAATTCTGGAATATCTGTGTTTTTTTTTTTAACAATCGTCTCCTTGTAAACACAAGCGTCGTCTGCTTGCGAAGCTAGATGACTCTTCTTTTTTAGAGGAGTGATTCGTTAGTCTATCACGTGATTTCTACCACACAGCCACGCCCATTTATTTTTCATTAAGGTGATCGTAAGACATTTGCTTAGATAATTATAAAAAAATTGGGCTCGAAAGCGTCATGTTTTTCTACCAATGAACATGTATATATTGGCTATAGGTCTAGATGTACAACTTTCCAAAATTTTATAAAACTGACGTAGGCCTATCTATTACCTAGGCTACAATATATTTATTTTAGAGGCCAAGGCATAGCCGAAATAACCTTTGAGAAAGACGCGTCCTGATAGTAACAGTACTTGGAAATGCTCAAATGTCGATGTTTAATTAATGAATTTGCCGAATAAATCGACAGTTGATTTTGAAATTCACACACACTCTAGCGTATAGATCCAGCGTATGAGGAACGTTTGGACTTTTTGGGCATATACTGACATATGCTAAAACACGCTACCTATAGGCTAGCGTCGTTTGTAGTAGTAGTACACGTTTTAGGATTCAAAATCTGTTTAAAATTATTTCAATTATGGAACGAATGTTAGCAATCACCATAAGCCAAATCAGTCGCAGAAAAGGAAGACACTTATTATAACATGTTATTCATTCTAACCTGATCGACCCTCATCTATAATTTCTATTTAAGGTTTGATTTTATAGATAACTCTTCCTAACTTTGACGCTTGATCTTTTCTGACTTCCTTTTTAAACTAAAATTATAATGTGCTGATGAAACCAGTTGTGATGCTAGGTCCATTTAGTTGTCTGGCCCTAGTTTCAGAAGAATTTTCTCTTCTTTCAGGTTGCTTTATGATTTTAGAAAAAAGCCTCGGAATGACAGTCTGCATGTGAGACGAATGACTAGGCTATGCATTTTTTAGCTGTGGAAGATTTAGTAGTAATATAGGTGCCAGCAAAATGAAGGACATATTACCATTAATCGGGATATTCAACTCAATATTGATAATTAAAAGATTTCGAAATATGACTCTTTATTAATATTTACAAGTAGTACAGTTTATCATTAACGTTGAATACAACATAATTATACAACAATAATATAACAAAAATGAAAGAACAAACTTATTTACTTTGATTGCTGGTAATACAAAAAATAATACACATCCTTTTTTTTTCATTACGTTAACATTCACGTTTTACATGGTATACCGATTTTTTTCATAAAGAAAAAGAGGACAGGAGAAGAACTGGAATCAGCATCCAATGGAAAAGGAACAATGATACGAGATTTCATTGCCTGGGAAAAGGAATATAAATACGAGTATCACCAAGATTTCATTGCCTGGGAAAAGGAACTATGATACGAGTATCACCAAGATTTCATTGTCTGGGAAAAGGAACTTTGATACGAGTATCATCAAGATTACATTCCTAGAGGAAGGGAACTTTGATACGAGTATCATCAAGATTACATTCCCCGGGAAAAGGAACTTTGATACGAGTATCATCAAGATTAAATTTTTTAGAGGAAGGGAACTTTGATACGAATTTAAATAACTAAATAAGTTTTTTTCTTGTAAGAGTGAGTATCTTAATCACGAAGATTTGATTCCTCGAGAAAGGAATCAAGTATAAATCCAGCCTGAGGGGGGGGGAGAATCTTTGACTCAAAGTCACAGAGGAAAGAGAATTTCTTATGATTACGATGTTTCTTGGGGGAAACAATTAAAGACAACTTCATTTGTTTAACACGAGGATATCATTACATAATAATTATATTCAATACTTCTTTTTTGATAAGGTAGAGAATAATATGATAGTACTATCGGATATAATGTTACCAACGAGATATAAAGATACATTTCTTGATAATGCAAAATAAAAATACTAAGTACTACATTAATATTACCAATAAAAGACATAGTATGTAAATAAGCTATGCTCGATCAAGCTAGATATTGATTTTTGTATTACCGTTACAATAAAAAAACATTCCTAGGATAAAGGAATATTAAAACCGTTATCACAAAGTTTTGAGTTTTAATTTCTAGGTAAAGGAAAACTTTACTTTATTATTTTCTAAGAGAAAGTAAATTAAATACGAAAATCACGGAGATTTGATTCCTAGGGAGAGCAACCAAGTAATAATTCTGATAGAAAGATTTAAAAGAACTTTGGTTGTAAAGCAAGATGTCGTGATTACTATATTATTACTGTTACCAAAAAAAGATAGAAACATTTAAACAAAATTTGGTTGATGAGACAAGTTATGATGATTACTATATTATTACTATTACCAATAAAAGATAGAAACATTTAAACAAACTTTGGTTGTAAAGCAAGATGTCGTGATTACTATATTATTACTGTTACCAATAAAAGATAGAAACATTTAAACAAACTTTGGTTGATAAGGCAAGTTATGATGATTACTATATTATTACTTTTACCAATAAAAGATAGAAACATTTAAACAAACTTTGGTTGTAAAGCAAGATATCGTGATTACTTTATTATTATTGTTACAATAAAAGATAGAAATGTTTACACAAACTTTGGTTGATAAGGCAAGTTATGATGATTACTATATTATTACTTTTACCAATAAAAGATAGAAACGTTTACACAAACGTTGGTTGATAAGGCAGGTTATGATGATTACTATATTATTACTATTGATTGAGAAAGTTAAATATGCTGATTACTATATTATTGTTACCAATAAAAGATATCGTAATTTAAACAAACTTTGGTTCATAAAGTAACATCTGATGATTACTATGTTGTTACCAATAAAAGATAACGAGATTTAAACAAACTTTGCTTGATAAAGCAAGATATGATGATCACTGTTACCAATAAAAGAAAGCCGACTTTGAACCAAACTCTTTAACACGAAATGCTGATTACTATATTACTGTTACCAATAAAAGATAACGAGATTTAAACAAACTTTGCTTGATAAAGCAAGATATGATGATCACTGTTACCAATAAAAGAAAGCCGACTTTGAACCAAACTCTTTAACACGCAATGCTGATTACTATATTACTGTTACCAATAAAAGAAAACGAGATTTAAACAAACTTTGCTTGATAAAGCAAGATATGATGATCACTGTTTCCAATAAAAGAAAGCCGACTTTGAACTAAACTCTTTAACACGAAATGCTGATTACTATATTACAGTTACCAATAAAAGATAACGAGATTTAAACAAACTTTGCTTGATAAAGCAAGATATGATGATCACTGTTACCAATAAAAGAAAGCCGATTTTGAACCAAACTCTTTAACACGAAATGCTGATTACTATATTACTGTTACCAATAAAAGATAACGAGATTTAAACAAACTTTGCTTGATAAAACAAGATATGATGATCACTGTTACCAATAAAAGAAAGCCGACTTTGAACCAAACTCTTTAACACGCAATGCTGATTACTATATTACTGTTACCAATAAAAGAAAACGAGATTTAAACAAACTTTGCTTGATAAAGCAAAATATGATGATAACTGTTACCAATAAAAGAAAGCCGAATTTTAACCAAACTTTGGTTGATAAAGCAAATTATGATGATTACTGTTACCAATAAAAGATAGCGAGATTTAAACAAACTTTGCTTGATAAAGCAAAATATGATGATTACTGTTAGCGAGATTTAAACAATCTTTGATTGATAAGGTAACATATGATTATTACTACTGTTACCAAAAGAAGATAACGATAAAGCAAGATATGATGATTACTATATTACTGTTACCAATTAAAGATAACGAAATTTAAACAAACTCTGGTTGTAAAACAAGATATGATGATTACTATATTACTGTTACCAATTAAAGATAGCGAGATTTAAACAAACTCTGGTTGATATACCAAGAAATGATGATTACTATGTTGTTACCAATAAAATATAGAATCATTTTAACAAACGTTGGTTGATAAGATAAGTTGATAAAAGATAGCGAGATTTAAACAAACTTTGGTTGATAAAGCAAAATATGATGATTACTGTTAGCAATAAAAATAACGAGATTAAAACAAACTTTGCTTGATAAAGCAAAATATGATGATTACTGTTAGCGAGATTTAAACAATCTTTGATTGATAAGGTAACACATGATAATTACTACTGTTACCAATAAAAGATAATAATAAAGCAAGATATAATGATTACTATATTACTGTTACCAATTAAAGATAACGAAATTTAAACAAACTCTGGTTGTAAAGCAAGATATAATGATTACTATATTACTGTTACCAATTAAAGATAACGAAATTTAAACAAACTCTGGTTGTAAAACAAGATATGATGATTACTATATTACTGTTACCAATTAAAGATAGCGAGATTTAAACAAACTCTGGTTGATATACCAAGAAATGATGATTACTATGTTGTTACCAATAAAATATAGAATCATTTTAACAAACTTTGGTTGATAAGGCAAGTTAAGATGATTACTGTTACTAATAAAAGATTGCGAAATTTAAACAAACTTTGGTTGATTAAACAAGATATCGTGATTACTATATTATTGTTACCAATTAAAGTTAGTGAGGTTTAAACAAACTTTGGTTGATAAAATGATACCTGCGACATATTATGTTGTTAACATCTATTCACATTTCACTATCTTATCTCATATAGTTTTCTGCTTTGTGGAAATCTTGCATCTCACTGGTTGTGGGTGTTTTGTCATCAAGGAGACTGAACCAATCTAACATGTAATTATCATTAAGTGAATTTAGCATAGCTTTTGATAGGTTGAAAAGAAGTGTATGTGATCCAACAGCTTTTTATGGAGGTCTTACCACATTATTGAGACTGTCAGTGTGACTTGTAGCAGGTTAACGAGAAAGAGTACTTTCATTCCATCACTGTGAAACTTGATGATGTAAAACTGAAGCATAAAATATAATAAGAAAATTGCATATACAATTGGTAAAATTTTGAACATAATAATAATTAGCTTGTATATTTTGGATATAGTTGGAAGGAAATTAGCTTGAGCATTTCAGGTACTATATATGGTCCAGAATTAGAGGCAGTTAAACAGTTAAGACAGAGTTGATCTAGTTTGATCAAAAACAGTTCTAACACTTTGGTTCTGCATCTGGGATTTCTAGGAAGTTGATGGATGTTTAATTCAAATTTAAAATTGTCAGTAGTCCAGTATCTATAGGGATCCACACCCGTTGTTCGTTTAGGTTGATGACTGGAGCTCAAAATAATTAAGTAAGAATACATAGACACAGGTAGCTTAAAGTCGAATCTAGTCTTGGGACGAATTATGTAGCACCACCCAATTACTATGAAGACGTTAAGATGTTACATTCTAGACATCCGAGTCATACTCCTGGTTCTTTGAGCTATAAATGTAATTGAATTATATAAAAAGTTGTAAATAAGTAACAAGTGTTTCTATATTATGTGTCACTTGGTTACAGAATCAAATTATAAAAAAGAATACATTGTTCTCTGCGTAATCCGACATTCACTGGGACCACAAAATAATGTTGGATTACCGGAATTGTCGGAATATGAGATTTCGAGATTTTGTAATAAGTGCCGCATATAACTATCAAAATCCTTGGACGATTCCATACAATCAAAACAGCAGCCTGGAGTCAAGATGACAGAAGACATGACCGACTTCATTTTATAAAATGCCTGCCAGTTATACATCTGTTGCTAAGGAATGCTGCAAAATAAAGAAAAGCAATAAGGGTATTATATAGGCCACACAATTGGTGTTAATTGCTATAGGAGTAGCTATCCTATTCGATTACCGCCCATTTGCATAATTCAGCTACTTACGGTTAAGTATCTCTAAAGGTATGTTCATTGGTACCTTTGTAATTGACTTATTAACGAAAACCTCTCAAGTGACAGTAGACCAATTAAGGTGTTACGATATTTAGGTTACATTTTATTGGTTTCAAAATAACTCATCAAAGTTCTCTCAAACGATTTTACAATTTTATATGAAACTATTTGCCCGTGTTTGAATACCAAGAAACAGATGTCTTTTGCATCACATTAAATTCTTCTCCATATTTTCTGTATTGATTTTTTTTAAAATGGTGCAGAAAGAAGTATATATGAAAGCACATAAAGCCTATATACAATTCGACAACTATGATTTCTGAAATGAATTTTTGGGCCACTTCACAAATATCTTCAATGCATGGAATTATCTTTGAATGTCTTTAAAATTAAAGTTTATTAAAAATGGAAAGTTTGCATTTAATATACTTCCTTATCATGATATTGTCCTTGACTTGACCTATTTTTGAACTGAAAATGTCTCTCTGTTCACATAAGATTGACAATTCTCCAACTATCAGGAATATATATGGATACAATCTGAGTTTGTCAGGACTTTTCCAAACAACATATCAATCTATATAAAACTAAATGATTTTACATTCATTTCTAAAATCACAGTGGTCCGTCATTATCAATTTTGAATATGATCATTATGAATAAGTATAAAAATACTTTTTGGTAATAAATTTCACCTACCTAGAGATTTTTAATCCTTTCTGACCATATAATTCCCATTCCAAATCAGACGAAACTCTTTAACGATGGCATGATGTGATAAAGACAGAAATGATAACGGCTGTTCATACTGTGGTCCACCATTTTAACTGCTTCGATACCGCATTAAGCAATAATATTCGTTAACTAAGTATATGTCCCGTGACGTAAGTAATGCATCGTATCCGATTGCTAAGTATGTATCTATAAATGGTGTCATATTTATTATCTTCTCTTGTCTATAAAAATGTATATATCTACTTATACAGTCTTTATGATTGTCAATGACTGCTATAATTTAACCGTTAGATATTGATCGAACTCTCTCGACAATTCATGTAGTCTCAAAAAAAATTGAACGATATTATACATTTGTCGCTGTTCCAGTTGATTGTTCACGCTAAGATATGCAATGCACATTAGCAGGTTATTCCGTGTTCTTAAAGCAGTTTTCTCTTTTGTCAAAATAGTTTCACTTTGTTTTCACTGGTTGATATTAATTATAATATCATAGCCCAATTATATTATACTCCTATGAAACAATTCTTAATTTGACAACGATGAAATGATTTTACATTCTGGTACTTTCTGTATCTCATAACATTGTGAACTGTGACCACATCACTATAAGCGAATAAGCTCTTATCACGCTGAAAATCGGTAATTGTGAGGTGAATTATTTTCAGTGACTTAATTGTGAAGATACAGTTCACGTTGGATAACTCACTTTAAAGGCATTCCGTTTTTTTAAAATGACGAATACAGTGACACTATCATACTCCTACACTTCAGATTAATGGTCTCTTTGCTATCGTATGATAATACGATAACCTATTGTACTCGTTATTCCATTTGTAAAGCTAGCAGACAATTCAAGAAAAAATTATAAGATCTATGTTTGCATTTTAATGCTATTCACCAAAAATCTATAAGATATGATATCTAATGATATTATCTTATATGACTTACATGATCCGAAACTGGAATTTTTAGGTGATATTTCCTTTTTCCTCTTATTTGTTAGATATGCATTTATAGTTTTGTATCCTATATATTATTCAAATCATGAAAGGCTGTGTACGTATGCATAATCAGTCTAATACTTTGGTACAAATTATACAGCGGAAACGGGTCTATTGTGTTTGTGTTTCATTTCATTCATTGTTATGTCCTCTTGGGCTGAAGACATGGCCATATCCTTTTTTGTTGGATCATATTCTGACTCATGTACTATAAATTTATTATTATCATTAGTTCGGTTAGTAATTATTAATTATTATCATCTTATAAAATATTTTCTGATCGTTATTTTATAACATGAGATTAGTTTATTCAGTATTTAATTTACCTAGATCAATATATCCTACAGGTAGTAAATATGAATTATTAGTACATGTACATAATAAATGAATAAATGATAAAATAAATTTTTCTATACGATAATAATATATCATAACATAAACTATAATAGTTACGTGATATGATATTCTACACATTCAAAAGTTAGAAAACGTCTTTTAAATAAATATTAAGACATTCAAATCTGTTCTGTTCCCTCTTGATCACCTATCCTGCCCCCCCCCTTTCCCTTTTCATATATATGCATATTCTCACGTTTACCCCCACTTATTCATCGCACGTGTAAATTGTGTTGAAACCTTTTGTACCTAGTTATTAAAGAGGTATGTGTAAGTTGAAGTCCCTCGCGAGTTTGAAATTGTAAAACGAGTAGACTTATGCCGCTATTATGACAAAATTCCTCTCAATAAACCCTGCATGGCGTTGCCCGCCTTCATTAGGTGCAGAAGAGAATTTCATTTTGAATATGTAACACTCCTCTATCGCCTGAAAGAACTCAATTTCAGGCACCATTTACACTCCAGAACAGGTCTTTCACATTCTACTCAGTTGTGTGCATTCGGTTCAATGCTTAGCTTGTTCCGATATTGATATGCGTGCGATCGTTGGTCGAAGTTGTGCAAAGACAAGGTTAACCTGGATGATAAAGGCTATGGAATAAGTCCAAAACTGAAAACAATTATATGCGTTAAAGGCCTACATAAAACGCTATGTAGATTAACGGATTAGCCATTCTTTCGGTGAATACATGTATAAATTAATACGACTTATAACAGCTTACACATGGCGTTAGTTTATAACTGTACAGTATATTATGCTATGTAGAGATAGGGTTCATGTCTAATTGTAATCGATAGTTAAATCTGCTCTCATAATAATTAACTACATTACTAGCAGTAAATTGTTTATAAATCACCATAGAGACCAGGTAAACTACACCTAACAAAGGGGAACTAATAACAAATACCAAGTAAATACGGTTACCTGCAAAATATTGCCCAATAGGCCTATCTATTAGTTTCTAGGATTATCGAAAGATAGTTAAATATTTTCTTGGATAATTGCTGAAATAAGGTTTGTTGGAAGCTATATGTGCTTCAATATTAAAATAACGTACCTGATGTTGTGAACACTCTTAATGTACTAATGTTGAGCTTATTTTGGTTAGATTAATTGACATTGTTCGTGATTTGAATTGATTAGATAGAACAGACCGTAAACATGACTTCAACTGAACCTTGGTTTTTGCTACAATAATCCACTCAATTGTCAGAGGAAACTAATTTTCCAATGCTTTTTTTTCTACGAGATATTGATTAATAATTAATTGTACATATTAGAACAGGTATGTTCGCAGTCCAGTTCCTTATATTTAGAGTTAAGATGATCGTTTGAGCCGAAAGACAACGGATCCTTAACATTGCAATGCCCTTTTATCATGCGGTGGCTTTTCTTACAGATCTGAAGCGTAATGGGTTGCGCTCACTCAGAACCCACAGCAGTTTCGACGGGTAATGGGCAGTCCCACAGACCTTATCCAACACAATCTGTCCCACAACATCATTATCAGCAACCCCATTATCAAAATGGTCACCAAACAGCACCACCAACACAATCTAATAATGTAATAACCGTGTTTTACTAATTTTAACCATGCTAACTAATGTGTCTTCTACAAAATGCACAAATGGATTCTGCATTGTCATCAACCATACCGGGAAGCTGAGAGGTCAATACGTAATCTTGAATCTTGAACAAACAGCCACGTAGAATTACCATGTTGGTTGGATATTCATTATTTTTTGCTTATCTGAAAAAAATAACATCTGCTTCCGGACTGTGGATGCATCTGCACTTCATGAACAGTACAACTCATCCGTTGTATCCAAATAACAATGCTTTACAAAAAATAATAAAGTTGTGGTTCAAGTCTGTGTGAAAAAAGGGGGTGGGGGTGTTTGGGGACGAGAACTAAGACAGGTCTGGCTTTCATAACGCCCCCCCCCCTCCCCGGTAAAGTTTGGAATGAGTCCTTTTTAAAATTCCGTTGCTCCTACTCGACCCCACCCAATGTCAATGATACGTCACTGCATCTGTTCCCTTGGTATTAATTATACTTTTTTTTGAAGCATCACCCACCACAACCACAACCATCTGCCCCACCGTTAGAATCCAGAACACAGACCGGAGCTCCCAATCAAAATAACAAAATGGAGGTAGGTTTAGATTCATCTTTTATGTTCTTGAATATTTCTGAATTCCACCTTATCGGTTGGATTATGATTATAATACATACATTTACGACAGGAAATTCCGACAAAGAATGAAACTATTACAGGTTGCAGTCTCTAACCGAGCGCAGGACCCACTGGGTTCTGGGGAACATGCAGCAAGTGGCAAATGACCTTGAGTAGAAATTCGAAATGACCTTGACTAAACCAAAGCGCCTGTAATTACTAGGAAAGGAAACCTTCAAAAGCAAGAAAAGGGTGATACTGAATAAGACATTAACTAATTTAATTCATCAATTGTGATAATGAAATAATGTAAGACTAGAACTGGCGTCAATGTTTACTGGAATCTGAGACAATCAATCAAGATGGACTTTAACTTGTCTGACAAACCTGTCGACGATATACCGCCACGACCCGATACCAGACACATTGAACCTAATCACCCGATAAATTGCTCTTGATAAACTTCCCTTCTCACTTAAATACCACAGCTTTCTTACATTTTTATTTCTTAGACCGAATCACCAGAAGCCATTATAAAAATGTTGAAACGTTACATAGAGTTAGAAAAGACTGTTCGACCATTGGAAGAACAAAATGTTGTTGGTACTTTGTCAATGAAGAAGGAGAATTTAACCAATATTCAAAGTTCGGTTGAGCAAACAGAGAAGCAAAACAAGGCTGCTACTGATAAAGTGTAAGTGATCAATACTATTTTTATTTATTACCAGACGCCATTTTTCTCAGTCAATGTTCTTCTGGTTTATACTATTGGTTACAATTTAAATTGAGTGTAGAAAGAGGACACAGGAAGATATATTTTATGTAAAGGGGGGGGATTAGTTTTACTGTAGAAAGCTATGTGAATTATTTGTTTTATTATAGAGATGGAATGGGCTTGTACAATTAGTCTAGGAGGGGAAAGTTAGGAGAGTTTAGTAACTAATTCCAAGGGAATTAGTTTCGTTTTATAAAGCCTAGGTGAGCAAGGACAATTAATTTCAGTTTAAAAGGCTAGGAGAGCAAGGACAGTTAGTTTCAGTCTAGGAAAAGGAGGGGAGAGCAAAACAATTAGTTTCATTCTAGATAAAGGATGGAACATCAAGATGATTAATTTCAGTCTAGATAAAGGAGGGGGAGGGCAAGACAATAAGTTTCAGTCTGGATAAAGGAGGGGAGAGCAAGGAATATTAGGTTCAGTCTAGATGAAGATGGGGAGAGCAAGACAATAAGTTTCAGTTTAGATGAAGGTGGGAGAGCAAGGATAATTAGGCTCAGTCTAGATAAAGAAGGGGAGAGCAAGACAATTAGTTTCAGTGAAGAAAAAGGCGGGGAGAGCAGGGATAATTAGGTTCAGTCTAGATGAAGATGGGGAGAGCAAGACAATTAGTTTCAGTCTAGATAAAGGAGGGGAGAGCAAGACAATTAGTTTCAGTGTAGAAAAAGAGGGGAGAGCAAGGATAATTAGGTTCAGTCTAGATAAAGAAGGAGGGGAGAGCAAGGATAATTAGGTTCAGTCTAGATAAAGATGGGGAGAGCAAGGAATATTAGGTTCGGTCTAGATGAAGATAGAGAGAGCAAGACAATAAGTTTCAGTTTAGATGAAGGTGGGAGATCAAGGATAATTAGGTTCAGTCTAGATAAAGAAGGGGAGAGCAAGGACAATTAGGTTCTGTCTAGAAAAAGGAGAGAGCAAGGATAATTGGGTAGTCTAGATGAAAATGGATAGTGGAAGGATAATTGGGTTCAGTATTGTTAAAGATGGGGACAGCAAGGATAATAAGTTTCAGTCTAGATGAAGGGGGGTAGATCAAGGATAACTAGGTTCAGTCTAGATAAAGGGGGGGAGAGCAAAGGCATTAGTTTTTAATACTTCAAGCAAATGGCGGCTGTAGGTTTCTGAACTTGATCTGCATGTGAAAGTTGGATGACCTTGATTAAGTTATATTCAGGTATAAGAGACCCATCTGTAAATGGGTAAGGATAATCAGGAAAGATCAATGCCAGTATGTTTTGCCAAGGACCAACTGGTAGATGGGATCTTTAACTTTGAAACTAAGTTGTTATCCTTGTAAAATATAGTTCTGTCTCTTCTTTTTTTCTCTTTTAGTACAAAACACTGTTCTCCCATTGAAGCGAGTTATTAATGTAAAAAATTTTTCAGAGCCAAAGAAAAAGCTGATGTAGATAAATTACATGAACCAAGTGTAAGAGGTTTTTTTAAAGACCAGACATCATTTGATGAGAAGCTGTCAAAGGAACAGGTAATAAATCTCCTATTATTATCTTATCGCTGCACTAGGAAACCCTTTAACTATGATATCTAATATCCGTTTATATTTCAGCTTACTTTGATCATTCTAGATATACAATTCCTATCTTGTATCAATAATAAATTACTTTTAACAAGTTCAGCTTAATCATTACAAATTACATTTATTCTAAAACCCAATATCAAGGCCCATATAATCAGAGAATAATCACACATTTTCATGAAGTTTCAAGTAAAAAATTTTGTTCTTATAATTGAGAATTATCTTAAGTTGTGGCTAAGACTTCAAAAAAATGAATAGAATGATGGTCAAAATATTGAATATATATACAAAACAGGGCTGCTGATTTGGCCATAAATGCCAGTCATGACTGTATGTCCAAAATGACTGATTGAAAATAGACTTAGTTGGACATCTAGTTCAGTGACATTAACAAAAAAATTATATTTTCTAACATCAAGTTCAGTAAATGCGCCTACTAACACTATTGGTTAGTTAATTCAGTTAAGCTAGTATTACAAAAGTTACTGAATTCATTTCATCAATCAAAAAACCAAGCATTGAGATTTTATGAAAATATGAGGGAAATAAAGTGAAAATGTCATAGTAGTAGAGTACTAGTATTGTTTATTGACTTCTATGGTATTACTGTGATGGTTCCGTGTTTTAGTATTTCACAATAAGAATAAAGGGTTTGTTCTGTATATCAGTTAAGGTAGTCATCTACTAATTTACTGCTGATATATATTCCAATAATATAGACAAATTATGGTAGTCTTTCTAATCGATTATGACAATTCTGATTCTTTGTGATTAAAACAAGTTTAACACATCATTAGCTTATCAGTGTTTGTATTTTTATCATTGGTTTAATCATTTGATAATTTGATTAGTTTGAGAAATGAAATCTAGATTACCTGATAGGTAAAAATATTCCCTTAAAAAATCCAATTTCTCTTGAAATGTATCGATTTGTTTTTATTCCCCGATTCAGAATTACATAACAACATAATAACCGTGGAAGTACTAAATATCAACAGAAAACTATGAATAATTGATGCATGTGAAATTGATAAATTCCCTATAGAAATACAACTTATTAGCACAGGCGTTACTTTTCTGTCAGTTCAATGCAGTATTTTTAAAAATGGATATTAAATTTGTTATTAATTCTATTAACAATAATCTCATTTCACCTGATGACAATTTAAACTGTTGAAATGTTGTGTACAATAAAACCAAGGAGTATAAAATACACAATGTTATTGTGTTCCATCATTTGATATTCAGTAATATCTGCACATTATATAATAGTAGAAATCATATTGATAATGCAGGAGAATATCAGTTGGTTTTTTTTATTAAACAAGTCATATAATGTTATTTAGTGAGCATTTTCTGTTAGTTTTTATTCATTTGCCAAAAAATCTAGTATTTTAAATAAAAAAGCAATCAGAAATGCAAAAGAAAAAAATCCAAAAAAATAGTTTTGCAATACATTGGTAGAAGCATAGAAATATTCATATGAGGAAGTATATTTATCATAAAAGTGAAAGAAATTTCAAAATGAAAATTAGTGTAGAAAACAAAATGTCTTTAAGAATGTGAAAGGATAATTGAGGTGATTTCTTTCTGTTTTATGTCAGACATATTTATAGCGAATACTACCTGATATTACAGGAAGAGTATTTAGAAGCTGTTAATGCACAGGAAGTTGTCAAGAGTCAATTAGAGAGTTTGAAAACCCAGCACGCAACAGTCCAGAAGGAGGTTGAAGAGCTAGAAAATCAAGTGAAAACTTTAAATACCTATTATGATGAACAAGAAGGACTTTTAGGTACATTTATTTTTTTAAAACACACAAAACTGAAAGCTTAATGTTAAATAGTTAATTATTTTAAAGAAATTGAGTTTTACAAGAAACAAATGAGTAGGGCACTGAATACTTGTTTCCCTTCTTTCTACATTGAAACTAAAATTTGTACCTTATTTATCCATTTTTTGAAGTCCTAATGAGATCAAATTGTACAAAACATGACATTTAAGGGATTATATGGAGGTTTTCTAATTTTTGTACGTGTATAGCATCAATTTGCACCATTTAAGATTTCAATCAGACATCTGTGGTTCCTAGAATTAGTAATAGGCTATTTGTTATACAAGCATATTTTGCAGGACTATAGACTTCTTTTTGAAATTGGAATGGTGCAAATTGAAACTATCAATGTCCCTGATAAAAGTAAAATATTTAGAAAACCTCTTCACAATCTCTTTAAGAACAATTTTCGTAGTCATATGCATGTTCTGACAGAAATTCTCATGAAAAAAACTTTACGTGTGCAACTTTTTCAGACTACCTTTTAACAAATGGTATTCCTTTTATTATGACACTATCTTGATATTGCATGAACCACTGGGAATGAGATATTCAGATATTCTTTGTTTTTCAATTGATATTTGGCAGACTACATGTGCCCTGGTACAGATTTATTTTTTCACAAATTTTCACAAATTTATTGCCTTAACCTTAGATCAAAATAAATACAGATAGTACAATACACATTGCTTTGCACCTTTTGATTTTGTCAATCTATTGATCTGCATGGTTTGAAGAGAAAAAACTCAAAACTGTAGAATCAGCTACAAAAAATGTCTAAGTCAGTCATGTTAAAACATATTTATATGAGTTATTTTAGTAGGCTGAATAAAACAACTAGCACACCCTCAGATAATACAAAACATTATCATGACCAAACTACTGTATTTATAAGGAGTCAAAATTAAATCACAGTCCCAACTCATTTTAATAACCAGTTACTTGTTATTAAATTTAATTAAATGGGTTATTATAATAATGTGTGTTCTTTAATAATGTGTGTTATATAATTACCGGTATGTGTGTAATAAAATAATAGTGTGTGTTATATGATAATGTGTTTATATGATAATGTTTGTTATATAATAATGTGTGTTTATATAATAATATGTGTTACATAATACTGACAAAGTGTTTTTTCATATCAAAATGTGTAATATAATATTGTGTGTTATATAATATTGTGTGTTATATAGTATTGTGTGTTATATGATAATGTGTGTTATATGATAATGTGTGTTATTGCATTGTAGATAAAATATTCAGTGGTGAATATGGTAGTGAAACAGAAAACAAGTTAGAATTTGAAGTCAATCAAATTAAAGATAGAAAAGATCGAGTATCGCTGGCTAAATATAAATGGAATAACAGTCGAGTATTGTTACAACATGCTTGTAATCAGTTAGCTTTCGCTGTACGAAGATGGTACGATCTGCCACAACTTAGTGCTCAGTAAGTTTTGAATGTTTTCTATGGATGCCTAAAAAGTTCATATTTTCAACCAAAATGAGCCTTAGTTCACCAGTAGACTTACCTGATGTTAAAACTATAGGACTACTACAGATTCCCTCTATTATCTAATAAATCTATTATACTAAGTAATAATCTGTTAAACTAAGTAATTATATTAAGTAATTTTGAAACATGCTTAGATATATTGTTTTATATGACCTAGAGATTCTATTCTTTAGTCATGACTCCTGGAGGTTTGAGAAGTAGGTTATATGTCCATTCTAAGGGATAGTGCATTATTTTTCTGAAGAATAATAACAAAATATTAAAGTTAATAAGGGATATTGGAATGCTACATTGTTTTGAATATAAAATCTTAAAAAAAATCTGGTTGCCAATGATTCACTTAGTACTTACTAAGCAATAATATCATTTGGCTTTTCAAATTAAACTTTTATATTAATTATACATTTTGAACACTGCCACGATCTTTCTTTTTCAGAAATGTTCAACACAAATATCAAATGGCAACAGAATGTAGAAATAACCTAATAGCAGCCAGTCAAAATATAACCAGTGCACAACGTTACTTGTCAAATATCAAGTTTCCCTATTGTGAGAGATCGGAAATTGATACTTTAAACAGAGCCTGTAACAATATCTATGTTGATATGCAGACCCAAGACAGACATCACCATGCTTATCAATGTTATAGCGTCACGCATAAACGAGCTGCTGCCCTTTTACAATGGTTTAATAATGTAAGTAAATGACCTATGACCTGACGTGTTGATATACAAAATAGCTTATCTTAATATAATATAATGTGTTTAAAGTAAACTATTAATTGAAAGCAATACAATCAGAACAGTCTTCCAAAAACATTGCTAGTTTTTCAAGTTAAATCACTCCACTAAGATTGAATATGCTAGGCCATATATATCATGTTGTTTTAAAAGGAGGGTTTGAAGCATCCAAAACAGTTTTTGTGACTTGTAATGTATGGTGCTTATATGTCCTGTGGAAATTTGAAAATAAAACTCCTGAATAAGATGATCTCTCTCTGAACACAAATTTCCTAAACACTTCATTTAGGTATTCTAAACAAATACATTTCATTTAATACTTTCTGACATTTTGTACTAATTTTTATCTAAAGGTTAGTTTTTCTGAATTTTTCAGGTAATTGAAAATACGATAGAAAAAGATGTCAAACTATTATCAGAGTTGTTTAATAAAAAATCTACAGAATTACGTCAGGAAAGATTGAGATTAATCAAAGAGAGAATGGGAGATAAATTTGATGATCTTGGCATGGCTGAAGGAGGTAGGTCCATTATTTAACTTTTCTCTTGTCCAGTTGACTGGTGTAATTTAGGAAACCTTAGGTCTAGGTCAAAACTTCAAAACATCAACATAAACAGTTTATATAAGTCAAATTTACATTAATGTGTGAGTGGTAAGTGAGAAGGCACTGGCTCAGGGTTACAGCAATTTTCAAATGAAAAAAAGCTATTTTCATGTTAATTTTTACACAGTAAAAAGGATTATCCAAATATATTATCTGAAAACTATATTTTAACTTTCTGTGATGTGTGCTTGATCTATCTTAAATGTACATGGACAATTATAAAATCTTCACAAGTGGTGCACAAATTACTCATTGGGTAGAATTGTTAGTAATCCTAAAATTTATGAACAATTTTGGTTATTCTCATTATTAGCCTGCTTGAGAAAAGTTGTTTTTTATTAATAAATTATATCCCCATATTAGTATTCAATATCACAATATCTATATTACTGTTATAAATATGAAAAATAGAAACAAAATCTAGACGGCAGTCTAAACATGTGCTGGTGGTATTGGCTTTGTCTAAAAGTAAAATATTGGATTTGGAGTATTTTTACAATTTTTCTTAAAGGTAAAAAGTAGGGCTAACAAAACTATTTTTTGGTTCAAAATGTCAAATTTTAATTGTATTATTTATCACTTTATTAAGAATTTGAAAGTCTTATGGGTATGTATTGGATGTTATTTTTGCTGATAAAGCACCCGTGTTGTTGTTGTCAACTTCAAATTTGTTATTTGCACCCAAATGCATTCAAACTGTAAACACATACATGCACTCTAATCATTTTTAAAATATTCCCTATTATTATCTAATAGACACACGATTTCTATGATTTTAAAATCTTCACTTAGATCTTTGGTTTTTAAAGAGATCTGCACATTAATATCATCTCTGCCTGTATGTTTAGGTGGTGAAGGTTTTATATTTGAAGTTGTGGGTGATGCATGTATAGATGTTTGATATAGGTGTTTGTTCAGATTCTCTTGTTTTAACAATGTTTTGTATGTTTTTGTCAAGTTATTGCACATAAATTATAACATATGTTTTTGTTTATACACTATCACAATAGTGAACTGTTCTGTGATTAAAAACAATCAAACATCTTTATATATATTGCATACATTGGTTTATGATAGAACCAATATTTCTTGCTTTGATAAATGATTATGGTAATAGCTTTACTTATATATTTGCCTGAATACTGTTTTTATATACCCTACATAGGACTTGCAAAGTGGTGTGTACATTATAGTGTCAAAGATTTTTATTTCATGTATTAACCTGTGGACGAGTCTATCGGAAAAAGGGGGTTAATAGTAAATAAGAAACATAGTTTTCCTTGGATTGTAAGTTAGATATAGACCTCAAACCCCTCTGTTAATATTCGAAAAAAAATGTCTCGGGCAAGCCCTTGACATTATTTTGAATATTAACCTCGTATCGGTCTATTATACATACGTACCAATTTTGATAAAGAATAATTATTTCCAAATTTAGAAATCATTTAATTAATCAATAATCTGTTTATAGCACCAGCACAAACCAAACAGAATGAAATGGTACAGGAAGAAGTTGTCAAACCAGATTTGGTCAAAACTGAAGATGGCAAGGTCAGAAAATCGGATTAATATACATAAAATTTTCACCACAAAAAAATATTTAGTCATTCCTAACTTGAAAATTCTGAGGAAATTTCTGAGATCTATAGCTAAAAACACAGAATATAGAACAAGTTTCAGAAAATGTCAGCTGCACGTTGAATTTGAGTTTTTATTACCAGATTATATTGATGAAAATAATTTCTTCCAGACCCTGACTCCTGATGAAGCCTCACCTAGTGCTCCTACTCCTTTACCACTGGAAGAATTAGCTCCAGCACCATCAACAGAAGAACTCTTTGGTAAGCTAGCAACTTTGTCAAAATAATTGTCATCCATATAGAAGTGCTGACAATTTATGTTGAAGAGAACTTTAAAGGAGGCTTAGCATTTATTAAGTAATGATGACACAAGTTTTGAAGGAGTAAAATTGTCTAAAAGAAGAAAGAAGCAACTATATTTTACAAGGGTAATGTGTTAGGTTCACAAGTCTGCTTTGACAGGGATCCTTTCTACCAGTCGGTCCTTGGCCAAACGTTTAGCCATCTGGAAGATTTTTCAGAATGCATCATTCAAATTTTCAGTCAAACGTCTGTGGATCTTGCAACTACCCACTTTACATTGTTTAGTTTTAGTAGAATTGCAGGACGTGGAAATCAATGCTTTCGGTGTCTTAAATTCATATAGAAAAACTCTTAACGATTTCTTTAAGTTGACATTTCTGTCTCAATTTCAGGTAACATTGAACAATTGAGAAAACAACATGAACAAGAAATGAAAGAATTTGAAAAAGCTCAGGAAATAAACAAAGCGAGAATGGAACAAGGTTTACAAGAAAAATTACGACAGAGAAGAAATAGACGTGACAGAAAAACAGAAGATTAAAATGTTTAATTGAAACATATCACAGCAAGCACAGCCAAAGAAATACTTTATAAATAATAGAATAAATATAGTGTACAGAACACTGCACTTCACTTTCAACATAATCTTAATAGCACTTTAATATTTCCTTCCTAAATATTACTTATTACTCAAACTGTTTGCCCTTTGTTGCATTTTATTTATTCTGAAGCTGTATTTCTGTACATTTTCGACACCATTTGAGATATGCATAGTTTACATCAATATTAAGAAATTTGGTTGTGCTTTTATTGTATGATGAGACCTTTTAACTAGCTGTTCTATCAGTGCAGAACTGGGTTTGTCAAACTTGAATCTTTTTCAGAGGTCATATAGCTAAGATGGTTTATTTAGTACCGGTACATCTGAAATTGTAAACAGTCCTTTTGGTTTAAAAACACAAAATATATCTTGTGCATTTTGATACATGTACCTACTTTCTGTACTACACAAATTGGTTCAATATTTGTTTCCAAAACCAGAACAGAGTCAATATAGAACTACTGAGAAGATGGGAATTATTTGGCTGTATGCCTATTATTATGTCTACCGTGCAGATCAGGTTTTGTTAACGGTACTTACCTAATTTTGTAGGTAATTGAGGCATCTGCTGATAAAATGTCAAAACTTCTGTTTGAGACAAATGTTATTGTTTTTAATTGTGAACTGTGATATTAGTTTTGTGAAATCTGTGATATTTTAATTTATTGAGTTACTGGTATGTGAATAAATATATTGTTTTCTTATCTGAAATTTCCAGGTGTATATGTATTGTGATACTTATAGCTGCTATTGATCTTGGAGTTCTAATATCAAATCCAAATAATATTTGAAATGGTGGGGTCATATAATCTTGATTGAACCCATTTCTAAAATCCCTTAAAAGGATTGTAAAGACTAAAGAAGTTTTTTCTTAATTTATATGTGTACAAGACACTTCTAGCATCAATTTGAACCATTCCAATTGGACATCTGGTCCCTGCAATTCCACTTATACTAGGAGTATAATGAATGTCACTTATCACAAAGGCTTAATATAATACAAATATATTTTGCTATTAGTGATCTCATAGTTAAAGCGAAATTGCAGGAACCATAGACGTCTAATTAAAAATACTTTATTATAAGATTGTGTCTAGTGGTAAATTCTTAAGAATTCTTTTGAGGGAGTTGTTTCATTTCCTGTATTTAAGTATTTCAAGAATTGGGCAAAATCTGTAGGTGTCAAAAGTTGCCTGAAGTAACATTTAAATATAAAAATTTAGAAAATCTCTTTACACTCACTTTAACTTATTTCACTGTTATGAAGTATGTTTTTAAAAATAATACATGAATTAAAATAAATATGTTTTAATAATAAAAATGTCATCATCACAGTCATTAAATAATAAAACATATTCACAAAATAATAATAATAATAATATAGAGCTAAAACATTTTACCAGAAATTAATCAAAGGTTTAAGTCATCAACTTCCTGACAGCATTTCTCAGGAACCTGAATTCTTGTAAATATTTAGTATATAATATCAGCTGAACAATGAAAAAGGTTTATAACTAAATCTTGTTTTATGACATCTATCTAATAAAACAGTTATAATATCAACTAATAATCAATGTAACGTATCAATTCAATAAGAAACACAGAAAATTATATATTTTCTTCATTAGAGATATACAGACAGAATTTAAAATATGTTAATACTATTGATCTTTCGATTAACAATTTGGCTACTTATTTATAAATTTTAAGTTAACAGATCAAAATATGTTACTCAGAATTTCATGTTATGCGATTTTCAGACAACTGACCTTTTTCAGCCTACATCTCTACTGAAAAGTTAAACAAATAGTAGTTATTCTCATTCTATATCAAAGGGTCTAAATAAAAGCATATTTTAAATTCTGTTTTCATATTTCTATATCCCCCTACTACAATTGATTTATTGAGCCCAATTTAACAGTAAGAATTATTTATTATAATATTTTCTTCATTATGCGAATAACTAATAAATTGCTCACTAAAATTCACAACAAGAAATAATATATCAATTTAACGAGTACATACTTCTATATCTGAGCCAAGAGTAACTCCATCCACTGTGGAATTCATTTCATTACAATATTCAAATAAAGTTACCAAATTAACAGCACCCTAGTTCATCAGAGTTGAATGTATACATATCACAGATTATTTTGTAAGAAACTCAGCACCATTGTTTTATAGTGTTCACTAGCTTCGTGTCCCCTTATACCATGTCTTTCATTGGGATATACCTACAAATAAATACCAGTCAATTTTGTATAAATTACAAGATTTGTAAACAGATATACAAAGCTTTACATAGTCAACACCAGCTTATTTCAAAACATTTATTAAAAAACCTTTGTCTTGTTACTTTTCAACACAACCAATAAGTGAAGAAATAAGGGCAATGATAATATTAGTTAACCTCTCAGCAATTGAAGACACTCTTATTTATATAAAAGCACACTTTTAGCACAGGTTAAAGTTGATTCAAAATTAACTGAAATAGCTGATACTAGATCACCTTTTGATATACTGCAGAAAAAACTTAAAAAATTAAAACATACCTGAAGTTGATATGGTTTACAATGTTTAACTAATGAGTTAATTAAATAATTACTATGGTGGAAATGAACATTCTCATCTATTAAACCATGGATAATTAACAAACGATTCTCTCTAAATAAATACAACAATAAAAACAGAAAATAATAAATCTAATACCCTCTTTTATTTATTAAGAGTTAATTTATGAATGAAGAAAAACAGGTTATATCTCTAATGGAATTTGATAGAAAACATTCTAATCAAGGAGCTCAGTTGTTCTTAAAGAAAACAACATAATATGGATATAATACTTCTAGGTTTATTACATACTATGTTTCGAAACATATTCAGGTAAAATTGTCAAGTAAAATGATTAATAACCAACAGAACAGGATATATATAAGTAAATCAAAGTAACAAGTATTTCATAAATGAAACTTTCAAACAAGATTATAAAAGACAGCCTATTGACTACCAGAGTGAGCAGTGAGCAGATTTCAAGATTTGATAAAAACAAAACTTACTCATCAGGGAAAGAGTTGATATAATGTAAAACACAACCTTTCTGGTAAGCTTCTGGACTAGTTGATGGTAAACCTAAATATCGTTCCGTATAACCAGTGTCATATAGAGTCCAATCTACTACTGGAGCACCAGCTATAGAACACTGAAATTACATATTGATACAAATAACCTTCAGGCAATTTTTCATACGTAAAAAACTTCATGATTTTAAATTTTGTCTTTTTTTTTAAAAATTGTATGCAACTTATGTTATACTCAACATGTGAAAATGCAATTAAGTACTTAATAAGTTCTGAAAATGTCCTATAATTCATTTAAAATGTTGGTAATGCATTTATTTACCTTAAATATATCTGGTCTCTGAGCTAAACCCATCAAGGAAAGATAACCACCATAAGACCAGCCATGTATAGCTACTCGTGAAATATCTATAAAATCTACCAGAGAATTCACATAAAATAGTCCTTCCACTTGTTCATTTATTTCTACTGTGCCCTAAAATCATAGAACATAACATCTTCAAAGTTCTTATTGACAACATTGATAAATTAGATGCACAGTTAAGGATCTTTACTCCCATATGGTCCTTGATCAAACCTCATGGCATCGATCTTTCCCAAGTTATCTAAACCCATTCACAGCTGGGTTGACTGGAAATGGAGAAAAATTACTTATTCAAGGATCCTAGACTTGTACATGTTGACTGGGATTAGAACCCACAATCACAATTTGTTTGAAATAATCAAGCTAAGGAAGTTTTCTGATGCACTGCGCTTCAGCTTATCTTTAACATTCTACATTGTTTTCTATAGTAAAAATAAAATGATTTTTGCAGACAATAAAGTAATGAACTTACTAAACTATCTTTTAAAACACTTTCATACATTAAACCTCTATGGGAAGATCCTCTACAATCTATCACTACTACAGCATAGCCTTCAGCTGCCAGCGTATGTAGCCTTAAAAACCTGCAAGACAATAGAAAGCCCTGTTTATTCAATTCAACCTTTTTACACAAGAAATAATTCTACAGAAAACAACTGAGCAGGATATATTTCTCAATCAGTAATATCAGAAGTAGACAATAAAATACCCATCAGATCTATTGTTATAATAAGCAAAATGTAACCATGGCAATAGACAATGAAGTTAACTAAGTGGCCCATCTTCACGTTGTCAAATGTACATGATAATCCAAGTTGTAAAAGAAACGTGCCAGAGTATAATCCTGAATCTGAATTTTGACTACTGTATTTCTAATGAAATACTCATAAATCTCTTTAATAATGACCATTTTGAAATAAATGAAATGTAAAAACTTACTTGAGCCCTTTAAAAGAATTGGAAACTAGTTGTACTTGTGGACCACCATACACAAATAATACAGTAGGGTATTTTGTGTCCGGTTGATAATGATGAGGTTTATAAAACATGCCATAATTAGTACAGCCTGATGTTGATTGGTAGTTAAACATTTCTGGAGCATGGAATTGTGGACAGACTGAAAATAATGATCACCAAAATTAGAACGTTTAAGTGAAGTTGAAGTTTACTTTTGAGTTTCAAAGTGGTGATAAAAGAATAAATGGAATTTAAATGTTTTTCATCTTTTAAGAGAAGACCTGGCTATGTACTTCTAAGAAACCAGCAAAAAGTCCTATAACTAGTGCTTTACACAAAGACTGGCTCTTATTCCATCTCAAATTATTTTCTCAAGCAACAACTGAGAGCAAAATTGATGTTTTTCAGATGTTTTCAATAAAATATCTCATCAAGAAAGATACAATTTCAAAGTACAGAACTCTTTGAACAGAAAGTTTCTTGTCACAGTTCTTTTCAAATAGAAAAGTTTATATATTAAAAACTTGACTATTGTTACTAAACAGGTCAATGAAAGTCATGGGCCAAATTCATTTTTAAACTAAATCTATTTATTCTTGATATGGCATTTAGTAATTGGTAGTATAATAATAATAATAACTAAGTTAAGTTTATTTATAAACTCAGTAATTGTTATTCCATAAACTTAGTTATTATTATTAAACCTATTGAATATTAAGATAATGTTACCTGCATGTTCCATTAAAACAGCAAGAGATTTGGTAGTAATAGTATTATTATTTTTAAATATCAGTTTATTTACTATTGACCTAGGTGATTGTTGTAAACTACTATATACACTGACATACATGGATAAATTCTACAAATAAATATAGAACATTTAAATAATATTTCACAGCTTCATTCCCTTCCTATTGCATGGAACTGTAACTATAGAAAATCTTACTTCTATGATTCTTAATAGGATATCAAGCACAGATATCAAGATACAGCTTGCAATGAGGTAAATTTTACATCCTATTTATTTGATTTTCTTTACTTTGAAGGTACTTTTAATCCATAGAGCAAACTGGGACACAGTTCTTTTTTGGGGGTTGACATATTCAATAAGGCATATATATAAAGTTAACTTACTGAATCCATAGTAACAGAATGACTAAAACCTAATGTTGTTAATCTTATAGGTTCACCTGGATTGGTATAAGACACATAATATCTGAAATTATAACGAAAAATACTGAATTTGTACTGGAATTTGAAAAGGATATTGGAATGATTCTAGGATTAAACATGGAATTTAAGTTTTTTTAATGTAACAATGTCCCTGCTATTTATTAATGCTTTACCTCTATGAAAATGAGATATAACATCTGAACAAAGAAATAAGAAGGTAAACTTACAAATGTGTTTCTAAAGGTGTATCTTTAAGGCCAGTAAAATATACTATTTTCCTCTCTTCATCAACCCATACCTAGAAAATATTCAGAAAATATGTTTAACGTTCAAAGTACTAAGACTCCATAATATTATTGTGTTGAGCACTGTATTTCATAATTCCATTTGATATTAAAATGCATTGTGCATAGTTGACGTAGCTCATTTACCAATATGTTTCCAGGCAGTGGTCAGTAGTTTGAAGATAATTTAAGAAATTTTGGGCTCCTATATTAAAATCCCTTGCTCATCGCTAGTTGTTACATTTATTGTTCCGAATATCGTAAATACAATGATAGTGTACTTCAACAAAATCATACAATCATACAAATACACCATTTTGACATATTTTCTAAATGAGACCATGAACAATAAAATACTTACAGGTAAAGATAAGACCTCCCAGTCACCTTCAGTTATCTGTTTTTCTTGTAATTTATTACATTCTGGACAATCTAACATTAAGGATAAAATAAAAAATAGAATTTAAACATGTAAAAATATGTTGGGCAAATCTAAATATGGACATATAACCAACCACAGCAGGACTAGGTAAAAGAATTATGTCAAAACCTCACTTAAATATGCTTTCAATCCTGAAATTTAAGAATCAGGAAATGGAATTCAAATTCACAGTCAAGAGATTTTTTTCATGCAGATTTTCTCTGTTGCCTTCCAAATATTGAAGTTTCATTGTAAACTATAAGATGACTTGTCCTCACCTGTTTTATCATCATATTCCATACTATGATTAGAAGAATTGAAATTAGGTGTAACAGAATGGATTATTTCACTTTGTATATAATATAGATGTCTATAGCCAGACTGTTCACTAGACCATATAAAACTCAAACTGTCCTCAGTACATTCTGATGGTAAAAACTGTAAGTTATCATGGGCCTGAAATAAACAGGGGTAAAATATGAAACACTGTGGGTTCTAATCTTTAAATGACATGAAAGTAGATAAAACATTATTAGATAAAAAAGACCACTATTATGGATATACTTCTTCTCTTGTTTTAGCAACTTTCTCAAATCACATATAGGAATTTTTATTAAGCAATACAATAATGATCAAGATCACCCAGTAACAAGTATATATTTCTAAAATAAATGATTTATATAACTCATAGTACTCTTATTAATATTGTATTGTTTGATAAAGATTCCTGTACGTGAATTGAAAACATTGCTAAAAATTAAATAGAAGTATATCCATAATAGTAGTATTAGTAACAAAGTAAAGCACTTTTTTTTATATCACCATAATTTTTCTATCAAATTCATCAATAGGTTTGATTTTGAAGTTGTTCAAATAAAGTTGTCTTTTATCAATTCAGATTTTTTTTAGATTTCTCTACACAAAAGATAAATATACAATTTTTTCATTGACTTACATTAATCCAGATATCTGATGTTTCCTGGTATAATATCTGAATAGGTTGTAGATTATCATTACCATTAGCCATGTCAATATCAGATTGTACAGGTATAAAGTTATCAATTGGAATCAATATTAACACACCTCTCTCTTGTTTACGATCTAATAGATGAGTATAAACACTGTAAAATGAATAAACATTCATTATTCATTTTGAAGGAAGCTGCAAAGTACAATTCTTTGCCTTAGCCTGCATATCTTTGGCATCGGTGCTGATTTCATTGCCTCTATCAGTAATTATAGTGTAGAATGGAAAGTAAAGGCAATTTAAGTTACATGTAAGTGATTAACTAAGCTAACTCATCATTTCCATTTATAAGTGATGGAATTTTAGGGACACAATAAGAATTTCTACTTACTGTTTGCCACATGGAGTCCAGCCTGCTCTAACAATATATTCATACCAGGGAAATAACACACACAGTGGTTCTCTGAGTTGTTTTTCTATCATAGTATCTAATATCTATACGTAAAACAGATTGATATGTTGAAGATAATAACAGTGTAAGTATTGGCTGTTATATAACTCGAAGTTAAGTGTATATGAGGTATATTATTAAAGGTTAAAGTAACACTTACCATTCCACCATCATCTACCTCAAACTCTAGAATCTTTAAACTACTTTTGGCATTAGCTGTACCTATAATTCAACAACAAATCTGTTTCAAAATCCATAAATTTTACATAAAATTTGTTAGAGCTGCTTTTTAAGATCACCATCAATCTGCATGACAATAATACGCCAACACACTTGTATTATTTCTTTTTGAATTACCCCCCAAAAAAGCAGAAATTCAACCAACCTGCACGAGGGTATCGATATTCATCAATACCATGATCCTCTGTTGATGGAGCGAAAAGATTTAAAACATCAACTTCTGATTCATCGACTTCTTCATATAATATTTGGTATGTTTTTACTGAGACTAAAAAAGGTTGATCATGTATAATTTGTGACCTTGGCCGGCGCTTCCATGGGTATCAATCGTGAAGTAATTAATACAAATTAATTTCACAAATCTGAGATCTGATCTTATCCTGTGCAATCATTACATGTTGATTTTATAAGAATGATTTTATGTCCATTTTGTAGGGCTGTTAATTTATCTATATTTGCCAGTCATGTCTGATTGGAATTTCAAAATGACTGACTGCAAATTTAATATTTAGGACATTTTCTCTACAAATCCCCCATGTTTTGTGCACTATTTCTTGAATGCTTGATGAAAATTGGTACAAGACCTTCATTAACTTGTTTAAATGTCTGGTTGCGAACTACTTAAATAAGCAGCCCTGGTTATGTTTTCATTGTGGAGATTTACCTGAGGTAGAGGGTGTGTAGGATGGTTTCCACCAATATCCAGTATGTCTATCAAATTCTTCTTGAATAACAAATGATGGTACACCAGCACTTAATGGATCGGTTGATAACTGACCAGTACCTGAAGTTAACATTGAGTTATCAATAGATTTCAATTTCTCTTGGAACTCACTAGAGTTTAAATACCAGATATTTCGGATAGGAGTAAAGGCTAAACTTGAAGTACCGGTACATTCAGAAGGAAGATAGTATGTTATTGGTTATTGTCTTAGATCAAAAGATGTATGTTGTGTTATTCAAAGAAGACATTTCATAAGCTTATGGCATACACCGAAAATGCTTGATAACAATACAATAGAAAGGTTCCTTTTCTTAATTCTTGGAATGATGGTTACGTCATTTCAATTAAATTTTTAAACATTTCTATCTGCAAATGGTTTAACAATCATATGAAAAATCATAATTTACATACCAGTACCGGTACTAACAATGATGAACTTAACTATCTTACCTTTATGAGCAAAAGTAAGTCTCTTTTCACAGCCACTCTGTAGATTGGTCACCCAAACATCATTATCGTGAATAAAGGCAACTAAATCCACATCAGTAGGACAGATTTTAGGGTCCATTCTAGCACTGTGACAGAATGTGTTGATGGGCTTAGGTGTAATATTCATTGGTGCTTGCTGAAAAATACAGTACCGGTACATTACAACAAGCTAATCAAGCTAAAACATAAATAAAATTCTAAAAGGTATCCATTTGACTGTATGTTCTATACCTTGCTATGTATGCATCAGTTAAAGAAAAGCATGTCCTAAAAGTGGCAAAAGAGATAAACTAAGTATTTCCAAGTGAAGAACTTACCACATTTCCAATATCACTACACTGATACAGATTATTATTAGCTGGGAAGACAAAGAGGGCATTATGTTCATTAACATCAAACGATGTAATACCATACAAAACTAGCCTTTTTCTCTCTCTCATTAACTGTTCTTCACGTGATAACTGTCCTTTTCCTAATGTATTTTCAAACGATTCCAATAATGGCTCCCAATCAACTATTTGGGGCACAAAATCACCTTTCTCCGTCTCCTCCTGGCAAGGTAGATCCACAAACAACAGTGTGTTTTCTCTACTATGTTTAGGAACACCCAAAAAATATATCCTAGTCCTTGTACCATTATCTGTTTCATAGTTACGAAATACGAATGCTGAAGGTATTGTGCTCTTTAAGTGTGATAACAGTCTAGTTGAATCTCGAACAGATTTTCTCAACTCATCCCAAGATTTTTTACCAGATTTTTTGGTCAATGTTGGTGAACTTGTCATCACATCGAATGCATCTTGGGTGACTTCAGAGGCCATATTAGACCTGCAAAAAATTATGTGGAATTACAGTGAACACCTGGGACAATAAAAATTAACAATAGTAAACAAATTATACTCTATTACTATAGGAGGGGGTGGGGGTTATATGCCTCATCCAAGCCAGGAACAATAAGTAAGCTTAAATGGTCTGATCCTCAAAGTGTTAGGCGGAAAGTTGGAGATTCTGGGAGTGTTGGTTTTGGAAGAGTTTAGATATGGCCTATCTGTAGGGAGCATGAGAAAGATCCGGTAGTTTTCTCCTACATCACAAGAACTGTTTGTTTTATCATCTAATACACTAGATGTGGCATCCAGATAAAACGGTAACATGTCAAAACGGTAACAAATTTTATTAGTTAAAACGTTGGTAAACAAGTCCACCAAAACGGTAACAGAAATTTGGTTAAAACGGTAACAACTCTGCTAAAACGGTAACAGGTATTTTGGTTAAAACGGTAACAAATTCATGGATTTGAAAAGAATGGTACCCACACTAAACAGATTCCCTTGGCATTTTGCAAGTCAATAGTCAGCAAGCTTAGATCTTACAAGATAATAATACACAATAGACTGCAGTGTAGCCTAGTAAATCAAAATAAATCAAAGTCAGAACAATTCGGAAAACATCTTACCGGCAGAATAAAACTTGGACTCTTATCTTTCTTTATTTGGCACAAACGATGACACTATGATCTTCGAAAAAAAAAAAGAAAATAACAGCTAAAAATGAAATTGTAACTTGTAATTTCTTATTTTACAGTAACATTTCATTATTTCTTCAACAAGGCAGCCATTAAAAGGATAAACTTCCGGTTTTGAAGTGTAGTCAAAGGGAAAGAACTTCATTTTTGAAATAAAACCAGACTACAATGGCATCAAATTCAAGCGATTGAGAACAATTTTGATGACCGTGTTAACTCATCTTCCTCAAAATTTCATTGTGCCAATGTGCTTGAAAACATTAAGAACCTTGTGTTTATTTTTTAATATTCAGAGAGGTAAGAAGCTTCTATCAAAGACAGGTTGCAGACGGTTTCTTTATGAAAAACAAAATACATAATATCTTAAATTCATTTTAATCTGTACATTCATGGACAATAAAATAAATATTCATAATAACAAAAAGTGACATGAAGATGGAACAAGAAAATTTTTTGCATCAAACTAATTCAAAATATTATTTATTATTATAATTGGCTGTATATAAACTTTGAAAAGATTTTGTTTATAATAGTCTAAATAGAGTTTTTAAGCTATTGTTAGTACAATTGAAAATTGAATATTAAATAATAGTTGTATGGAAATAGTTTAAATAATTTCCAAATATGTCCTTGTCACATTAAACAGAAAATCAGTGTCTATTTCATCATGTTATTAATGACTCTCTCCTTTCTTCCCAGCAACCTGAAATGACAAATAATAGAACATCAATTAATATTTTTAAATAAAGGAACAAAATTTGATTTCTCCCCTTAATGTCTTGAAATAATTAATTTATATTTTTTAGCAAAGTATGATCTTATGGCTAACAATATAAAACAGTCAGGAGGTTTGGTATTTCTAAGGTTTTTGATTAGCTGAGACTTTTCACTTATTGGTGTCCTTGCAGTGAGACAAATAATTTTTAGCTTCACTTACTCTTTTAAAATCTGCCATATTAGTTGAACTAACTGGACTACCAACAAAACCAATATAGTCTACTTGAGTTACTTCCCCTCCTTCTTGATTATCTTTTATAAAAACCTAAAAATAGAGAGAAATATCTAATAGAAGGAGGCCTCCAATAATTTCCTCTATGCACACTGCATTTACTAAGTTTACTGACAAAAAAAGGCCAGAAAAACTTTTACAAATATATCAGTGGTTATGTATACCCTAATATTATACTCTTTTTGTAATAAAGCATTTATTTTAAAGCATTTACAAGATTCAATAGTAAATTTACAAATACATAAATAATGGTGTTTAGTATTTACAAGTATTTGTGAAAAACAATTACTTACTGTCACTGTTTGTACATTCTGGAATTTCACAAATCTTAAAGATACCAAACCTTCTGCTAGATCTTCTGGGTTTAATCTACAAAATATGTATTTCTTTTAGATTATTGTGATAAATTGTTAAGTTTCAAATAATAATAGGCAATTTTTCAAAATAATATTTCATTGAATAGGCAGTTTTATCTACATACTGTTCTTTATGTTTTAAGAGAAACAATCAGAAGAATTAGTGAACACTAAAAGCTTCATTTCTACTTGACTCTTTGTTAGTATCCCACGGTAACCAAGAAACGACTAAAGACTTACTCTACTATTTGTACCGGTGTCATAGACTCTGCTTGATCAAAATCTAATGTATGAGGTTGATTGATAAATAGTTTCAAAGTTTTTGGACCTTTATCTAAAATATACCAAAAAATAATTTTAAGCTTGATGAAGAAAGGAAAGGGCAAGGTTATATCATGACAAGCATTTTTATGTTAAGCTAGTTGCCTATTAATAAACTGACTGAACAAATCAAGTTTTTGAAAAATATATTACAAGAATTAGTGATTTGGCTTTAAGAATTGAGGAATACAGAAAACATGACCATTATATATATATGTCAAATGTGCCATTGTTTCATCTTGGACACATAATTTTATTCAGTAGAAGGAATTATTATCATTATGAAATAATAACAAACAATAATAAGGTAATTATAGATATACTAGTTATACCTTTTGGTCCTTGTAGTTTCATAGAATGTATTTTCACTGCTTGATTGAAAGCAAACTGAATTATTATCTGGATAAAGAAAAAGATGAATTAAACAAGTATTTACATTTCTTAGGCTAACAAATCTATTTTATTCAGACAAGATCTCAAACTAAGATTACAGTCAGTCAGTAAGAGCAAATGCATTTAAAGATACTGATTTTAGTGAATGTTGGTAATGGAATCTATTTACAGCTGATAGTAAGATTTGCCTCCTTACCTGTTCATCACAATCTGACTCTAAATATCCACCTTTAGTTGTTAGGGCATGAGTATATGGATGCTCATCACTGTCATTTAAACATTCACATTCTGATTTCAATAAGAATGATGTTAAATCCATCTAAAATAGAAAATATAGCAAAACCATGATGACCTATAAAAATACTATTATCTTTTCTTCATCGTCCATATCCAATAATTAGAAATGTATTATTGTCAACAACTTATTAAAGTGAAAATATATTTAGTATAGATTTGTAATTCACTTAAAATCAGCTTTTGAGAAACTTTATAACACTCATTGATGGCCCTGCGTCCCAATTTTGCTTGGTTGTCATTATTGGATTTAGGTTCACATTGAATGACAATCAATATCCAAACTATGTATAATTTCCATTAGAGGAATTTGATATAAAAGATTTGAATTGGTCTGGCTAATAAAACAAAATCAATACCGGTATATAGAAATAAAATCTTACATGTCCCTTAACTGGAGCAGCATCATCTTCACCTTCCTCATCCCCATACCAATTCTTTATTTTATCTTCTAAACTAGCTGAGTCTGACCCTCTCAAAGAATCTATTTTAACTTTATTACGATAAAATATGAATGTTGGCATGGCTGATACACCTTGTAATTGAGCAGTTTCCTGAAAACAGTTCAGAATACATTGAGATAGGGTTTGAGAGAAATTAAAAAAATTATAAGCTAAGTTTTCTAGTTAAACTGAAGAAAGAAAAGCCTATACAGAATTAACTTACTGGACATTTATCAACATCAACTTTCAAAAAAACTGCTCTGGGATATCTACTGCTAAATTCTTCGAATATTGGTGCTATTCTCTGACATGGCCCACACCTGTATAACAAATTCAAATTGATCAATGTCGGCCTTTACTACAGTACAATTGTCAATAATACTAGACTACTTGATTACTTCTACTACAATATATTCTTTGTGACAATTAAAGGCGAATGATGTTGGGAGCAGACTAAATTCTTTTTGACAACGAAATGATAGATGAGCCTTCTAAGTAAAATTAAGAATATGATTGACTCGATTGACTACGAACTAGACAAGACTTTAGAAAGCTCAAATAAAATGCCAATTATGAATACTCACCAAGTAGCGAAAAAGTCTACCACTACTAATTTCTGTCCAGCATTAGTCAGTTCTACTTGAAACTGACTATCCTCTGTCAAAGCCTTCACAGTTCCAGTCATTTTATTAATTTCTTGGCTCTTATTTACAATTTCTGATAAAAATAAATTTCGCGTGTAATGCTTATAAAGGGGTATAACTCTAATGTGTTAAAATTTAGGATTTGATTTGGAGACACTTACATTACCGGAACGCAAATATCTTGATTCATTGAATATTATTAATCTCCCTCTTTTGAAAGTTTTGACTACTGGAAACTGGTCAATTAACCAATTTAGAGACAGTTTAATTGGCCTATTATGGACTTAATTGGGTTTAGGCTATCTGGATAGCCATGTTCATCTTAAGGGCTGGATATGGTTTTTGGAATTGATTTTATTAACTGGATAACGGATAAATAACTGAGGTTTATATATAATGTTGATGTTGAACTTGATGTAGACCTGTAATTGCTTATCAAGTTAAGCAAGTTCATATATCTTGTCTTTTGATTGTTAAATTTGTCATAATTCAGTGATCCTTACAATAGACTGTAGATGTTAAAACTAAATTGTATAAATGTTTGGCTGAGACACAGAACAATGCAGTGCTGGTATTTACCTTAAAATGTACAGAAAAAAGAAGATAAATGTATGTTTAATAAAAGAAAACTAGAAAGAAATGTTTTAATTGCGCAGGAGTAATAAACACATATAAATACAGAGGTAGATAACTCTAATAAAAATAAACTTTTTAATAATTCATTTACATTTCAACCCTAAAAATACAAAACATACAAAGTTTTTTTCAAAATGGATAATTTGTTATATAATTCATATAAATTGTGACAGTTAAACAATATCTATACCTCTTTGTACTTGTAATTAAATTGCTTGTTTTCTATCTTAAAGGACAAGTTAAACCTGAATTTTTATTTTATGATATACTGCATATACATGTGTGTTAAGAGCATAACAACATACCATGAAAAGGTTGAATTTTATTGATCTCTGATGTTAACAAATTTCATCTGATGACAACATGTGTAACATGTGTTAAAACGATTATGAATCCATGTATTAATGAGTGTGTATTTATCCCATAATTAAATTAGTTATACATACTTTTTGTAGGCTTACTAAGAAGCTCTTTGTAAACACTATGGACTTATTAATACACACAAAAATATTTTATTAGGCCAAGCCTTTCCTTTAAAAAAAATCACAGATTAAGTTTGTTCCAGTTTTACATTCAGAGATTTTAAAATAATTCAGTGAGCTATGTGATTAAAACAGTTGAAAATGTTAAACATAATATATAAAATCAAACAATACAACTAAGTTCAGTAGATCAATTGATATATTAAATAAACTAAAGAAAAATTATTAATAATAATTTTTTGTCATAACAAAACCAAGAGTAGATTGAGATCATCAGGTCTATACCAGGCTTTATTTTAGCATTAAACCTTCATAAATAACCTACTCTGGATTTCTTTATAAGAAAATGAAAATCAAAAATAATTTTTCTTTTCACCGAGAAGTCTGTCCGTCAACCTTAAGCTTTGTCTAATAATGATAGCCTATACAATATTAACATCAAACAAAAATAATCGATTATTCTTAATTCCTTAATCAAATTTGACTGCTAAGTTAATACTGAGTACATGATAAATTCGAGCAGAGACTTGAGATAGAGACAAGAAGCTGGGCCAAGACAATTTCATTTTTGGACATTGATTGATATATAAACAAAAATATCTAGTTTTATTTCTAAGATGGTCTTCATAAACTCAACATAATTTTACTACATCAAAACATCATAACATTGTGAATATAAGAATATTGAATGAAATACAGAGAAAGGCAACAGTGGATATTTTCATTGTTGTTGTTGTTGTCAACAAATCATTGAAAGCTAAAGGTTTAAAGGATCTCATCAAATTAGAGTATTGTACACCCTGGACTTTTAGAATCCTTGATGACTTTGGGCTCTAACTTTTGCTGTGCTTCTTTAATAGCTTCAGCCACCTGAAATAGATAAAGATATTAATTCCGAAGGGTTCATATATTCATAATTTGCTCTCTTTTAATATTGTCTTTGGTTACAATCTACAGGTTGTATCAATGCTTTCAAATAATGGAAGGCAAATTGTAATCCTTAAAAATGAAAAGTGTTAACATACATCTTTTGTGATTGGGAAACCTCCTAAATCCAACTTGGAGAACACCAATTTACCATTGATAGTAACTTCAAAGCTAGCTGGAAATATTAAAGATCAAATGAATAGCTGGACTTGAAATTATGTGCATGTAAAACTTGATAAAGCTCAGTCCTGAAATTTAAATGAAAGAGTAGAAACATGGTTTCTTTTTTTAAATCTAGCCACCAACAAAGATCTTGATAGTCAGGCAGAATTGGTATTATCTTATGATACCTATCAGGTACCTACATGTAATTATAATCTTAAGTTAAAAATGAGTTCACTCACATCTTTTCCCTACACCACCATTGATTTGAACCTCGGCTGGTGAAAACTGTGTCAAGAGTTCTTGTCTCAGTTCTCGGTACCGAGGTTCGTAACCTCAGGACCCACTGAAAATATAATTCAAGAAAATGAACAAATTAATATAATAATGAATAGCCAGTTCTTAACTGGAATTAGAGCTCAAGACTTCTGCAATGTAGTAGAAAATGGATTTCAAATTAAGGCTGCGGTTGGCATTTTGTGGAAAAGACTGCAATAACTCTAGTTGCGTTTAGAGTCTTGTTTAGGGCTTGTTTTGGAGTTTGGAAATGTTTCTTTACTATTAAACAATAGATGTGTAAACTGTACTGATGTGGAGTAGGTGATGTCCTTTCCACAAACTCTTTGGCTCAAGGCATAGAGATACATGATGTCTAATTGTAGGCTTCATTAAAATTTCACTTTGGTGAGTGAGTGTTAATATGACTTTTTCTAATGTCCCTTCTAATGTTCTTCTATAAACTGTAATTTACTGTACTAGGTAAAGTAAGGTATAAGTATTAACAGTAAACCAAACAAAATAAAATTCTTTACATCATGAATTCTATATGGACTATGAATAGTATGAATGCTGTCTAGTAAGGTAAATAAGCCTAACTGTTAAAAGCTTAGATATAAAATCAATCTATTGATAATAGTTCTTTTCAAATTGAGATTCTAAAATCTTCAATTGAAGATCGACATTGTTTACTTTGTTATCTCTGAATGGTACTTGTAGTTGTAGGCAGTCTTAAATAGGTAGCTTGCCTTGATCAGATCTAACATAAACTAGTCTACTAGGTCGAAATATTTAACTACACATATATGTAATGTAAATTATAAGATATAAAACACACTGATAGGTGGAATAGTTACTAAAATAGGTAGCACTAAGAAAACCAATTTTTAGCACTTAAGAAAACCAATTTTTAGCACTTAAGAAAACCAATAGCACTCAATGCCTAAAAAATACAGCGCTACTTCACTTTTGTACCTCTTGATGACTTTAATATTTTATCTACTAAAAGACAGAAGATATACTTCTGAATACTCACACCAAATTTAATCGCAATCGGACCATTTTTTCTACTTTATATCGATACTTGGATAACTGAATCAATATTATTATATACAATCGCCATCAGAATACAACCAACATAAAACAAAAATTAAGGTCTAAATGGTGTGAAAATTAAAAATCAGTTACCAATACTCAATATAAACATCCACAGGAACAATCATTTTCGAACAAGATGTTTTCCAATATCAACAAGGTCAATACAATCCTCTTGGAAAGGAACAAACTGTTGAATGACTTGACTAAATGTAGAAAGTGTTTATAAACAGTGTTTTTGTTTTCCAGTCTCTGCAAAGAGGGAAACAACTCTACTACTAACAAAACAAGAGTTGTCTCCCTTTCACCAAATTGTTTTGACGTTGGCGATATTGACAAACACTTTTACCCTTGTAATTTATAATCACTCCCTTTATGCTGAACACGATTGAAAACCCGTATCAGACGAAACTTCCTTATGTCAAATATGGAATTTGAATAATAAAAAAAATCTGTTCCTCAAAGTCGTTCTTGTTTAGGCGCCATTATCCCATTCTGTATTTCATTATGCTACGAGTCGGGTCGGATTATCAGGCTACCCATATATAAACAGCAGATGCATGGATTTTGAAATATTTTATTCTTATGTACATTGCTTCACTATAGCTCCATAGCTTCCTCTTCTTATACTAGTGGCCTGGGAGTGAGAACCGTTTGAGGAGTAGGTACCAGGAATGGAACCAAGGCTTGAAAAATGAAAAATATGACATTGATAAGGGAATACAAATTTTAAGATGCTTCCTAAACTTGGAAAGATCCAATAAATATTACCAAGAAATTAATATTTTAACGGTGTCTCCCTGAATCATAAGACTAGGGACTTGTTAGAGCCACACAGTTGTCAAAGGGTTTACTGGCTTTTCCTTCCCAAGGTAAGAGAGTTGAAAGATGATAAGGAAGATGTGTAGAAGCGCCTTCGAATCTTTTACAAGTGCTCACCATCTTGACAAAATTTACAAGTAGAACGACAATTCTCGTCAGTCCATGAGTAATATTTCTTATCTGTACAAACTCTAGAATCATACTGAGGACAGTTTGGTAGCTTATCAACGCAGAGTCTTTTAGATGTGGTTACACCTATGTAAGAAAAAAAAATAAACATAGATATAATTATGTACATTGTATACAATAATTTTTTTATATCATCATGTCGCTGTTTTAACATGGATGAAGGCATTTTGACATTTTTCAGTTTAAAGTACTTCAACAGGTGAGCCTTCAGCTTCTTGACCCACTGGTGATCACGTGTTAGACAAATCACACTAGAGACTGATCCTCGGATTCACGTCAAGACAGCTCTTAACGTTATTGTTTTAACTGTTCACAATACTTTAATTAATTGTCAGTTTGTTAGGTTTAAATATAATGTTGAAATTTCACTAAAAATGTGCACTAAAAAGGACTATTAACCCGTTGAACAAAATCCACAATATTTAGGACAGTTGTCTTTGGCCCAGCTTGCAAAGTCTCCCGTGCACGCCCCTTTACCATACCGATCACACACCACTTTATCAAAGCAATCTGCATTGAAAAATATTAATTCAGTAGTTTGAATGAAGAAATATAATGAAATGAAATGAGTTTAACGTCCCAATCCTCTGTAGCCTACCTAACGGACAAATGACTCTACTCTTTTTCCGTTTTTCAACCATTGGGGGTTCTTGAGCAGCCTGTAGCACACGGGACCTCTGTTTATTATCCCCACCGAACGACTAGACACTTTTTCCATGCCAGCAGCCGATCTGCGTTAAAAAATTGATTGAACCCTAGATCCTCATGCAAGTGGAAGAAGACACATAAACTCAATATCTCAAGTTTTAATTAATTCGTTAAATTTCTTACCAACTGGTTTGAGTGTAGTGGTCATTAAGTCCAGTTCAGCGAGAACTTGTTCTGAAATAATAATATAACATCCTCATTAATATGCAATAATTGATGAATCTGCTAAAACTAATGATCTACAGTACAAGGTCAGACTGATGGTTGTTAAAACTGATCATCTATAAGGGCAAGACTATCACTTCAACTACTAAGAGTTCTCGATTCCAAGATTACACATCTCAGAACAGCTATATATTGTTTGTTTGGTATTTTTATTATCGAAAGTATATGTAGTTTTAAGGGCCGATGACTACCTATTAACCCTCAGCTATTTAAAAAAAATTTCTTTGTGGTCCACTATAATTGTACTGTACCCTTATACTAGTATCAACATTGGGACTAGAATGCTGCTTCTGACAATTTTCAACTCATAGAAGCTAATGAGCAATGGCGAAGGATGAGTTGAATAAAGAACTTTGATGGGTGGTGCAGACGAGCATATACATGTACAACCCTCCTAACTATTTTAAAGGGTATCATCTCACCTGGGCACATTCTGCAAAATCTCCGACATTTCGCCTTTGCCCAGCTTATAAAGTCTGGATCAGTACAGATTGAGGTAGTGTATAGATCGCATCCTATCTCCACATCAGAACACGTTGGTGGCTTCTCTGGTTTGCCTGGAAAAGAGTGAAGGTTATTCCGTTATTATATCTTTATCTAGATAATATTTTTAGTCTCATAGCGCAAATGCAAATTGCGTTGTTGTTTTCTTTAGGATCATATTCTACTATATTCGTATGAACCAATCGACCCAATTTCATAAATCTGTATCATTGTTAGTTGGATTTCAGAATCTGATTTGCATGTGGTTTTTTCTATTTTCTAGCAATTTGTTTGTGTTGTTTAGTCAAAGCCTAGCATGTAACATTGAAAATTGCTACCACCCCGAAAATCCAATTTTAACCTATTTCAGCAGCAGATCTAATATGATAGAATTTATACCTCATTTTCTTAATGGACTGACAGTGTTATCATTTAACGCCATGTCAAAATATAGTCACAGTTTTGACATGATAATGGTAACTAGTCTGTCTTTCTCCATGCTAACACTTTACCTTGGCAGAACTGACAAGTCTTGGCGCAGTTTTCTCTTGCCCAGCTTTCATAAGGCTTAAAACAGGAAGCTATACCAAATTCTTCACAATCTGATATTTTGTCTGTACAATCTACATAAAAAATATTGTAACATTTTTGACCTTGTATAAAAAATTTGCTAACAATGTTAAGCCGTTTTCTATCCATCTAAGAATGATACACTGCACATTACACTGCACATCTACCACTGTGCTGCATACGGACATAACCATAGCATGGACCAAAACCTCAATATAGAAAAAAGAAAATAGAACATAGTGAAGTTAATTCTATATTAGGATGGCTCAAGTGGTATTGTAACTTTGAGGACGACCTTCGAGTAACATTACGTTATCAAAAAGACACATTTTCACATCACTTTGAATAAAAAAAAAATCATGCCGGATGCATTGTTTAGGTCCTTATACCATCTAAATCAAATTTTATTCCGAATTGAAGAGTTCGTGTTAAGTCATTTGTTGATTTGATTTAAACATATTTTATTGACACAAGACTATCAAAAGGAATCGGACACAAGTTTCTAAAACTTAGTAAGGCCCTTTCCATAAGAAATACATACAATTGATAATTTGTCATTTGTTACTCTTATATGGTATCTTAAGGACGAGTTAGAGTATAGTTTGTTCCATTCACTTACTTTGATCATAAAAACCAGTCGGAGTTGGTGGTATACTGTAAGTTACCTCTTCATAGCTGACCTCTGCTGATACAATGGACACCAATAGACATGTCAACAAGAACATCCCATAATACAAGTACCACTGGTCCATTGGTAAAAAATCTTACATTCTATTTTATAGTAAAATCTTATCATACACAGCGGACGTAATCCTTAATATTATTAACAATGGTTTGAAACAAAGATAAGGCATTTTAACATGTGTTTGATTCTCAGAGCACATTTTCTAAAACAACGAAAGGATTGACGGAAGGGAGGCTACTATATATTAAAACTGAAATGAAATAAATGGAAGTTTACATCACACTTGTTGTCTAGCATCTGATTTATCTACTATAAATTGGCAACGTCATCCAATGTACCGTGTAAATTTTGACAATACAGCGGCATTAGCCTACTCACCATCTTTGATTACAATTGCGGAAGGATGTTTAAGATTACAGCCCACAGAACACGACTGTCTTGGTTCATTGTCCAGTCCGAACGACCCATGACAGCCCCTTCAAACTATACCATCAACAGGTTAGCATAAGCACTATCACTCGTCACTCTGTGGACTTCAGGATCGATTAAAACTATATACACAAGAAGTCCAATTAATAGTGAATATAATAATTTATTCTACCTTAATATATAATTGACTGTTCTAATTTACGTTTTCAATATTCACCGGACGTACGCTTAAAATAAACCCCCCTAATTCATTAATCTACAGTATTACATCCCATTGTCAACCTTTAAAGATGAATTTAATAAGTTTACATTAAGGAAATCTATGTCACAAACACATGAACAGTTATACATGTAGCCTACTTATAAAAATGTACAATCATCAACGTATTTATAATACATACATGTTATTCATTTGGTAAAGCATAAATAAATGGCACAATAATATGGAAATTTTGTGAAAAGACAATTATCCATCACGAACTCGATCTCACAACGGACTGGAAAATGACAAATAAGCACTCCTTATAAAGCGGTTTATAGGCGTAGTGACCATATAGGTCATCAGCCACGAGCCTTAATGCTTTAGTAATGATAATCAGTGATTCTTTGTGAAAACTTTCTATGCGAACAAGTGTAGTTCCTGTAGTAGCTTCTATATTCACCTTCCCGGCTTTAGCCTCCATTTTCTCCATTTTGTCAAGACTCTTGGTTCATTCAGGTCTGTAAATATAGAAAAGAAGATGATAAAACAAAACATATTTCAATATAAGAATTTAATACAACACCAAACACTTTGTATAAGAACTCTAGTCATACGGATTATGTGAAGGGTCTTCGTTTTCTACCTTCCATTCCTCTTAAGAGAGGACGCTAACTTTACTCGTGTCCAAACATTAGAAAGTTAACCATGTATCTAAACCAACTCCCAGATAAACAGTCAAAGAAAAATTATTCCGTACATCACACACGTGGTGACTAAACTTCAGACCAGAATCAATTGATTGGGTGTTGTTATTGAACCTCAAATAAATCCGTTATTAAAATACAAGTTTATGATTAGGCAATATACTTATGATAACAACAAACTATAGGTCTTATTAACGTGACTTGAAAGTGAAATAGGTCAGTAGTAAACATAGTTGAGATAACAAGTTAAAGATATCACTACTGGAAAAGTAAACTATTTTAGCCTCTAATAATAACCATTTGGTTTATTCAAACCCTCGCTATTCAACATTAACCGTAATTATTTTGCAGGTTTTGAGTTTAGAGTGTATGGGATAAATTCGTCTTAATAGACCATCACACAATTAGCTATCAATGGTCACATATCCAAACGGACTAGCTATCTACCTACTTGAGTTTCCATGCTCTCAGGGGCGCAGACCGCTTTTTCAATGTGGGGGGGGGGGGCATTGGCGTATCCAGGATTTACTCAAAAGGGGTCGGCATTAGAACGTTTCAATTGAGCTTGTGACACCGTATCTTTATAGCTCTACAAATATTATTGAAAGAAAAGCACCTCCTTGCATGTTACTGGACGACGCTTCTAAAGAGTGAGTGCAGAAAACGAACAAACTGTCTCCCTGTCGCCGAAGGCGCAAAAGTTGATTTAAACATTATTTATTTTTCACAGTAATTACATAAATACGTACAAGTACATTATATGGTCAATTCAAAAACAAGCTGGGCTTATTTAAATCCGTCTTGACTGGTATCTAAAAGCATAATGAGTTGAAAAGATAAGTAAAGGATAGAATATAATAATTAATAGTAAAAGTATAAAGTATTGCCGAAAGTTGTCCACTGGTTGATATTTAGGGGATAAAGAATGATGTTCTTGAATGCCAAACTGTGCCTACACCCTTCTCAAGCCATTTGTGGGGGAAACACATGATATCATGTCCCCCTCCTGGATTTCTGACGAGGGGACGTGTCCACCTGTCCCCCACCCCTGGATCTGCGCCCCTGCATGCTCTTATGACAAATGACACTTCGGAGACTGTTTATTATGGAAACTCGATATATATACGTTAAAACGTGATATTATGTTAGTTATAGGCATGTTTATGATATTATTAGAATATCTTATTGTGAACCTTTGTATTTACTTATAATAACTTTTATAGTAACATTATAATAATACATCAAGACTGAGTACAAATGGGTCATGTTTACCATAAGATTAAAAAAAACTATTCTCATAATATAGATAGATACAGGTATTGTTATGTGGACTCCCCCAAACGTAATACCGAGATTGACATGACAATGCTTCGATTTACATCCATTAACATTTTACTAGAATCAAGGTTAGACCGCTCCCAGACATTTATTCCAATATCACGATCTCATAGTTACACATTTTAGTAGGCTAAGTTAAATATCGCCCTGTTGAAATAAATTGATACGTAGAAGGAAATATCTTACCCGTACATTATACAAACGTGTTCTGCATATCGCCCTGATAAAATTTAGGCTGAATAAATAATGAAATGTGGTCAGCTAACCCAATGTACTGGTCAAATTATCGATTGTTGTCTACAGACAGCTAACGCCACTAGTGTTATCCCGACTTGCCACTTGTTCGTATGTCATAATACGGAAGCCAATCGATGTAAAAATATCTTCAGTTGAAATAGGTTATACATGAAGTTTGTACATATAGCTTTATATAAAATGTGATAACCTTAAACTATATTGATATTTTCAGCTTCTGTATAATTCTAAGCACTTCTTTTCCAAACAATTCTGATATTTACACTGAAATTAAACTAACGAAGGCCACATGTATACAGGGCAGGGTAGCAAAGTATAGTGACAATAGCCCTATCTTTAGGCCCCAACAGATGATTTTCTTGGATTTTCACTAAAGGTCCAAGTGTCTCATTTTGGTTTAGTGATCTTAACCCGGCTACCAAGATTCTTAAAAAGTTTTTGGTAGGATTTTTGTTTAAGGGCGACAATATACCAAGGGATAATCAAATGTAAGTTATGTGTATTGGTACTATGGCTTCTCTTTGCATCATTCCCTTTTTCTGTAATGTTAAAAAAAGCTTAAAGTTTTAAATGATCTTTTCTCATACTCAACTTTAAAACCCTTAAATTCATTTCTGATACAACAAAGCGAACGTCACAGCCGATGTGATCATTACCAAACATTTGATAATGGTTGATTTGTGAAATCGATGTAACTGTTTATTCATTTGATTTAATTCTATGATAAAATCAAAAACCATAAAGTTTAGCCGAGGGGTTAAATATTTATCAGTGAGCTGAAAATATAACACTTCGTTTCCCGGATTTGTACACGTAAGACCAAGTTTTTATTCAAAGAAACACAATCTAAAGTCATAAGGAGTGAACAAAACTGGTATCGCTTTTGAAAACATGGGAGATATATATAATATAAAGCATGAAAAAATACAGATTTGGCTTTAGGTGAGTATTAACCATCTTTATGAATTACGCCTACACCTTAAAGATTCTTGTAAATGCTAAAACCACGTTTAGATGTGTATTGGAAGCAAACTCTGAATATGATTGGTGGCAGTGTCTTTTAGAACACATTCTAACAAATGATGCTGAAATGATAATAATTTCTTTAATGAGCAATAGATATGGGATCTGGATCTCAACACAGTTAATGTAGAAGTATTTTCTAAGTATATGTTCCGTTGTGTTGGCTAGCAACAGATTTAAACCTACTTTTGGAATCATTTATTCGTGTAATTTAAATAATAACAGAAAGAAAATTTGGATTGTTTACTTCAAAATAAATGGACCTTCTTTGGGTTGAGGTATTCGGGTGATTAATCCTGCTCTAATCGGTCGCTAAAATCAAAATAGCCTCCAGGAAAAACTTTTTTAACAAAAGAAATAGAAAGGATTACTAGGATCTCATTTGCTGAATTGAAAGGAGACCTTCAGTTTCTTTGTCATCTGTTTTGAATATAGGACCTGATATGAGCAATGGTAGTCGTCATAATATCAGAATGAAGTCCTTGGTGTCGAAAATAGTTGTGATTATATTGTCTATGATCTGGACACTGATAATACTTGTTTTATATCAGAGAAATTTACGCCATCCCACGAATTACAAATCCAAGAATGTAGATATACTGGTAAACAACCAGGGTAGGTGACATTATTAGAATTTGTTATAAAATTAATGGATTTCGCAATATATTGAGTTCGTTGAATTATGCCTTCGGCTCAAAATGAAATACATGTAGACTTAATTGTACATCGTAATGATTTGTCTCGTGCGTGTGTATGCTCCGAGGAAGAATTAGTTGTGACGTCTAACAAAGTATATTATATTGTCTACCAGTGTTCAATTTATCCCCTTCCTTCTTTATTGTAGATATTCCACCGTCTTCCCTAACTTCTGTAGTACCTCTCAAAAGATCTAAAATTCTATGCTGGGTTTTGACACAACCAAAGCACCATAAAAATGTAAATGCAGTCAGAAATACTTGGGGTCGTCGTTGTGATAAGACATTATATTTCAGTAGTCAAGCTAATGATACTCTGTCTATTTTAAAGTTGGAGGTTCCCGAAGGGAGGAAATATTTACCACAAAAAACAGCAAAAGCGTTTAAGTACTGTCATGACCATTACTTAGATGAGTTTGATTGGTTCCTTAAAGCCGATGACGACACCTATATCGTAGTTGAAAATCTGCGAAAATTTGTTTCGAATTTATCGTCTTCAGAACCGATATATTTTGGGCATAATTTCATGAGGTATTTCAAACAAGGATACATGAGTGGTGGAGCAGGTTACGTTTTAAGTCGGGAAGCACTTAAGAGGTTCGTAACGATTGGCTTGACTAAAGATACCCCCTGTAAAGTAGAGAATGTCGGCAATGAAGATGTGCTGGTGGGATCTTGTTTAGAGAGATTGGATGTAAAAGCTGTAGACACTGTGGATGATAAACAACGTGAACGATTTTTGCCACTGGACCCCTTGAACTATCTGCTAAAAACCTGGCCAAATTGGCTTAATGATTTTAGTAAATTCAAGCCCAAAAAGGTATGTTTATATTTAAGACGTCTATATGTTTATATATTCATCAACGTTATACAAACAGAATCCCTGTAACATGTTAATTTATTAAGCGGTTTTAAATAATCAAATGTACTTTTTTACATTGATAATTACTCAGTTTTCTTTAAATTATCGGATTTTCATATAAATATTCTGTTATGTTATGTATGGCAGTAGGTTTATCCACTGATGAATATATGCTTTTATTGGCCTTTAAATTCAATGTTCATTCAAAGCATTCCGTCATACGGCCTGTAAATCCCATTATGCCAAATCACTACATCGAAAGTTAGATGGAAGACAATCCTTCCAAAATTCATCATTCTTAATTCGGTTTCAAACATCAGTACAGTAAAATCAACATTTGTACGCTTAATTAGACATTTGTTTGCCAAATTCTGTCAAATTAAGCGTACAAAATGTTGATTTTACTGTACTAATGTTTGACACCGAATTAAGCATTAAGAATGATTAATTTTGGCAGGGATTGTCTTCCATTAAGTTAAACCATGTCCATTGCCGAACTTGATTATTCCGGTGGGCACGTTTCCATGGTATGTTGAGATACAGAAATGAAATGGGTCAGTTGTCAGATTTTTTTCAGGGAGGCAATGCATTTTTACTAATGAGGTTACATAATGTAACACCGAGTTTTGATGATCTGTGTATTTGTATTACAGGGAAGAGAGTGCTGTGCTGAATATGTCATCTCTTTACACTATGTCTCTCCATCAACAATGTATCTATATGATTATTTAATATACGGAACCAAACTTGCCTTAGAGTTTACAGTGTAGTGACATAAAAAATTACAAGAAGACGGCAGTGTTACTGTAACGTCAACATGAAACTTGGGATTTTTGTATATCGAATCGAATTATCCGTGAAATCGATGAACTGAAATATCGAAAGTGAAACTAGCATTGGTCTCGATATGTGTGAAGTACAAATGGCTGCAAATAAATCTTCTTGTATATACTTAAAGATAATTATAGTCGAGGCCATGTAATATGTAGTCACATGAGATGTATCGATTATAGTTGGATATTTGTATTTTCATGGCCTGTAACAAATGAAATGTTCCCAAAAGAACAAAACAAATATCTGAGTGGTTTAACCTACGGTCAGTCAATTTAATCGTCTAGTGTTAAGTATACGTATCGAATTTATCGATGTATAACATTAGCTTATCTTATTACGGATTATAAGCATGAAAGGGTCCCAAATAAAAAACTAACCCCAAAATGTTCGCCCCAAGTTGAGGCTCTTTCATCCACAATAATCAGACTGCCTTTGTAATAGATGGGAGATAACAACGAATTTACCCGATATGAGAGATTGGTGGTGGAGTCCTTAAGGGCAGATTATGAAATAATTATCGAATTATAGATCTACTCTAATTCTGTGATGTATACCTTTCACAGATTACCATTAAGATAAAACAATGCCATGGACAAAAACGAAATGACATCAATAACAACGTAGGGCCTACCTTAATAGTACAATGATTAAAACCAAGGACGTGTATATTTCCTTTCTCGTAAGTAACAGACATTCGTAATTTGAATGGAAAACTTGCTTATACGTCATTTCAAGTCTAGAGTATTTGTTAGCTTTCTTGCCAAAAGGTTTCTAGATACATTCCCAGCTAGGTCGAGATATTGACCCTATTTCCGCCTTGTAATGCCACTTGTTCAGAATGACAATAAAGCGAGGCTCTGTATGCGACAGCCTGTACATGTTAGCGATCACTCGACAGTTGAAAATGTCTGTTCAAGGTTGTTGAATAACTTTGTTTCACGATTCTAGTAAAGTCTCGATTTTTCAGTATATAAACGACATAGCTATTGTGATTTCTATTTACACGTTTTTGCCTCGTATAACAAATTCGACCGATTCTATAATAGTATCGAAATAAAGGCATTAAATATAACCATTAAATTATCAAAAAAATAACCTCCGAGTTACTACTGTTTTAAATTCTGTATTAATATTTCAATATCGCTCTACAATAATTGTTTTATTGAGTACTATTTTAACAGTGGTATTTCTATATCGCTCTACAATTGATGTATTGAGTATTATTTTAACAGTGGTATTTCTATATTGCTCTACAATTGATGTATTGAGTAATATTTTAACAGTGGTATTTCTATATTGCTCTACAATTGAGTACTATTTTAAAAGTGATATTTCTATATCGCTCTAAAATTGATGTATTGAGTATTATTTTAACAGTAATATTTCTATATTGCTCTACAATGGATGTATTGAGTACTATTTTAACATTGATATTTCTATATCGCTCTATAATTGATGCATTGAGTATTAATTTAATAGTGATATTAGTATATCGGTCTATAATGGATGTATTGAGTTATACTATTTTAATAGTGATATTAGTATATCACTATACAATTGATGTATTGAGTACTATTTTAACAGTGGTATTTCTATATCGCTCTACAATTGATGTATTGAGTACTATTTTAACAGTGGTATTTCTATATTGCTCTACAATTGATGTATTGAGTATTATTTTAACAGTGCTATTTCTATTTTGCTCTACAATTGATGTATTGAGTACTATTTTAATTAGTATATTAGTATATTACTATACAATTGATGTATTGAGTACTATTTTAATTAGTATATTACTATACAATTGATGTATTGAGTACTATTTTTATTAGTATATTAGTATATTACTATACAATTGTTGTATTGAGTACTATTTTAACAGTGGTATTTCTATATCGCTCTACACTTGATGTTTTGAGAACCCGGTACTATTTTAACGGTGTTATTTCTATATCGCTCTACAATTGATGTATTGGGTACTATTTTAACAGTGGTATCTCTATATTAATAATAATAATGAGGTTTTATATAGCGTCTGCTCCATGTTTCCGCATGCTCGTAACGCTTCTGTAATGACTCTTACTGTAATACTGCCTAAACAGAAAATTGACTAAAAGTCTGGTGATTTCTCAAATCTTGACGAAGTTCTTTCCATAACCTTGCTCTACAATTGATGTATTGAGTAACCGATACTATTTTAACAGTGGTATTTCTATATCGCTCTATAATAGATGTCTGAAGCACTCTGTAATGGATATATTCAAGACTATATTGCTCTATAATTGATGATAAGTGAGCACTGTTTTGAACAGTTTGAATTATTTGTTCTTGTATTAACCATTTAATTATATCAATAATGATCATTTTCCAAAGTTCTCATTCGTTTCACGTACTTTTATTCAATCCGATTACTTCGTTTTAATTAGTCTACCAATGGGTAAAAATCCATCTTAATGACGCTATTTTAACACTGTCTTGTTAATCGTATTCTGCCACACGTAATAGTTTTGGCATTTAAAAAAAAAAGTATTTTTAGTAAAAAACCCTGTAACAAACAGGAAGGAATAAATTTCATGTGGTACTATATTTCAATTACAATTAAACACCTGCTTCTTTTATTTTAAGACAAATCATCGAATATCCCGACGAATTGAACAGTTTCTGTCACTTGTATTTGCGCAATATTTTTTTGTGAACAGGCGCACTGATTAATTTGTAAGCTACATCTTGTGTATTTAAATGCATCCAATTTTGGTGGTAGAATTTTAACGATTGCTGTGTAGTATTTGTTCCAAAGGGAATCTCTTTGGTGATTGAGAAATTTAACCAAAATCTATTATTCTATTAATAATAAGTGTTCGCTTGATTAGTGTCCCCAGTACTCATAGAAAGTGTAGAAACATCTTAACAATCTCTTAAAATACATTACCGTCATTGTATTTGTTGTACGAGCTGATAGAGCAACCCAATTTTTTATATTAGAGCACATAGACATTTATACCCCCAGATTCTTCTGGAATTGATCAATTTTCACTGATCCTTCGAAAGCATGTGGCAGAAAACTGGTGAGTGGACTACATCAAAATAATACGGTTAATTATACTATTTTAATTCTGTTGAAACTCGGAATCAGCATTTACTACATGATGAGAATTTCTATCGAGTTTTATAATTACAAATAATGGTGATAGACGGAATATATAACCAGAAAATAATTTGTTTAATAATGTAGAAAATAAAGGCTTCAAAATCTGTATTATTTATTCCTTGATAAGGTGCGGATATTCTATTTGGACGGTTACTGACATATTACTGACATAAAACTGTTCTGTTTTGGATTGATTAGCCATCCATTTGTTCAATATTGCTTCAATATCAGAAACAGATATTTTTTAGCTAGGCTAATCAGTAATAGATTCACAGCTCACAGTCGACATTTGAACCTTCAAATCAACATGTTTCAAGAATATTGTCCGCATTTTTAAGTTAAAACGGGGACTTACCCTTCTTGAATCTCCACCATAAATAGAAAAAAACAAAGTGAAATTTCTAGTAATATTTGAAGGGATTTTCGCACAGTTCTAGTACTTCTGCTGACTATTTACATATATTAAAGAGAAGAATGAACCTGGAAATGGCGAACTATGTTGGCAGACACAACATTTTTTTTATTGAGTGATCAATTGAAACTATTATGAGAGAAATTGAGAAAGTATTTCAGAGTTAAGCCGGTCTGATTTGACCAAATAATTAAATCACCAACGTTACTGAATATACAATGATTAGAAACTTTGTAAACATAACATATCTCGCATTAAGAATATCAAGAAGTTCTCTCCATTTAGCTTTGACATTTATTGGACATTATATCAACAACTAACATCGTATTGAAGTCTTATTTGATAACTGACAGCTTCAGTTTGTAGATGTGAAAGATTAAGGTTATAATATGTCAACATGTTTCCAACATCATTAACTCTACAGTAATATTATTAATTATTTATTTCAAGTCTTGTATTTCTTTGTTTATATCACCAACGGCTAGTCAAATTTATTTTAAGTTCAAGGATAGGTCATAGAATATACGTCGGTTGTCAATTGGCATAGATAATAGTATGAACCAATCTTGATATACTTTTATATCTTCTTGTTTCCAAGCCACAGCCCCATTCGCAATACTTCTTTTAGGACAAATAACATATTTATATAGCTACATATTGTCCAATCAAAAGTGACCCTAGAATCTTTCTACAAAATCCAATTCAATCCCAAATATGCAATATGCAATTCAATACAATTCAATTGTTCTAGACGCATTGTTCCCATTTTCAATTTCATGACTAAAAAAACGAAGTGTAGCCGATTTAGTTTAATACAGGTTAATAAGACCGTGTCATAAACCGTATTTAGGATACGATGTCATAGACTGTGTCTGGCTTGATCAGTAATTCAAACTGCGAGAAAAAAGTGAAAGGATAGATGCTTCACAGATGATAGGGCTTGGAAGAACCTCCGTGTACAAAGTTGGTATTCAATGATTTTGTTATAGCGGCATTGGTCTTATTTTTTTCGATTGTAAGACAGTAGTTCTCAATCAGTGAAGACTAAGATTTTTCTCTGTGATTACTTTCAGGGTTAACTGGTAATGTCATGCTAAATTCAGGTGTCCGTAAGGATTTTGTTCTCCATCCTGTCCGCTTGATTATGATGCCTTATCAATATTGTACAAACTGGCATCATAACGATCACGAGCTTTTAAAGACCATTTTGAAATGTTCTCTGCCCTTTTTCTGTCTTCGAGTAACTTCTCTCAATTTACTGTAAAAATGTTTATTTTTTACAATACCATCCTAATAAATAACAAAAAACTGTCGAACAACAAGGTCGATCAATATCAAGCTATATTTATTAGTAATCACCAGGTAACGTAATTAAGGACGTCCGTTTGCTTAACAAAATGTATTCCTATCACGACACTAGTATATAAAAAAGGTTCTTTCTTTCTCAAATAACCAAATTTAATGTTCGATCTTAGCACTACTTGTTCAATCGTGACCGAGTATAATTTTACGACCTATCCTTTTCCGTCCAAGTTGGTCAATCAAACATTGAAAGCAGATCCCGATCTTGAAGATACTGATACCAAATATGGTTGCCATTATTGTTCATGTGTGCATATAAACAATAATGTAAACTTTTAACATCTCTAATTTTTTAAATACATTTTGCATGGCCATGGAAGAATGCAAAAGTCCCTTGTCTGCTTTCGCTTGATCAGTCAGTCGATGATATACGGCTTTCGGCAATCCTCGGCAGTTTCCGTAAAGCTGAATCGCAGCAGAAACTAACGTACTTTTCATGGTAGGCCGTTTGGCTTTAAAGCTAGGTTTATAAGGTAAAATCAAAACAATAAAAGATCACACAAACAAGTCGCGTTTAATTCAAGTAAATTCTTACTCCAGTAAAACCATTTTTTAATTTATTTCATAAAATTTAAAGCTTATTTTTCAATTATTGCCTCAGCTTGATTTTTTTTTTGCGAATTCGATATGAGATGGTCATTTAGGTAACAAATTGGTTGAACAAAATTTAATGGTGCTGAACTAACTAGGTTAGTTTGACAGAAATCATTACACAAGTTATTCAATGGAATAAATTTCGATAACAGATTTTTAAGGTACCCTCACACCATAGCGATTAACAATGCGCCTGGTAGCGAATAGAGAATAAGGTAATAAGTTTAGAACGAAGTGAGATGTGACTATGTGAGCTGCATTCGGAACTCTATCACTATATGGACTTAGTCCGCTAATTCATTTGCCATCTATTTCCATGTTAAATCACAAAATTCAACCTTCTAGAACTTTTTCCAGAAATCTCGTTGAAAACTTTCTTATATGCCACATGAAAGCCTGGCCAATACTTGGTTTCTGTACAAAAATCCAATATAGCATGACCATGAAAATTTTGAACTAAACAAAATGAAAGTAAACCACTACATTTTATCAACATCCGCTGGACTGTCACTGCACACAAAACCACTATTTTTAGAAATAACCTTCCGCCAATTAAATTTCTCATTATCTCAGAAATTCTGAAAGAAAATGCAATTTCAGACATCAAATTTCAAATCTAGACCAAAAATTAGTCCAAAATGGGCATGCAAACACCCCCAAAGAAAGGGAGAAAGAGGATTTCTAAAAATAGACTCAATTCGTATACAATCATTAGCATAAAATGTATTAGTGGTCCGAGTCCTATATTTATTTGCAACCATACTTAGCTGGTGATCGCTATGGTCGAGTTGTGAGCTGCATTCTAGACTTATTTATCACTTTATTTATCCAAAGCAACACGCAACTAGTAAATCACTATGGTGTGAGGGTATATTTAGTATTGGATGTGATAACATTTTCTATATTAAAAAAATAATGATAGGGCCTATTTAACATTATAATGGATTTTCAGAGTGAATTGCGCTTTTCATTTGAATTTCATATTGTGTAAACACTCTTTACTAATAAAATGATAAAAATGTTTCTGGAATTCCACTTACAAATGTTTTCGAAATATGTAAATAGTTACAAAAAGTAAAATGGTTTAACCTTATTGTCACATACAGTTGTTATTTCGCTGGGGAAAAAATTATTATATGTTTATTATAGTAAACAGTTGTACGGAAAAAATGTTTCTATTCAAATTTTTCTGAGGATTTAAAACAAGTGGATAAAATAATGTACAAAATATAAATACGCAATACAGAAAAAATACGATGCTTTTCAATTCTCTCTCAAAGTAAATTCATCTGGATAACAATTCTATTATAATATTTCACAAGTATTATAGTTTGAATGATATTGAGATGTTGATGGAATTTGAAATAAGTGGGTGTTTTATAGCTGTTATGACTATCCTAGCTCATCGCGTTGGCCTACACAGTTGCCAATGCTTTTGCTCGCAAACGCTCCCTTATGCAGTCCTAAAACGCGTTCCATTAAAAGGTGTGAAAATCTTGTATGGGGGGAATTTTAAAATAATTAAAGAAGCAACTGAAACCTTTTAAAAAAATGTTTGGAGGGAAAGTCAATGAATGACAAATTTGAACAATTCAACTGCATATATGTTAATACAATTTTTCCCCTTTAACGAAAGTCAAATCTTGAAAATTTCCCTTTTGAACTTCTTTTTTTGGGAACCCAACCCAATCCCATATAAGAGTTTTTTAAGTTTCCCCTTTAAATGGGAGATCTTGATTCTTTTTTTTTGTATCTATTCCCGTGGTTCTGAATTCTTCTTCTTTTTGGGTAAAGATGGTGTCTTTTTTGGGTAACCATCTGCCATTTTCGAAAAGACTTTGGGTTTTAAATGTTACTGTCCCCCCGAACTCTTCTTGGCGTCAACGTTCGACGTCATACCTTTGAATTACAGCTTCTCTTAACTTTTAATATTTTTAATTTCATTGTTGAGCTGCTTACTATACTTGAAAGATTATACTACATAATACCCGTGGGTTTGTTTTTAACAATGGTTTCTCTGTAATCAGTTTTACGGCGTAAAAAAGATAGGAATTAAAAAAAAAAAAAAAAAAAAAAAAAAGAAAAACCGGTTGGGACAGGGACCCTTTCTACCAGCTGGTCCTTGGTCAAACCTCTTGGCATTGTCCTTTCCCGAATTATCAGTACCCATTTACAGCTGAGGGGGACTCGAATTATGAGTGAAGATAACTTATCGAAGGTCATCAGACTATCACACACCGATCGAGATTAGAACTCACGTCCGACATTTTCAACGTATCCAAATAACCCATGACCTGCCTCTTAAATGATGAGCACATCTGTAAAAAATTCTATTTCATTCAATGTTATAAGATTCCCTATGGCATATGTAACTAATATTTGGATACAGTGATTAGGTGTCGTTTGTTTGAATTCATCTCTTATCTATAGATCTAATTCCGCTTTTGAGATATAAGGTTTGTATTTCGCTCCCAGCTAAATATTTACAGCTATTTAAATCATGGAAAAAAAGTTTTTAATCTTTATAAAGACCCAAATATAAAATTTTCTCAGATGAACAACCGTTAGCCTCAACTTTTTTAAAGTTTAAAATTTTAATTAACAAAAATTTAGAATTTTTTAAACTTGGTGTAAATTGAGAGGGGAAACATAAAGCCAACATAAAATATTACTTTGGGCCCCCGTTCACCAACTCTAGAAGAAAAGGTGTTTTTGATTCAGCCTGGTGAATTGCGAAATCATATTCTCATAAAACCCCCAGGCATAAGATTTTTAAAACAAGATTGAACATCGGGTAAACAAACCCCAAAACTGTCTACCCAGAAAAAAAGATTCGAAAAAGAAAAGGGGAAAGAATTTTTTTTCCAAAAATAAATAATTTTTTGTGGCAGATGAAAAAGAAATAATCAAGTATGTCTGGATTGTCATCTTTCAAGAAATATGATTCTTTGTATGAAGAGAAAAAAATTATTTTAATAATTAAAAGTACTATCCTAATAATCCCACATCAATCCCACGTAATACGTCATGGCTCAACTGTCATTATAGAGACCATATAACCAAGATGGAAAGGGGCTCCAACCAACTCAAGTCCACATACCTGTAGTATGGCCCAAAGTGAATATCACATATGCCTTTGGGTTAACCATGGCTTAGTCAAACTACTGATGCCTATGGGCTATACTTCCTGTTAGGAGAGTTATCAGCCCTTACAGTGACATGTGCTGATGTTTAATGAAATCTGCAAACAAACTGAATTATATAATAAGACTCTTATTCTTATCAAGAATAGAAATATAACATGGTGTCAGAAAAGTGTCTTACCCAGTCTATAACCTGAGATGTTTTTCACAAGAAATTCAAGGATAATCTGTGCCAGATTCACCTTTTAAAACTGTAAACAAACCAGTTCAACACGATTTTCTGGAAAACTCTAGTCTAGGCCTTACAGATAGACTCAGTGATGGAAGGACTTCTCTCTTATGTGAAACTACCAGGATCTTTAATGATTAGAGTAAAAACCCTGCTCTTACTTGGTCGAAGTGGAAAAGGAATTTTGAAATATTTCTGCTAAGCTGCAGGAGCTTCAAACAATCGGACACTGTAAAACTTGGCTTTCTGTTGAACCATATTGGTGAAGCTGCTTTAGAGATATTCACTAATTTTACCTATTTATTATGAGAGACCAGACCCAGATCGACAAGGTAGGTATCTTCCAGCAGAAGACAGAACTAAACTGGTGGTTATCTTGTCAAAATTCGAAAGTCATTTCTGTAAGAGAGATCCACAACTGATGTTGAGAGAGGTATTTTGGCTATATTTAAAGCGCGAACCAGACCAAGACATTGATGCATGGATCAATACTGTCCAAGAGCATGCAAAAGAGTGTAAATTTCCAGCTGAACTCTATGAACTGTTCGAGAAAAATTGGTATTTACATGCAAAGATGATTCCACTAAATAAAACTTTATGATAAAGGTGGATCAATCTTTAAAGATAGAACCATAGAAATTTTACAAATAAGGGAAGCAACGCATCGTGAATTCAAAGAATCTAAAACGTCCACAATTGAAGCCGTCAGCGCCAATCCCTCAGGTAGAAATATCAATAAAAAATTCCATCGAGGTTTAAAATATAAGATGCCACAGACAAGACCATAATCTACACAGCCAACAACAAAAGCTACACACTCCATACCAAAAACCACACCGAAAGGCAGTTGCTCGTATTGCGACACCTTTCATGCTGCTGGTAAACGTTTGTCCAGCCGCACGACACAGATGTGAGAAATGTCACAAATATGGACATTTTGCTGTAATTTGCGGCAGCTCTTCAAAATCCACCATAAATGTCATAACTGATGGTCATCCACAGGAGAGCACTGTTTTTGTTGGCGCAGTTGAAAATCTTTCTACATCTGACAGAGGATTTCACATTCAACTCACAATCAATCAAGATAAACATGGAGCTGATGAACTTATTCATTCTGATGTCAAGTTGGGGCAGTAAACCCAAAAAGGAAAAAATTCAAGCGTTGCAAGGAATCTTACAACCTTCCAGAAAACGTTTCCCTTGGGAGTGAGGAACCCCCCATTACAAAGTACATGGATTTAAAACCAATTTTGAGACCCCTCGCTTTTAATTTTTGGTTTAAACAATAATTTCTGTTGAGATTTCAAAGTGCCAATCTTCTAATCGGGATGAATTTTTAAAAATTCTGACTTAGGAAAATGTCCTTTAATTAGATGCAACCCAAAAACACCAAGGTTCGAATAACTAGACTAGGGAAATAAAAGAACTTTCACCCAAAGGCCAACCGCTTTCGACAAAATTTCCGAGCAAAGCCGTCCTACAATCAACAACGTGGCATGAACTGGTAACCATATTATCACCTATGTAAATCACTGTAAATAACGTTAATTAAGTCCTACATTCCAGACAGTCTTGTGTAATCCCTAGTACACAATTTGGTGCCGTGACCAGTTCAACAACTTGGTGCTGAGATTAGAGAAACTACGCTGGATTTTTCGTATTTAACTTTTGCAGTATTACTAGGCAGAAATGGAAGAGGGTTACAGCTTCATCGTCAGTTTATACCACATGTAAGCGGCAGAAGTCAGGTTCCTTTTCATCGACAGACGTGCGAAAACCCATCATCGATAGTCAGCATCCACGAATTATATCTGAAGATTACATGAAATATGTTCCAATTCTTATGGAAAAGCTTCCAGCTGATGTTCTACCAATAATTCTCGAGACGTATACCGATGACAATCCTCTTCTCATGGAGCTGATGGACATTATTCATTCTGATGTCAAGAAATTGGAGCAGATAAACACCATAAGTCAGCAAAAATTCAAGACAGTTTCAAGTAAGCCAACAACAGCTGTAAAACCAGAAACTCTTACTTCGGGCAGTGCCACAGCCATCTCAGCTACGTCATCCACAAAGTCATCAAGATCTTCCAAAACCAACTTTTCAAGAGACCAGCTCGTCTTTGTCAATTTTGTGGTGGTTAACACAATACACTTTCTGTTGACGATCGTGTCAAAGCTGCCAAGTCACATAATCGGTGTATGAACTGTTTAAAAGATTCTGACTTAGTTGAAAACTGTCCTTCACATTGGAGATGTAACGAATCTCATCATACAGCAATTCATGGTTCGAATATACTACTGTCTACATCAGGGAAGTCACAAAGAACTACACCTTCACAGAATGGTACAACGAACGCAGCTTTAACATGCACAGAAAGTTTAGCAGATACGTTATCAGATGTTAGTTCTCCACAATCACAGACCGATTCTCACAAGTTACCGGAACTACAGTCTTACTCAGGCCCAGTATTACTGAAGACGGGTGTTGCTCCGGTACAGAATGGTCCAACTACGCTAGAAACTAACTTATTCTTTGATGAAGGTTCAACATAAACCTATATCAAGTCACAACATGCCAGAAATCTAAATTGGTTCCATATGGAAAAAGGCGTATTGTCATTGACTCTTTTGGTGGACGTTCTAGCCTGTACGAATTCTCTGATGGTTCCATCGATGTCATACCAGATGATGGTGTTGTTCGTTTAGAAGTTTTATTCAAAGATCAGATTGCACTGCCCATTAGTTGCAATTCGTGGTCAGATTGTCTACAGAAAGATAATCTCAAACAACTACGATTGGCGAACCAATTCGATCAACTGTATTTCGATGTCCATATATTGATTGGTTTAGACTATAAATTCAATAAACCTGAAATCATTCTCGGGTTTCCATTGGTACAAGCATCCAATTCAGGTTACCTTGTGTATGGTCCAGTCAACAACCAGGTATTTACAGCTAATGAGACTGCAACGCAATGTTTCGTGGTAGAATCTTCTGGACATGATGACGTTGAATGGATATCCATAGATCAGATTACACGACAAGGTAGCCAAATCTTTGGGAATTGAACCATTCAACGAGCAGACGGGCTCTGAATTTTTAGAGAGATTCATTAACCAGATATAGTATCGTAACGGAACGTTTTACGCCTTACTACCATGGTTAGACAATCAACCAACACTACAGTCCAATCTGTCGATTGCTCTTAGCAGATTGGAACAGGTCAAGAACAGACTCCTAAAACTTTAACTTTGGGAACCATACTCCAAAATTATTCAAGATCAACTGGACAAGAACTATGTTGAACCAGTTCCAGATGAAGTTCCTTGGAAGGAAGCTGGTGCCCATTTCCTTTAAGAGTCGTCTATGCTGCCAATGCTGGAAGAACGTCTCTCAACGACTATCTACATACAGGACCTAGTATACTCCAACCATTATTTGAAACTGTTACAACGATTTCGTTTGAACAAATACGCTCTGGTTGCTGATATAGAGAAGGCTTTTTTAAAGAATTAAACTGTTTGAACCAGACCGTGATTATGTTAGATTCCTTTGGTATACGGATGGAGATCCTTACCAAACCAATTAAAGTCTACAGATATACCTCTGTCTATTTCGGTGGTGCAAGTTCACCATTTATATTGAACTCCACAATTTTGTACTATTTGTCCAAGTATGCAGAGGATCCAGACAACTTTATATGTCTACAGACCAGTTTTTGCAGGCATTTCGTTTCGTGTTGTGCTACATGTAAAAAGGCAAATGTAACATTTCTTCATCATTACCCCATCCTGGTATTGAGTCTGAAGTAGACGAAGACTATCAACTTCATGATGGTTTAAACAAGGCGATGCGACATCGTGCAGCAGGTTTTCATCATATTGTCAATCACTTTAAATCAGAGGTACCTGTCGAAGTTACGGGAGAGACACACCTACCAGTTAAAGAAGACTGAAGCCAGAACAAATCTCATCAAGATTGGATATGTGGTATTGGTGCATGATAAAGATCGACCCCGAAGTTTATAGAAACTTGCTCTTGTTAAGAATGTAATCCATGTAACGGATAGTTAAGTTCGTGCTGCATTAATCCAGACCAAACATGGTGTTACCAATCGCTCTATCCACCTACTCTACCCATTAGAAGTAACCCTTTCAGAACCAAATGAATTCTTTACAGATACAAGTTCTTCGACTGGTCCTTTGAGACGAAGCAAGAGACTTGCCATTCGCCCCCGCCCCAAATTTGTGGAATCTTCTGAAAGTGACATTTAAAGTTTGGTGCCTCGGACTAACTCAATATATACACAACAACACCAAGATGCCCCCAACGTAGACTACAGTAAACGAACTTCCACCAAAGCCAGGCTTTCGACACCCCCGAGCATGCCGTCCTACAGTCAACAACGTGGCATGAACTGGTAACCATCTTATCACCTACGTAAATAACTGTAATAAAGTTATTTAACATACACAATGTGAAGTCCTACATTCCAGTCAGTCTTGTGTAATTACTACACATACATTACCAACTGTAATAAATTACTATTGGGGATTCCTGCAATGCAAAGTCTGGGACTAATTCATGATATCCTAGGGGCTTATATTATTCGCTCTGTAGAGACACAACAGTCAAATATTCCAGTACTTAAGGAAGAGGTCATCAAAGAATATCCTCAACTTTTTAACAGTCTTGGTAACATCCCAGGTGAATACAAGATCGTCTTAAATGAAAAAGCTCAACCTTTTTGCTTCCGCACTCCAAGAAGAGTTGCACTTACTGGACAAGGTGAAAGTAGAATTGGTGCTCTGGTATGGTTACTGTCGTCAAACCAAATGGTACTGTCTGACTATGTATTGATTTCACTCGACTGAACCAATCAGTACGAGCGGACGCCCGAAAGGCTATACGCCCACCAGCAGCAAATTTTTATTGGTGAGCAAAACACCAACAGCAAAAAAGTCAGAAAGCCAGGAACCAATGATCGAGACACATACCAAGTTTCGAAAAGATTGGACAAAAATTGTGGCCTGTATCGCGCCCACAAGCTGAATTTGACGAATTTTTGCAAAAAAAGAGGGCATAACTCACCAACCGTAAAAGTCAGAAAGCTGGTTTTCGAAAGGAACCGAGATTTTATGATGACAGAGACACATACCAAGTTTTATTGTAATCCGATGAAAACTGTGGTCTCTATTGTGGCCACAAGCAATTGTGGACGGACGGACGGACGTCCGGACGGACAGGGTCAACCGCAATATACGTCCACATTATATGTGGGCGTATAAAAACGTGAAGTCTATCCTATGCCGAAAGTTGAAGAAACACTCGGACGAATTGCAAATGTAGCTGTATTTTCAAAATTGGATGCCAATTCTAATTTTCAACACATTTCTTTACACAAAGAAAGTACTTACCTAAATCCCTTTATCGCTCCATTTGACAGATTCCACTGTAAGAGGCTTCCTTGTGGTATATCCAGTGCTCCTGAATATTTCCAAAAGCGTATGGATCAAGAACTTAGCGCTTTACCTTGAGTTCTTTGTCACATTGACGATATTCTTAAAATAGGCAAAGATATGGATGTCCTCAAAGACTTGTCACACTTGGCTTGACACTAAATCTAGAAAAATGCTAATTCTCTTGCAATCGTCTCGAATATATCATCGATGAAACTGGTATTCATAAAGACCCATCTAAAGTTCAAGCAATTGTCGACATGCCTGCACCAACCAACATATCAGAATTGCGACGATTTTTGGGAATGCTCAATCAACAGACTAAGTTTTATCCACACCTTGCTGAAAGAACTGTTCCACTTGGAGATCTCCTCAAGAAAAGTGCTGCATGGATATGGACATCATCACATGAACAAGCATTCAATCAACTAAAGACAGACTTACAGTCTGATATAGTCTTAGCATTATATTGTACCAAAAAGAAGACTATAGTTTCTGCTGACGCCAGCAGTTATGGCTTAGTTGCTGTCCTCTTTCAAAGACAAACATCAGGAAATCTCAAATCAGTTGCTTATGCAAGCAGATCTATGATTTAAACAGAAAAGATGTACATGTACGCATATATTAAAAAAGAAGCTTTAGCAATGACCTGGGCTTTTGAACATTGGTCCAATCTTCTCATTTGTCTACGTTTTCATGTAGAAACGGATCACAAACCCTTAGTACCTTTAATCTCAACCAAACTAATAGATGAACTACCAATTCGCCTCCAACGTTTCAGAATTCGACTTATGCGATTTGATTTCTCCATCAATCATGTTCCAGGCAAAAACTTGTATACAGCCGATACTTTATCTCGAGCTCCTGCGGAAACCAAATCTTCAGTGCCTGATGATTTAGAAGGAGAGTCGGATTGTTATGTTAATGCTGTTATGCATAGGAGACTTGATGAAATAAGATCTGAAACGAGAAAGGATGAAACCCTTAATCTAGTCTACCATTATACGCAATATGGATGGCCAGAAATCAACAAACTACATAAAAGTTTGAGACCTTATAAAGCACGCGGTAATTTATCAGTCCACAACGACTTACTCAACAACTTGTTGTTCCAGGCAAGATTCTAACCGATATTTTACTATATCTTCATGATGGTCATCAAGGAATTACAAAAACTTGTAGCATTGCAGCATCTTCAGTATGGTGGATCGGTATTACCAGGGACATCGAAAATCTAGTACGAAACTGCTTGTCCTGTTCCAAACATCGACGAGATCATGTGGAACCAATGAAAGGAACTGAATTTCCCAGAGTTGGGGCAGATTTCTTTCAATACAAGGATCGGCAATATCTGTTAGCAGTAGATTAGTACTCGAGAGATGTTGAAATTCGTCTTTTGCCTAAAACTGCTACTACACTTACAACAATCAAACTACTGAAAAAGATCTATAGCAGACATGGTATTCCAGATATCCTGTTCACAGATAATTATCCACAAATTTCTTCTGCCGAATTCAAGTCATTCGCAGAAAATTGGTCATTTCAACATATAACATCATCACTACACTACCCACAATCTAACGGAGAATCTGAACGTGCTGTCAAAACGGTTAAAAATATGTTGAAGAAATGTGATGGTGAGTATTTAGCTTTACTCCAATACCGGAAAACACCTCTTCAAAATGAGTTCTCACCGGCACAACTAAGCATGGGACGAAATCTTAGATCTAGAATTCCATGTCATCCTGATGAATTGATGCCTACAACACCCGATCTTGTCAGAAGAAGGGAGAGGCAGTACCGAAATAAGATGACAATCAATTATGATCGACGACACAGAGCTACAGAGGCTGAGGATCTTTCTCCGGGTGATGGAGTATGATTCCAGATCTTAGCACAACATAATCTGTCATAAAATGTCATGATAGTCCAAGATCTTATCTCATTAAAACATAAAACAACCTAGAAGTTCGACGTAATCGAAAGATGACTCGCAAGATACTAGTACTCCAATCACACTCTGCTAAAGATGAGACAGTCAAACTGAACGACTTAGTTAAAACTAAACCAGAGATTCAGGATGTTCCGCGTCAATAAAGCAGAATCAAGACCAAACCAAAACGATTCATTGAACAATTTTAATAGTGCATTATTTTAACTACAAATATTTCTAAGTGCTTGTAGGACATTAATAATATTATATATTTACCTGCAAGTTTGATCAGCTTTAATTTACTAAAGTTTATCAAAATTAAAAACATGGGAGATGAAGTATGGCCCAAAGTGAATATCACATATGCCTTTGGGTTAACTATGGCTTAGTCAAACTACTGATGCCTGTGGGCTATACTTCCTGTTAGGAGAGTTATCAGCCCTTACAGTGACATGTGCTGATGTTTAAATGTAATCTGCAAATAAACTGAATTATATTATTCTTATCAAGAATAAGAATATAACAATACCCAGCTTAATTGAGCCACTGAAGATACGGAGGAAAAGTTTCATTGGAAGTGATTTATAATGCGTTGTGTCTCATTGCTCATACATGGAGACGACGAATAAGTCGTTCAGGAATGGTATAAAATGGATGGAAATGAGATGAGTGCATTGGGGGTAATCTTGTCTGCATTAGTCTACGCTTTTTAAAGTGAACGACCTGTGACACATGTGTACTCTGGTTATTGGCCCATTCCAACGACTATTTTATTCCATGTCTGCATCACTGACAGGGGAAACCTGGTTGAGACCTATGCTGACCACGGACCTTCAGATTTTTGAGCGTCTACCTGACTGTTTGAGAATCTCAATTTATTCGTATTTTTTATGTTGTCCCACAAGTAATAGACTAGAGATAATCCGTGGACTGTGGACTTATCGCTGTAGTGTAATGGGATGTACCTTTTTTGGGAGGTCACCGCCACAAACTGTCAAAGACACTTGCTTCAGCATACAGTTTTGGTCAAATATTTGTAATTTATTAATCGAATGATACTAGTATATATATATAGGCCTATAAAACAATTAAAAATTGGTATTATGGAATTTTGTATCAATTTTTTATTTATTTTCCGAATCTTGCTTCTAACCTTTCTGTTGCTGAACTAAATTCTAGGTTCTGCATATGATGAGAATCTGTTGACATTTAAAGTTTTACCGTTAATATGCCTCTTTTATTTCAGTGTTGGATTTATGTTCTGATAATAGTGCCACAGATATCCGACTTAGTAACCCGAAAATCCAAAAAGTACATTTTACATCAGTAATATACATGCCATAATTGACATAAAATAAAATTAATATCCAAAAGTAATTATCCATTACTTTATGACACCAGGTCAGTTCACTGATGAATATATACTCATATTTACCATTTTTGAGAACTTTATGTTCATGATAAGACGCAGTATCCCTTAAAGAACTTGAAAATCCGACTTAGTAACTCGAAAAAATTCAACTATGTGACTCGAAAATCCGACTTATCACTCGAATGTCCGCTGGCTGATGCTAATTCCATCGACGCGGACGCTATCATTGGCTATTTTAGTCTAACACCAAAACATCACAGAGTAGTTTATCAATATTCGAGTTACTAAGCCGGATTTGGTTCGAGTTTCTAAGTCGGATTTTTTCGAATTACTAAGTCGGATTATTTGAATAATAGGAGTGGCACAATTACGCTTCCGAACAAGCAACTTTTCCACTTCATGACCTGCATACGAGCAATGTCTTTCTTTGGTTACCATCCCGTGAGTGAGGATTTGACCGAATTCCTTTGATTTATGCAATAACTCTAATTTGATAGATATTAGACTAATTTAGAAAAAATCAAATTATTTAATTCGATTTATCAAAAGTACGGCTTTTTCTATCAAGCTGCGTAATGATTCGAAGGCTGTTTTGATATTTTGTAGTTCGATATTTAAAAAGTGTATAGCTTGCACTTGCATCAGAAAGCTGGTCCAGCTATGGGAATTCCCTTACAATGTTTTCACTATTACTAAAAACTACCCACTACATGAAGAATAACTTAAACGATCCACTTGGCGGGGTTATGTAATATTTACTTAATAATACATGTAATGGTTTCACCCGTGGACATAGTGTATGGGTACGGATAATCCAGGAAAGATTAATTGCATTAGGTTTTGTCAAGAAGCAGCCACGAGAAATTGACTTTGCAAAAGTCAGACAAGGAAATTAAGAAAAAACTCGCACAACAATCTGTGACAGTAATGAGGTTTCGTTAACAAAGTTAATGATATTACCAGAGGATTTGTACCGTTAACTTACTTTTCTCAGTGTTGTTGTATAGTCTTAACCAATCCTCTATTGTGATATAACACAATAAAATGTATACGAAGCAATACACAATGAAACTAGAATTGCTTACAATTATGAACGTATTTCGACAGCCTTAAAATATTATGTAGGCTAAATTTGCAATAACCTACATCTAGACGATATATTGAATATCATTTGACCTAGTTTTCAAAGTCGTGAAATAATTAGGTCACACCTTCCGTAACAGTCAAAGATGGCGAAAATATGAAAATTATCAATTTTTGCTGTATTTAAGTACACTTATCTCTATGAATTTTTTAAGTAAGCCAAATTTAAAAATACCCACTCGAAGACAATATATTGAATATTATTTGACCTAATTTTTAAGGTCATAGATTAAGTGGGTCACACCTTCCGTAGCCGTAAAAGTGACCTAAATTTGAAAAAATCGAAATTCGAATAATTCGAAAAAAAATACGAAATTCAAAAATCGGTCTCCAAGAAAAGGTAGATAATATTACAATGTATCTATGTGCTAAATTTCATCGAAATCGGTCCATCAATAGTGTCTGAATTTCGGCTTTAAGAATTGTAACGAAAATTCAAAATGGCGGCCGATATGGCAGCTTGACCTAATTTTTTAGGTCAAATTGATTACTATTGACAAGTTATTTGTAAAACAGTTTTCACTTTTCACCTAGCTGTTATAGACCGGAAGTTACGTAATTACGTCATTTGAGGCTAAACCGGAAGTCGAATTTTTTTTTTCAAAATTTCACAAAAATTATAATCATATCGCCTATCATTTGGTAAAGTTTCAAAATTTTACCATTTATATTAAACGAGAAATCGCGGTCTGAAATTTTTGCCGATGACCCTTGAATATTGAATTGCAAATCGTGGGTAAAAGATTTGACCGAATTGCATAAAACCTATAATTGTTAGTTGCCAAATACATTGAAGTTTTCAAATCTGAAAATCCGGTCGAAATCGAACTGAAAATAAAATTGCCAAAGCCGAAAAACCTCATCTTCCGGTACTCACTTCCGGTCAGAGATAGAACTTCCGGATTTGTTTTATTTGATAATAGAAATCATTCTAAGATCAACTGTAGATTTGGAATTTCTGTACCTTTTACCAGTTCGTCTGCAAACTCATCCGAGAATCGCAAAAAAAAAAAAAAAAAAAACTAGAATTGCTTACAATTATGAACGTATTTCGAGAGCCTTAAAATATTATGTAGGCTAAATTTGCAATTACCTACATCTAGACAATATATTGAATAACATTTGACCTAGTTTTCGAAGTCATAAAATAATTAGGTCACACCTTCCGTAACGGTTGATGATGGCGAAAATATGAAAATTATCAATTTTTGCTGTATTTAAGTACACTTATCTCTATGAATTTTTTAAGTAAGCCAAATTAAAAAATATCTACTCGTAGACAATATATTGAATATTATTTGACCTAATTTTCAAGGTCATAGATTAAGTGGGTCACACCTTCCGTACCCGTTAAAGTGACCTAATTTTAAAAAAATCAAAATTTAAATAATTCGAAAGAAAATATGAAATTTGAAAATCGGTCTCCAAGAAAAGGTAGATAATGATCCATTGTATCTATGTGCTAAATTTCATCAAAATCGGTCTATCAGTAGTGTCTGAATTTCGGATTTAAGAATTGTAACGAAAATTCAAAATGGCGGCCGATATGGCAGCTTGACCTAATTATTTAGGTCAAATCAATTACTATTGACAAGTTATTTATAAAACAGTTTTCACTTTTCACCTAGCAGTTATAGACCAGAAGTTACGTAATTACGTCATTTGAGGCTAAACCGGAAGTGGAATTTTTTTTTCACATTTTTTCAAAAATTATAAACATACCGCCTATCAACTGGTAAAGTTTCAAAATTTTACCAATTATATTAAAGGAGAAATCACGGTCTGAAATTTTTGCCGATGACCCTTGAATATTGAATTGCAAATCGTGGGTAAAATATTTAACCTAATTGCATAAAACCTATAATTGTTAGTTGACAAATACATTGAAGTTTTCAAATCTGAAAATCCGGTCAAAATCGAACTGAAAATAAACTTGCTAAAGCAAAAAAACCTGAACTTCCGGTTCTCACTTCCTGTCAGAGATAGAACTTCCGGTTTTGTTTTATTTGATAATTGAAATCATTCTAAGATCAACTGTAGATTTAGAATTTCTGCACCTTTTACCAGTTTGTCTGCAAACTCATCCAAGAATTACAAAAAATAAAAAAAAAAAAAAAAAACTAGAATTGCTTACAATTATGAACGTATTTCGAGAGCCTTAAAATATTATGTAGGCTAAATTTGCAATTACCTACATCTAGACAATATATTGAATATCATTTGACCTAGTTTTCAAAGTCATAAAATAATTAGGTCACACCTTCCGTAACGGTTAATGATGGCGAAAATATGAAAATTATCAATTTTTGCTGTATTTAAGTACACTTATCTCTATGAATTTTTTAAGTAAGCCAAATTAAAAAATATCTACTCGTAGACAATATATTGAATATTATTTGACCTAATTTTCAAGGTCATAGATTAAGTGGGTCACACCTTCCGTACCCGTTAAAGTGACCTAATTTTGAAAAAATTGAAATTTAAATAATTCGAAAAAAAATACGAAATTTGAAAATCGGTCTCCAAGAAAAGGTAGATAATGATCCATTGTATCTATGTGCTAAATTTCATCAAAATCGGTCTATCAGTAGTGTCTGAATTTCGGATTTAAGAATTGTAACGAAAATTCAAAATGGCGGCCGATATGGCAGCTTGACCTAATTATTTAGGTCAAATCAATTACTATTGACAAATTATTTATAAAACAGTTTTCACTTTTCACCTAGCAGTTATAGACCGGAAGTTACGTAATTACGTCATTTGAGGCTAAACCGGAAGTGGAATTTTTTTTTTCACATTTTTTCAAAAATTATAAACATATCGCCTATCAACTGGTAAAGTTTCAAAATTTTACCATTTATATTAAAGGAGAAATCACGGTCTGAAATTTTTGCCGATGACCCTTGAATATTGAATTGCAAATCGTGGGTAAAATATTTAACCTAATTGCATAAAACCTATAATTGTTAGTTGACAAATAAATTGAAGTTTTCAAATCTGAAAATCCGGTCAAAATCGAACTGAAAATAAACTTGCTAAAGCAAAAAAACCTGAACTTCCGGTTCTCACTTCCTGTCAGAGATAGAACTTCCGGTTTTGTTTTATTTGATAATAGAAATCATTCTAAGATCAACTGTAGATTTAGAATTTCTGCACCTTTTACCAGTTTGTCTGCAAACTCATCCAAGAATTACAAAAAAAAAAAAAAAAAAAAAAAAATAATCCGAACGATTACAATACGTTTTCGCCAAAGTCGAAATACGTAATAATCCGAACGATTACAATACGTTTTCGCCAAAGTCGAAATACGTAATGAACAATTACTTCACACTTGTTTCATCTGTTTATCGAGTAAACGTCGAAATAGTTAAGTTCTGTTGCGATTTTTCTTTCTTATGTTTTTCCGCATATTGGAACCAGGGTTTCTAATTGAAATATCTCCGGTCCTTCAGATTGAAGATGAATCCAATCCAGTTTCAACAGTACGTGTTATCAAAAATAACTTATTATATAAACAAGTAAATGAATTAATAAAGAAAAAAAAAAACGAAGTCGCAATTAAAACAGTAAGTAAAACATATTAACATATGTCTGCTCTCCTCATCAAAATAATTTTGCACAAAAATACACATTTCTATTATCGTACCTTTAAATTTCTAATTAGATAAGTTCGTTAAGCTCTACTGCATTGACGCAAAAACCTAAAAAAATCAATTCATTAAGCTGGTTTATTCTTACATCGCCTCGTTAGCTCAACCCATTGACTTTGTTTTTATCAAATTTATAACACATTAGAAATGAATTCGTGTGAATTAATAAAATGTTAAATATTTTTGAAATCCTACGAGACCATATCTGATTTGACGCTGGACTTCCATAATATGTTTTTGTCGCCAGTCTCTTAATATTCAGACTGGGATTTTTGGAAATATGTAATATGTGTTAATTTTCTTACGTGAAATAAATTTTTTTTTTATTTATTTGTCATCCGATAAAACTTCATGCCTTACGCCGAAATATCTATTCATGAAAGGCGATTTATTGAGTGTTGTTGCATGAATCTTTTTTCAGTTTTGCTTTCGCCTTCACCATTATTAAAGCATAATATAATCTCCATTAAGAAGCACAGTTGGTTAAAGACGACATAAAGGGGATTATGCCAAACCCTATATATATATATATGTAATATGTTCGACCAAACAGTCTATTTTAACACAACCTTTATTCATTATTTACATTTTATATATCGAATGGATGTATTGAGTATTATAGTATTTCAATATCGCTCTACATTTGGTGTATTGAGCACTATTCGAAAAGTTGTGTTCTAAATCTTTCTACAATCGAAGTATTAGTAATTCAGTAGTGTTATTCCAATATCTCACTGTAAGTCCCAGGTTCTCACTTTTGTTTTGCCAATCACCACTAAGCGAATTTCCAATCGAGCCATTCACCCCTAGAGACCTGAGTACAGAATATTTTATACGTGACATCACTTGAGAAACCTTAACTCGAGCGTGTCCATTCCCCCCTGGACCCCCCCCCCCATTCCCCCATTGGGTTGAATTCACCCCATTTAAGAACCGTGGCTATAAGTATAAGATAATGACGCGAGGTCAAATGTTTACTGGGATATAGAAGGCGGAGTCTGAGGGTTTTTGGCTCGACTTCGAGCTCAAGGTTTTTCTATATCCCAGTAAAATATGGAAGCCGGTTGCGTCCATTCAATTTCTCGTGTTCTCGCCTTTGTTAAGAAAGCGAGAACGCGAGAAAGCGAGAAACACGAGAAAACACCGCGAGAACGCGAGAAAAAGAGGGCGATAAAGCGAGAAAAAATACCCTCGTGTTCTCGCGTTCTCGCCTTTGTAAATTTTAATAACAGAGTGCTTTTCCTCGCATTCTCGCGTTCTCGACCTTCATTTTCCTTGCGTTGTCACTTTCTCGTGTTCTCGCTCTCTCGTGTTTGTAATTTGAACTTTTTTTTTCTGAAAATGTTAATTTCCTCGCCTTCTCGCTTTCTCGCGTTATCGCGTTCTCGTCTTCCGGTTTCTCGACAATCGATTATTACGCATGCGTAACACGTGTTTTGTTTACGGGTTTTGTTTATGATGGCACAAAGATACACTTCTCTTTCAGACCCTTTTCCAAATTCACAAATGCGTTTCCTAGTGTTGCAAAATTTCCGGAATTTTCAAATGAAATTTCCAGGAAACTTTCAGGAATTTTTGGGAAATATTGGGAAAAATTGGAGATTCAGAAAATCGTATTTGTCTCTTTTTGTATAAAACAAAACAATTGTGATTTATAAAGTCTTTTATATAGTACACATTAAAGGTCTTGAGGTGACATATTGTCTCAATGTTGGCAAAAAGAAATGCAAAACACAAAGTTTTTTTGTCATATTTATTGCTTTGAACATTTCTACCATAAAAAGTTAAGTCTAACTTCATTCACATTCCAGATGCCAAAATAAATCTACCATAATCATTGCTTCTATAGATTTGCTTAATATATGATGATTATAATTTTGACTACTAAGATAATGTCTGGCTCGATTTCATTTTAAGCACATCAACATTTATGTACTGCTATGGCATTATGCTAAAAATGGTGCAAAATAAAATTAAAAATGAATAATGATAACAACTAAAGCAATTTAACACAATCACGTTGAAAAAAGAACTGGTAACTCCAATTTAGTAAATAACTAAAATATTACAAAAATCAAACGAGCCCATCAAGTGTAGAATAATTAAACAAATTTAGTCAATAATTTCCACGTGAGATGTTTCAACCTCACCATCACTAAGCTGTGATTCCTCTAGAAGACTATCTAGGAGCCGCGGTGGCTCAGTGGGTTAGACGCTTGCTCGCTAACCTGAAGGTCCAGGGTTCAATCCCGGCAAAGGTCGAGATGAACTTTCGGATTTTTCAGCCCGGTTTCCCCTTGTCAGTGATGCAGGTCGGAGGGACTGACATGGAAAAAGCGTCTAGTCGTTCGGATGGGACAATAAACCGAGGCCCCGTGTGCTACAGGCTGTGCACGTTAAAGATCCCTCGACAGTTGGAAATCGCAAAAAGAGTAGGCTAATGCCGCTGTCCTGGAAAAATTTCTCTCATTGCACACTGCATGGCGTTGCCCGTCTTCATTAGCCCATAAGGTGCAGAAGAGTAGGACGTAAAACTCCATTCATTTCATTTCATTTTTCTAGAAGACTATCAGAGTTGGCTTCGAACAGTCCAAGGTTAACTTTAATAGAAACAAGCATTTGTCATTTGTTAGTTTGGTGGGAGCCTTGGCGTGAATATTGCCGAATAAGGAAAAGTTGCGTTCAGATGAGGCCGAACTGAGAGGAGTTTGTAGAAGAATTGTATACAGCCTCGGTTCTACATAAGCCTTTCCACCAGGTTTCTCAGACGCCCCTTCTCCTTTCCAAAGGCACTGACCTTCACAAGGCTGTCCATTACTTTGTCCAGATGGAGATGTTAAAAATAAAATTTTGTCAAATAACTATATAACTATTATAATTAAAAAAAATTTCAATATTTCCAAAATTTCCCAGCCCTTGAAAGTTTCCGAAAATTACCAGGTAAATTTCCGAAATTACCGGAAAGTTCCCCAGCCTTTGCAGCACTAGCGTATCCTTTATTTAAATTTTATCATTCGAGTGGCTAATTTGTAAACTTTAAGGGCTATGAAACTTTTATTTTTATATAGCATTAAATGGGAAACCGGAACGCGAGAAAGCGAGAACGCGAGAAAGCGAGAACGCGAGAACGTGAGGAAACTTTCATTTTCAGAAAAAAAAGTTCAAATTACAAACACGAGAAAGCGAGAACGTGAGAAAGCGAGAACGCGAGAATGCGAGGAAAAGCACTCTGTTATTAAAATTTACAAAGGCGAGAACGCGAGAACATGAGGAAAGTTTTTCTGGCTTTGTCGCCCTCATTTTCTCGTGTTCTCGACCTGTTTCCTCGTGTTGTCGCTTTCTCGCTTTCTCGTTCCTAGCTTTCTCGCGTTCTCGCGATCTCGCGTTCTGGTATTTCTGTATCACTTACCAATTGTTGCATTGGGCACTATCAGGACAGTGGTATTTATATATTTCTCTGCAGTTGATTTATTTCTTGAACAATATTTTAACAGAGCTACTATTGTATCGCTGTACAATCGATGTACTTGTTTGGCATGTTGCATTACATTAGTAAAACAGGTATATCCTATTATTGAAGAACAATAACCATCCTGTGTGCTTAAAAGTCTATTAAGTATTATGATAAAATTTTCTATTTCTAATCGAATTTTCTTCTATAAATGATAATAATAACTACATATTGAATAAAAGTTTCAATTTTATTTCTCAGAATAGAGATATGTTTCTTTCAACTTGTAGATATTATTGTTATGCACTGGTTAACTTATATGAGTGTGTGTACGTAATTTTATTGATTTTTACGTATAACTGTTGTATTTAAAAGCGAATTCGGTGCAATGTGAAAAACCTTTGCCAGAATTAAGCTCTCAGATGAGTGTCAAGCGAAATAGATATAGAAATAGAAATAGAAATAATAAAGAGTTTTCATTCATGTTGTATGTGAGATACATAGCCAAAACATGAAGTTCTACGTTTAACTTATTGGGCTTCGAACACATATTGAAAATATTTTCAATGTAACGACAATCATAAACAATGACGAAGACGAGCTGTATTAGAAAAAAAAATCCTAATATTGGCTTGATAAAGACCAGAGAACGCTGGTTGAAACGTCGCTCAAATAAAGTTTGTAATTGTATTCCATAAGAACTAGTTTATCTTCATCAAACACCTTTACTAAATGCCATTTAAAGATTTCAATATATTAATTGGTATTGACATATTTTCCAAGAAATAAAATATTATGTCTGAGTTTAGAAAGAAACTGGAAATAACTGGTGATCTAGACAAACATGTATTTTGAAATCACGCAAAAAGTCGTTTCAATTAAAAATAATTAATTCAGAATGAAAGTACAAAGCTTGCTCAACCAATTCATTTCATAAAAAAATTGATCATTACAACATAAAAGAGACAGATTAGCCATTGATTTAGGTCTTCTCATGATTAAGCAGAAGTATGTGAAATGCACGAACATCGCACAATTCATTCACCTTAACTTATGTGTTGTACTTTCTATATTATGTCTTATATAAAATATAACATAGTCTCAAGAAACGATGAGTCGTCATTTTCCTGACAACATAGTTTTGATGAGTCAGATTTCGACGTTGTGTTGTGAACACTGATTAATTTGACTAAAAAAATCTGAGACTATTGCATGATTTGTCAAATCTGTCACTATATAACACACTTTGTATGCTCATCTAGCTTTATATGTGTTAATGATTATTTTATTTTTGTATATTCTGTCATTTCAATATCGCTTAAAGGGATTTTCTTTTCCTTGTCTGTTTTTTATCATCTTTCAACATAATATTTATGAAAGTTGACGGATTATTTTATGATCTATCTGTACTACTTGTCCATGCCTCCAACCCATACATACAATGTCAACAGAGATTGACTCTAAATAAGTATATTAATTATCGATGTTTAAGGTAATCGAATGTGTCAAACCTTATCGCCCATATCACGATTGAATTATACAGGAAAAATAGGTGCGTGAGATGAGCTTAATTAGAGTGGTGTATCGCTTCAGACTTTAACCTCAAAGAAGAAGAACGAAGAATCTAGACACAGAAGAAGAACGAAGAATCTAGACACATAAAGAAGAATCTAGACACAGAAGAACGAAGAATCTAGACACAGAATGAAGAACAGAAGAATCTAAATACAGAAGAATGAAGAATCTAGACACAGAAGAACGAAGAATCTAGACACAGAAGAAGAATGAAGAATCTAGACTCAAAAAGAAGAACAGAAGAATCTAAGCATAAAAAGGGGACGGAAAATCTAGACACAGAAGAAGAACAATAAGTCTAGACATAGAAGAATGAAGAACAGAATACGAACGAAAAATCTAGATATAGAAGAAGAATGGATAATCTAGAAATAGAAGAAGAACGAATAATCTAGACATAGAAGAAAAACGAAGAATCTAGACATATAGAAGAAGAATTTAGACACGAAAGAAGAATGAAGGATGTAGACACAGTAGAAGAATGAAGAATCTAGACATATAAGAAGATATGAATAATCTAGGGAGAAAAAGACATGGAATAAATCGCTCCTTTTTAAACGTCTGTGGTAAGGATTTTTATTCCGCCGAAGGAAGAAGCTTCAGACATCATAATGTACATCTAAATGTTATTTGTGCGGCTATAAGATTTTATATCCTTTACACTATTGATAAATTATTGGTTGATTTCCAATCAAACATTTAAACGATAAAAATTAAAAAACTGTGCACCACATCATCATTGACAACACATTATTTAAAACAATGCCAATTATAACAATTTATGAACAGCAGTAAACTTTACTTTAAAAATGTCCTATGATTAAAGAACACTTCTGCCTCAATAAATTACAAAAGGATGGCATGAACAAACAAGATGATACTTAAATTTTTACCACTTATTATCCCTGGAATTAAAGCAGTAAATTATAATCTTTGTTTCTGAAACTGCGACTTACTGAAAAGATCTAAGCTTAACTGTAAAAGACGGCTAGCACGTCCATGGTTTTCTTCATAGCCCAATTCATGGTGTTCACACTTTTGCCAGCAGTGTTGCATATGTCAATTTCAGGTTTAGCAATTCTGATCTAATAAAGAAGGCCATTTGATGCGGAAATGACGTCTGGCTGATTCCCTTTAAATTTTCGGAAACAGGTGACGGTCAGGGGGTCATCATCGACTATGAAAATATGGGCATACGTGTTATTGTCAAGGCATACTAGGAAACTGATGTCGCAGATAAGTTGGTTTACGATATGGTAAAATAACACTACAGTTGTGGGTCTAAAGCCTAAATCCGAAATATGTGTGATTGTCGGTGTCAAAAGTTTGTTTTGATACGATTGAGATATCCCTTTTCAATCAGCTCTTCTGTACCGAAACTATATTAAGTGAACTACGACGAATACTGAAATCATTCTCACAACAAAGGTCACTGTGATCTAGGCTTGCTCTCGTATGCCTTTTGTCTCTTTGCCTTTTTTTAAACAGATTATGCAATATGATTTATTTTATAAACTTTTCTTGTGAAACATTAGCCAAAGTTTTTATTATAATATCCTAGAACAAAGGATGCTGAACGACTTTCTCAAAACCTTTCTAAAATTAATCGCTTTAAGGAAAAAAATGTTTACATACATAACATTCATCACTTTTAATCTTCTGTTTGTCAAGATAGTCTGTGAAATATTTAGACAAGGGCAGAAAGAAAGTCACTGCAAGACATTTTTGCACCATAATTTAAAGACTAATTACAAAAGATTTAAATAAGATGAATTAACTTATAGTCGATCGTGATTCTTTAATGAATAATTTTGCTGAAGAAGTGTTTTTTGAAGATCGTGTCATTATTTGCACCATAAGTAAAAGAATTATTACGATAAATACTTATGGAAATTTACTCACAGACGACCGTTAAGCATTGATATTTACATTAATAATTTACCTTATTAGTGTTTTATGTTGTTTTTGTATTGAAGTTATTATCTTATTGAGTTTTCCAAAGTATATGTATTTGCATTTAATTCTTCTAGCAACTCTATTTCAGTCTAATGATTATCGGAGGAAAATCGATTCTTGTATTCTTGCTTGGCACAGTAATAGATAAATGATAAGAGAAAAAACCTCCTACATTTAACAGTAAATTAAAAAAAATTTTCTTCATGAAATCTTACAAAAAAAACCAAAAAACATCTGTTTCAATAAAAAGAGATAAATGTATTTCTAATCTATGAGCGGGTATGAATTTTCAAAATACAAAAAAAATTCTGAAGTGGAATAAACATTAGATAAGCGAAGACTTAATGATTTTTGAGCTTATGATTTATAAACTCGATCAATATTTTATAATTTTTATGCCAACAATTTAATCCTTAACCAAAGAAGAATTTAGATGCCACTATTGTTGATTAGAATAATCGACAAAAGAATAAAAATTCGTTGAACCTGATGAAAACCACCATGCCAAATGATCTTAAGCTTTTGGTTACTAACAAAACGACTGAAAACCATTGGAATATATTGCAAAAGTTAAAAACCAGATTGCAACGTTAAAAAGCAATGTGGCCCTCAATCGTAAAACCTATTCACGTTGATATCAAATTTGAGTTTGTTTTAGTTTGAGATAACTGGATTCTGCTCCCACATGTTTTAACTTTAACAATCTTTAGAAATATATCCTAGAAACTTGAATGCCAGTGGTGTAGCAAGTCAGTCAGTTACCCTTTTTTTACAATAGGAAAGCCAAGAGCCAATCGTACTGCACAAAAGACGACTTACTTACTACATTTTGCCATTGGGCTGTAGATTCAATACATTGGACTCAACATTCTACGCAAATGATTGTATATAGTCCATGTTATTTTTGAAATCCCCTTGAGAGATCAGAGATGTACATGTGGAAGGATAACAGCCAAGTGTATGTTGATAATATTTATAGGTCTTCTTTCATTTTACTTAGCTCACGATTTTCATGGTCATGATATGTTGATTTTGTGTCCAGATACTAAGTATTAGCCAGAAGGGAAGTTCTCAACGAAGTTTTTTTTGAAGAAGTTATAGAATGTTGAATTTTAAGATTAAAAATTGAAACAGATCGCAAAAGAGTTTTATGTTCTGTATGACTATTAGAAGCAAAGTTTCCATATACTAGTAGTCTCCTTTAATCACTTTAATAATAGATAACATCTGACAAACTGTGACCACCAGGCCAATCTGGTATTCTTTAGATAACACTAATAGTTATTGTTAACACTATTACAATGATATTCAAGTTTTCCTTGGAGAGAAATATGATTTATTACTTCATCAAATTTTCTTGTTGTCCACGTCAGTCAGACTAAAGACTATGTATTTCTCTGTAGTACACGAATGAACTTTAAATGAGATACTTTACCGGATTTCATCGTTTTCCGCTTCCCCTTCAACTTAATATTTCAAAGATAATTGGGAATATGACACAAAGGTATGGAAATGGCTATTTGTCACGGATGAGTTTTTTTGCATTAGAAAACGGAAATATATATATTTTTTTAGTGTCAATCAGTTCTGCGCTAATATGACTCGGGGGAACCATGGTTATAGGTTTTATCAATTCCCATGCAATTTTAAACAACCATGTCCTACTTTTGATCTGACGCCATCAACTGCAGCGTATCAACCCAACTGCGAGAACGATATGAATCTAACAATCTAACGATATATACTTCCACTTCGTTTTCACTCAGTGGTGATGTTCTGCTTTCGAATGGAAATATTTTTGGGGGACAATCTATATCAGATACAGGTACAAAATAGCCATATATATTTGCTCTTCCTCTTTGGATTGTGAATATATTACACTTACTAAAGTGGGCCGGGTGGCAACAATACGCCGCACAGAAATCAATTCTGTCATTTCAACTGTTCTTCTGCATAATTTGATTTTAATTGCATCATTTCACCGCTTTTCAAGTCATCACTTCTTTCCTTATTTCCAGAAATGATAATTTTTGTACGCTAATCGTTCTATATCTTTTCTTTGTAAATATTTAAGACTTTTATTGTATTTAATGAGAGCTTTATTCTTTGTTCTCACGTTTTCGCATATACAGTGTATCTAATATTCTTGAATCTAATTCGTTTAATTGTATTCATAAAGTATATTCTCTGTAATCGAAGAGGTGTCATTATAATTTCCAACATTTGGGTTTATGTGATTTTAAATACTGACTCTTGTGGAATTTCGAGGTTTATGTCAACGCTGACGACGCAACATTATAAGGATTCATTTAATGGAAATGGTTAAATTTAGAATATTTAACATCTGTATGGCCGTTTCATAATCGGTTTCATCAATTTACTTATATCCATTAATACCACAGAGAAGAGGCCTTAAAAAGCAAATGACTATTCTTTTATGTCTCTTTTATTTCTTTACAATTATTTGTATCAAAACAAGATCGTTCAAATATTACCCTCCAGCAGTGTTTGCATGGAGCATGTATTGGTTTACTGAACAATTGGTGTATTTTACCAAGGAAGTGGAGATTCAAGAGTTTTTGAATTATAGAATGATTATGTATTGATTAAGGTGTATAAGAGTTTATGTTGTGAATCGTGATTACTAAGTACTGTTAGTGGGAAACAATTCAGACGACAAGAAGATATCGTGTGAAAAGTTACTTAGTCTGTAAAGTATCTGACAGTTATTGAAAATTATTTGGACAGCCTGTCTCGCATGCTTTTATTCTTTCAATAGTGCCAAACATAAGAGATTGTCATCAGAATAGAAGTATCGCAGCAAGGACCATACCTGTCGTATGATTATAACTTTCGTGAAACATCCGCTAATGCTCTTCTGAATACTTCAACTGAGTTAATTCGCAATATCTGACGTAATATTATAGCTTATAGGAACATACGCGGATCCATTTCTGAGGACTATTGCCGACTTTATTCACAGCGACGACAATTCCTGACGTAATGTAGTATTGAGAAACTTATCCGATACTATTCTAGCGTTTACCTCGAATGGAAGTAGAAAAGTGGATGTTAAAAAGCTGTGAGTGACAAATCATTAGTGGAATAATAATCACTATATTAGATAAAAGACACAAATACCTCGTCAATTAATGATTTATATTAAGGAGGTTACTATTTCGAGCGAAACTCAACCCAACGGGATATGATCTTAATGACCTACAATTCCTCATTTATTATCGAATCACTTTGAAATCTGTTTGCCATTTCATTGAGAAGTATTTTACATCATTCAAAGACGAGCTAGATTACTGTGACAACTTACAAACTTATCTTTGTCAAATTGCTCCTGGACACATCGTAGAGTACAGTTGTAGAAATCATTCAGGACTTTAAAAATCTATAGTTAACACCAAAGCTTTATACATTTGGATAAATCTGGAGAGGTTTGTTACCTTTTACATTTTTGTTAACAATAATTTGAAAATATAATTATTATTAAGCTGTTGGTCATTATAGCAAATTTATTTAAAATAATTATTTTCTGAATCCTAACAGGTGGATCTTGACGCTGTTTGCCATGTGCGTTAAAAATAGGAATTTTGTAAAGATATCATCGCTAATTTCGCCGAACCCTTACGCAGAGGAAGGGTCTAAAGAATTATTTCCACCTAGACCTCTACTGGATCGAATGCTAAGCATCAAGAAAGCCGGATGTCCGTCCGCATAGAGGGGGAGGGGTGCCGTTCCCCGAATAAAAAATATGACAATGTACTGAATTAATATTGACAACATTAAGAGTCTTGAGCGAGTATTTTGAGCTGTATACTTTCTCCTCATATTTGTGCTATAATAATTATGAGAAGTCATGTAAATAAATTTGTACATCATATCTTGAATCTTTCTTATTTGAATCAAATTTTATATTTAGCAATATATCAGTGAATAATAAATAGCATCAACTACAGATTGCAAATCTTTAAATCATTCATCAACAGACATTAAATTGACAGAGCTAATGTTAAAAAAATAAATGCCCAAGGACCTGTTTCACAAAATTTTAACAAAGATACAATCAAGATTTCAAGAAATACAGTAACCTGATTGGTTAATAAAACACAATTTTAGTGATTGACAATTCTGACCGTTGGAACACTAAAATCATCCTAAGTTTTCGCGAAAAAAGGCTTCAGGGAACGGCTCCCACTCTAGTTGAGCCAAAGAAATCAATATCTATTGGCATCAATCAAAGTCAATTACAACAAGCATAATATATTACAAAGTATAACATTTAATAATTTTTCAGGCCATTGGATGAACGTCAGTTTTATACTTTGAACAGTATTAAATTCTAAGTTACAGAATATATCAAATCAAATGAGTTTGTGATAACTAGATATTTTCATTACAGTTGGCCTCTAGCAAACGCTATTTGATCAGTTCGAGATTTCTACTGAAGATAAGATGGAGAATTCCACTTTACCAACTGTTGGTGTTGTAGAATTGGAGAATTATTTACTAAGGTTAGCTTGTTTCGGTAATTAACTTTTATTTCACAGATCACACTTCTAATCTTGAATTGAGATAAATAAAGAAAAGGTATCACAAATGACAACCCAATCACGTTTCGAACAGGGCGTGTCCAATCCTTATTGTCCTAATCATAATTATTCATATCCAGTGAAGTGGCTATATAGGTCTTAACAAATTCTTTCGGTAGTTATAACTTGTGTTAGGCTTATCTTGGTAACAGTATTGGTACAAATAAATATAAAGAACGACTTGCAGAGCATTACAATCATGGACAAAATGGTCATAATCAACAATGATCACCTGATTTGAACCCATTCGAGAGCGGATCTATAGTAAATATGTCACTATTTAAGCTTTAATTTAAATTTAAAAGCCTTTAAACGGACATGCATGTAATAGTTGACATTCTTTAGTTGGTCATAACTAAAAGTAAAATCTCTATATACGATGACATATCAATTAAACTAAGTACACTAAGTAGTTATTGAAAACGCTGCTAAGTGTGTTTCAAATTGACTTAGTTGAATTGATTTTTTTTATAGAGTTGATAGATTTTAGAGGGAATCTGTTATATGGTTTTGAAACCAGGCAAATCCATCGATGAACAAATATTCATTTTGGTCAACCTAAAAGGTTGACTTTTGGGAAAAATGGTCTCAAAATGGCATAAGAAATAGACGCCAATGGTAACAAAGTCCCCCAATTCAGAAAAAACCGTCTATGGTTTAAAAAGGATCAGGTGCATTGGTTCAGGATGTTGCTAACTATATAGATCATCGTTTTCTTGTATCTTGCTAAGATCCATATAAAACATTATATAGAATGTTCTCGTGGGTTTAATTATGTTACTAAACAATGCGCTTAAGTATTTTTTTGACTAAGTATATCTTCAGAAATCAGAGTACATGTCATTTGGGTACATGATAAGTAAAAAATGAAATTGTAATAAATCTTTGCAGTTCGTCCAGGCTTTCTCTTTCTATGACATGCTGTTCAGATGCCTGTATCCGGCTGGATAATCAATTTTCAAATTTATTTTGTCGTTGAGTATCTGACATGAAGCAAGCTGTTAATACATTTTGCCGGGTCTAATGGAACTTTTATCAATTTAATTAGAGCTTAGCTTCTAATGCTGCTTTACAGTGCTTTCCCCTAATGCTATTATTTTGCCTTAATTAATACAAGTCTGCTTGTATCATTTGTATATCCTGATCTGACACACTATTCGCTGATGAACATTTTTATGGATCGTTTTGAAATCTCCAGACAACTAATTCGCAGAATAAAATGCTGCCCGAAGTGTAATTGGTTTCATTTCCAATTGGGATTTGAGGACACGATTAAAACCAAATGAGTGCATTTACAAAAGGAAAGAATTCATGCTTGAAAAAGTTATTGAAAAGCACCTCACAGCGTTCCAAGAACATGATTTGGATATAAGTGCAATTAAGCCCCGGAATTTAAATGTAATAAGTCTGTACTTTAAGAATCATGCCAATCATTTGTTCAAGAATATTCCTTCCTTCATTTCCTAATTGACCTCCTATGGCGATATACAGAGAATCTTTCAATATTTCAGCTAAACCATTTTTTAATTTGAATCCCAGTGGCACGTTGTCAGATATTCTCTTTGTTTGTAGTTTATTTAAATACTTTGCCAAGATCTTGTTTTTATAGTCTTCGAACACCAGCTGGACGTTGGAAAACTAATTTTGATTGATTTGTTATGTAAATTTAAATTTTCCTGACGCCAATGGTATTTCTGGATTTATAGTAATAAATGATTAGGTCAGTCGAAAATTAAACAAAAGTATAATTAAAGATATCTTGTCCGGCAACGTAATCTACGCCCACTGCTAGCTTTGCTAGCAACATGCCAGGCTTTGTCACGAGCTGTGCCTTACATTGGTCAAATCTCGTCTTAGTGTTCCGTGTTAATGTTCCATAGTTAATTTGGTGTTATATATTTGGGACTTACAATAATGTCGGTTGGATAGCGAGTGTGTCGGATTACTCAGAGTACATTGTATATTAACATGAAAAATGAGCTCAAATTTCGTGTTACGTGATGGTGTTAATACTAACACGGAACACTAACACAAGATTTGACCTCACCCAGTGTGTATACAAGCTTAAGTGAAATATCAAATGAGTTCAATATTTTTTTTTACACAATTGTACATTTGTAACATATAGGGAATAGAAAATTACCCTGGGTGAAAATTCGAGAAATTGATTTCTGTCATATAAACGATTGATGATGTTATTATCATGCCAAAGCAATTCAATGTAAATAATAACACCACTAATAATGACAGATTGTCTTCCACTTTGTAGACCTTCAACAGTCTGCCCTGATCTGTTTGTTTAATACCATCTTAAAGAAAAGAATCGAGTGATAGCTTTCAGAACCAATCATTGATTTGGTGATGGACCATTGTTTTGTTTTCTAGGATGGGCGCGACCGCACTGTCTTTTCTGTAATCGTGATTGATTTTCTTTTTCATTAAATCTCGTCATGCCTTAAGGGGCACTGTTTTCGGCCCAGATTAAAATTAATAATTTAAAAGCATTTGACATATCGACACAACAGAAATCATTGTTTGAGTTTTAAGCAACGTTTTAATGTGTGGTGTTCTGATTCTTACGACAGAGTCGGACCTCCTACAACATCCCACTTGACACATGATATTCGCGAATTGAAAAGCTGGTTTTCTATGAAGAAGGCTGCAATCAAGACACCGTCTTCCTCAAGCACAGAATGAGATCGGATAAGATAAGCAATTTATATATAGGTATCGCATTATTTAAAAGCCAGACAATATTATCCTAAAAAAACAATTATTCCGCCTACTGCTAATCTTCTGAATAATTAATAGAAATAGACTTGCTAGACAATAAAAATTTATTTATTTCTGATATTAACATTGTTTACAAAGACAAATGTTTAGCATCCAACCAAAGCATAAGCGATAACTAGGACTGTCTTTAGAACATTACTTAAACAATATTCCAGATGATTACATATAACCCAGTATATGTTATTGATGAGAAACACTTCGTGCAGCTGACAATGAAATTAAAGTGGAAATTAACGGGAAATGACTAATTCTACGTGTAAATTAAACAGTATCTCTTTTGTCATTCAAATTGAGGCTTTTGCCATCATGGCGTTATAGTGTCTTTTTTTTAGTTAAATATTGGTCGGTCGAAATGTTTGTGCATACATGTTCCATTAAGTTCAGACCCCAGTTTTTCACTCTTTAATTACTTCCATTAACGGTGTCAATTTAGATTCGAAATTACGAAACTTAAACCGATTACCGATGCATTAAAAGTTGGGCCCATGTTTTCGATTTCTTTGAGTGATAACCAAATGACCTTCAAAATGGCAACGTCTTTCCCAGTAAAAAGAAATGAGTAGAAATAGGTAATCTATCGATACAATACATTAAAATGCAAAGAAAAAAAATGGATTTAACTACAAGGAATTTAACTTTAAGATAAAGACATCAAATGCGATTCAGGTTTCATGTTTGTAGGTTATATCTTATTAATTGTTAATTGATATCGTATTAACCAAGCTAAAGGTATAATGACTTGTCACTGGAGATCAATTCCAAACTAATCATTTGAACATATTAGGTCTTATTACCATTGTTAATACTTGTGATATTAATTATCCTTTCTTAATGACTGTAATGTATTTCATATACATGTATATAAAGAAAACACGGGCTTCATGCACAAACCTGGATGGTTTGAGTCTTATTTCACAAAAATTTGTGAAGCGTTCCAAGGTGATACTTGTAGTTCAAAAGTTAAAATATTCATTCGGTATCTCTCTCACGATTTCATGCAAAGAATTACACGAATATATCAGGTATCATAAAAAAGAAACACAGGCACATCACATCTATAAATGAACTTTAAGTATTGGATAAAACACTGCAGAAGTTTTTTTTTTAATGTTTAAAATTCCGCATCCCGAGGGAAAATCTTAATAATAATAATAAATCTTTATTCAAGTACTATAGGGAAAATCTTAATATATCAAACCCCTAGGGAAAGTGTCTTATCTGTTTTATAATATAATAATATCTGTTAAATAAATAATAATTAAAAAAAGGGGCGCAACTCGTGCCTTTCAGACTTGGTTAGTTCATCAACCAGAGCTACAGATTAACAGTTACTAACACTATGGTATCTTCTTAATTATGTATTGGACAGTCAGAATTTCTGTAAATCCCTAAGTCTCTAGATGCATGAAGCAGCGAAGGCCACAAGAAAATGACACCTCCTTCGATGGAGAAGGTATACCTATAGAGCCAATTTAAATGAGATCATATGTGTACAGGGCCCTGTACATACACGATACCATATCTGATTGCATAGAAATGAAATAAAAATCCAAGGACTTCCCACGCATCAGTTTTTTTAAGGACAATTACACGAATGTGTCATGACCTACTGAACGATTGGGACATATTGTAGCAGAGCGTAGATTAGATCAAACATATTACTGGGGTGTCTAATTGAAACAAGAGTGTATCTCTTTGTTTAGTCAGTTGAAATTCAAAATTATGGCGGTTAGGTCAAATTCAAAATTATCCAAATAGAGTGTATCTTAATTACCTATAAATCCACATGGACCAATTAAAGGGTGGCTGTGTTTGAGTGGAATTTGAATTAGCCTATGGTAGACTCGCGTTTAACCTAGAAATACATGTCTTCATTTACATTCGAGTTTCTGTTTCATTAGTTATGCATAAATATTACAGAAAATGAAAGTGCTTTCACATATTTAAACACCATGTTATACCTGCTTCGTGCTATTTTAACTTACATTTCTTTTTCGAAACCTTTTTGTATTGTCTATAATGTATATGTATAACTGAAATAAAAATAAGGTTTAAACAAACTAAACAATTTTCTTTCGTCGGTTATTATTTAAACTTCTTCACATATAATCTGGACTTAGTCCGCTAATTCATTTGCCATCTATTTCCATGTTATATCACAAAATTCAACCTTCTAGAACTTTTTCCAGAAATCTCGTTGAAAACTTTCTTATATGCCACATGAAAGCCTGGCCAATACTTGGTTTCTGTACAAAAATCCAATATAGCATGACCATGAAAATTTTGAACTAAACAAAATGAAAGTAAACCACTACATTTTATCAACATCCGCTGGACTGTCACTGCACACAAAACCACTATTTTTAGAAATAACCTTCCGCCAATTAAATTTCTCATTATCTCAGAAATTCTGAAAGAAAATGCAATTTCAGACATCAAATTTCAAATCTAGACCAAAAATTAGTCCAAAATGGGCATGCAAACACCCCCAAAGAAAGGGAGAAAGAGGATTTCTAAAAATAGAACGGACTCAATTCGTATACAATCATTAGCATAAAATGTATTAGTGGTCCGAGTCCTATATAGGGGGGCAATTTTTGTTTATTGTCTTAACTTGTTTTACAACATCTCAGGATGAACCTGTCCAAAAATTATGCAAATAAACCCCAAAGTATGCAAATGACAGCGTTTTTACTGATGCACCTCTACCTCTATTTAGCCCTCTATAAGATATCATTGATGGCACGTCTTACACTAAATCAATCATAACTTTCTTATTTCTCTAAATAAATGAAATTTGTAAAGACTAATAAGTATTTTAACATAATTCCAGCCTACAAACCCCAAAAAGGCAGAAAAAATGGCAATATTTGTTACCTAGTTGGCCATTCAATGTCTCTACACTCATTCTGACTGTTCCTGCTGAAATCTTCATAATTATCATAAATTTGAGTTTGAAATTGCCCCAGAGATAATTCAGGCTGTTTTTACTATCCAAAAAGCATTCTACATTCTCCTGATTCCAGGAAAAAGGCATACCATACATTGAAGTGGACTTTCAGGGCAGCTATAGAAACTGTATTCTTGAGGTCTGAAAAATACATAAGAAAAACCAAATTTAAATGGTTGAAATAAGGAATATCTGCATTAGGAATTTTATTAGGACTCCATAGCCTCTTCAAAATGGCTTGTTTTACTAGATATTTAAAGTAGAAAGTGCAAAAAGGGAAAAAAAGGAATTTTTGAAAACTCAATACAATGCACTATGACAGGCCTATTGGCCATAGGCCCCAAAATGCCGATTTCCAATATATGACCCTAAAATTCTAAATTTTCACAAAAATTGAGAGATACTAACCTTTTTTGTAGTTTCCATTCATAAAAAGGCCAAAATTATCAAAAAGCATGTTTGTTTTTGAGTATCAGCTCCAATATTCAGGACTTAGTCCGCTAATTCATTTGCCATCTATTTCCATGTTAAATCACAAAATTCAACCTTCTAGAACTTTTTCCAGAAATCTCGTTGAAAACTTTCTTATATGCCACATGAAAGCCTGGCCAATACTTGGTTTCTGTACAAAAATCCAATATAGCATGACCATGAAAATTTTGAACTAAACAAAATGAAAGTAAACCACTACATTTTATCAACATCCGCTGGACTGTCACTGCACACAAAACCACTATTTTTAGAAATAACCTTCCGCCAATTAAATTTCTCATTATCTCAGAAATTCTGAAAGAAAATGCAATTTCAGACATCAAATTTCAAATCTAGACCAAAAATTAGTCCAAAATGGGCATGCAAACACCCCAAAAGAAAGGGAGAAAGAGGATTTCTAAAAATAGAACGGACTCAATTCGTATACAATCATTAGCATAAAATGTTTTAGTGGTCCGAGTCCATCTCGGAATAGATTTAGAAAGCCCAAGAAAGAAAAATATCCTGCGGGGAGATAACTCTGTAGTGTACATTGTGTTCAAAACCCTATAAATGCTCTGAAGAATTCCAAGGACAACTATAATTCTGAATAATTGAGGCGTTTCCAATTATTTGATATAAATTTTGGAAAGGAATGTTGTCAATAATTAATTAAAATTAAATCTAATTTTCCATGTATGATTGTCGGACTTGAAAACGACAAATGAAATTTTTGGTAAATGTCGGAGAAAAATGGTGTGAATTAACTGCAATTGTTATAAAGTCTTCACAAGTGCCAGAAATGCATCGCAATTGCAAATTTCGTTCAAAAACACATCAAACTGGACATAGTACTTTCTAATTATGTATACATTTTTTTCAATATATCGCAGAGTCTCAAGACATGACGATTATAATTTTTAACGTGGATAATGATTCTCAAAGTTGACGGTAGGATGTTAGTACTCTTCCCGATTAGCTAACATACAAGTTTATAGTCCAGCGAATGGCAAACATGTTTCTTTAAGGACACATAATCACAAGTTGACGTGAACAGACTTTTAAACATAATCTTACGTAAATCAGATTCAAGGCTTTTGTCTCTGTATTATTCATACATTATAAGATAGCTTGCCAGGCAAGGTAATAAACGCCCACTAGCAGCATTAGTTTTTAATAAAAAAGTAAAAATCAGTGGAATTAAATATTCAACCTTCCGTTATATCCTTTTTTTTTGTGATTTTCAACAAGTTTCATAAAAAATCCGTAAAGAATTGTGCCTTGTAGAGTGTTTACAAGTCCAAAATCGACCGCGTTTGAAAGAACTATGGCAATAAATATTAAATATATTTTGGAATTTTTAATTTTCAATAGGGCTCATCCTTCGTTGATATCAAACAATATTAGCGAGTTTTGTCAAAATTATTCATGAATTGTTTACGAGTTCAAAAAGTTGACCGCGTTTTTAAAATCAAGGGCAATAACTGATACTAAATATTTTTCGATTTATCTGATTTCAATAGGGTTCATCCTTGGGTGATAACTAATGCTCAAGCCAAGTTTCATCAAAATCCATTAAGATTTGTTCTTTATAAGAACAAGGGCAATAACTCATAATATTTTTTTTCCAATTTTTATTAGGATGAGAGTCATCACACACTCTCACACCAAGTTTCATCAGAATCCGTCAAGAATTGCACATTTTAGAGTGTTTACGAGCTATTCGAGATGAAGGGCAATAACTCACACTAATTTTTTTCTGATTTTGAGGGTTTATCCTTGCGTGATCATAAACACTAATACCAAGGTTCATCAATATACGCCCCCATTTCTTGTGGGCGTATAAAAATGGACTCATCATGTAGAATTTATGAATATATCTAAGACTCTTTTTGTCTGCAACGTGCAAAAGTATACACACGCATGACCATGCGTAAAGACTCAATCCTGCCAAAGATTGTTGCGGAATACCTTTTCTCATTCTTGCTATTTTAAGATCCGTACAGCTTACATGAACGCGTAAAAATAGCTCAATTTTAAAGGTACGTGAAGACTTTTGCGTATACGCAATACGGACGGCGGATAAATGTGCTTGCTTCAACGAAATATAGACGTAGCTATACGGATACTTATACTACGCTTGCGCAACTAAGACAAAGCAATCGATTTTAAATCCATCCAAGTTTTAGGTTTTGTTAGTATTTTAAATACTGCTGTTATAATTAAGAAGGCGACAAGGATGATAAATTGATTAAATAACTCACAATTTAATTTGATCACGATTTAAAATGATCACAAGAAGGGTGTTCTTTTGTGTGTACTCGGCAACTTTGTTCCTTCCTCACTTATAAAGCTCTTCATAAAACTTGTGTAAGGTTGATGATTCTAATGTATAATTTTTTATTAAACATGTCATGATCCCCAATAGAATAGATCAGACAACTTAGATGATTATAATTATCGTACATATCCCTAGTGTATATTTTAGTTTTGCGGGTTATGGGCAGTGGGTATTGACCATCTTCATTTTATTGTCCATAATTTAATCAATATTCACTGATTCCGACATCGCATTAATGGACTGAGCTTATATTATCAAATACGTGATTTAATTAATGTCCTACAAACCAGCAACGACCAAGAAAAGTGAAAAAGCTTCAATACGTTTTCTTATTTTAAGTTTCTGAGGCTCATAAAAATGGCATACTACCTATAAGTGACCTTGTCTTGATCAAGTCTATTCATATTGAATTGTAAAATCTAGTTCGGGTTTCATTGTCAAAATTTCCTCGTAAACGCGTTTGGAAGGGGAATAAGTTATCACCAAAGTTGCTTTTTGAAAGTCATGAACTTGATGTGGTACATGATGTATCATATTCTGGCGTATATCATTTTTTAAAAGCGTATTTTCAGTGACGTTTCTGGGATTAATTACATAGGGCAAATTACATAAGTGTTTCCTTATGATTTGTAAAAGAAACTGAAGGTGGGTAAAAGCAAAGCCGGACCAGCCTCAAATCTGGCCATCCAAGAGAAGCTGAGTTTCTTCGATAAGAAGAGATATAATTTCCCCTTGTGTGTCTCGGCAAACAGGCGACAAGATCGCTATTTGGTTTGAAGAGTACAAATAGTTTCAACGTTATGTAAAATAAAAATTAGACTGAGGAATCTGAAAAGAGGTTAAGATATGAAAAGACGCTGACTATTAACCCCTTTCTTTGGCGGTATGATGGCGGGGGTTAATTGAAGCTTTTAAATATATTTAATATAATCAGAGCTATTAATTTCCCATTCAAAAAAATAGAGCTCTATCTCGCAGATATTCCGGAGTTTATCAGTTTGTTCAAAGTTTGATACTAATTGATAAACCAATCATTCTTTATAATTGTGTTTTTGTGCCACCCTCACACAGCGTTTCATGGTTGCGGGGTTTCAGAACACTAGTAAAGTTCATAGAACAATATAACAATTACACTTTCTATAAGCTTTCAGATTTAGACTCCTTAGTCCACAGACTTGTATGAGGTTGAACTTCATCAAACTACTCCTGGCTAAAACGTAATGGGTAGTTTATAAGGCACCGGAACAGTTGGTGCCAATCTGGTTGTTAATGTGTCACCTCGGCATCCGACATTGCTGATATTGTTCATTTGAATATATTAAATAAACTGTAGTAAATTGACAGCCAGGTCAAATGTTTAATAGCAAGGCAATCGGAACAGACTTGCCTTCGGTCATATTTAAACAAATTCGTAACCGTTTTCTCTCAGTCTCCGGGCAGCGGATAATTACTTTATCGACTATACTGAGTTCCCAGTTTCGCCTGAACTCGATATATTCGCCCACAATCCTCTTGTAATGTGATCGGATTAATCTGGTTTGGCGATACTGTTTATTTAATTTGGGAAGAGATGGAAGAAAAATAAAACCTACAATAAATTATACTGAAACGTAATTACAACAACTGACAGGTTTTTTTCTAATTTTGAACTTGTTATTACATCCGTTTTAGTAGTAGCAAGTTTGGGGAGAAAAAAAACCGGATGTCTCCTTACAAACTGTAAAAGATGCAATTTCCTTTATAAATGAAAAAAAAAAAAAAAGCCGACCAGATTTCAAGAATTTTATTAGAAAAACATTGGACTTGTATCTTATTTTAATTAGAAAATGTCATCTTGTATATTTATTGCAGGGATCCGTTTTGTGCTTTTATTTCAACCATTCCTTTTGGGGTAGTTGTTATTTGTTTATTCAATATATCTGTAATAACTGCTTCAGGTCCGTTGAATCTGTACCAGATGAGGTAGTTAAAGTCATATTTTGCTGTTACACCAAACACAGTTTCATAGTAGCACAGGACAGAGCCATGGGTCTTCACTAATACGGAATGAAAGTAATCATCTGCAGCCATCTCAATAATCAACCCGGTCCATATCAAAGTGCTTTGGCTTAGACTGCTATGCTAATTTGACTGGAGAAATTCAATGGGTAGAAAATAAATGTTAATCATTAAGATCTTTATGCTCTAGATGAAATATTGCATGTATACTTTATTGATGGTACCATGGTAAAGACTTGCAGACTAAAATAATGGTTATAAGCAGCTATTTGAATATATTACAAAATAATTTGCTCTTCAACTCCAAGTATAACTTTTATAGCACATATTACAGCATAAAGGTTGAAAGATTATTTGTTGCTATAAATCTTTCATATACACGAAAACCCTTTTAACAACTAATAAGTATTTTGGCATTAATTGTAAATGTTCTGTTCAGTCTGAAAAAAAAGTCGTGGTTATGAATAATGTTCGACAAGATGTTTAAAAGTTTTGATATGAGTACATGAAAATCGTTTATAAATATAGCCAACGCAATGTCTTTAGTGAAGATGAAGTGTCGCCCCATCTCGTGTTCGTTGCAATCCATTGCCATAAACGTAAACACAAACTTCATTTAAAGGTGTAACAATTCACTCCTAGTGTTGTCATTAACTTTTTTCCACGTAACACTCTATTCGTGTGAAAGAGTGCTCCTTTAAAGATAAATCACACCGTGTCGCAAGAGTTAACAATCCGACTCTACGTTTTGTCATATTATATAAATGTCATATTCGTATTTCTGTGATTTAATCTTGACTTAGGTTAATATAATCTTATATTTTCTTATCTTTAGTATGTCACGTATTTAAACATGACAAAAGTATTGAATCTCATTTTATTGTTATGGCACATTAATGGCGTAGATTCTAAAGCAAGAAATTATACTAAAATAAATATAACAGCTTACAGAAGGAATGAGTTGTGTTCGGTTTGTATGCAAGTCGAGCTCAATTGCTTGAGCATTCTGTACTACTTACTTTGTGTTTGAGCTTTTGAGTTACGTTGCTCTTAAAGGGATAATAGGCGTTAGAACGAACATAAAATTTTAAGTTCACTCAAATTTGGACAATAACAGTATATACCCATCAGTGGACTTACCTATACATCAAAATCCCTCTAAAATCCGATAAATCCCCAAAATAAAGTAGTTAATCATAAAACGCTTGAGCCATCCATCAAGCGATTTTCAAATCGTGTAAATATAGAGGGAAGTAACTCTAACATGTGAGTTTTCACGCGTCCTTGACCCCTACTGTTGAATTCCACAATGATGTTTTAGCGTTGATTTACCAGACGCTTTTATTCTCAAACTGAATGGAATCGTCGCTGGCTCACTTTTTTTTTAAAATTCCGAATATTTTTTTATTGTGGCTTTTTAAAATTTGGTAAAGTGTGGGATGCATACTTATTTAATTAATAGTCAATATGAAACACAAATATAAGCCGTAGGACGAGTGTATTCTAACGCCTATTATCCCTTTAAGGTTTCTAGCGTGAATATAAATTGATCGCAGTCAAAGAACTTTTTAGCTTGTTAAATATTTCGAACGGTGCATGTTGTTGATCAGATTCATGCTTGTTGCGTACTTCAAACCAATGACACTTTTGACTCTCTTTTGACAATCATACGCAACTTGTGACATCATTAGTGCAAGGCTGACTTTGTATTAAATGTAATTAAGTTTTGAGTGCCGCTTAAGCTATTAAAAAGTTGTATTGGAATAAATATTTACAGTTGAAAAGAGAGTTGGTGCTTCTATTTTTTAATGTTTCGATAATTTTGCAAAGTACATCGTAATACTATGATCTACTATGTTTTTTATGGTACGAACCGCAAAAAATGAATACTGGAAAATAAAATGTTCAGGTGACAAATATATCTGTCACCGATATTTTTATTACAACTTGTCGATGTTTTGTTAGCACGTTCGTTGAAATGCAATAAGGACTATTGTTTTTTGAGTGATTCTTCATTATTTTATTTAATTAATTTCCAATTTTCATTCAACACTTTTCTTCCAGATTAGGATTCTTATTAATGGCAGACCAGAGAGCAGTAACAGAACATTTTTGACCTTCTCTTGGGGAATTCTGACATTCAGACTGTTCTAACTTCCAGACGATGCATCGTCGATTTATTGATTTCGAGTAATGAAATACACCCTTATATGCCGAATGATTTATTAGCTGTTCTTTTGGATAGATTTTGGTTCAATTCACAATTATTAGATTAACCTTGACGCCTCATTGTCTACATGGATTTGAAGAAATATCTTATTTCGGTTATTGAAACTTATTGCACTCAAGCTCAACTTTGAATTTATAGCTACGGTCCGTTCATAAATATATTTGAATTATGATTTCAACTTTTGGAATCTGCTCTATAGTCTGAAGTCTAAGACTATGTTGCTATATTATAATACCTACAACATTTTCTTATCAACATGAATACTCTCATTATATTGACTTTTAGGCTATTTTCTTATTAAGAAGGAATAAAGGTAACCATTGTATCGAAACACTTTCTATTGGTACACTTTGGTAAATATTGTTGAAGTTGGTGGTTAAGGAATATTTCTGACATTAATTCTATTTTAACCATTGATCGAGAAGTAACCTTGTATAAAGAAGTATTCGGCTGCTGTGCACTGCCATACAGTCCATTTCTAAACGGACAATACGGAAAACTTGTTCCTGTCACAAAATCACTACTAAGAAGTGAAGACATCTCCTCTGTAAAACACTGGCCATGGTCACAATAAAATAATTTTAGTTTTTAAAATAAAAACCTAACGCCATAACAAAGTTTCCTTTCGTCGCGTCACTTGGTAGTATACGACGGAAGCATCTTCAATATATCTTAAATTGTTCATAACTAATGAATGTCAAATTGGCGAAGCGTTAATAATTAGGTCTGAAGGCCTTGACAAGGGACTCAATGTATCCTTGAGATAACAAGACTCACTTTCCAGACTGCACATTCATTGTCATACACATTGTGAAAAGTTTGTCGTAGATTCAGACAGGTGGAAACATTGACATTATTATGTGCCGCCTGAAAATGCGATCACGTCTGCGAAATATAGTTTATCACAAGTGATGTAACTTAACTTCAAACAAACTCATGGAGATGAACCTTGTTTTAATCAGTGGTTAAGTAGGGACTCGAGAAATTGTTTCTTAACATATAATTTACTAAATTTTATTCATATATGTTTTATATACATAAATAATAAGGTTACAATAAAATTCATCCGTCAAACTTTTCTTAGATGCCTTGTTTTCTATTGATAACAGTTCGGTCGTTCAGATTAATTACTTTATGTTTTTGCATGTGGAGATTTTCTGGATAAATATTAAAGTTTGTTAAAATATAGTGACATACATATACGTGACTTTCAGTTTTATTAATAGAATAGTAGCGATCTGGGAGTATACATTTTATAAGACATGTCACAATTATCTTCTCCAGCATGTTATTTTTCTACAAGATTTCTACAAAAAGTCTTCATTATATTTCCATGTTATGATATATTTTCTTCTTAATGAGGCTTTCTTTCGGTCGCAATCAATTTTAATAATGAATGTGTTTAACCGCTCCGTGTTTTATATACTTTGTTTGCGTTTAATCTATCCGTTACATTAAAGCAAAAAAAGGGAAAGTTTACCAGAGTGGCGATGGTTTGAAAAACTCACGTTTAATCTCTTTTAAAGAACATGTAGAACTGTACAAAAGTGTGACCCCAAAAGTTAGTTTACCAATGGTGAAAGGCTTCAATAGAAGTTTGTCATTATTATAATCGTTGTAAATAGTGTGCATAGGTATCGTAAATTGATGTTTTTTTTTATTTGGTCATCATTTACATACATTTAGCAAGAATATTCATTCGTATCCGCTGCCAATCCATCGGAACATTAACAAATGCAGAAATCAGATTAAACCATTGCTTGTATTCAAGGACTTACAAGTGTCTTAGTTTTCTTTTCAATCTTTATTTATGACCGATTTTTTATAACCTATTGTTTGCCCTTTTAGCCGAATGCACTTCAGACTGAAATTTTTTGATTATCGCTTCGTAAATTTAGGAATCATCCGCCAATTCAACCTATTTGAACTGGGCAGTCACACAATACGAAGGAAGAACTGATTTTAGAGAAGAAGCTCTCTAACAAACATTATGGCACTCGCCTGGAAAGTAGCCTAACAACCGCTCATAAAATATTAATTATTTGTTGAATTTCTCAGTGAAGCGGAAACACGCGAGTCTCAGGGTAGTTTGCTTAGATACGTTGAAAAATTGGATGTGAGCCTTGACCGGAGTGTGAAAGTCCGATGACCTTGAACACAATTCCAGTCCACCCAGCTGTAAATTGGTACTGATAATCCGGGGAAGATCAATGCCAAGAGGTCTGGACAAGGACCAGCTGGTAGAAAGGATCCCTGTCACGGCGGACTTGTAAACCAAAGTTGTTATCCTTGTAAAATATAGTTGTTTCTTTCTTTCTACTTGTGGACAGTTACTACTCAAGGGCGTATAAACAGTCGAGCTCGAGTAGAAGCTTAAAAAGTATGAGAAAAGTTGATCAATACTAGAAATTAATTATACTGTAAGGAAATGATGCATTGCTTGCCAAATGTGCCACTTTATGGCGGATGATTCTGCTGCACAATACTGACTATTGCACGTATGGAGCACAGATCTTTTTGATAAGCCTTGTAAATAGTGTCTAATAATGTATCACAATAAGATTTACATGAGCTTTCCGTTTATGTTGGAAAACTAGTCGTATAACCATACAGATCAGAATGTTATTGTGTGGCACTTTGTTATCCATTTTATTAGCTCTGGAATTAGCAATTCTTTTTGATTTACGGTTCATGTAGAGACCGACTTCTTCTTTTCATGTATTGTGTGTTGCATGATAAAATCGACAAGTTTTTGATCTATATAGAGACGATCTATACGCTAGAAATTGTTACATTGATACAGGTGGGGATTAATTCTGATTTCCTTGAATGACTTACCACCAACAGTAAGTTGCCGTGAATGTAAACAGTCGGACGTTTCACTAATTCTGTTGAAGTGTATTTTTACTGAACGTATTATTAAAAGGATTACTTTACCATTCGAATTTATAATCAATTGTTATTATCGTATTATCGTATCATTTCATCAATACTAGCAAACTCTTATTGTTCAATTACTTTCATCCGATACTATTTCCCTAGATTATAGCTGTGGAAAACATCATAAATCTTCAAGGAATTTAATATTAGTAGACTTATCTTTACCTTTACGAACGATGGTGTGGAGGACTGTATATGGTGAGTGAAAATGTGTTAACATAATGACTTATTGAACGAAATAGACACCTTCGTGAAATCATTCATACTCCGTTCATCTTATGTTCAGCAGTTCTTTAAGAGTTTAGTGTATTCTATTGTGAAACACTATCAAACCTTACAAACTCGGACTATACTTTCTTCAGGACTTAAAGTTATTGTAATCGAATATATTATTTGATAACAAATCCTTTATTGAAAGTGACATTTAATTTTATTTTATTTAAATAATTGGAAAATCAATTATTCAGAAGAAGACTTCCACAGAATATTTATTATATTAATTGATAAACTTGAAGTGCTATTGATTTAATCATAAGAAAAAGTTTAAAAGTTATCATTATAATCCTATGAAGTGACTTGGGTTATTGTGCAGGACTTACAATGGCTCATGAAGGAGTTAGTGACAGGTAAGATATTTGTTATAGTCGATTGAATGTATATTTTCATTACATGCAGTCATCGTTGGTGTATAATCGTTAATAATAAAAACGAATTACAGGTATTTCAATTAAAATAGCAGAAACGAAACCTTTTATGACCGACTTCGTTTATTTTCGTTTTTACCAATACTATATTGCCGGATACAGTACCTAGTCTATATTCGCACCTGTAGGCAAGATGTGGGTAATGACCCAGTCACAGGCGATTAAGCAAGCGTTTATGCCTACCGTTTATGCTACCGTACGTCGAATACGTTATGACTTAGCACTCTGGTATACGTGGCAGTAATAGGCGGTCGTATAAACGTTTTATTTGCACAAAATTTCACGTATACCATCATACTCAAAACTGTACTTATAACCTATGAGTAAAGTAAATTGTTTTGTTGCCCGAGAAAAGGTGTATCATAGGTTCCAGACAATTTACGTTCCATGTATGCAAGACGTTTAAGCCATGCGAAGTTATACGTTGTTGATTCTGTGCATGGACTTACTTCTACAACTTTTACAAAGGTTGCCCATAAAGTTTTACTTTTAAATTACCACCAACACATTTATAAAGCGTTGGCATATGTAATCAAATCGAGTAATATAGGGGAGCGGGTACATCGCTGTCGTTAGTAATGGTTATCTATTCATATATTTTGAAACATTTTTATACGCCCACATGAAAATTTTGACGTATATTGCCATCACCCCTGTCCGTCCGTCGGTCTGTCGGTCCGTCCGTCCGTCAACAATTACTTGTGTACGCGATACAGGCCAGAGTTCTTATCCGATTTGAATGAAACTTGGTATGTGCATTCATCTTGATAATATCTCGGACAAGTTCGAAAATGGCACGATTCCATATGTCGGTTTATGAGTTATTGCACTTGATTAATAAAAAACGTTAAAATGTACTGGTGTATGCAATAGAAGCTATAGTTTTCATCCGATATGAATGAAACTTGGTATGTGTATTCATCTTGATAATATCTCAGATGTCTGTTTATGAGTTATGGCCCTTGATTAAATGAATTAACGTTAAAATTTACTTGTTTACGTAATAGAAGCTGTAGTTTTTATCCGATTGGAATGAAACTGGGTATGTGTTTTCATCTAAATAACATCTCGGACAAGTTAAAAAATGGTGCGATTCCAGATGTCGGTTTATGAGTTATTGCCCTTGATTAAATGAAAAAACATGAATTATTCTGTTTGCTGAAGTGGGCGTATGTTACCTTGCCTGGCAAGCTATCTTCTATAAATCTACGCTATGTATGCGAAGAATATATTATGAATACGATTTAAAAAATAAAAAAAACTACGACAGTTCACTGTAAACAAGCGTTTGAATAGAAATTTTGATACACCGGCGTACACTGACTTAATCGTCATGGTGTGTTCCATAGTTTATCTGAATAATCACACATTTAAATTGGAAAAGGTAGATTTATTGAATGATAAACCATAATTTACATTAGAACAACGATAAGATAACACGACATGGAAATCAAATTATACCATTTGTTTAATACCTTATAATCAACGGCAATTGTTTCTGTGATAATGAAAGACTTATTAAGAAACAAGAAACATCAACAAGATAACCACCCATGGACAGAACAAAAACTGTCACTTAAAGAATAAAACGCCATTCATTTCATTTTAGAAAGGTTAGTAGGTTAATATGTATCTAACACTGTAGACTGATGTATTTTATAAAATGCACATAAAATATTTTATTTATATGCTCGATGGAAATTGAACATTTTCATAAATCTTCGTTCTTTTTTATTCCGTTAACTAAGTTTTAGCGAATGGCTCATTGAAAAATAGTTTTTGCTTCTGATATTGGCTTATCGGATACCTAAAATTGAGCATTTCAATCAGCAATATTTTGAATGAGATTTGCTGTTATCATGTATATTGACGAGGTCTTGAACAAGTTCGATATTGGCTATTTTTAAGTGAATTGTTTTTGAGTTGTTGCCCTTGACTTAATCAAGCTACATCAAAATTAGCTTGTGAACGTGATAGAGACTACAGTTTTCGTCTGATTTGAATGATATTTGGTGTGATCATGTTTATCGATGAGATTATGGATGACGTCCAAATAATGCAAGAGTTTCCACATGTATTTAAACAGAAATATACTTTAAAGTTGGTGTATCTTGCTAGGCAACCATTTGTTCTAAATAAAGGTTCTTTAACTCGTGCTTAATTTTTTTTTCGAAATGAGTTGGAGGATTTAATATTTCCTCGCGTCCATACGACGGAAATATTAAATCCGCCAACACGACTTTCATAAATTTCTGATGACGAGTTCAATATACTTTTATCAGACAACTATGCATTCATGTATATCTTTCCCGTTAAAGGAAAGAATTGTTTTCATTTTACCGTCAATTGTAAGTGAGCCGCCAACAAGAACACCATTTCTACTATGCTAACATTGCGCATGAATGCATTATATACAATTTTTTTACCTACATTGTAACTAATTTGCATAGTTATTAAACTTTGATCATGTGTCTATTTTTTATGAACTCAGAAACAGTACTGTTGTGTGTTAAATATACAGAAAAACTGTGCAGTTGATAGGTTTGAATTGACAAAATAAGAAGAGAAAAAAAATTAAACCAAAGTCACATCGATTGTACACTCACAGTATATTCATCAACTAATGATGATCGGAATACGACACCCTTCTTATCTCGTGTGTTTTCTTTCCATCAGTTTTATTTATCAATGTTATTAACTACTTCATCACTAATTTGATAAACAAAAATATAAAATAGCTGGTGTTAGATTTATTACTTATCCAATTTCATAAATAAGTGGAATTGCTTCTTTTGTAAATTGACGTATTACATTGCCAGATAACATTGACATGGCATAATTACGTTTCATGCCAAAAAAATACAGATTTAAAAACACGAAACGTTTGATTTGACATAAGCAAACTTTGATGTATTAGTACTATTAACCAAGCTTATTATCGTCTAAGCTAAACGTAATTCATGTTATGAATGCAGATAATTTGAGATACTATTGATGTTTTGACATATTTGAAGTTATTAACTAACATAAGAGTCAATTAACAGACAGATCTAACCGAATTTCAATATCGTTTCATTAACTTTTCAAATTGTTTGAATGGCAATTCAATGTCAATAGATTTGGAATGCCAATTGACAACAATTAGATTGACGCAACTATTCAGCAATAAAACAAAATGTCAATAACTTTCTGTTACAATAATTATGCTCAAACGCTAACACATTCGTCAATTTGAATAACAACTTTGAATTTGCGAATGACAATATTGAAACTAAAATGACAACTTAAATTGATAATTTCTGTGCATGAATTTCATTCGAAACTTAACTTAAAGAGGGATAAAATTGTAATAGATCTCGCTTCAACTTTCGAGTAATGTCTTCAGCCTTGTTTGAAGTGCATTATTAGTTTACGTATGCCGACACGATCGTTGTCAAGCTGGCTTTACTGTACCTAGTTTCCAATGTACATTATAAGAATTACATCAATGCTATTCCACATCATGGTCTTGATTTCAATGAAGATGGTTACCTCATTGATTGAATGTTCCACTGTCAACCGGTTCTACCATTGATTACTAGATATTTTAAACCAACAATATCTGATTTTGTTCTACTTCTTCGTAAACAATAACGGTCATTCACACCAATTTCCAAACATCAAGTTTTCAGTACGATTTACCGTCTTCAGATGGTTGTTCAACAGCAGGCGTTTCTTTTGTGCTACGTTTGGTATAAGATTGAATGAATGAATGACCGCTTTTAGTTGTTGATAACTTTTTTTTTGCTCCCTAATACACGATTTTTGTCTTGGAAGATGCGGAGGTAAAAAATAGCAGTCGGATTTTATAATGATTTGGCCTCAATTTAATGCTTTTCATGATGAATACTAATATCCCGTTCAGCATTAATTTTACAAAAACCCACCATGCATGCACCATATTTTTTTGTCATCTATGACCATACACGTTTTGATATATATAATCTGGAGAGCATTTATAATCTGGAGAGCATTTATAACATCCTAGAACCACGGTTATATAATTTTGAATTGCTTGTAAACCAGAGTCGGACATAAGGTCTCAAATTATATTTAACTGAGTTCTGTTAGACGACTAAAATATTGACGAACATCCATTAAGTTACTGCAAAATAAGTCGTCTCGAATCAGGAGACCATCGATTTTAAAGTAATATATACTTTATTTATAACGTTACATCAGCGTACATTTCGATATATCGAATTGCCACAAATCGATGACCCACTGCTTCGGAACGACATAATAACTATTGGTAAATCAATATACCCCAAAGGTTAATATTAATTGAGATAATTAGAGAATCTAAATTAAATTTTAATTGTTATATTGGCTATAGATTGTTGTGGACAAAACTCGTGTATAAAATATTCTGACAATGTAATATGTCAACCCACATGAAAAAAGCTGATATGTCAAGTTTGACATTTCAGTTCTGACTTGTAATTTTTGTCCATGTCAATGAATTATTCACGGATGTAGGCATAAGCCAAATTACATTTCAAATTTAAAACACCACGAAGTTAAAAAAAAAAAAACTTCTGTTTTGAATTAATTAGGAAAAAGCACATGGTATTTGTTCAAGTTTGAATAATTACATGAATAGTCGAGTGTTTAATTGGCATGGAGACGTCGACCAGATGTGATAAACATTCAATAATTAAAACGAGCCATTGGGGGTTAAACCACTAATATCAAGGAATCGGTCCGTCCAAAAATGAGGCCACATTAACTAAACTTTTCCAAAACTATCTCATATCCAGGAGTGATAATTCACTACCAGTATTTAATTCCGGTTCTATCGGAAGTCCATTAAGAAATGAAGTAATTCGATGTGCCACTGGAAAATACGCAAGAAGTATGAAGAAAACCATCATTTGATAAGAGTATAACATATCTTATGACCAATAGGCTACTGTTTGTTACCTGATTCATATATAATCGGTACGCTTTGTGTCAGTTACAAGTAGTTTAACATGAAACAGCATTATATCTTTCTTCTACACCAGTTTGTGTAGTGATCATGGTTATGCTTTGTGCAATGAAGTCAATTTGCTCTGACCAGAGCATAAGCCAACGAATTCCAATTATCGGTGTGTATTAAAGGTTCACATTCAAGATCATATTGAGACTAGATGACAAGGTAAAAATTCAAAAGTTATTATCTATGCCTTTCTCAGAGACCTCTTACTAGCATATAGATATAACACAACTTACATTATTTAAATAAGGTTATCAGTTCTAGTGTCTGTAAGTAACAGTAATGGTGTACCTAAGTCTGTTAACAAAATTATCAAACTATATTCTGGTAACCAGATCAAGTGTTGGCCGAAGCCTGTATTCTTGTGTTTCAAGATTAAGTTTGTAGTGCCATTATCAGAAAAGAAGGTTTACTATTAGTCTAACCTAGAATCATTATCAGTTTTTTATTCCCTAAATAGTAATCTAATCGGATGGATTTGGCGATGGTATATTAAAACCTAGAAATATAACGCTATATCCAAATAATTGCTAAAAGGTGAACAACTCAACTCAAAACAACTCTTCAATGACTACAAAAAAAAAAAAAAAATTGCAAATTTGCTTTCACGAATATTTAAATTATATTATTGGTGTTATAAAACCTGTCAGAATTGAATTAATTTTCGCTTCCGGTCAAAAACATTTTCTTAAATTGTGTACAGATGTAAAAACTCTCATATTATGTAGCAAAGAGCAATTTATAACGATTTTCAGAAGAGTCATATTAAATTAGAGTAACAAGGAGATTTCAGAACGAAAAGAAAACGGAAGAAGAAAGAGACAATCATTTTCAGTAGTTTTTTAAAAGACCTTTTGAAAATCCTGAATCTAAATTATTAATTCGGCGAAGGTTAAGGAATTTCTTTACTAAATCAATATTTGAAGAATATAATTTTTGATTTTTCAGGGATTTACAACATAACGCCACAAAATATCTTATAGAGCGAAAATAAGGTAACCATACATGGCTCTAATTTGATATATTAACCACATTAAGTAGTAGTATAATAATACTAATAACTTCTTTTTTGGTTTCTTTTAAAATACAATATTACATTGCAAATAGTTCTGCTGCTAACGTTCACACTGTCTTTATTACCTATTCATGCGGAGTTCCCTTCCTTCCCTTGTCATTTCCCTGCACTTCCTGTAGACTGTAGCTATCAGGAAGTATCGCCTGAGGTGAGAAAAACCAAACATTCTTCCTGGTACAAAAGACTCCAAAACAATTATAAAGTGGCGTGATAATTGTAAGAATATATCTGAGGTCACGTTTCCATACATGTCTTAGTATCTTTAAAATTCATTCTTCTCAAAACGTGAGAAGAAATAAGATGAGATTTTTGTCAACAGGATAATTACTAAGAGTACTTAATAACATCTTTTTTGTCAAACCCATGTAAATTATTATGTATCGAAGAAGTCTTTTTCTCTTTGAGGGAAAACTAGGTATAAGGTTTTTATTAGACCCAATTATAGTGAGAGACACATATTACTGGGGTTGTATGAAACTATAATTAATTTACCTACAATATTGTAGACGGAATAAATAGCTGTTATAGGAGTACTATATATTCAACGTGTTCGTAATATCAATAATTATTGTTTAACTAATCACATGATTTTTGTTAGCAATCTTTAGTTTATTGTTAATGTTTACTGACTCTTCAGCTGAATCTTTTTCACACAGAATGAAGTATCATGATGAAGTGAAACGATTTTAAAGTTCCTTCCCTGTTCGATTCGGTCTTCACAATGTGTACGCCTATATATGGGGTAGGGCTAATACAATAGATGGACGGTGGCCACTTTGAAATTTGTTATGCTTCCATAAGATCCCTGAGTCAAAATTATAAGGTCATTGTGGCCATCTTTGATGCCATCTTGGATTTCATGCCCTTTGGATGTTCTGCAAAAATGCATCATTTATAAACTTGTGCACTATTTATGAACGATACATTTCCAACAAGGCAAGACTAATTATCATGCATGAATTTTACACCAAGCACATGGCCTCCAGAGATAGTGTGAGTCAAATCACTACTCAACAACTCTATAATTAAATTGAAAACTGCAGATTTCAGTGTACATGTATTCATAAAATCAACGCGTGGTGGAACGTGATTACACTAAGTTAATTAGCACCCAGTAATTTCCTTTCAACAATTTCCCTACAATATAATTTGTAAAGCGTGGCGACTTCTCTGTCTGAAATGTATGTGAATTTAATGTCTCTATGTTATTAGCGTTTCTCAAAGAAAATCTAATGGTGTGCATTAAAAATGCCAAACGGTTGGCGAACAATCTTCTTATGAGTGTTGGTCGGTGGTTTAGGAAGGCAATTAGCACATTGCATCCCCATAGAGGCTCCAAAGGGTGATTTTCCTTCTGCAGGAACAGATGAGCGATTTGATTTATCAACGACTGCTCGCATCTGGTATCCTCAAATAGAATATGGGCAAATTTGACATTCGCGAACCGACTACTGAAAGACCTCCAGTTACAACAAGTAGCTATAGTCTACTTTCTCTCCGATATCTAGAAGTTATAAGCAGCCAGTTTTAATGAGCCACATTTATCACAATAAGCATCTATTGTTTTCTCAATAAAAAATAATCATTGTTCATTTAAAGCTTTCAAGTGTGAGCTTTCCAATGATAAATGATAAGATTTTAAATGTCAAATGACTTTATTGGTAAATCTTATTCGAGATATAGATTATGATTTATCACATTCGTTAACAATGAATGAAAAAGGTGTTTCGTACTATGAAAAGACGTTTCGATCCAGAATCCAATTAAACCAATATTGATTAAAACCTTATCTATCTTTAACCAAACGGATTCAACAAGTAAACAACAATTGTATCGTAGTTCAATTACGACGCTTGCGTCTGTGATAAAGTTTATTATATTCAAACATTTATAATGTGTTTCCCATCTGAAAGTGCATCAGATATTTTTTGTTTGGAAAGGTCGGTATGACAAGCCAAACATTCTATCGATAAGCATCTTGCCTAATAAAATAACCTAATAAAATAGCTCAGCGGACGCAAGGGTTGTAGTTAAGAACGAGTATAAATAACCTATTATGCCAGCGAGTTGATCGAAATGAGCATAAATGTCTGATCTACTTAATGTCAAACTTTAAGATTTATAAGCAGCCAGTGTTGTTCAATCTGTAAAATCTACATATATCGTCTTTGGTATCGGCTTCATATGCGGATGCCCGTAAGACAGACAATAATATTAGATTAGCAGTTGTGCATTGACCCGAGATAAAACTCCCCTATAACCATTCATTACTGATGGAAACGACCACCTCTGATACCTTAAAAATCATACGAAACCACTTAAAATAACCTTTTTCGTTATTTTTAAATTTAGATAAAAGGCAATCAAAGCTTTCACCACAGGGTGCCGTAAAATCGTCGCTTTTAAGAACATGTCAATAGAACTCTACTATCATCTTAAAGTAAAGTGGTTTGATCTGACGTGTTGAATAGTGGGCTACTATGATAAATAAGTCGTTGAAAGAGAGGAAAATCAATCCATATAACACCATAGAAATCTGCTCAAACTACTTCCAGACATATGAAGGATAGTCAGTTAATTTGAATTTACAGTGCCCAATATATGACTTTCGTCTCTACCATTTCTTACAATATCAGGTACCCCTAAATTTTAACTACGGTTATTTGGTTTCAATACAGATAGGGTTCTAATATGGGACATTCCTTTCCTTTAACGCTAAGGAAATTAATGAGTCTAAGTTGTGGGCGTTGAAGCAAACATGACCTCCAGACATAAGCTGATCATGAATGGATTGTAATTTTTTCCTTCAAAATAGAATCCAAATAAAACTTGTTTACAACCCATCATTATAATTAATTACCATTATGAAAATCTGCAATTTTTTAGTGAAAGAAAATGAACGTTTTGTCAATGATTTATTCCATAATTTCTAATTATTATTTAAACAACAACTGAATAGTGAAATCAACTTGCATCACAGCATTAAACTGTTTCCATTAACAGGTTTATCTTTTCCTGATGTTCGCTTTTTTAACTAATAAGATAAGACATGGGTATAGAAGAAAATCAATGGGCCAAGAGCTGTAAGACTCTCAACGCCTACAGTATAATGTGTGTAAACATGCCAGGGTGTGTGTGTTGACAAGTCATAGGCACACACTTGTTTCTTGTTTCACATTGCATATTGAAACAATGCCGCTGTTAGAACAAATTAAGTATTTGCTGACTTAATTTTAATTGTATGTCTCCTCTACTCAATCTTTCATGCAGTAAGACAGGTTTTAAATTCTGGATGAGCTTGAATTAAGAGCATGCCTGTGGGTAATTCTTTAAAGATGAGCTATTTATCAATCGAAGATATGAATGATATAAAGTCTACTTGTGCCGATACTAGTGCTGAATGCAAGAATCTTTGAAGGCAATTTTGTAAGAATGTTGGGTCAAGATATAAGATATAAGAGCCATAAGATATTCCGGCAGATCATTAGGAATAGCAAGAACGCCCAAGTAACACACATAAATCAATCATTTTTTATTTCCCATTAAGAAGAAGAGCCCATGGAAAAGAATAACAGAGAGGGAGAATTTACTTAGAAAGCGGCATTACTTTATTATAAATTTTTAATTTTCAACTCTCTGGGATTTATTACACGGCCTTGTTATGATACCCAACCCTGGCGATTAGATGCATTCTGCATGTCAGCCCTCCATGAATCCGATTTGTTTAGTCTGTAGATGGTATAACACTGTCAATATTAATAATTTTATAGATCAGAAGAAAATGAATACTAGTGGAGACACGTAATATTTGTCATTTGTACTTGCAATGAGATTAAAGAAATTGTTTGCTATTGAATATATGCCTGGTTATTTCAATCAGCTTTTCGAATTGTACATTGTACTTTTAGTATGTACGATTGCAGTTGACAGTATTCTTCTAGTATTTATGAAGAAAGAATTTTATTGCCATGTTAATCATGAAGCATGGGATTATTATATGACTAGTGTGGATTTGGAAATTATGCATCAGGTGCACGGTTAATTTAATTTTTAATGAGGTTTTTTTTAGAGGTGTATCAGATATTTATTGGGCTTTTCTTTTAGTCATATTGTGCATCAGCTGTTCATATATCGGATTTAATCCAAATGTTACAGTTAAATTTTACATTTCTAAATTTGGTTCAAGTACGGATATTTTAACAATTTAGATGGATCAAGAATCACGCATACGACTTAGAGATTGCGACGATAGGCTATTTTAGCTGATCTGGTGGTTAACATTTACTAATCTGGGAGGCTGTTATAACTTTATCTTCGTGAATACATAAATAAGATATTATCACGAAATGGCTTAATCGTGTATAACGTAGCCAAGTTTGTAGATATTTAAATGTGTGATGTATTGTCGGAGACAGAATACATTACAGTAATCTGTAGCAGACGTGAAGCGAATACCAGACCTGCAAAACCAGAAAAAAATAACGTTTCTTGACAATTCAATGGAATTAACACCTTATCCCAACACTCGAGAATTAAAATCATTGAAAGTATTAATCCCTCGTCATGAACCGATAATCTGCCAACACTTGAAAGATGAATGAGAAAGTTACAGACAGAAATCAGTTCGATTCAAACCGGGATTTACATTTCCAATATTCCCGTCTTTGATTCGGAAGAGGGATAAGTTTTTCCCTCTATCAAGCGATTTATTGAAGTTTAGTTGACTAAAAATCCACTCCATTGATCTGGATAAATAATCTTGTATAATGTTAGCGTAACGTATTGGGGGTGTTGGTGGTGTAGCTTTATATTATTTGATTTCGGGGAAGGGAGGGATTGAATCTCCCAGATGTACAAGCCCTTGGGATCTGGTTCTGTTGGATGATTTTCTTCTGTTCTGATCTGAAATTAGAAAACTAGCCCAATTGGCGAGAAGTATAGTACAGATTGTTTTTAGTTTGCTATGAACAAGGTCATTTAAATTCTGATTTTTGGAACTATGCAACTATCATTTTCTGCCTTGAGACATGGGGAAATTTCTCTTGAAGACTCTTATAATGGGCATGAACTATCTTGCTTGCTTTATTACTGGTTGTATTGAAGAGGACGACAAAGGGTGCTATGCAGGCTTGTCTTTTCATACGCCCACACGTAAGTATTGGCGTATATTGTAATCGCCCTGTCGGTCCGTCCGTCCGTTCACATTTACCTCGTGCTCACTCTAGAGGCTACAATTCTTTGAGGATTCTTTTGATTTTTTGATTTTTATTTTGCGGGTCAGTTTCATTATGAAGACGATCCCTATTTATTTTCGTGATGATCCGATAATTTTTCACCGAAATATCGTGTCAGACTTAACATTTTTCACTCCATTACCTATAGGGCGCAACTCTTGCCCAATCTACAGGCAACAATTCTTTATGGATTTATTTTATTTTTATTTTGTGGTTCAGTGTCATTATGAAGATGATCCCTATTGACTTTCATGATGATCGGATAATTTTTCACCGAAATATCGCATCTGACTTAGCTTTTTTCACTCCATTACCTATAGGGTGCACCCGTGCTCACTCTACAGTCTATAATTCTCTATCGTTTCTTTTGATTGTCTGTATGTGTGTTGATTTCATTATGAACATAATTTTCTTCTTAGATATCGCATAAAACTTTGATATCGCACTCGTTTTCGAATTCACATGTAGTTAGTGCTCACTCTACAGGCTACATTTCTTCATGGATTATTTTCATATCTAGTTGCCTTGATGGTCCGTCCGATTATTTTTGGTTAGCATGTTGCATGTTGTGCGGATCAATATGCAAGACTTCAGTTTAGTCTACATGTAATCTTGGAACAATGATTGTTCGATAAATCTGTATTTTTTGTGAAAATATATGGATGATAATCCCCTTCACACTGAATTTGTTTTCTGTAGAGTGAACACAAGCGAAATGCATATATCGAGTTTGTTGTACAGTCCACATTTAGCTAATTTGCTGCTGGTGGGCGTATTCGCTTGCTTTATTGTCGTATACATAGGTAAATAGACATAGACACAATATATTCACAATCAAAGATATTAAGATGACCGGGTGTATATAAATATCTAAATAAATATAATAGGTAAAAATAATACAAAATATAATATTACATTAACTGCTTATTCCGTTTAGTGGTAGCGTGGTACAAATATTTACCAAGGTTTTTATAAATTCTAACATTTTTAGTATCTAATAGATTGATTAGCATAAACATAGATGGGTTATGACGATAATATGTGTCGATATAAATTTCTCTTATGGCGAGGTACGGTGGACACACTTAAATAAAATGGATAAAATGGTATTCGTCCTCGATATCATTCCCATTGAACAGTGAACGAAGTCTCTGGCTTCTATCAATATTCTCGATTCGACCCGTTTCAACCATTAAATTATGGGAAGAAATTCGATAATTACAAATCAGGTTTTTATAATTAATGTTTTTACATAAATATAATTGTATTTCAAAGTTATTTTGATAGTATTGATACATACAGCATCTTTTAGAAGATTCAATATCTTGTCTAGTATTTTGTATGTGCATGTCCTTAATTCTTTGTGTAAAGGCATTGATGAATGCTGTCTCATTGTCCACATGCTGCGATTCTCATACAAAACTGAGTCCAGTTTCTTCCAAAAGGTTTTTGACGAAATCAATCCAAGGACTATAGCTCTCACCATACTTCATACATATCAATATAACATGATTTTAGGACTACATTTGTGCTTTTAATTAATCTTAACCAATATTTCAGAATAATAATTTTCCTTTTTAAATACATAGGAAACCTCCTGATACGCACAAACTCATTTTAAGGTTACTTGATAGGCAGTTACTCCAAGAAATGTTGATTTAACAATTTACAATACTGTACGGTCTGGAAATATACTTAAAATAGCTCCCTGTTTGTTTTTTCATTGCTCGTTAATGGGGCTATTTTTCTTAGCAGGTTTGCTGTTATTTTTTCCATTCGAACAGCACGGAAGACAGTTTCTTCCCTCCAGTCTCATAAAAAAAACTCTGGTTATTAAAAGGAAAAGTCTGAAGTCATTATAACACGAAATGAATATACCAAATGTACCTTCGACGTTTCAGGTTTTGAAAATTAAACATTATATTTTCAGATGTTATTTGGTTCATTTTTGAAAAGAAAAAAAAAAAAAAAAAAATAATTAGCCCGTGGCTTTCAATTTAGATGTTGGTGTTACATTATTTGTTTTCTAGCTTCAGTGAACTTAATTTTAATTCATTCCATGTACGTAGAAGCTATCGACAGCCTTAGCAAATGCTTCATTTATTTGTTAGAAAAAGTTAACAAAAATCGTCATAAAATTGGATGTTTCTAGTACAATGCGAATACGGTTTCAGTAAATGTATTTTAGACTATGAAGGACTTATAATAAGTGGATTCAAAGTATGTAAGGCAATGCAATTATTTATGTCTTTCATGTATCCAATCTTTTGACCCAATCTACGTTTAAAAATCGATCTAATCTCATCGGTTCTTTAGCAGGGGCCCTGTTTTTGTTGGATCTGATAGCAACTCTGCTGTCAACGACTATAAGCAACTAACAAAGTTATTGTATTAAGATCAAGCGATGGTTAATCTCTACAAACATACGACTGTAAATTCCGACCACCCAGTTGATTTCTCTGGTTGGTAGGCATTCGAGGGGGTGCTTTAATTCACCATCAAAATATGCCAATATAAGTCAGTTTGTAAATCACTTTTCCTCTGCTTTGTGCGTTCTTTGTAACACCTTATTTTGATTTTTATCCATGGAGGATTTTCTTTTCAGCTTAATTCTATTTTTTAGGAAGATTTTATTTTTAACACACATTTAATTTTTTCAAATTAAGAACTTAAAACTTTTACCTCTTGTGCTCTTTCGTTACCCTGTTCTCGGTGCAAACTTAAGGAAAGAAAAGCGACCACGGACAGAAATCATGAATACTCCACCGTAAAAGCTGTTTTGAGTTATTTATCGTCTGAGGACAGGTGGAAACGCCAACACTACCCGAGAAGTTAAGAAATTAAGACTGAATTGTTTTGTGTATAGATGACAATCTACAAGACAGTGCACGAAAGAAAATACATATATAGTAATGTTCTGCGTGTTTTTCACAAGCGATGAAATAAATATGAATACTCAGATTTAAAAACAAAAGAGATCTTTCTACCTGAGCTTAATGAATTAACCACGTCGTTCGTTTCTGGTCACGAAATACAGTTTCCATATTTAGAATTCAAATCACATACATGAAGCACAGTGAGGTAGCTTATATGCTTGTAAAAGTAATGAACTGTCACAGAGCTGATAATCAAATAAGCCAAAGCCTACGATATTGATAGCTCTGTTAGTGAACTAACTGCACTATCAATATCGTAGGCTTTGACTTATTTGCTTAATATACGAGTTCACGAGATAGTGGTTAACTGATTGACTACATTTCATATGAATTATCCTGTATTATCTCTATTACACTAAATTACAACCACTTACACTGACTTGAGCAATCTCTTAAATTGGACCTAGATACGATCTGGAATAACATACATATTAAGACTTGTTAACTGAGATTTTATATTTCAGTTGAAGAAAGATCATTTTCGTAATTAAATTTCTTTTGAAATCATAACATCCTTCCGCTTGGTTTATTAGTAAAGAGTCTAGAGCTCAGATATTTACGAGAATCATACAATGCTAACAGGAAATCATCTCCACCTGAACGCCGTTTATTTTTTGTACGTTTTCTGATAGTGTTCAATTTTCCTTTCATTATTTGAATGTACCTGTTTATGTGTGGTCATGTGTTCCCAAGACGTGGATCCTCTGACAATACAGAATATACAGCGCATCAACTACCATATGACCTTGTTGAACATTGTCTAAGGGTTACAATACCCCAAGGGAGCCTAGAACCCAGGCCCAACCCACATACATTCACAGGCTCCAATAATCAATCACGGCAAATCGGTTATTAACTAGCCTCATAATATGCTTTCGATGTAGAATTGTCAGAATTGTCTCAATGAGGAGAAGAGTAAATAGATGATGGAAAATAGATCAAATAAGATGAATAATCTTATCAAAGACAGATAATACATGATAATATTATTCAAATATTTAGGAATTATCGATATCAAGTATTGTAAAATTGCCCCGGAGTATCATGTCCAAAATATGGAAATATAGATTTTTAGCGAATATGGTTTACGTCTTGCCGTTTATCTGGTTGATTGAAGACTGCTAATCCCTGAGTTATTCAATCAGAAAGAAAGGAATCCTTTGAAAGAGTATCGCCAGAAATTTGTCCATCGGACATTAAATTTTTTACTCGCAAAGATCATAAAAAAATCTATTCAAGTTGAAATAACAAGCAAAAAAGGAAAAAAAGAAAGAAAAAATTTATAATAACTTCCTTTTGTTGTAAGAAGTGAAATAATTTAAATTCCGAACAATTAACGTTTCTTAAATAGTTGCTGGAGGCAGTTCCTTTTAACAATGGTTATAGTTTGTCGACACCATACTGGAATGTTTATTTCAATTTTCACTGATAATTGAAGCGAACATGAAAAATTGAAGGCGGAATAAATCAAAACTAAAAGCCGGAGGTCTGGGAGACATCAAAATGGAGAACGCAATTCTGTAACTAATTACAATGGTCAGTAGTACCTATGATCGATCCGGACATTGTGTCCAGTAATACACTTCGATAAAATGAAATGTAATTTAATCGACGGGTATACTATGCAACAATGACCTTATTAATATAGACATGTTCTAAATTCTATGAAATATAAACTACTTATCACGTCATATAGAGTTCCTGTCTAAAAGGAAGCATTTCAGTAAGTACTGGTAGTTTGAATTGTCTATAAGTGTCTCTTGACTACTCTTTAAAATGCCAGAACAATGTGGCTAATTAGAATGTTGTTATACATGAATGTGTTTTAAAGCATTGATATTTCAAAGATAAAACGACAAATTGCGTTTCTGTGGAGCCAGTATCGCGTTTAGTGGTGGAATTCAGACAACAAGATTGAGTATGATCACGAAGATGGTACTGCTAACAGTTTACACAATGAAATCAAGACGACACATGGAGAAAGCTATTAAACTCTGATCTTTTTAAAACAGTGATGGTGTTCGTATTTAATAAAAACAATATTAATAATAAGAAAAAAAAGAAACATTCTTTATGGACAAGAAATGTTTTAATTTCTATCTTGTAAATAAAATGTCAATGGCGAAATTATTTCAAAAGAATTTTGAATGGCTTAAACGATTTGGTAATGTTAATGGTATAAATTCTACAGAACATCTATTTACCAGAACGATTTCAATAATTTAAGCTATGACTGGAGCAATTTCAAATAATTTTAGTCATAAAAGATAAAAGATGAAATGCTCCATCAAATAATAAAAAAGAATAATAAATTTTCTTCTGACATTGTAATCTTCTTCTTCGGCAGTGATATTCTAAGTAAAACTTTACTGCATATCTAAATTTCAGTTGCTTTGTTTAACAATCTTGATACAAAACGTACAAGGATCGACCTTCAGAAAACAGTCTTTTTATTTAATGCTGTTGGTGTCTTCAAACCCAATATAACCAGAGAACAATTGTAAGGAAAGCGGAATTGAGATAGCAGTAAACTTGAAAAGATAATTTAGAAAATATAATTTACTTCATTCCAGAGTTTGAATTTACACTCGATATTATACAATAAATGGAGCATTTGTATAAAGATGAAGTGTTCTAACAGATAATTTTAAGTTAAAAAGCACCTCGTCAATCAGCCCTCGTACTTTAACATAGCTTCGAGTAATGTGATAAAAATGTTATGAAATATAAGTAACAATTTCATAGAATAATTATTATATCAGTGGAAAATTAGTCTATGACATAAGGCTATTTCTAGAAAACACGATCCATGCTATTGTTGGCATGATTTTATCATTAGCGATCATGTTAGAAGAATCACCAATTAGTTATCTTTATATAAGATATTTTCTTTTCCCATTTAGGAATCATTATGTTAGCTATTAAACATGTTTTATAACCATTAAAATGCAATAAAATAATGAAATTAACTTCATGCAATTCTATCATTTTAATCTTCGATCTGAGTGGTTATAAAGACATAACTATTCTTGCTTGGGAAAATTATGAAGATTCTAGGCAATTGTTGGTTTTAATTGTTAAGGGGGTAAATAAAATATTTCCTCAAACTATTTATTGTCGGGATCGGAAAATACAAATGTGCGAAAAGAATTAAAAAACGACCCATGCACTAACAATTTCATTAGTGATCAGTCAAAAAGATATTCACTTTTTTTCAGATCATGACTTCACTACACACCATAATCATCTTCATTGATTTTGAAAAAAAGTAGAATAAACTAACAGTTGTATAAACAACTATTCCGGAATGCGGTCTATAAAACCGGAGATAAGTATTAGTCTATAAGTCTATTCAATAACGTCCTAAACAGGCTATCGTAATTATGTTTACACCATGATATCGTTTCGTTGCGTAAGCGTGTGGGCAGCGCATAACCGTTGTATAAATCGAAGTTATAGCACGATTCACACTGTGAATGTACAGAGATAGGGGAGGGGCTATAGTTGTTTGCACAAAGCACCACCAACATATTAGCCCCACCTTCAGCACATGCTACGAGATAAATTGCAATATCATGCAATTTTTCTGTGCTCGATACCTATCATACACGAAATACTGCGCGTGCGCATCGGATTACCTTCACCTTTCCCCGCGGAATTTCATCATCATCAGAGGCCGTTTTTGTTTTCTTCCGAGTAACATATATATATCTCCTGAACATTAAATGTTTTCAAAGCAATTTATATGCTAATAACAAATTTCTTTATGGTGATTAACTTCGAATGAAAATTATTAGAATCAAGAAACTAGTCTTGAACTTTGAAGATAAGGTACAAAAGAAAGAGGTCTATTTCATAATTAGAAACAGCATATTGTTTAGCTACAAATGTCATGTGTAGCCCAAGCCTTGCGCCGATATATTTTCTCAGAATAAAAAAAGCTGATCATCAAAAAAGATTTTTTCAGATTAGACTTTGATTGAAATCGAACAAAGAAAACTACCATCATTATAAAGATGAATAGACAAATACACTCTATAATACATTGAAAATCTTCGTTGATAAATGAACTTCTGCAAGGCTTTGCAATAATAAGAGGGGAAATGTTGGTTTTTAATACATACTGAGTGTGTTACTGTAAAGGAATCTAGAACATGGTCTTACACGAAACATGCGATCTTACTTTCATGAAATGTCAGCCCATCCGACCTGTACCAATAGTCTGAAACTTTCTTTTCAATGTCTCTATCACTGAGCCTCCGCGACTGCATCAGTTAATTCTTAGAACGTTTTTAATAATCCCCAAGTCCTCTTTCATGTTTGCCTTATAATAGGTTTTCATCCATAAAATTTAGTACTTAATATCACATTTTCCAAATTGCTTCTAAAAAGATTATGAAATGCCTTCTTCTTTAAAACTCTTTTTCATTCATAGCTGCTCTGCCTGTTTTAAGTTAATGATTTACTTGTTCTGAAAAAGACCTTGGTTATGAACAAGATATTACAAACGATGATATAACCCGACATATTCTGTCTAATTAGAATGATTAGAGTGATCTAAATATATTCCATATGAGTTATTGCCTTTGTTGTAGTAACGCTTTAAAGCTTAGCTCGTAACTGCACCAGCAGGCAGGAATTTTTATTCAAATCAAAGTTGCTAGTAGTTAACTTGCCTGGCATGCTTATGTTTGTCAAATGACGCGGACACGATGGATTGTGGTTAGAATTTGCCAAGGCCAAAATTAATATGAAAAGAAACCGTATCAAAGAAAGTATCTACCATCCTGTATTGACACTACGTGATTAACAAAATTGACATAAACCATAAGTTACTGCAGACGAAGGCTTGAAAATGAATTAAAGCAAAAAATTAAACACAGTTGAATAACAAATACTGTAATTTATAAAGTGTTCTGCTTTTCATTTGTTTACTTCACAAAATTCGAACAGCGCATCGTTAGTAGCTTATTGAACGCAACACATAATCTTTTATCACCCACTTAGACAATAGCATTGCAAGTGAGTATAGTTATCATAAAGTGGTTCTTCTCTGAGTGAATAGAAATAATCAACTAATGCCAAATGTCTCATAAAAGCGGTGCTATAAGTTGAGTTAAAGGTGTCAAAGGATCGAATGGTGGGGGAGGGGTGTTTTAATTAGAATATTTATAAGAAAAAATAATTCGAAAATGAAACTAGATACAGCGACAATTACATTAAAGTATCATAGGTTACATTCTTTGATAAATCTGTGAGCTATGTATTGACACCATAAATTAAGGAAAACAAATTTGCTTTGGAAATCTTGTAGTCGAATGATGTACCGTACATCCTATGTAGTTCACCATACATTAGATACAAATGGTATTGGGTTATGTTTATGGATACACAATTATAGATAGTATCCAAGAGTTGCAGTACATTTAGAATAAACAAAGATTATGAACTTTGAAGAACAGAGATCATTATCAATACATGAATGAGGGCAACTGTGCAATATCACAATCGATCATTTTAATAACAGAGATATTATTGTATGTCCCAGATGTACGTCAGGTACAAGATTGCTGAAACCTCCACACCATTATATCTATCCATTAAAAAAGATCTGCTAGTTACCGAACTGTCATTTTATATTGCTGAAACGTTTCTATAAATGAATTATCCCACTACAGTTCAATGGTTAATAACCGAACATAAAAGGGATATATCATCTATTTTATTAACTTTTATTGGAAATCGAAAAATCACCGACTAAAAGATACCAATCTCGATTTGTCAATGTCATTCTTATTCTACAGATTCTCTTATTTTATGGAAATTTTGGTATTATACGAGTTTATCCCAATCTATTGCGTGATATTAGATGGTATAGAATTTCTGTTATGGTTATTCTTTAAAGATGTTAATGTTCACAGAGATCTTAAGCTTTTTCCTTTTATATCTATCTCACTGTAAAACAATACAGCGGTCGAATGAATCATTAGTTATTTATTTTAAAGTGACGCTATGTATCTCCCATGACACAACAGATAGTACGGTTAAAATGGAGAACTCTTGTTAGTAAAGTGTAAAAGATCTATACCATACTTTTTATGACTGGAAAGATTGAAAGGCCTAATTTAAAACTGAATTAAAAAGCTGAGACATAGCTACTTAAAGCCATCCTCTAGCAACACTTGCTAGTACTTGAAAATCAGTACTAAGATCAATTCACATACAAGACAGGGTAAGTGAATATTGGGTTAGTTTCATTACTAGGATGTAGTGGCATACCTTGACATATTCAAAAATACGGTTAATAAGACAAATCTATTGCCTCTCACAAGTCAAGTGTTTTGACGGTAATCAAGAAATGACCAGAATAATCATTAAGGACAAGACACGATTCTTTTGTATTCATTTAGTAACGTTAGCGATTGTTTCGGTGTTTGATAGTTTACCTTGAACAGGGACCAGATTAAGACAGTCAGGCAGAAGATGTGCTTCAGAAGACTTTCTAGGGATTTGCTTACAAATTACTGTTAAATCGACAGAGAAGGCTAGAATGCCAGTCTGAAATTTGGTATCAAATCGATGGTAACGATTTCTTGCACTGAATGACTTCCGATAGAACAAAATGTACGAGATAAAATAAGCTCGATTTAGTATTATCTGGTGGCTTATCTCTTAATGCAACTGACTTTCTGTCTGTGATATTACATGGGAGAACTTATTACCACTAAGTATATTATATATTGGTCAGTTTAGGATATTCCTGTTATAAATGACATCAAGTACATTATACACCTTCATTACCCAATTATAGTGATCTTGTTGATTGATCAACTCAACTATAGGTTCATTAAGGCTCATCTATCTTACTAAAGAGTGTTTATACGCGGTTATTAATGGGAAAAATTGTAATTCTCATCAATATCAATCCTGAAAGCCAAATTTTATATCTTTATTGAAATCATAAGAAAAACTGAAATTGATTTTCGTGATTTTCACTTAACGGGGAAAGTTTTAAATTATATACTAGTCTGGTTTAGTCTTTGAGGAGATTCTATCTTATTATTAGGAAAAAGAAGCAATACAAGATGCCCTCTCTCTAGGGAAGCCGAAACACGATCTTGTTATCCTCAGCATTGTGCTATATGAATCTGGTTAAAATCAACATTCATTTCATCAGCACACCATATTCACTCACAAGATTCGGTATATATGCTTAATTTATGAGGAAGTTACGAGATAGTGATTTCCCGGTTTGCTGAATATGTCTCGTGTAACTGATGACAATTAAAAATACTTCGATTGATCTTTCAATTCAAATCAAGAGTTCTCAACACCCCCCTCTACTGCGATGGTGGCGATAAAAGTGTTTTCTATCGTCTAGACCAATCAAAAAAGCATTGAAAAAGTCGATGAGGTTGAACGTGAAGAAAATGAAGTATTCAATCTCCTATTCAATCGTGTAAGTCTTCTTGTTATACAATTTTCTATTGACATTCATCAGTATCATTGTAATTGACTAGTCTATTCTTATAATAAGGTTCCATACCAATGCTATAAATATTATTATTTCCTTTAATTCCATTCAGTAAAAGGCCTCCTATCCGGCCAATATTCGGTATGCTCCATTATTTTGTACATTTAATTATTTAACTGAAGTGAGTCATTGTAAATTGTCATTTCATAAATAAAAAGTTTTGTATCATAATGGTGTCACGAATCATTACAATGATATAAACAAACAATATAAAACAGCACTGAGCAAGGTAATAGACACAAGATAAATAAAGATATAATATGCCAAGCAACCTTTTCTGAGTTAAGAAATACCAAGGTAAAAACTCGAAAATAATGATTGCTTATGGGAACCGAACACAGACTAAGAAATCAAAACATCAAATTTCAAAATCTCAAATAAAGATTGATGGTAATAATAGTAATTTGTTGTTTTTTTGTAAATGGCCTTCTTTTATGATTTCTGAGAAACATGACAGTTTTTCATATCAGACAATTTTTATCTTTATGAATTAAATGTAAAAAAGGCAAACACTTGGCTATATTTGGATATATCAAGCACAAAACAAAAACACTTTTTGTGATGTGTCTGAATGAAAATTCAAGAAACAGGTAAGAAACAGGTCAAAACAGGCCAAACCAAACTCAGTTACGAATTTGTACATCTGGATTGTCCACAAATTTAAATCTATGTATTAATGAGATCGATCAAATTGAAGTATCTTGAGGGATTGTGAAGAAACAGATTCGATATCAAACTGCACAGCTAATTGATTACGTGGTCTTAGGTTTATTTCGAGCGACTAGTCGTTCGGATGGGACAATAAACCGAGGCCCCATTTGCTTCAGGGTTTGCACTTAAAAGATACCTCGACAGTTGAAAATCGCAAAAAAGTAGGCTCAGACTGCTGTCCAGGTAAAATGTCCCTCATTGCACACTGCATGGCGTTGCCCGTCTTCATTAGCCCATAAGGTACAGAAGAATAGGACGTAAAACTCCATTCATTTCATTTTATATTTTTGTGACGAGTTCCAAAAGGAGAGGCTTAACAGCTTAATACTTTGTTCAAGAGAAATACGCCGATAGTTTTTTAAATGCCAGATTTTAATAACATGAATCAGTCAGGCAAGCCATTTCTGTCATCGCTAATGATCCGTTCTGTCAATGTAGATCTATGATTTCATACTCTTATTGATTTGATATTACTTAATGATCCCATATAAATACAATAACAATATGACGTCTCCTATTGGATAATAATAGTTACAAGATGACCTAGCGGGTCATTAGTCGAGGTATGATTGCATTAAACGGATTAAAAGAACGCCGTCCTAGCTTTGGGGGACATTTTATAAGCTTCATAATACCCTTACAGATTCTGGATATAGTCAATTTAATAAGATATCAGAGATAACTAAAATGCCTTGAAGGTATATTCAAAATGGAGAATATTCTGCTACGGAGTATGTTATGCATTTAGCATTGTCTAGACCACCCCATATATTACAACGCCAGAGTAACAATGCACAAACTGAAATTGATTTATTCGAATCTGAAGAACTGAAAATCCAAATAATTGCATTCGCACCACACTGCATTGATACTCTTTATGATAAAAAAGAATAAATAAAATTTTTTAGAAAGAAACATAAAAAATCTATCATTATTTCTATATTACATAATTTACTTTTAGTTGATATAATTCAGAATTAGATTATTTTTAATATTAATATTACAGAGACATTTCTCATGATAATGTGTTTATTGACATCTTGTGTGCATATTAACCATAATAAGTTCAATTAATTGATATCATTAATAAGATCTCATCATCTTGCGACCTCAGCAGGAAATTATTAGCTTTCTACATCCAGTTTTAATGGTTTTACATCCATTTTACTTCCGATAACGAGGGCTCATATTCTTCGGGTATTCTTTCGGTGGAAAGCCCTCGTTATCGGTCCTTATCCCTTACTTAATATATGATCAATTAATTTAAACATTATTTACACCTGTCGATATAGTCTGAAACAAGGTTCCATAGTTAACAAGAAGGAACGCGAGAAATTAGCTAACTATGAACAAATGGGTTAGGCTAGTGGGTTCAACCTATTTCAAAAGTACAGCTTTTGAAGGAGCCTTTTAAAGATTCAAATATTGATCTTTTTGCTAAATATGAACAAATGGATTAGGCTAGTGGGCTAAGCTCAGATCAAGAAATTGTCCGAATTAAAAATCAGATTAGGATGAGTGGTCGAGAATTTCGAATAATCAGCAGAACTTAATTCATATTTTTAACAGAAGTGACATGCTGTAATTACTGAACACATAAGCCACTGCGATTTGTGATTTTAAATAGCCAGTTTAATTTTTCAGATTTCCTAGACGTAGGACCCTGTTGCTAGCAAGCGTTTAATTGATCACAGATACTGCCTGAACAGCATATTACAATTACGTAACAAATATTTGATTACAATATTCAACTTTGCATATTTTTATTTTTTAGGTAGGTGTTTTCAAAGTTTTTAATCTTTAGAAGTTTTGTTCCATATCTCCGGGTAAGTTTCACTACTTCTTTTTTGTGTTTTTGTAAGCTTTTGAAAGCAGTAATTTTTAAACAATTGCACTATACCTCGAAAGGTTAAACATGGTTTTGATCAAAGCTAATATATAGATGTTCCACTAACTAAAATACTTCTGTAAGTAGTCATTTAGTAGAATTATTTGACACAGTGCCAAATGTAATGGTTGTTATTTGAAGCAATTGTTATCGTTTGGAATCTTGAGTCCGTTTCAGATTTCAGCAGATGCACTTGTCATCTCATAGGATCCGTCAAAGTCGACATGTTCGAGGCACACATTTTAAAAATCAACTAGAAAGCCTATTACGACTAATCATAGCGAAGACTACATTTAATTGGAACTTTAACGCTAGCAGCTGCGATTTTTTACAGTAAAAAATATCAAGCGATTGCAGGAATAGGAAAGAACGATAAGAAAGAAACAACTATATTTTACAAGGTTAACAACTTAGGTTCATAGTTATGAATCAGCCGGCTCTTAGCCAAACCTTTTAGAACTGATTTTTCCCGGATTATCCGTGCCCATTTACAGCTGGAATTTTGTGTGTGTGAAGATGACTTAGTCAAGGTCATCGAAGACATTTACACGCAAATCGAGATCAAAACCCACAGCCGCTAGTTGCTGGTAGTCCCGCTGATATCGGGAGTCTTACCGTAGTAAGGTCGCAGTGGCCATATTATTACCTTGTTAATATTTATCAATGACCGAATTCTAAAGATCCTCTTTTTCATATGCTTCACATCTTGAAACGACGACAGAATTGAGAGAAACATTTTCTGGATGTATTTGAGGTGATAAAAATTAGTTGTAAGAGTATTTCAGACTTAATGTTCACTTATAAATGAATTGGTTAATGAAAAATACTGTAGTTGAGGTTCAAATTTTCTACGGCATATTGATCGAAACTTTACTTCCAGTTACATAGCCTTGATTTAATTTCTTTTAGGAGAAGAATTGTAAGATATTTGAGCACAATTATACACTTGAATACTTGAATACAGAAAAGAGATATTAATTATAGTTAGGACAATCTTAGTTTTCACATGGTTTCATACATGGGCATTCCAATTTAAATTGAAGATTTGTATGACTTCAGATGTTTAGTGACATATAAATCATTATCGTTAACGATGGATATTACATGAACAGTAACATTGATCATAGCAAACGTTAACCTATAGACATTAGATGTACCGTAACATTGTTCATAGCGAACGTTAACATATAAGACATTAGATGTACCTTAAAATGTAATCGCCAACGTTGACCTATAGATATAAGATGTACAGTAACAACGTAATCGATAACGTTGACATATAGATATAAGATGTACAGTAACATTGTAATCGTGAACGTTGAACAATAGATATAAGATGTACAGTTACAATGTAATCGCGAACGTGTAACAATGTAATCGCGAAAGTTGACCTATAGATATAAGATGTACAGTAACAATGTAATCGCGAACGTTGAACAATAGATATAAGATGTACAGTAACAAAGTAATCGCGAACGTTGGCCTATAGATATAAGATGTACAATAACAAAGTAATCGCGAAAGTTGACCTATAAATATAAGATGTACAGTAACGATGTAATCGCGAACGTTGACCTATAGATATAAGATGTACAGTAACATTGTAATAGCGAAAGTTGACCTATAAATATAAGATGTACAGTAACGATGTAATCGCGAATGTTGACCTATAGATATAAGGTGTACAATAACAACGTTATCGCGAAAGTTGACCTATAAATATAAGATGTACAGTAACGATGTAATCGCGAACGTTGATCTATAGATATAAGATGTACAGTAACATTGTAATCGCGAAATGTTGACCTATAAATATAAGATGTACAGTAACATTGTAATCGCGAACGTTGAACCTATAGATATAAGATGTACAGTAACAATGTAATCGCGAAACGTTGACCTATAGATATAAGATGTACAGTAACAATGTAATCGCAAAACGTTGAACAATAGATATAAGATGTACTGTAACAATGCGAATTCAAAAAAGAAAGTTGAACCAACTTTTTAAGATATAAGATGTACGGGTAAAAATTGTAATCGCGAAAGTTGACCTAAAGATATAAGATGTACAGTAACAATGTAATCGCGAACATTGAACAATAGATATAAGATGTACAGTAACAATCTAATCGCGAAACGTTGACCTACAGTTTTAAGATGTACAGTAACAATGTAATCGCGAACGTTGATCTATAGATATAAGATGTACAGTAACATTGTAATCGCGAAACGTTGACCTATAGATATAAGATGTACAGTAACAATGTAATCACGAACGTTGACCTATAGACATAACTTCACCTTTTTCACCGAGAATTTAATCCTGTACGAATAAATGTTACATCACGACATATTACGATAAAATTGTCTATTTTGTTTTAAAAATAAATTATACAAATATCTATGTATAAAATATCATATGTCATGCTCAGACTAAAAAGATCGATTTATCCATGTTCAGATTTGTCGTAAGGCATAGATGTTCCACAATTAGTTTAATTTACTAGTCGAGTCTAGACCGGATACGGAATCAAATATAGTAGATATGAAACTACAGCAGGTATTACTGGTGTCGACTTATCTTAATCTTATATATCATATTTCTTGTAAAAACTAATTCCGTTGAGATAATTAGCTGTTATCATGATCTGTAGAAAAAACTTACTCTTCCTCACTGTGATGGTCGGATTATACCCGGGAGTTAACACGACTAATAACGTTTACGTCATTGCCTTTATAACGAACTATAATTGCTCCACAACACTAAGCTCTATGACGAGAATCACAGGTAAGGCAACAATATGATAATCTTTATAGAACGCCTAATTCCATCGCAGATCACAGTTTGAAGGATCCAAAGATTCAGCAAAGAAACTCAACTAAGTGAAATGTATATAAGCCTAAGAAAATTGAAAACTTCTTCTGAAGGTGATGAAAGGTACTTAATGCTTCCTCAATTACTCGGGGACTTCCTTTTCAAGCAAAAATAAAAGGCAAGAAATTTAATCGATGGTCTCTTTTAATGCATGTTCATAATGTAGCTAATTAGTAATTGTTCATGAAGTTTCTAATATCGACTATCTATAAGTGAAAACGCTATTTAAATATCAATAATAAATGCTATATACTGTTGATATCAATTTGCTTTATCGAGAGAGGGGTACAATGATTTTAAGTGGGTATCCTGTCAATAAAACTAACTCTCTAGGGTCCAATTAACCATACATTAGTCGCGATGATATTTACCCCAAAGCGAAGTGTTTAATTAATCAAACGATTTACCGTATGAATATTCATAAAGGCATTATTAATGTTAATTAGAATGTAATCTATACGTACATCGCAAATTATGGATGCAAATCTCAATGACGTTTTGACTTTTGTACTGCATCCACAGAAACACAATATATATTGATATGCTATTAGTACAATAAGTTAACAATGGAAAGCAAAGAAACCTGCTTGTGCTCCATTGAAGTTTTTACCTCAAGTGACTTGGGTATTCTTTATTAAATAGCGGTGCACAATATACTTTTGGTATACTACTCCTTGGTTTTACTGTTATCAACGTGTAACCCACATTTTCATCATGAGGTAAATATGAGCCCGATGAGTCAATGGAGTTTGTTGATCGGTACCCTTAAAAGTCGCTAAAAGGACTATTGATAAATATACGATCTAGTAGGTTTGTAATCATCAATTGTATTTCCCTTGTTTATGTCAGAATAATAAAGTGAATGACCAAACTCTTCACCTTTCAATAATATATAAGCTTATATAAACTGTTAGCTTGAAGGAATCGTTCAATTTCAATGAATAATTCATGTAGGAAAATGTCATATCACTTTAAGGCATTATTAAATAGGAAATTTGGGAAAATCATACAGTATAAACACCGCGATAAAATAGTCGCCATGCTGAATCTGAGAAGTAATTGAATGTAATCTTCTAACAAAACAACAACGCAGTTCCATTCTTATATCATTGAGATGGATTTGATAGCTGCCTATTAAAAAAGAATATAATTATTTGCCAACACCAAGAATATTTAAATGAAAAAACACACAAGAAAACTTAGATTTTTCAGACTTCAGAACATTCACAATTCTTTATGGATAAAGCCTATAAAACATAAAAGAATAAAGCTAAAAATGGAATTGCGGAGATATCAAACACTCTTTCATTAATACACAACAAACTAAGAAGCAGCAACTGTAAATAGAAGCGAATGCCACACAACTGCTTGTATCATTTGAAATAATTGGTCTAATCTCAAATACAGTATACAGAAATAGAATGGAGGTTAAAGGGTGAAAGCTTTCTCTTTTATTTCGCTAATGATGATTATGGAGTAAATTAGATGGTAACCCAGCCTCTCCATGTTTTGTTAACATTTCACCCTCACCATCATCTTGCTCTGAACTGTAAATCAGTTGGTGGAGTTTCACTGCGATGACTGTCGAGACAAATATTTACTACATCTATTTATATTCTTATGTTTCTGGTACTAAATTACTTATTTGTAAACCTGTTCCATCTTGTGTTCCGAAAGGTAATGTAAAGTTTTTTTTCCTTTTCTCGTGATATGAGTTGATACTTTCTTTATCGTGAGTTGATGAGCGACGGCGGTTATAGTTTGATAAATTTGTTAAAGCCCTATCATCAAATCACTTCTTTACGAAAAAGACAATGTATGATATACGATTATCAAATATAAAAACACAAGACAAAGATCTGTACACGATTCGGTTTCTTTTTCTACGCACGATTAACGGCAAGGGAAATGATGATTTTTATATGAAAAGGCAATCTTATTTTATTTATTTGAACTTATGAATTAGTTTTTTTTTTATATGTTAATGTAGTTTGGTGATCATTTCAAATCAGATAATTTTATTACGAAAGTCTGTACTGTAGTTTCCGTTAATCAAATATTTAAGAATTCGAATTTTTATTTACTACATGTATTTGGTGTTGAACACGAATGCAAAACACGATTCAATCAATTTTAATGATTGGTTTACAGAGGTAATAATTATACAAGGTGCCAATGTATTATAAGCCACTACACTCTGAGAACCTAATAAAAAACAAGAGATTATACCGTGTGGAAAGACATATCAACCTAATCCATGCTACTGAAGTTCTCTGTTTTAATCCCTGTTGTACCAATTAAATCTCCAGAAATCAATCTTACGAATTAAACTAGATATGTACCAAAATGCTAGATCATAATATTCAGCTGCCAGCCTGTGGGTGATTTTGTCTGGGCTTTTCTTTTTTTTATCAACTCACGGTACGAAAGTTTTCTGTTTTAAAACAGCAGATTGTTCTACGGTTTAATCCTTGAGGATGCAGTCTTGTGAATGAAAGTAAACTTGAAACTAATTTGCAAGATCAGAACTTCAGCTGTCAGTCGTGTAGGTGGATCTGTTACGTAATTATTTCTTTCGTGCACATTGAAGCCTCATGTTTAAATGTCAAGAATATGTCCTCAACCTAAATGGCACATTTATCTTTTTTTTGTTATCAATGATGTTGCAAATGTCTTGTTAATGAGTAATCGTGTTCCGATACACTTTAATATAACCCTTTTTTACTCATAAATATATTCCATATAGATATTAGATGAAAAATATAATGTCTATAAATCAGGAATGAGACTGGATTCATTTTAATGCCATGAAAATAAAGTTTTTGATTATAACTATTTATTATACAGTGTATAATACTGCAATTAAATATTGTATAAGGTTTTAAGCATGTTATCTTACATTATTACACAGTGTATTATATATCGGGTGATAACATTGAGTTCTGTAAAATGAAAATATATATAACACCACAATTTAAAGCAGCATTCAAAATTAATTAAAGGGATACCGCGTCTTAGCATGAACATGAAATTCTCAAGAATGGTTCATATAAGTATATATTCATGAATGAACTTACCTGGTGTCATACAGTAATCCCTTAAAATCTGGAAATAAGTAATTTTTGAAAAACGCTTAATCAATTTATTAAGCGTTTTTCAATAAGTTAATGCATCTTTATGGATAATTACTTAGTTTTAAGGTATATATTTATTTTTTTTAAGTTAATTATGGCAGCAGGTATATTTACTAATGAATAGAGCTCTTATTGGCCAAGTTTCAAATTTCAAATTTTATGTTCATTCTAAGACCTATTATCCCTTTAACTGAGTTCTACAACTGAATAACTGGTACTCCAGTGCAGAATAAAATTTAGAAGTTAGAGAACTGTCCAGTTTGTATATAGAAATAAAATCTACAACATATGAGCTAGGAATGTGTACGTTTTGGATTTACATGTGCTTTGTGGCTTCATCCCCTACACGTGGAGGCACACAGATACAGCGTCTAAATAACCTTCTTGAAATAGGAAGAACACATAAAAAGTGCACTTATATGAAAATCAAACTTCAGGCTATATGAAAAAAATTTCAATAAATTTTGTCAGACTGTCATTGATTTTTCAGCATTCATTTCTTTAGAAGGGAGGTTGTTTTTCAGTTTTAATATACTTCCTATATTCGTTCGCTGATATTCAATTACATGTATTTAGTCCAAGACAACTGAGAAAAATTTAGTTCTTTCATACGTTCTATTTTGTATATTAATTTTAACCTTTTTTTTATTAGGATTACACATTTGATTATACGGAATTTGTCTGTCACGATTGTACGTTTGTCACGCAATGCCTGTCAATAAGTGACCATCACACTAAACAGACAGGAACTAAAGTAATCTACCTTAATTTATGTTTATGCTTTAACGATTGGTTCGGTTCTATCGTGTAACTGTTGTCTTGGGCTTCAATTCCAATCAGCAACGAGAATAAAGCGTGTTTAATTTCTTTAATGGAATGATGTTATGCTGTTAGATATAATTGATTAACGATATATCTGACAACATTAAGTCATGGCAATGACCAATAATAACGATTGTTATCAACGATCAAACCAAATGGTGTTTCAAGTTCTGTTTTTTCAAACAATATGGAAAATGACAGCGATTTTGTCAAAAGAGAGAAGTTATTGTTAAGTGACTAAACAAAGTATCGAATGAGTTTGGTGTAGAGATTATCAATTCATTGTCATTTGAACAAGATTTCACCTGTCACTGTCATCTATCAACACCAAGATTTTAACTTTAGTATTCTTAGAATCCTAAACCCAGACAAAACGCCAGACTTGCCGTAGGATGTATAACCCAAGTTTCCTAATTTGCCCTTTTTGACCTGGCCAATGATCAGATTTACATTTATCTTCATTTTGGAAGACATAAAACAAATGATTAGTGACGGCCTTGCCAATATCTTTGATATTTTCGACAATTAATTTGTGAATTTCAAGTTGACGATTGAAAACAGGGCATATTCACAAAAATCAATTTATCGTATCGTCTCAAAGATGGTAGATGTACTATTAGTCTAATGGTCACTCTGAAACGGGAACTGAAACAGCAACTGGAGTAAATTAGCTACGTTTCGGGACTGGCTTCATTTGGCGAAAAGTAAAAAGAAAGAAGAAAAAGTAGTCGCGAGGTTTGTGGCACACTTGCTTTAGTCACATACCTTTACTCTGGAATTGGTTATAATATAGACACATTGCCATTATTATCATTGGTACATAGAAGAAAAGATGATCTAATGTTTCTATAGAAACACATTTTATAATGGTAAAAAGCATAATCGTATAAAATTCAACCTTTTTATCACTAAGCAAAACCAGCAGGGCATTATTTCCGTTACGAGACTTATTTATTGAACTAGACATCACATATTTTGTCAATAGGAAGATGTATTATCAATACAAATGAACAGGAACAGTTCATTTTTAAAAGGCCGGGACCATAAGTGATCCTTACTTAACAAGTTTTCAATTAGTTGAATTCGACAACACCCCACTCCCATCTGTGCTATTACTGATCGCGTTTTGAATAGGAAATCCACACCTTTGAATTTTACAATCTAGTAACGTGGTGAATTAATCGTGTAGATAACACATTTCATACAACACCTGATGATGGGAGATTTGAATTGCAAATTTTAGAAATGAGATATAATCGGCAAATTGTGGGACTTCGCAAGTGATAATTTCTCCAGATGTATTAGTAAACACCTACTAGGCTACATTATACTAGTTCGGATTTTAAACGGATCGGATGCTGTTACTCTCAAAACGATAAGCTTGTGACATTTACTGTACTTGTATTTTGCGAAGGTAAGTCAATTTAAATCTATTCTCTCTTAATTTAGATTCACAAATTTGTTTTGTTCAATTTAAAAATCTCAAAAGCTATTTCTGTTCAGCCCAATTTGTCTACATTTTGTTAGAAAATTGTATCTTGTCAGCTCTGTGGCTATGAATCGGAATCGTATAACCGGTGAATGTCTGGCACGCATGTTTCAATGGGAATAAGATTTGATATACTCGATAAATGTCTGTTAATACAGACACAAATAATAGACGGGTCCTACACAGTCTGTATAATACGAGGCCTGGGTTAATTATTTATTTGCTGAACAACTATTTATTTCGATGTTAATCTCCCAATGATAACATACCAATTCTTCAAGGGACACTAATGGGTTCATTCAGACCACAATAGCTTGCTGCTCGGTGTAATGAAATTGTATAAACCACCTTATTTCCGCATGTTATTCAATTAATGAAGACAGGCAACGCCGGAGCAGCAACCCTTCGAGTGATCACACACATCTTGTTGAACACTGAGCTTCGGTTCGTTGCCCCAAATAGATGATCATTTACGTTTCAATGTTTAGCATTTAAATTGGTTGTTGAAATCGAGCAGAAAAAGATTTGATAAAACAGGAGCACAAACACATGTAGGGCCTAAACTATTTTCCTTTTCCGACAACCATATAGGCTATTGAACATATCAAGAGTGTCCCATTAGGTTTTTCATATTACGTCTTAATCAACAGAGTGACAGAGGGAAAGTAAATCTACTGTCTAGATTGACATCTAGCCTAATAGATCAGCATTTAGTGTAATTTCCTGCCGATTTATCAGAAACTGTGAGATAATTCATAGATTTTCCTTATTGTTTTCTTAAGCATTGTGAAATTAAGAGCATGTCTGTCTGGAGCGTGGTGACTTTTTTGAAGAGGGACAAAACATAGTTTTTTTTGACAGCAAATTGTGATAAATTACTGTTAACTTGTTTTATTATCTCAATTATTGTCTCCATTAGTCTGTAGATTATCCCAGTCTAGAATTATAATAGGTTCCTATACATCCTTACTTCTTGTATGCTTCTATCATTTTCAGATAGAACAATGGCACGAATTCAATCTGAATGTTGACAGTTCAAAAACTGAATATTTCGAAATTGATGCATATATCATTAAAATTAAATCTGTTTTCTATGAGTGGTCTAACAGAGATTGTCATCACGGAAGGGTACTAATCTTTAAAGACAGGGGGTATTTAGAGATTGACTTTGTAAAATTCTAGATAATCTGTTCATATCTTGTTAGGCTACAAAAAAAGAGATAATGTCCATCATTAAAAGACTTGACATATCACCAGTATTGGAAAGCCAGTTTCAAACCAGTAATGTTTCTGTGAATGAAACGATGAGTTATATACTTGCAATATAAGACAATCCGAAGTTTTTCAATAGAATGCCCCTTGTCGGCGAAACAGAGCAAAGGGACTAACAAGACCGAGGTCTACGAAATTTGTAAGGTCGTTTAGCGTAATTATTCGCAGAAACAGCATTGTGTTTTGTGTATTTTAAGGCTTAAATGTTTTTAAACGCCCACATGAATATGTGACCGTATATTGTCGTCGCCCCTGCCTGTCGGTCCATCCGTCAACATTTGTTGTAGACACAATAGAAGCTTAAATTTTCAATTGATTTGTATAAAACTTAGTGTGAGCATTAGAATTGATAATACGGCGGTCAAGTTCGATTTTGATGATTTTTCGATGAACGATTTTATAAGTTATTGCCCCTGCCTCAACATTTGTTGTAGACACAATAAAAGCTATAATTTTCAATGGATTTTAATTAATCTTGGTGTGAGCATTGGAATTGATAAGACAGAGGTTAAGTTCGAATTTGAAGATTTTTCGATGAACGGTTTTTGAGTTATTGCCCTTGGCTTAGTTACATCACGTCAAAATTTATTGTTGATGCAATAGAAGCTAAAATTTTCAATTGATTTGAATGAAACTTGGTATTAACATTGGAATTGATAAGGCGGTGGTCTGGTTCCGAATTGAGTTATTGCCCCTGCATCTATATTTGTTGTAGAAACAATAGACGCTACAATTTTCAATGGATTTTAATGAAACTTGTTGTGAGCATTGGAATTGATAAGACGGCGGTCAAGTTTGAATTTGAAGATTTTTCGATCAACGGTTTCTGAGTTATTGCCCTTGACTTAGTTACATCACGTCAAAATTTATTGTTGATGCAATAGACGCTACAATTTTCAATGGATTTGGATGAAACTTAGTATGAGCATTTGAATAAATAAGGCGGTGGTCAGGTTTCAAATTTGACGATTTTTCGATTAATAGTTTATGAGTAAGTGCCCTTGACTTAGTGAAATTGCATCAAAATGTTAATGATACTTGCCGGGTATGAGCATTGGAATTGATAAGGCAATGGTCAAGATCGAATTTGACGTTTTTTCGATGCACAGTTAATGAGTAAATGCCCATGACTAAGTAGTAAACTTTCGTCAAAATTCTGTTGTGGTAGCTTCAATTTTGATGGACCTTTGTTTAAGCATCAGAATTGATAAGACGGTTAGGTTTGAATTTGACTTTTTTTAACAAATGATTTTTTAGTTCTTGCCTTTGACTAAGTAAAATTGCGTCAGAAATTTTTGTGTATGAAAAAGAAGCTACAATATTTTAATAGATTTGATTAAACTTGGTATGAGTATTGAAATAGATAAGATGGTGGTCTAGTTTGAATTTGACGATCTTTCATGAACAGTTTTTGAGTCTTTGCCCTTGACTTCAATATTCAGTGAATGTTTTCAGTGAGTCATTCCTCAATTTATTATTCAAATTCAATGCAGTCAGTGGGCGTATGTTACCTTGCCTGGCAAGCTATCTTTCTTACTGCTATCAGCTGTTATCTTCTATTTGATCCAAGAGTTCTGATTGGTATATAGTAACGCATTGTTAGATTTGGGCAGTAGTAAAATACTTGGGTTACAATGGAATTATCTTTCTAAAAAACGAGAAAGGAATTTGTAATTCATTTTCACTCTGAATAGGTTTCAAAATTATCGTTTTGATCGTGTTATCTTTTAGATTGCTATTATCTGAACATTAGAGCAAAGTTCAGTTTCCTTCAGCAAAAAGTTCTCCAGAACGATATGTTGGTTATACAATATTGCTAAATAGTTATTGCTCTGTTCTCTAAAAGTCATCTTTGTCACTTACAAGTGGTGGATTATAAAATGATTATTATCGAGGGGTTACATATTTCTTGGATATTATCGAAAAATTTACTTATTTGTTGTTTACTATCCAGAAATTATTTATTTATAAAGGTACTTTTAACGGAATTGCTCCATAGCCTTTGCCGACAATTAAAATAAGGAAATACCGGGTAGGATCCTGGGACATTTTAAATATGGAAATACTGATTAAGATCCAAGGCCAACTAAAATATGGAAATACTGAGTAAGATCTAGGGACAATCAAAATAAGGAAATACCGAGTGAGAGCTAGTGACAACTAAAGAAAATACCATGTCAGATCCAGGAACATTTTAAATATGGTAATACAAGTAAATTAATGAAATACCGAATGAGATCCAGGAAGAGAAACATGAAAATATTATAATTCTATTGGGGGCGTATGAGAATGATGCATTGAGATGGAGGATTATACGTAATAGATGATGCTTCATTATTTGTGTTTTGCTGGTATAATTTAAAATATAACATGACAATCCTATCTATCATTTGTCATTAATGTATTAAAAGTAACATTCATACGCATCAAGTTCCATTTGTACAATTGTTGAACTTCCGGCAACAAGAAGTGTATTATCTTTGAATAAAAAATAAATGATTACATGCAGTCAAAGAGTCGACATGAATCATGACACTATCAGTTTTTCTTTGAAATGACATAATACATTTGAAACTATCAAAGTAACTTGAATCAATGTTCTCATATCACGCAGAGAAACTTAAAAGGTAATTTGGCGATGACACAAACACAAATCAAAACCCATAGTTCGAAAATAATATTCCATGATGATTATTACAGTCAAGGTATAAGTACGACGTTCATTATAGCTTTAGATCAATAACGCTTATCTCCTGGCGCCAATATTAAAAAGTGCAATGAGTATATAAGAGATTTGTAATATATCAGACCATGCCGCTTAAATTCCAAGCAGAAAATTCAATTTTATAATTGACATGATGTAAATCCAAGGCTTTCAGCAGCGAGAAAAGGTATTTTTTGCACGAAATCCATTCTTCCAACTACCATTTTTTTTTATATAAATGACAAATTTAAAAGTCTAACAAACATTCTATAATTGATTTAAAATATTTTTAAGTTTGTAGAGCCAAGTTTCTGCTCAAGTCTTTCACACAACACATAAACCATTGAAAACGTTTCTATATTTAAGGCGACATTTTGACAAAGAATTTGTTGTTTCGTCGATTGTCGTAAGGAAATGATATTTTTTTCTTTAATATAAAAATCTTGGTATTTTCGTTAGATTGATCGATGATGCTATCACTGAATGATTAATTTTTTGTAGTTGCACTACGATTCGACAACCCTTTTAAAATGAAGAATCATTGTTTTTTTACTCAATGATCAATTTGTCCACACGTACCAGTTGTGTGAATATATTTGTCAAATAGAACCACAGTAATTGAATATATACCATGAATAACTGTGTAACTATAGTATTTTATATTTGTTTTGATTAGTTTACTCTGAAATATATATGTTGAATTATTTTATTACCTCTAAAGAAGCTGATATTATGTATATATGAATTGAATATGAATTGAATATGGATTAAATAACAACTTGTTCTCTCGATAATGGATTGAAAATGTTTCATTTAAGGGGGTTGACAACGCTAAACAAAAAATAGACGATTTCAACCACTTCTTTTCCACCTATCTGAAATATTTAAATATCAATGGAAAGAGGGGACTTTCAGCTATCCAAAAATATAAAATTTATTTCTTTATGACATTTCAACTTTGAGAAATAAGGTATGAAAGATGAACGAAAAAAACGTCAATTATTCCCTTAAAATTAGCATATCCACTAGACTATTTAATATAGAAGGTTGAAATTTTGCACAACGCAAGTCTACTTGTATCTCTACAAAATTACGTTGGCTTTTTGGATAATTTTGTTTTGTTCTGAAGATATTGATAGAAATCAAAATTTTGCGAGTGCATTTTCGAAAAAGTGAATTTTTAAAAAACTATTCATTTTATATAGAAAAAGCCAACGTAAAGTTATAGAGGACATCGTAAGCTTTAGCTGAAGCCAAAGTTTGTAAAAATCGGATAAATTGTAAGCAAGATATGCTTTTGGAAAAATGGCAGTTTTTTTCAACATTTTGCAAACACATGTAAACCTTACGTAATTAACGACCATGTTGTTAAAAGATTGTCTTTCATGCTGTAGAAATATTTAAGCACCTTTTAGGCATCGATATGAACCGATAACCACACAATTTGAGTGCTAAAACCAATCATAAAATTTCTCTGTTTACATGTGACGTAAAGATTTATGGGAAATCACGTGACTTCTGGATTCCCCCAATGCAAATCTGATCGACAAACGCAATGTCATTGGACGAACGTAGAAAAGGTTTATTTAGCTTATGACGTAGTACTCAAAAATGTCAACTGACAACGTAATTTGTACGTCTACATAGAGGATTACCCCATTTTGTTCTATAAATAGATTATCTTTACGGGCCGATATCTGACAAACTATTGAAGCGATTGAGCTAAAATTTTTACTATATGAGTTTCTTCTAATGCCGAATAGAATGGATATCAACTTTATACGTTTCTTGATTGAAATACACCTAAAACGATAAGGTTGTCAACCCCCTTAACCAAGAATTGACTACCCTAGTTACCTCTATACAATTCTGAAGAAGCTTATAAGCTGAAAGCATGCTAAGATATTATGTATATATGAATTGAAAATGGAATGAACAACACTTTCAATCCATTATCAAGAGAACAAGTTGTTATTTAATCCATATTCAGTTCATTTATAACTTAGCCTTCTTTCAGCTTTTGAGCTTCTTTGAGATAACATAATATGACTCTGACGAAAGAAATCATTTAAGTGGTTTTGAATGGTAATCTTGTGTGAATATTTCAGCCGAGATAATTAATACATAACTCAGGACTAACGCTAACTGTTTTGTATGAAAAAACATGGTATGCAAGTCATTGCACTTTTGTTAAGAATGTGTTTGATGGTTTTTCTCTTCTTCATCATTCTATTGCAGACATTTCCATAAATGAATACTGTTGCACTCTTGTAAATAATACTTTTGAGTATGGGTTGGGTTTTACTATTTCTCTATTTTATTCAGATATATAAACTAAATACAAACCGTTGCCCTCTTGAAAATAATATTCTTGAATGTAAATAATCCTTACCATTTCTGTATTTTTATATATAGTTCCATTATTATTGTTCCAATTTTGTATTGTAACGTAGTCAACATTATCGTTTAGTTGTACCTCTGATGGCCTTTGTTTGAAAAAAATAACTCTAGGTCTGTTCTACAAGATGAAGAGCTTGTTAAATGCCAACCTTAGCAACCATTCATTGTAAAGAATGTTTTTGAGTGTGTATCGGATTTATCTTTTTCATGATCTTTTTATACATGTTTCTATAATTGGTCTAGACGTATATGTAGGCGATTCTAACGTAATCAACATTAATTTTTAGGTGTGCCTCTCCTATAGCCGTTGTATAAAAACCTCTGGGTCTATTGTGTATTCCTTTGCTTTGGAATCGGATTGTTTTATGACAGCTAATAGTTGCACAGCTGCATTTAGGCAGTTCTTCGAAGAATTCCTGCGGAGTAGACGGTTTCCCGTAGATATGAAAACATATTCGTCTGGTTTGAAGAGGAAAAGAAATTATTGCAAGAGTAGACGAGGTACGGAGTCCGCCCCGATCCGATGTCCAGTACGGGATTTAGATTCATTTCTACTACATCGATCAATAATCATATCATACCACGTCTCTTGGCTTACAAGACGAGTAGTTGATAATTCAGTCACTGACTGAGGGAAGTAGTTAAGGTGTATAGTTATACTAATATTTTGATTATTAGGTTAAAATATTTAATAACATAATACTATTGAAATGTAGAATAACATTCTAAAGAAATAATCAATCCTCTTGACTTTTCTAAAAGGTTCGTACGAACTACTGAGTACTTCTCAAGTTCGAGTTGTGATGGTAATATTTATAAAAGCCAGTTTGTGTCAAAGGAAACAAACCTTCAAATAACCGTGACAGTCGAAATCCGTTTCATATTTCTATGAATAAGGTATTTTGAAAGATGCGATTGACAACATAAATGCCATGCCATTCTTCACGTGTATCAGATCTGTTCCTAAATATAGTTCAATATTTGACTGATTGTGCCCATATAACTGAAGAGAAAAACATCCGATGTTCATTTCCCTGATTCTTGATAACAATGTCATAAATGACAGATAGATGGGAAATATCACGTGGCGTTATTTATTTCGTAGTAATGATTTAAAATAAATATATTTGGAAATTCAGAGGAAGTGGTATCCCACGATTCTGTCGATTAATAGATCGTTTTTTTTTTAAACAAATCGACCTTTATGCACCAACCATAGTGTACTTTGAACAATAATATAATTGCTTCTTTTATTAGTGATAATCTAGGATATTATAAAATTAGTTTGGATTCGTAATTTTCCAATAATCCACTGATATTTAAATGTTAAAGTTAAAACATGCACATTGAGTCGATTAATTTGTATTCTTCTCTCCGAGAGGGGATAGACCGACAACTCACAATGGCGGACTCTCCATGATCGTCATACTTAAAGTGTGAGCAACGAATCTTAGATTTTAAACATTGATTGCAGATTAACAACATTCGTCCGACATAGATAACCATGAATGGAACTTCCACGATCGATCGGTATACAAATAGGTAAAAAGTGAGTGAACAGTAAGTATAAGCAGTCGATATTAACTTTACTCAATGGACGATTCAGAAAAAGCGTTAAATGTCAATTCATTTCGTTGTATAATGTTATAATATGTTGTGCTAAAACTAAATGCTGTAACTAAAGAAGATTACACATTTGGCCAAGTTTCGGTAGATATAGATCACTTTGCCAAGAGCTAAAACGTTTTTTTTTTTTGGACATCTAGCGACGTATGGTTTTTGCAGACGTTTGACATATTCAACATTTAAAGATTTAGAAAATTTTATCAAACATAATACGTCACAAAAATAGAGACACAACAGGTGTGCAAGAAATCTGCAAATGTCGGAAAGAAAAAAACTCATGTAATTTTCTTCCAAATGATCGTAAAAGTCGCCTTTTAGCTTGTTGTATAATAATACTCGCGAAAAACACCTCAAGAGCGTTATACTGAGACATAAATACATATAAATACAATGGTTGAAATAAAAGTATGTTCTGATAATGATGTTTTTAATCCTTGTTACCTTTGTCGAGCAGAAGTCTGACGCATGAGTTTAACGCAAAAAGATGAATTAATTTTCAAAAGCAAGCGGATAATTGAGTCTCAAAATAACTTTCTGGTGAATCCATGGTATTTTGAATAAAGGTTACAAGGTAAATATTATTTATTATTATTTATATCAATGCTTTAATATAAATATTGAATTTGGCTTTGTGTCATAAAATATTGTATTCAGTCGTAGCCAATATATGAAATAAAAATAATTTGAGTCAGACCAGACTCCGATATTTAAATAAAAATTACCTTCGTTAACAGTTTTCTAAAGGTTATTTTCCATTGTAATAATATACTCTTATGTAAATCGTTTATCCTAGGCTGGATTATTTTAAGCTACATTTTTAATGTAACATATTGAACGTAGTAAGGTGATTTATTATATATGGTTGGAATTAAGAAGTAGAAACAGGTAAATAATCTAAATCTTTTGATTCCTTGATGAGACTTGTCGAGTTTTTATCTTACTGCATAATAGCATCATGGCTCCTAAGTTCATCCAAAAATATGTTTGGTTAACGTCAAACGGGTTCTTATCTCAGTCAGTATTTGAATTATTGATTACCTGGAATAAGTCACTCATTATTTTAGTCCACCCAGCTGTAAATCGGTACGAATTATCCAGATATATTAATGTCAAGGACCAGCTCCTAACTTATATTCTTGTAAAATATAGTTGTTTCTTTCTTTTTTACTTGCATAAACTCGTCCAATTGGGAAAATAATGGAATTTACCAAAAATTCAAATGTGAATAATAGAATACAATTTTATGGTACAGTTCTGGATTATATCACACATAACGTTTGAACAAAGTTCTATTTCATTTGGTTAACTTTACTGCGTATATAAGTTTATTAGAATGTAGACCTGATTTCAATTCTCAATTACTACCGTCTATTTACGTAGCACTACTAACTAATTTTCAAATAGCATGGTCTTGTTTGTATGTAACGTGAACCAAGACAAATCTATTTGATAATTGAGAAAACTTAGACAATTAGAATGAACATCAACGCTAATCAGAAAAACTAAGCCTCTGATATTTCAACACGTGTTTGTGTTGATCGCTTTGCTAGACCACCATGTTGACCAATTCACCTTTCAAATGAAACCTGAATTACCTAATCTATAGGGAATTGTTTTCAATAATGCAATATCTTTCATTTCCACCTGTTGATGATATTTGTACAGTTGGCCAAAAAAATATCACAAGTTCCTTAGAACGCGCTTGATTTATGAACAAAAAGTACTTATAGTGGATTTCTACTGATATACGAAAAGTACCTTTTGAAAGTACATCACAATTTCCCCAAGACACCGGTGAATTAATGAACATAATTTGCCATCCTTTGATGAAATTGTGGATTAATTGAATTGTCTTGCTCGTAGGTATTTTCACAGTTGATTAAAAATTCATCATTCAGTACCTCAAGTACGCAGACCCTGTATCCCAATTTCTCAATAAAATATTTGTTCCACCCTAGGCCTGTACATCTGGGAGAATCAATCTCTCCCTTCCCTTAAAAGTAAATGTATACCAATGAACTCAAAGTAACTTTAAAAGTATTTAGCACTTTAAAATAGTCGTATAGATGACAATAGGACCGTCGATTTCTGCTAATGCAATAAAGGTACCTTATTAAGTACATCACACATTCTCTAGATAAATGAATTTAATTACTTTCGATAAAATGATAGACTACAGAGTTTGACACTGCATAGTATATATCGCAGTGTTGCCTTCGAAAGCCAAGGAAACATTAAAGAAATTGTATATCAAAAGTTATTGAATCATCAATTGAATTTGCAAAATTCACTTGTAATATATCTGTCAAATTATTGGTTTGGCATCAACGAATAATCCAATCTCTGACGAGTAATATTATAATCGTCCATAAAGTTTAAAGAAAGAGCAGAAGCCACCATGCGTGAAAATATGTTTTAAACTGGAGGAAGTTCTCTAGACTGATTTATCTGCAGCTATTCCAACCGGAATGTGATTGGATTGTCGAGTCTTATCTAGTCTGGACCACAGTTGGTTAACTATATCTGTTCTTCAGCTTCAATGAAACCTATTTCGTGCAGTTCATTCATTTGAAAATTCTCGGTTAATATAATATGTAGTTATATTTAAGGATTAGAACTTAGTCCATAAAAGTGCATTATGTAGATTTATACCTCCTACACTAGAAACTAGCACACAATAATATTTAATTGTATTCTATTTTTCTATGAATACAAAATTCTTGTGAATGTTTCTATGTAAAATACCACATATCCTAAACATGGAGATCATTTAATTCATGGTGTCGAAATAACACCTGAGTGTAGGATAGTTGCTGACCGAACATATCCTCATCGGGAAGTCTGCTCACTGGCGTATTCCCATCGGACAATTGCTGCCAGTCGTATTTTCACCAAACAGTTGTTCATTGCCATATTCTCACAGGACAGTTGTCTTTCGGATAGATCACAGGCAATTACTCACCAAAGAAATGAGGCCCCATAGCAACCAACAATAAGAACAAATTATTTGCATCCATGTTCCATAAAATAGCTTGATGAACACATATGTATATGAGTCATAGTTACATTAAAGCCTTTTTGTCAATCTACTAAAGCCGAATGCCTTGAGACTTTTCAAAATGCAAATTAATTGTAGCAATATTCATGCGATTTATCAAGTAAAGAATGTCTTTTATAATTCTTTTATTTCACGATCGTCTTCGGAGCTTCTCGTAAGAAAAAGCTGATTAATTTAATGTCACTTTACTCTAGATCTGAAATCTTTTAATATAAAAAAAAATGTTTTACAATGTTTGTGATGGTCAAGATTGAATGGCTTTTTATTTGCTTAAATATTTGATAACTTACCAAGAGCTGAATTTTGGTTCAGATTGATAGGAAATAATGATCACCAAAAAAGAAAAAATACATATATGTATGAGTGTTAATGAAAGATTCCTCGTGGTAATACCTACAGTATGAATTAAGGGTTGATTTCTGTTCCGCTGTAAGGTCCAGAAAAATTAAATGAATAGAGTTTGACGTTCTCCTTTTCTGTCCTTGTTATGATATACAAGATTCTTATACAAATAATTGTGTCAGTGAACGATGAGTCAGGAAATCAGACCACCATATCCCAAACGTGTGATGAGAACGTGAATAAATTTTCCCTACGACATTAAGGTAGACAGATTTTATTCAATTTGAATAATATCAAACAGCTTATATCCTGATTATTTTCATGGTGAAGAAAATGCTTCCCTGAGTCAGGAGTAGCATTCGACATATGGGTTCAAAATAAGCTATCTAACGTTTTATTCAAATTGTGTAGTAATATGAAGATCTGGCTTCGATCTGGAATAATAACAATATACTAAAGGGTCTGCTTTATGTCAAGCCAGTATTTATTACTGATAAATTTTCATTCTTGAAAACTATTGTATAGTATATATTAAATGAAAAATGTTCAAAGAAAATACAACCATAATCTGATATAAAATGATTGTAATAAAATTTTGTGTACAAAAACTCAATTTATAATAATAATTTCTAACAATTTCTAAATTTATATACGCCCTCGACAAATCTTCAACAGTGGAAAGCGTTCTTAAAGAGATGGGATTTGAGTTGGGTTTTAAAAACACTGATTGATATAATGTCATGAATGTGTTGCGGAAGAGTTCCAGAGATGAAGAGCAGAATATGAAAAAGAACGTTTTGATATTTCTAAATTATCGGATGGAATGGTCAATAGTTTCTTGACAGAGGAGCGTAAAGTCTTGACAGGTTGGTTATGGGGTTAGTAGAGCAGTGATGTATATGGGTGCCAAACCATTTAAAGCTTTGAAGCAGGAGAATTTTATACTCGATTCTATACTTTACGGGTAGCCAATGGAGATGTTTTAAGAGTGGTGTTATATGTTGGTATTTACGCCTTCCTGTTAAAAGTCTAGCTGCTGAGTTTTGTACTCTTGGTAACTGCTGAATTTGGTTTTCTAGAATATTGTAGAGGAGGACATTATGGTAATCTAATTTGTTAGTGATGAAGGAGTTCCGTGGTATCGGTATTCAGATATTTTTTGATGCGGCTTAGTCTGTGTAGCTGAAAGAATGATGACGAACATATGGACTTGATGTGTGGGCTGAATGTCAGAGTAGAGTCTAAGATGGCTCCTATGTTCCTGGCAGTTGCTGATGTTTCTTGTTGAAAATTTAAAGTCAGAAGGGGATATTTAGACAGTTGTTGATTTGTGCCGACAACCAAGAATTCTGTTTTTTTCAGGATTCAATTTTAGAAAGTCAGTTGTCATCCAAATATGTATTTCTTCCAGGCATCTTTAAACATTAAGCTTTGCTTTGGCAATTGGACGTTCGTTGAAGGCAATGTAGGTCTGGGTATCATCAGCGTAGAGGTGTATGTCTAGCCCAAAAGCTTCTGCAATTCTCGATAATAGTTTAGTAAAGATGATAAACAAAATCGGGCCCAAAACAGAACCCTGTGGAACACCACAAATCATTGGTAGTGTAGCTGATTTTGTGCCATTAATATTGACTGTTTGTTTCCTGTTTTGAGGTATGACTTGAACCAGAGAAGGGCCACATCTCGAACGCCAATTTAATTTTCTGAGGCAGATAGAACATATTCAACATTTAGGGTTTCGAAAGCAGCTCAGAAGTCAAGCAGGATGAGAAGAATGCATTTCTGATCGTCAGTGGCCTGATTTTTAATAAAGCAGTTTCTGTGCTGTGAAAGGTTGTTTGACTGAATAATTGAAACAAGTTGAACACACTTTTCTATAAGTTTTGAAATATAACTTAGGTTGCTGACAGGTCGATAGTTTTTAAATGTATCTGCATCCAGAGTAGGTTTTTTCAGTAATGGACGAATGATAGCTTCACCGAGAACATCTGGAAATATGTCTTCGTGCAATTGACAACTTTAACAATAGTAAATCAAGATTTTGTTTTAGAAGTATAGTGGGTATCGGATTTAATTCACATGTTTTAGATTTGGTTTAATATTATATATTATTAAAATATCGTTATCACTCCCATTATGATGAGATATTTGCTCAGGACTGTCAATGCATTATAAACCTGCTACTAGCTTGAGTTATTACAATGAAAAGGCGTTTTAATTGAAAGTATAATACAGTGTACAGAGAATTACGACAGGCTGCTCTCTCTGTCTGAACATGATGTTCACGCCTTACACTTTCAGTACATATAATCGTTATTGTAATTTGTTTTGAGTTGTCAGGTCTAATTTCCTTATTATATAAAGTTAAGCGTGTTTTAATTTCATTCAAACTTTCTTCTCGCTTCTAAATTTGTGTCGAGAATTCAATTTAGTTTGAAAAGGAAAATAAAGAGACAGTTTATGTGCGTTAATCAATTGATGGTGTGTGAAGATAAAAATATGCAATTCATGCATGATTTCAAAAGAATACTTTTAAAAGACAAATAAGACAAATGGATTTGGATTGGACTTAACATACCTTCTGTAAGAAGCGTGTTTCCTTACAGTATTTGTTCATATATTATCTACTGAATATTCTTCTCAAATTGGATAATTAAGTGCCAAAATTAAAAGGCATGTCAAGGCAACAAAATAACAAGTCATAGGGATAATTCCCGTCCTTGCCCAGAACATGTTAAAAATTAAAATACAGTCATTATTTGTATTTCATGTTAAGCATCTTCTTCAATCTGCTTGAAAATGACTGATTCTGTCTAAGGGAAGCAATCGGTAATTTCCTATACAGAAATGGACACGGATTGGTAATTCATTTGCCATCTGTTTCTATCACGAAATTCCAGCTCCTATAACTGTTTCCCGATATCTTGTTGAAAACTTTCAAATATGTCACCTGAAAGCCTGACCATTACTTAGTTTCTGGAGAAAAATCAATACATGTATATGAAAATGAAGGCAGACCGCTATATTTTATCAACATCCGCTTGACTATCACTGCACACAAAACAACACATTTCTTGTCATCTCAGAAAATCTGAAAACAGTCAAAGGGAAGCAATCGGTAATTATCATAAATTATACAGAGATGACATTCAAGCTCTTACAGCAAGTTTATGTAGTCTGAATAAAATAGAAAACAAGATTGTCTTCCCTTGATTCAGTGCTGGCATCATAGGAATATTGCCGATCCACCTTGCTTCGTCTTTTAGTCTATTGTAAGTTTATATAACTATCTGTTAATAGAAATGCGAATATAGGCACATGAATGAACACAGAAACATGAATGTGTGAAATGAATTCGCTTATTACTCAAGATGTTAAGTTAAAACAAATCAAATTCAAATTTTTTTGGTTTTGACCTGAAGCACACCAACTGTATGGAGCGCTATTCTATATATCCATTGAATATTCTTCTCGAATCGGATAATTTACAGCCAAATCGAGGAATGTTAAGTCAAACAATAAGTGTAATCACTGTATTACAACGTAACAAGAAGAACAAAAGAAATTTTCAAATTTATATTTATAATCAGATTAGAGGGAGTGTGATTCTGCCATTGCCCGATAGTTCACTTAAGAGTTATGAGACTCATTTAGTTCAAAGCGTATAATAATGTCCTATTAAAACAGACATTTGAAAATTGAAACCGTTAATAATGTACGGGGTTGCCAGTGCTAAAAGGGGAGACGAATCTGTCAATTATTAATAGTAAGAAGATCTACGAGGTTGTTTTTACATCTACAGTTAAACTAATTAATGTGTTTTGTGTCAGCCTGAAGATATTTACATGAGGTCTAGAAACCCCTACTCCTGATTTCACAACCAAGATCAACATTGAAATCTAGTTGAAGTTCTGGCCATTTCGTTCGAGATTGTATTGACAAAAATGACATAGTTTTGCTAAATCGTAATGAGAGGTTATTTGCCTATCAAAAACCACCTTGCAGTAGAAACAGTGGATGATAAAATCTCCAAAGTGGGTTGCAAATCAGTAGGCCTACTATTGTACCATTAACAAATACTTGGTTTCCGGTATTGAGGCAGTACTAAATGACTTTTAGACTGAATCAGTTTGAGTTGAAAAAAAAAATAAAACTTTGTTTCAACATTCAGCAAAAACTGATCGTGAATAATTGTCTAAATGTGTGTTTAATGAAGCTTTTTATGCAGTATGCTGTTTGTCTTTTTAACAACAGGTTCAGGGATAAATGTAAATTCGCAGTTCTATGTAAATGTTAGTTTAAGCAGATTTATATTAAACATAATGAATTCAACTCCAGTACTCTTTACTAAGCCTTGGTGGGCCAGTAACCTTGCTACCAAAAGGGAAAGGTGAAGAGAACAGATGTTACCAACCTCTAGTTGTCGATACTATTAAAGGGATTAACACGGATTCAAAAGCAATCCACGTTCAGTAATCGGCTCACGAAGCTGCTCTGAAAGATAATTTGACAGTTATATCGCAAAATAGATCCCAACACCTTGGCAAAAATGTCTCATTGCATTGGTGTGTTACACATTCGACTAATGAATCTTTCGGACACGTATCAGCTGACTACATTGATCAACATTATTGATTACAGGAGCCACTTTGAAATTCGATTTAACTTTTCATCCTGGGGTATATTCGCTCGGTTACCACACTAGTGTTGAAGAGTTCAATGTGAGAAATGAAATCGAAAACATTTCCATCTGAAACTGATGGTCGCTTCAATTGATATTATCTGATCCTCGCGTGAAATAGGATTGTAGATTGATGAGAAAATGACTAATCTTAATCATTATATGATAATTGAATTGATTTAAATGGTAAAATATAATTGGAATATTCTCATATTGAATAGAATTTTTATTGAATTTGGAATGATTTATAAAATTTTATTAGATACCGAGAAATTCGATGATTTGGTGAATTCTATATATACATGAAATTTATTGAGATTGCTAAAGTAATGACAGACATAGACTTAACGAAAGTAATGCTATCACGCACTGATCTAATTCAGTCGTACACTGCAGGTACGCCACCTATATTTATTCACACAATCACATTACAATTTTGGAGACTGATATAGCCCGTCTATTTCATATTTAATCCAGAATAACTAATCTAATAATCTTGTCGAGAGATCACTCTTAAGCAATATTACCAATATTCAACATTAGTTTGGGTCAGTGAGACCACGGGGGATTATTATTATCTCAGAATTCCATTTAAGTCCGTGATAGCCTAATCTTCTAATTACTATGTAATTTGTAAGCAATCATGGTCCCCTGATGACATCTTTAGGTCTCTAGGCGTATTTTGTGAACAATTTACTTTTATCTTGTATTCAGTTGAGACATTGAATACGATCATAATTTCGAATTGTAAAGGTTATGTAAAAAAAAATTTTAAAATGATTTTTACCCTAAAGTAACCAATTAAATGGGTTCATACCAGCCACAATTTAATGGATTATCAAAGGCGTAGTAAACATAAAATTTTAATTTCACTCAAACTTGACAAATAACAGTATATCTATTAGTGGACTTACCTTGCGTCATCACTATGCATCAAAATCCCTCTATAATTCGATAAATCCACAAAATCAAGTAGTTAATAATAAAACGCTTAATACATCCATTAAGCGATTTTCAAAATTGTAATTATAAAGAGAAGTAACTCTAACATTTAGATTTCCCTTAAGGATAATTTTGGGGTGATTTACGCTTCTATTCCCAAACAGAATGGAATCGTCGCTTTCTCACTTTTTTGAAAAAAAATCCGAACATAGTTTTATTCTCACTTTTTGAAAATTTATCAAGTGTGGGATACATACTTATTTAACCAATAGTCAATATCAAACACAAATATTACACGTAGGACGAGTGTATTATAACGGCTATTATCCCTTTAAAAAGAAAAAAAATATATAGTCAATTGAAATTGCATTCTAAGACTTTTTGCGTTAAGTTTTTGGTAAAATTTTAAAATTTGAACATTTTATTTATATGCACAAATATTTCCGAATAAATTATTATTAAAATAGATTTGAGTTCTTCTAGGTAAATTAACTGTGTACTCTCTACGGTCTGTAATCTCCATAATATTATATTTAAAAAATATTGAGCACATTTACAGTTACAAAATCAGTATTCAGATTTGGGCTACTTTTTACATTTGTCATCAGATTGTATAACGAAAGTTTAAAATTTGACCAATATTTTTAATTTACTGTCAATTCAATTCTTGTATTCATTCACCTATGGAGCCATTTAATGCTGATATAGTTGCAATTTGGTTCACTTTCCCCGAGATGTGACGGATATAATTTTTTTGATTGTGTATCATGAAGATGTTATGTCGGAAGTTAGATTCCTTCTCCTCTCTTTAATAATCATGTAATTACAATGATTAACTCCTACGTGATTCTTAATGACTTAACATATAGCTATTCATAAAACCTTGGAACAGCTTCCTCATGTAGTATTCGTTCAATAACAGTAGCTGTATGTAGGACTTTTCTATTAATTCATTATTATTACATTAATCTGAATCACTGTTACTTCTCTTAAGCAATAATTTCTATTAAGAGTTGATTGATTAAATGTAGATGGTTTTCAGTAAGTACGGCAATCAGTCTATGATTAAGTTTCTCAACTCCAAGCTATAGTAATTACATCACTGACCACTTCAGCGCACCCGGAGATCATCAAAATATCAAACAGGAAGAGAAGAGGGTTTCTCACTGATGGAATCTAGCAAAGAGGTCATGATGACAGGTTACCATACAACGAGCATTCATTCTGCTTGCCTTCAAGACATATATTGTAAACAGCAGTAGACCAGACATAATTACAAATGATTTGTCACAATTATACTTCTATTTTAGCTTGATATAAAGAAAAAAATGTTATAATTTAAGGCGCCGAGGGTAACGTCTGTCTGAGAAATGTATCCGAAAGGCGACTGTTTTGTAACTTAAGAGATATATTTCACTAACTCTTTTATAGTTAAAGTGTTGTGTGTATGTTTTCCAATGCAGTACTTTCCGTCATGTTTCGCATATATGTTTATTAATGTTTCTAAGTTTAAGAGGCTATCCAAAGGCATTCATATCTTTCTAGTTGTCATTTCCGTTAGCACACGAAATGTGTAGACGAGCACTTACAGATTTTGATCAAAGATTTTAATTTTAACCGGTTTATGACTCATTTGTCATTGACATGATCACAACATGCCTGATTTGGCGGCATGTGCTGGCAATAGATATTTACGAAAAAATCAACAATGCATTACAATGTAAACCCCTCCCCCAGTTTCTACTAACTGGTCAAAACACCTACTTAATCCCAAAAGCACTAAATAGTGAAAGCGGTTGACATTTATACGATAATAACATTATCATTTAATATTAGTTATTAGTAGAGTACAGATTAAGTCCTCACGTTAATCGTATATTCATGATACTATTTACTTATCTAAAAGTCTCATCTGAGATACTGACTCTCCTGATATATATTATTATGCACTAATAACATCGTATATAATCATACTTGACAGCAAAATCAATACATCAGAGACCCCAGTTCATATTTAATGGACCTGAAAGCTTTCGAAATTCAAGGTCACTTAAAGACCCTCAGAGAATTATCAGAGAGTAAAATAGTGAATTATGAATGAATTGGCTGTCAAGATTGCGAACCAAATACACAAGCTTTGCTTGAACAAGTGGCTTTAGTAGTTCAAATCAGAATTCTGAACACTTGGAAGAAATAAAATGTCAATTGTTCGTTTAAGTAAAATGGTGGTTACACAAGTCTGACAGGTGTCATCTAATGATGTATAATAAATCATATCTGTTCATTATTCTAGACGATACGGCTGTAAATGAAATATTATGATCCGGGAAATATCAATGTCTGGAAACAATATGAAACCGTGTTTTCCACATAACTGTATCGTGATTCTTAATATCTGACCAATTAGGTATTATCTGTGTGCGTGGTTTGATGAATCTCTATTTCTGTCGACGATTAGCCAAAGTATTCTATTTACTTACGTACAGCAATTAAATTAGCTATTCGGAATCTGACTGTTAAGGAAAAAAAAGCGAACTTCTACATTGTAATAGTGCAACGACTTAATGGATATTTACGAACAATATATCTCATAATTCAAGAGTTATTTTATTTTATTTATTTATTTTTTTTGTTGAAATGATGCATTAGTTATTAACGATGGGGGACTAAAATCAATTTCTTGGTCATGTTCAAAAATAATTGGGCTATTTGTCAAAATGATCGATGTTCCATATACAAAAAAATAATTAGTTTGTTACTAGATGGACTTAGAATTTCTAACATTTACTGATTATAGATCATTGTGGTTAAAAAGATTGAAAGAAGCCTAGACTTATCTTGTGAGTTAATTACAATATATCTGTTCAGTCGATTCGTATCGGTGTGAAGGTCAGCTGGTATGTTAAACACTCAGACAAGTGCTGCTACATCATTCAAACATGTCTGAACTAATTGAGTGAACTTGTGTTTTAGACCGCTATTACAGCCTCGACTGGTCATTATAATATATCGATATTATCAGAGAAATGAGAGAACAAACAAAAAATAAATGTATATATATATTATTTTTTTTGGCTAATATATAAACATTTATGAATTCAGGGACATAAAAAAACACATAATAAACACAATATAAAAATCCACTCTATAATATACAAAAAAGCTCAGTATTGAACATGGATTGATTAACAAGAAATATATTTAAAATAATTATGGACTGTGTAGACCACAAACCAAGAATTTGCTCTTGTCCTAAAAGAATGTTATCATTCAATTGTGCTCATTTTTCTAATGTTTATCGTGTATTTTTTTTAATGACAATATAATAATGACAATTCAGAAGCTGCCATGGCCAAATTTCTCCTCGCTGTACACTGTATTAAGTATCTTAATTACAACAGAGAAATCTTAAGCTGATCAGAGCAATAAAACTAAACTCAGAACTCCTACAGACGTTGACCAATCCACCCAATGGTCTGATGATTAATTTGTATCGCTTGTAGTAGCTAAAAGAAAGGGTCATTTATGTGTGTCATTTGTGAAGATTCTACTGTCATCCCTCTTAAATGTACGATTTCAATCTGTTTAAGCATCTTAATTTACAGACAGTTTTAAGTGGATATGTGGCAGCACCGTGTTGTTTGATCCATTTTATTTTAATTGGTGAGAAATTGGCAAACATAGATTTCGACATTCCAACAAGATGTTTTCTCAGTTCGTAAGACTTGATTTAATTCTGCCGTGTTATATAGACAGAAATGATTATTTTTTTGGTCAAAGACAAATGTTTTTGCAGTAACACCACAGTGTTTATCCAGATTCGGATTACGAATGAATTATTAATGAGGATCAGTTTAGATTGTGAACAGTAAGTTATGAATGAGGTTCAATAAAAATGATTTTTTATATCTGTTGATGACAAGACATGTAGATGTCTGTTGTTTCTGATCCCGGTGTCGCCTTGGTCCCCCAATACCTACTCCGGCCAATATAACATATAGCCAAACAATTACAGTCAACGATTTTCAGATATATATCCCACTGAGTAATGATATTTGAATTTTGAATTTATCTCACAAATGAATGTCTGGCATAAACAGCCTGCTAAGATTTCGGTTAAGTCAGATAATAAATTTGCATCCACCTATTTCCGTTAATAACAAGTCAAATTTCCATATTGCCATGTCTAACTCCAGGCTTTCATTCATTTTCATCCATTTATGTATGTCATACGTCTGTGAGCTTATATTTTTTTAGTGGTCAAAGTTCAATATCAACATTACAGCTATCATATTGACTTTATACGCTCATTTGGATGTTGACCATCTGAAGTCATTTAGTTTAGCAAATTATCAATCAAGTCCCTCATTACAGATATGCCTTCATTTACTTTGGGCAAATAGAAGTCCATATTCTTAAAAGGTTTAAGGAAATGCTATTTCACTTAACGCTAATTATATTACCAGTTGATGACCAAATAACTTTTCTGGCTTTGATAACATATCGCTGCTGATAAAGTCAATCTTCACGAAAGATTGTGGTAGTGTTAACCGGAAGTGTCGAATATATCTCTACCACTAACGCTCGGTTCTTATTCTATGAACCTAACGGCCTTCTATTCTTAGATCCGGTCAACTAATCGCATGTCTGGAGCTTCCATCTGTTAGAGATCAATCTATTTTTGAAATATAAAAGGATCTAATGAACTTTTGTATCAGTGCGTGATTATATACTTCCGGTGAAAGCTAAAATGTTTCAAATCATTAGAAAAGTGTCAAAGTATTTGGTAGCAAAAAACTGGTAGCGTGAGCTTAAAAGGATGAGGTCGTATCCTATTTTATCTCCTTTAAGCCTCCGGTTATGAATCAAGAAAAATCATTGCTGCCCATTAAAAAAAAAACATATGGATAAAATAATTCGTTGGCTCGCCTTTGTGGTCATTTTTTTGACAAACAAGATGGCATCAAAGATGTCTATCCCTCGTCCTCCTTTTGTAAATTGATCTCGAGTCCAAAACGAACAACTGGTACCACAGTAACCAAATGTCATTTGCAGAGTGCATACGAAGAAATGTTTGATTGATAAATCGTATATACCATTCGAACATAGGAAAATCAATTGTCAATTGATTAGGAACGAATAACAGCAGTACTGATAATAATCCTTAAACGATCAGACCCTAGTGGAGTAATCTACTAAGTTAATTGCAGCTGTGGTGCTAAGTATATAGGTCACTCTTCCAATCCAACCAGCATCAGGGTGGGTCCGTCTTTTCACAGCCGAAGACTACCGAATACTACCGATGACCACCGAAGACTACCGAGGACCACCGAAGACCCAAATTTTATATCAAAATCATTTTTAACAGCTCTTTTGGGCAATTGTTTCATCATATGAAGTCACATTATGCCACCTAACAAGCTGTGGCAACCATAACCATCAAAGACACTTTGATGTATCGTCTTTTCATAGCTTGGGCAGACCGGCGTTTCATGCCGTCTGGCATATTATATGCAAGACAAATAAACACATGTAAGGGAGTACCATCAGACCATTTTTTCACAAATTAATATAACAAAAATAACGAAACAAAGATTATAAACATCACAATAAACAATAAATAAGAGACGTTAACACGGTTTTTTGGCTACATTTTGAGCTATAGTCGGTACCTGGTACTTTCCATCTGATGATATTATAGTTTCAGGTGGATTTTTTCTTTTCTTATTTGTCCAAAACATTAAAAATATCGACCGTTTTTGTTCTGTTGATTTCATCCTCCAATAATGTTCAGATAAGTATCTTTTCTTTTCTCAGTTGTCGTTAACTTATAATCCCCCGTATTATGAAGAGCGACTCTTAAGTCCATAAACTGGTAATCGACACAATCGAACAGTTTTTTGATACGTTCAGGTGTCGATTCGGGTTTCCAATTTATAGCAAATTTAAAAACTCTATTTATGGATTCGGCATTGTTGTTTGTCCACAACTTTGGTGACTTTATATGACTAGCCCTTCGTTTCTGGAACATGTACGTGTCTAGCCTATCTTTAAGAACTTTCTCAAAGTAATTGACGAATTGTTCAAAATTGCCACATAAAGATTTTACTTCAATGGACAGTCTCTCAAACGTTATTGAATCGTCAGCATTGACCAAACCCGAATCACCGAAAATATGCTCCATTATTTCATTCCTAAGTTTCGAATTAACACCTACTTTATTTTGAAGATAAAACTTAATATTATCTTTAAGGTGTTTTGTACAAAGTCGACGCGTGGCATTCGGAAATGAATGTTCAATAGCTTTTGTCATCGCTCTCTCATTGTCAGTTCCAAACGGATCTCAAAGTCCTCAATTGAAACTTCGGTAGCAAGGTGTGAGAAAAATTCCTTATAAGTTGCATAAGTCGCATCCTTATGTAAAAGCATGGGTCCAATAAATATGGGATGGTCATTCGTTTCTCTTATCAACACTCTGTTGTTTTTGTACACAAGGCAAGTAACAAAGAAAGGTCCCAAATTAAATGTCCTATCCACACCGATGGTAGGGGAATCACTGTTCTTTAGGAAAAATTTTAAATCCGCGAGCTGGTCTTCCGTGTAGCATATTATTGACGGCACTTTGTTCTTATGATGAGACACATGTTGCACAAATGGATGTTCGTTTAACATTTTCAGCAAACACAGAATTTCATCTGAAACATTAGCGCTTGGAACCTCTGTTTTTTTAGTTTCTCGATATTTCGAATTTGTTTAGTGTCTTTTGGGTCCAAGAGAGAATCTTCCCTATTTAGATCAACAAATATATTTTTCGGAGGTTTTACTTTTATCTCGTCTTTGATATTTTGGAATGTTTTAGGGTTTGTTCTTAGCTTTTCTGGTTCGTTAACTTTATAGATTCCCTCATATTCATAAAGAGCAACGTCACTTACATTGGTGTAATCGGTCGACGTAAAGTACGTTACGTGTTTCTTGGAAGAAGCATCAGACTTCAAATTCAAAACTGTCTGGTATCGATGCATTGTAATGACGTCTGGTTGCGGTTGAACCGGCAAATAAACAGTTTTTCCAGACTTCTCACGCCGTGTACAATAGCTGTCACCTTTCTTAAAAATTCACTTCAAATCATTGCGCGAATAATCCTGAATATGGGAACGACAGTTCTTATGGTTCCAGGTGCCACAATCATCATAGTACTCGCGTTTCAAACCTTTTGAATAGCGTAACACATTTAGTTTATTGTTCACTAATAGCCACGCATTTGATTTATTGCCAGTCGGACACTCCTCGAATATACGCTTGCAATCTTTTATACTTCTTTAGCTGACATAAATTTACCATTCGGCAAACATTCGAAATCAGAGACGGCATTGGAGGATGATATAGAATCAACATCCAGTTCCATTATAGCCTGTGTGTGGATGTAATCCTGGTCAAATAGATCATTTTTCTTATATCGTCAACTGGGGAGTCTGGAAAGGATATGTGGAGTTCCAAAGAAGATATATTAGAAGAAGACATTCGTTAGGTTGAAGCAACGGGAGATGTGGTTGAATAGATAGAATAACTGGGGGAACTATCCAATATCTTGATGATCCGAGTGTGGCATTGTTTCTGTTCTGTATACATATAGAAAACCAATTACATATATTGTATCGTCTGCGATATGATAGGGCAAAATGTTATTACGTTCGGGTAAGACAACAATTTAACAAAACTATGCTCAACAAGAATTCCTCTTGGGTGTTGTTGAACCCACACAGCATTTTTAACTAAATAACTTAGTTTTTTACTTATCATAGCTTGTTAGATGGCATATTGTGCATTCACGTGGTGAAACAATTGCCCATAAGAGATGTTAGAAATGATTTAGATATAAAATTTGGGTCTTCGGTGGTCTTCGGTGGTCATCGGTAGTATTCAATAGTCTTCTGTTGTGTGAAGACGCTTCGCATCAGGGTCGCCCAACACAAAACGAAAACCAACACCAAAGATGAAATCAGCGCAGTTGCAGAACATATCACCAAATTCCCTTTCCACCATTTCAATTGGAACTATACAGAAACCATCGCAGCTAACATAAACCACAAACAAACACGGGAAATCAGAGAAGCCCTCGAAATTAAATAGAGACCAAGGACTATTTTTACAACCAATTTGGAAAAAATGAAATGGAGTTTTACGTCCTACTCTTCTGCACTTTATGGCCTAATGAAGACGGGCAACGCCATGCAGTGTGCAATGAGGGAAATTTTGCCAGGACAGCGGCATTAGCCTACTCTTTTTGCGATTTCCAACTGTCGAGGGATTTTTAACGTGCACAGCCTGTAGCACACGGGGCATCGGTTTAATTTTTATTTTTCCATGTCAGTCCCTCCGACCTGTATCACTGACAAGGGGAAACCGGGCTGAAAAATCCGAACGTTCATCTCGACCTTTGCCGGGATTGAACCCTGGACCTTCAGGTTAGCTTTTTTTTTTTTTTTTTTTTTTTCATTTCATATCTTTTAATTCTTAAATATATACAGTTATAATTCAAGCTACTAAATAGATCATTATTCCTTTATAATTTTATAATTACACCCCAATCTTTCTTCTGGTCTCATATCTCAGAATATAATTAAATTTCTTTTGGTTTTTAGATGAATCCTCCTTTATGATAAAGCTTATTGATAAATGGTGTTTAATTCAGTAACTCTTAGCTTGAATCTTTGATTATAATTACATGCTAGGATATCACTCATATTGAAAACATCACACTTAGAAAAGGCCTGAGGTCCAAAAATGTTCAAGTCTGCATCCAGGAAATTTTTCTGTTATGTTGAGCAAGCGTCTAACCCACTGAGCCACCGCGGCTCCTACAACCAATTTGGAAGGATCGATCCCTGTTTTAATCACAGACCATAATCCCTTTATTATTATTTATCCTCTTTATCTAGATTAACACTCATTGTTCATCTACGTCTTCATTTCCATCATAAATTACTCACCTTAATCTCCTTCTTTCATCTCTATTCTCTTAATCTCTTGTTTGTTTATCATTTATGCACTCAGCTCATGTTATTGTTTTGCACTTGTTATATATAGGCCTTACACTTTTTGATTTAAGTCTTGTTTACCTGATGACGACAGTGTTACTGTTTAAACGTTGTGTATTATTGTATTAAATTGAGGAGTAGTTTACCATAAAAACTGTGTTAATTATTCAAGTACTGATAATGTTTATTTCAGCAAATGAGCTTGAAGCATTATAACCACAATAAGTATGCTGCTCATCTTACACACGAGTTAATAAATTCCATTTGACCCGAAGTAATTATATCTTGGGTCTTCCACCCTCAAACATTGGACAAATAGATAAGAAAACCTAAAAACCATAATAATGTATCCACCGGCACCATCAACAAAACATTATTATTTGTGACATTTGATATTTGCTGATGTATAGAATATATATTGATTAAATTATTTTATTTCGCAAATATGGATTATTTCTAGCCTTGTTAAAGGCAGCGATGCGTTATTTAACATTCATTTCGACAATTTATATCCCAAATGGGAGGTTAAGCTTTAATACATTAATTAATTTGGGTGAAACCTCCTTTCATACGTGCCCAGAGTATGATAAAAAATGTGTCTTTAGATTTCGAAAAAATATATCTTAAGGTTTCGAAAACATTAGCCTTAGCCATCTATACCCAATCTACCATATTAATTGTGATAAATTCATTACTGATTGTTTTTTATATTTCAGGTGAGTAAGAATTCCCGTACTAATCCCATATAAAGAGTTATTGGCAAGTAGGGCTTTATTTTCTTCACCGTCTTCATCATAACTGCTTTTAACATCATCATTATTGCATTTATCATTATTACCATCCATCGCTTTCATTACTATCATCGTCATCTTTATAACCAACAATTTTTGGTATCATTTCATCTATTACCTTAAGCATTACTCTCTGTCTCTTCATGCTTATTGCTATATATATATTACAATCATCATCATCATCAACATAACTGCTCTTATCATTTTATTATCGTCATTTGCTTTTATTACCATGTCATTGCTCTCATCACCATCATTATCATCATTGCTTTATCATTATCATGTTAAACAATGTTGCGTGGTGCGTTTGCCACGAGTGGGAAATGTGTATATTTTTTATTTAGAAATCATAGCATTATGCTTCATACATATATAAATTAGATTTAGATCAGTTAGACTGTTTTGTCCACCTACATGGATATATAATACAAAACAAAGTTAGTAATTACGTTCAAAAATTATCAAATAAAAAGACATTAAAGAAGATATAATTGACATTGACGATAGAAAATATTTATGAAATTCGATGACATTTAGAATTGCAATATGATATACAATAAACGAGTCTGTAGAGAATTTCTGAGTAATTCTCTTATGCTGTTAAATCGAAAAAGTTTTATCTAGGTTTCCGAATTTAAACTCAATTCGAGCATAATCAGCAGTGTGTTTCATCAATTTCAAGTGCACTATGGCATTTGTACAAATGACCAGGATCGTAATAAATGATTTCAACACTGTCTAACAGTCAAGGTACAACCCCGTTTACACTTCAAAATTGGAACCGTTCTGAGAACACTCGACCGTTCACATTACACAGAATTCATCCACACCCTTCGAGAACGGATAAATCTTGTAGTGTAAACGGGGTTAATGATTGTGTCCATCCAGCAAGCATTCTCACAGTGGTGAACAACCATTGATCTTATTGTACGGTAATAGGCCACTGGTTTCACATTCAGATGACTTGTAAGAAATAAAAAAAAGGAGACTGCGAAAAATAAATAAATAAATGAATAAAATAAAAAATACCAACGTCAGAATAAAGAAATATTCCTAAACAGGTATGCCGTTTTCTGTAAAACTTTCTATAAATGATGATAGTTCTTGAGAATTGTGCTTTTTACAATGGCAGCTTTCTTTGCTTACGATGTCGAGGGTATTTGGAGAAAAAGATTCTGCAGAGGCCTTGAGTTATATGATTAAATGTTGACAGAAACGCTTTAGTACAGATTGTCGGAGAAAATACCAAATTTGTTCAGCTAATAAATAATTACAATTTGTGGCTGCAGATGTACTTGTCCGTCCATACAAGCTTACTGTTGAATTTTCACATTGAATTTCGTTGGGCATTTGCTTTTTATGTTAAATTCTTTGTGCTATGCCTGTTTTTATTTCTATCGGAGTGAGAAGTCGGATTTTTAACCGATCACTATGACACCATACGTAATGTCTCTTGAAAACATGATGGTCGGCAACTATTCTATAACAAATAAAGTATATAACTACAGGCATCCTGCTTCTAAAAGCAAGCAATTATTTACTGGTCTATATACGGTTCACTAAGCTCCAATAGATGACCTACAGATAAACATAGTATTATTTATTGACATCATTGAAAGTTGTTATTTGTATCACCAGAATGCTTCCCACTACCTTGGTAGTAATGGACGATTGATGTTCAAACTTTCACACATTTAATAAAATTATTGAGTTGTATGTTCTGTGTGTGGAATCCCTCCGGGGCTTAAATCCGTCGAACATTACACGACCAATTAGCAACTGTAATCTGTGATATCTGGACCTTATAAAGTCGTAGACTCTTCAAATAGAGTCAAAAGGAAATTAAGTGTTTTTATATTGGGTATCTGATTTTGACTAGTCAGGTTGAAAAAAGAAAAAAATCAAATCTGGGTAATTCTATGTGTGTGCATAGAATGCTGCAATGGTTTCGAATTTAAGAGAAGATCAAATCTGGTTATACGAGATTATTTTTGTTAACGTCCCTAATCAGTTTCAATCGTGTTTTAACATCAAGACTCTACATGCTGTCGTTATTATACATATAATTTGAAATTAAAAAAGAAACATTCGCCATCCGTTTGATTTTATTTCATTAATCAATTTATCGTTCATTAGTCTCACAAATGGAAATGGTTAATCTAATCCGTCACAGGGTTCTATACAGAATAATCAGCGTTTTAAGGATAAATTGACATCTCGTCTTTTTTGATACTACGTCATATAAATATAAACAATATAAATAGAAAAGTGAAATTTGGAGGGATTATGCGAAGAACGTACAGTCCTGGTAGTTCTGAAGACTATTTACATATATTCCATACCATAACAGCGAACCAGAGATTTCAGCGAATTGGCCTAAAATTTCTGCAAATAGGTTTATATTACAGCAGGGGATAGATAATAATACTCAATAAGTGTAGTCTGTCCTCTGTATGTGTGCTTGTAACAGATGTACATCCCTTGATCCCATTTGTAAAGCTCAGTCAGTTTTCTGTCTACTGATACTTATTGCGCAAGTTGTGAGTTATTTCTATTAGACACCTTCGAGGGTAAATATAGTAGACAGGAATTGAAGTAAATTATAACCCAATTTCACTAATGTTCTATCAGACGCTTGAAAAATAATGATAATATATTAATATTCAAGAATAATGTCTCGATAGTTTAGTATAATTCCGTCGGGAATTAACTAAACGGTTGATACTTACAGTGGTAAACCCTACTGCTACAATCACTATTATTAAATCTTATATTCTTCATATCTTTATTATTCTGCCACATCATATTATTTTTAATGAGATTTTAACTTCACGTGCTTCCTGTCTTTGATCATATGAAATGAAGTTGGTTACCCTAGTTTTTGTATTAGAGCACACGATAGAGAATGCCTCAGAAGTACAGATTAAAGCACAATCTCTTTATTTTGAATTTGAAGAAGGACTTTGAGCATTCATTATGAAAAGTGATATGCACAGCTGTAATTGAGTTCATCAATATTTGAAATAAAATGACTTTATTTATTTAAGAATGAGTTAATCAAAAGAAAAATGGTAACAATAGGTGGTCTTTCAAAAGTTTAAAATGTTCCATATGCAAACAAAAAGGGTAAATGTAACTATTTTCATTTTCAATTTATTGTCCTCCTCTTCGTGTCCAAGGTAGGAACTTGTCTTCGTTATTAAATGAAATAGACGTATCGTTGTCATATTGAACACGAAGTTGTTTACCACCAAAAGAAAAATTGTGATTTGCTGGTGGGGCGAAGTTAATAGAATTGTGTAATATGATAATTTATAAGGTACCGATACAATTAGCTATTTAATAAGTTTTTACTATTTCTGGGTTAGAATTATCCTCAAGCTTCAAAGTATTATTTTGACTAAGATTAAATTACAAGGAACTTGCTCTTAATCGACAAGGTCCAGCTTTTACTACATAGATAAACAAATTACATGCGGATGGGTTGATAGCAGGAAGCTGACGTCATGCGACTTTCATTGTAGAAATGACATTAATTATGACATTGTTTAATTCCCAGTCTCCCTTGGTAATGATTTAAAAATGTTGACGTATAGGCGATCGTATTGATTTAAAAAGTTAACAAGATCAGTTCTTCCTTCTAACAGAGTAAGTTAATTATAAGTATATTTATTTTGTGGTCATGGACTTGATCGCCGTAACATATATCTGTCCATTTGATACACATGTACTTGTGTATTTTTAGTATTTCAGACAAATTGTATATTGAGATATTATGTATTTTCGATTTTTTTCTTTTCTTCTTTTTTTTTTTTTTTTTTTTTTTTTTCCAATGTATTGCCCCATGGGCTGAATGTGAGACAGGACCATGTCCTTGTGTATTGGGCCTAATTCTGACCCATGTAAAATAAAGAGTTTATTATTATTATTAAGGTGTTATGATATATGAATATGTATATTATCTCTTTGTTTTGAGGATACAAAAAAAAAAAAAAAAAAAAAAAAATCTCGTTTCTGATATATTATTAAGCTTATGCAGATGTTTTTTTTTATTGGAGCTAAGTGCCTATGTTTACTTTCCTTAGTTTTTTCACCACCAATTTACTTAAAACAAGAAGGCATAATAAACTTTTTCGAAATAATCATTGACACGATTTCGAATTCTCTCGTAGGCTATAGAGTTGTCGTTCCTTGCAGTCAGATCATAGCATAGGGTTATTAATCTTTGCATTATATGGACAACTCAGTATAAGAGATAGACGACTTCGTATTCAGCAGCAGCAGCTATTTCCCCCATATTATCTATCGAAGCAAGTTCAATATGTCTCTCATGACGTTAATTCTTGCGAAAGAAGATCTCGAATTCTTTCAAAGCTAAGTACTATTACAGAACTTTAATGATAAATAAGTATGGCATATTTTCAGTCAATGTTTATTTATGGAACATTGTTAATAATGGCTTGCGGGTAAATGCATCATTGCATATTTACACTTCAAACGAGAACATAATTTTTTTGATGACTGAAAAGATGTCTGTTAATAAAGTATTTATAATAGAATGGTTTTCTCTCAAATGCTATTAAAGAACACAGAAATTGGGAACAATGTAAAATGATTTACTGATAAAGAACGTAAATTGTAAGTAAACTCTTAATAATAAGTGATTTGCACGGAAAATATTCGAGAAAGGAATTTTAATATAATCTACTTGGCTTATTATCGACTATCTTACAATAAATCAAGGTATATAGGTCATTGTTATCCGAACTAATAAGATTTATCCTTATAATGGTCATTACAGTTATAGAGTTTCAACAAATGCTACAAAAGTATGTAATGATTTGTAAAACACAGAAGATCATGAAAAGCTGATTCTTAAAAGAATCAGACTTATTTCATTTTCGTTCTTTGACAGAACACAATGTAATGTAATTACATTTGTGAATGAGTATATCTTCCACATTAGTATACTGAGACATGCTTTGTTATTTATATTACATTAAGGCTGAACAAATAAAGGTTTCTTTATCTACTCTTTTTGTGTCTTTATTTTATTTTATTTTTGTGTGGCTCTGGGCAGATGCTGTGGCTGTTTGAATTACACGCTCGCTCACTAACCTGAAGGTTCAGGGTTCAATCCTTCAATCCCAGCAAGGGTCGAGATGAATTTTCAGTTTACTTTTTTTCAGTAATGAATGTCGAAGGGCCTGCCATAAAAACAAGAGCATAGACGTTCGGATGGGATAAGAAACCCAGATCCCTCGTGCTAGAAGTTGTGCACGTGAAAGATCCCTCGATAGTTGGAAATCACAAAAAGGGAAGTCTAAAGCAGATTTCCTGTAAAAATTTCTTTATTGCAATACACTACACTACACTACATGGCAATGTCCGTTTAAAATAGCCCATTAGGTGCAAAAGAATATACATTTCGATATTTCTGCGTAGACGTTGGCATGGAAAAAGCAATAAATCATTCGAGACTAATCCCTGGAAAACAAGATTATCATTCCTCTTTCCATTTTAATGGTTTTTTGGGGGTTTTTTTCTTTTCAAAAGCCAACATCATTATTTATATAATAAACGAGACATGCTTTGAGAGAATTTATTCCTTTTGTTCTAATATTTAAATTGATGGTGATGTCGTCTATAATATTCTTATTTGATATACATGTTTCTTTGAAATAAAGATTCATTTGTTACTTTCCGTAGAATTCATCGTCAAGCAATTAATCGTTGAATATATGTTAACAATTGATCACATTGACATAATTAGAATCTGTTGTGCCAGATCAGACAGATAATAAAAAGAAGTAAATTGTTGCTTGTCGAGCTATAGGTAAACTTAATCTTTTATCTTTAAACAGAGACGTTTATCATGTTGAACATGTTTCTAAAGAATAACTTACGCCTACTGTTTATCGATTCTTGAGTACACATTTCCCTGTGAAAATATAAGTTAACACAAGCACAGCAGACGTAACATACGTTTTCTCAGGTAATAAATCACCCTAGAGGTATCTCTATTTGATCATAGAGTGTGCAACAGCGGAGTATTATATTTCAATTTGAAGAAAATATTCGCTTACGGTGATATCTGTACAATTTAAAAAAAAAATTCTAATAATGTCGATGTCACGGATTATCCTTTTGAATCGCATTATATGTTCTCGGGTTTGTTATTTGTGAATCTCAATAACAATAACATTAGGAATGTAGGTTTTAATAACAAACGAATTTCAGAAAAACGATCTTTGATGCCACTGAGAAATATAAGATTTTTGAAGTTTTGATACCAAACGATCTACAGAAAAACAATCTTTTGATGTCATTGACAAATAGAAAAGTGCAATAAAATATTTACCGGTGACGAAAAAAGGAGATATGAATATTTCTATGTATAAAAGACATAAAACTAACTTGAAATAACATTTAACTTTTCTGTACCTTGAGAAATCCAGAAACCTGATCTGGTCACGCAATAAATGTATAATAGACATCTTGAACATAATTCGTATCTTCCGGGTGGTTTTAAAAGTACTTAAATGTATCAGCAAGAACACGAAGAAATTTGGAATATGAATTAAGCAACAAAGAAGATTAACACGAAGAAATGGCGTAAAATATTATGATGAATATCGTACATGACTACATCTAGATAAAATCCAATTGATAAAAGATGTTTGTCTGATTGGAAAAAGAATTTTGTCGACTAATGTCAATGTTTATAGTTCACACTAGTCTAACATGGTGCCTTAAAGTCGTTAATATCGATGTTTTAATCCGATCATCCGATAAAGAATGGACAGATTAGATTATTGGAAAAGTAAAGGTTGTATAAGACTGTTTAATGTAGAATTAACCTAAGTCTAAAACAAATACGTTTCGCAAAATAATGTAGTGGGCAATAGAAGGGATTGAAATCAAATAAACGAGAATAATAATAATAGTAAACTCGTTATTTTGATTATGTCCCAATACACAAGGACATCGTTCTGTCTGACATTCGGCCCACTGGGCACTGGATGATATAAAGAAATTACACAAGTACAATTCGTTCAAATATACACTAGTACATGTGTATTAGATGGACAGATCTATGTCCTGCGATCATGTACATGACGGCATCATTAATGGCGAGTACCAAAGCAGTTAGCCCTAACTGTGATGATGATGGTGGATACAACTTTCTTGTACGATATGAAACATTACAATAACATGAGAAAAATATAGTGTATACGAGTGATGTTAGTAAGTGCACAGGACTTTTATCACTTGCCAGGCCAGCGAGTAATACTATCTTAATTAGTAAATGAGTTTTAGACTTCACTATTTTAAATCTGATTAAGTTGACAGCCCACTTCCTGAACTAAATGTCTTGTTCAATCACAGTCTCTGTGAATTTTCTATATCACAAGTCCCTCATAAACTAAGCATGACTCTCAAATGCTTTTTGGACTAAATGTGATAAGTGTAGGTGTTCGAGGAGTTAAAACCTTGATTCCGATCATAGGCACCAGCAGGCCTTGAATTTCCGAATTGAAATATGTTAACGTCAACTGCATTTAAGCTACCATTTTAGTAAATCGATTTTCACTTTACACTAATCACTTATAAATGATTTGATCTATCCTGAGGAAATATGTGTGTTATGATTTTATCGTGGTTACACAGAACAATAATTCAACTATGTCTTCATTTAATGCCCCATAAAATGTTTTTGTCTGTCAAATGTGCACGCATTTTGTTTAATGCAATGCTGGTCCGGTGTAGATGTTTTATTTACACAATATGGTATAAATTGAAAGCCAGACTTGTCGAACCCTGGCTGGTAAATCGCGCTTTTCCTGGATGGAAAATACAAGTTCATCACCAATCATTGCTAAAATATAGTTTTAGACATTAATTTTGTATAAATACAATCAGTTTAGAATGTCTGACAAATCCTTCAGCATCAGTGCAGAAGTTACTTTTTTCCATTATATTTTTTGATAGGTGAAGGTTGTCATAGAAAACGGTCTGTGTACTTCATTAAATCAATTTTATCTGAAATTCAATAAGGAAGGATTTAAGACTAGTTTAAATCACGTTACCAAACGTCTACTTCCTGTTGCTGCTTACATTCAGATGACTAGGGGGTTTTGTTAGCGGGGAATGTTTTTTCCTAAATCTGTCAATCTCAATAAACACTTTCTTTTAAATCCTTCAATTCACATTGACAATTATTTTACTAAATTCAATGAAATTGAAGTGAAGTGAGAAATTAACAGTTTTTCAAAGCACTTTGCTCTTTCAATTATGGCCGGCGTATCCAATAAAAATTGATTCGATTAGATTTTACAGAGATCTTCTGCATTGCTGGGCTTGTCATAAAGGACACCAAGTTTTCCGTTTAACTTGAAGTACGCAATTTAAAGAATAATTTGTTTTTATTGAAGTGAATTAAGCAATATTACCTCTTTCACATCAGCTTCGTGAATATTTGTACTGAACCTTTGGTATAACTGTTTCTTTTTTATTTCTTTTAATTAATGTTAAGGAAATTGTGTTTGAATTGAAAGGGTTGAGTCAAATTATATCTTTCACTACAGCTTCGTGAATTAAGTAGATTGGTTTGTATTTATTAAAATGGAAACCATTCCTTTCCTTGACCTCTAAGACTTGTTATGATTGATAGAACTACCAAACTACCGAAAGTGCCATCCATCTTGTGCTCTGCAAGACTAATCTTAGCGCCAGTAATGATTTCCCTAGTGCAGTTTGCCGTCCCTTCCGATTTACATTCTGAAAAGTTCATACTATTAAAGATTGTTGTATTCAATATCATGTCTTGCGGATTGTTACACTTAAGTACATTAATTATGACTGTTTCTCAATGACTTCCATAAAATAATGTAATGTGAAGGTGAATATTTTTTTTTCTTGGGGGGGGGGGGTGGCTTCATTCCGTGGTTATAGTTTTATTGGTCACCCTGTGGTAGAACTTTAATTTTTTTATATCGGATCAGGATATTTCTTATGATCAGTCTCGGAATGAAAGAACGCTATCTTTGAAGATTTGCTCCTTTCTCCTTAAGATAGCTTAGAATTTTCTGAGAATTGATTACAAAAAAAAAAACGTAGTGATTGAGAATTAGCTTGCCATTTTGTAATTTGGCTTACTATTTGTTGAAAAGGTATTGGCATTTTTTAAACGAAATAGATTAAAGAAGGTGATAACACTCTGCAAGAGTTCTATTGACATTTGAAACAATTCCACGTAATAGTGAAATTATTCTCATTTTGTCTCTTAAATAAGAAGTTAATAGAAACATTTAGGATTATATCATGTCTAAAAGTGATTTCAGATTACTGAAACAACACTGTGATCGATTTTAGAAATTAATTCTTGACACACATTTTCTTACATTTCTTTGAAGGATCTAATAGATTTTGAAGTAGTATCATCTAAAAGTTGATTCAATTTTCAAAAATATTTTGGATTAACTTTCCAACCCCTGCATCGCCATTTACGATTTCTTACGTGCAGCGAACCGTATTCACTCATGTACAATTCATATAATGTCATAAATATTGTCTATTTTTAAATAACCGAAATGAAATCAGTGGCATTATTTATGAAAATTTTACTTAAGTTTTTAGTGTTACAGTAATCTGATTGGCCAATCACTTAAATTGAATTTTGCATTTTTTCTTAAAACCTGCAGTTATATTGAGTTAGATAATCTCTACTTGCAATTTTTTTCTTTCGTATTTGCTACTTCGAATGTTTTTCAAGCCTTTTAAGTCACGTTGGACAATATTTAAAAAACCTTTCGGCTGTCATTTATGGTTTAACACATTCTAAACACATATCTGTTTTACTCATATTAATTAATACTGCTATCAAAATTGTCTTTATTGCTAAAGCTCTTAAATGATTTTCATGACTATTGTATTATCAAACTTTAAAAATAGTTAAGTCTTGGAAAAAACCTCATGGTTTCAGCTATCTGATGACATGACATCCGTTTTTCTTTTTATACTTTACATTATCTGCTATGAATTGGCCTTATATCTAAATGATCTTAATGTTTTTCGCTTACTTAGTTTATTTGGGCTAATGATGTATCTCACGTAACAGAACGTTGACACATAAAACATGTTATTGAAGATTTCAAATTTGCACTTGTTAAGAAGATAGCTTAAACTTGGTATATAGAAGCATTGTAGTGACAAATCGTGTTAAATGTCATATAGAACTAATTTAAATGATAGTGTTCGGACATTCTAGTAAGAAATAAATGTTTCTAGGTGATTTTAAAATGAGTAATATATAATCAAACAGCAATAAATACAATTGCATGACATCAACTTATTATGAAGTTCACTCATTTTAGTCCTGTAGCCAGATGGGCAAATAATTTATCGGAGGGACAATGGTGAATGTTGTCAATTTGCAGTAATGTTTTCCAGTTTTATCCAGGGTTCATCAAATGCAATGCCCAACCCTTACCCCTTGCCCCCTTTTAGCTACAGCATTTCTTTTCAAATTTGTAAATACATATACTTTACAAACATTCTTGCAATTGACAATTGATTTACATGCATACACACTAAATTATTACACCCTTTGTACGTAGAGTTCTGAGTAGTAACACGAGAATTTTACTGAAATAATGCTTTGTCGATTCTCCTGGTCAAAAAAACTCATTTATACGTAAATTAATAGTCATGACTGATCAGCTATCATCAACTTAACTACGTTGGCAATAGGTAACATTAATCATTTAGTGAAAAATATTTGTAATAAGTAACCTCTCAAAAACATCTCTAAACAATGTATATGAGTAATTCGTTTTTAGAGAAACCAATTAATATGTGTTATTATCATTTTTTGTAGTGATACCATGTATGAGCTGGTTTCTCAACTTGACAAGGGGAGATGTCACTGTTCATTTAGGGCACTGAGATACCTACAAATAACAATCTATGATTTGTATTTATACAGTTCAAGACTATCATTGACTATGATGGAGGCAAGCAATTGCTCATGTCCAGATTAAGATTGTTATCTTCTATCCAGCTCCATGTTACTCCATTCAAGCTCATGACCAATTAAAACATCAAAATACACAGAAACACTCTCTTCTTCAAGTATTTCAACATTGCACTCAAGTAGAGTTGAAATTCCCCATGTCAATCTGGTAAATAGTTTATAATTGTTTATAATCTTGCCAACGCAAGTTCACCAACTAATTCGTTAAACAACCACCCACTTTAAATCAGAACAACAAATTTATGGTATTATTTAAACATGTTTTAAGTTAAATATAATAAGACCTTCGGTGATTCTTCAATTATCATAAACCAAACTCTTGTACGTCTATGATCGTATATACACATTATGTGTAATGTGACTTGTTAATAAATGCCAGAAAGGTATCTCAAAAATGTTACCTTGATCCTGTTTTCATACTATAAAACTTGTACCTTCTCTGAGTTTCTGATCAGATTTTTTGATAGACAGCCTAGTGTCATGCCGTTGCGCACCCAGAGATGAATTTGTACTAAAAATTGTATTCAGGTTTCGCGTCTATTCTGGAATGAAATATTGATATTACATGAATCGAATTTGCAATCAAATTCCTATAAAAAGAGAAAAAGAGTTTCCTCAATATTAACGAACAGGTGTCCTAATTTAAATCAGAATTCATATTGTCTTCATTAACACAATTAATAGGGGCGCTACAATTCGGTTAACATTGTGTGTTTTGGAGAGGAAATTGATGATTTTGTCTAATAATTAACTAAGCTTATTTTTCTACTTGCGTATGTTAATTACATAATATTACATTATAATGAAATGGTTGTTAGGTTATGGTACGTATTCAATGATTAAATTATCTGAAATGATGTGAATTATAGACACATGCTCCCGTATGTATTGTTTTATAACAGGTGCCAAACGAGTTATAGAGAGTTCGAGGTTTTAGGCAAGAATTATTTTAAAGTTCTTGTTCAGGTCGGGTGAAATGTAAAATGCAGCAAAGGTTGTATTGAGAACTGTGCTGGACGTAAATTATTATTTACAATATTAACTAATTTTTTTATCAAGTCTGACTTTGAAAATTATCTATACTATTTGCAATGGACTTTTTTATTCACTAAATCTACTTTCAACATACCTTTTTTGACAGTCAACGCTCTTTATCGAGTGTGTTTAAAGTAAGCGTGTTTGTCATATTTCAAATGGTCCATTTGAGGCTTTAAAATTATTCCATCAAGAGGAAAATATTTAGTACATATACGTGTTTACAACTAGTTACCACCAGTTCCCTTTAAGTAAAAAAAATATTTAATGGTCCTCCATCAAACGGTATGAATTTGGAATAGAGACTCACAAAAGTCATTTTTCATGTCTGGTATGTTGACGGCATAGTGTTAAATTTTCATCTAAATCACCATTAGAATGAATAATGTAACTCTTCCGGTTTATACAAATGTAATTTCAATATTGCCACAAATTCGTGACAAAAACCAACGCCATTAAGAATATATCCTTTACAATATTGAAGATTAGGGATGGAACGTGTTAGTTGATGATGAAAAATGAATATCATTTTTATGTCCTTGGTTTTCAAAAAGAAAATGCAGTTGTTTACAGATAATATGAAATTGCAACACGACAGGAAAAAATTGACAAGAAATAACTGCTTTTGTTAAATAGAATACTTCAAAATGCTGTGTAAAACTTTAATACTTTGCTTGTTATTACTCATGTTATGCCTTAATTCTAATTGATTGCATGTAATGGTCAATTGCGGAATAAAACTTCTTAATTAGTCTGTAGTTTGGATCACAGTCACTATGGCAGTGTCTCATGACACCAAAGCCCGACAAATCGGATGTAATGTCTCAAAAGGTCACATTAATGGGAGTTAGATCTCCGATCGAGGATTGTTCTTGAGAATTTTACGGATATTTTGTCCCTGTGGCTCATCAGGTTTTCACAACAAGAACCATATAGGCTGGTGGCCATCCCCCACCCCACACTAAAATGGTCATAACTCGGCCAGTTTTGATGCCTTTTCCCTTCTTCGTACAACTAAGTAAGTTAAGTCTTGCACTCGATTGTATAGTGTATAATCTCCGCTGTAAAGGTCATTGTACAGATTTGTAAGTGTAGAATTCAGTTATTCAATAAGGTGTACTTAATTATGAATTACGATACATATGATAAAAATTCGAAATGCCAAACACTAACAGATAGAAATTGAAATTTAAAAGTTTCAGTTATTACAAACTTGCACCTAATAAATAAAAACCAACACTCGGAGTGAATATTAATGGAATATTACTTAGCTGACACCTGTTTTTACCAACCTTTAAACTTTTTTACCTTGACGTTATTATTCCAATGTTTAGATCATATGAATAAAGAGCGCTATTGATTATTTAAATTCCCCCTGATTTTCTTTGAGCTGTTAAACCAAGATGCAATAGAACAACGCATTACGGAGACACATACTTCATAGAACTGATTTTGTATTACCTCATTTGGCTTAGAGAATTTTAATACTTAAGACGTGACCACTGAGTGGATTTAGTAAAAGAGAGATATAGACTAACCTATTCCGAAATTTCTGTTTGCAAGTTTCTCTAAGCGTGTAGCCTTTTCACACGAGCTACGGTTTATTGTACTGTGGGGAAATTAGCTTGGGCGTATACTGAAGTTTGTGTTGAGCCACACCGGGCCCCGAAAGGATCATTCAGATCATTCTCATTCTATGATTTGAGATAGAACTTGCTTTGGAATTCAAGCTGTCATACTTGAATGAAAAAAACATTTTTATTTTGATCGACATTGTCGAATCCCATTAGGATATGGAATGAATTTACACAAACCTTAGTAACACAATGCAAAAATATCAATACAGAAGAATCAGTTAACAAGACGAAACCCCTTCAAAATAACAATATCTTTTTTTTTGTAAATTCATTTTTACCAGTATATAGTCTTAATCTCTAAGTCTTTCTTTTAATAATCAGATAAAAACAAAAAAGCTTTGTCAAGACTGCCAACTACTAGAGTTTTTAAAGTTTATTCGCACTTGGTTAATTTATTGATTTTTTAGATGTTTCTCGAGTATTTACTTTCCAAATTACTTTACTACTAAACAAAACAATGTATATCTAACTTATTTTACATAAAATAGATTCATTAAATTAAGTAGGCTAAGTAAGTTTTTCTAAATTCAGAAATACAGTGCTTGCGGACTGAACAAATATGACTGCTTACCTATCTTTAAGATGAACTGTTTAGATTTGGCAGACTTATTTTTATATATAATATTGTATTAAATAATGCTTATAATTTTTTCTTATTTGAAGAACCAAAGAGTTTTTTTAAATGTTTATTTAAAACTATTGCTTAATTTTTCATTCCAAAATACTGTTGACATTTTTATTACTGAGTATCTTATTCTGTGTCTAATTTACTATTCAGATTTGAAGATTTCCGTTAATTAAGGTGTACTGTTCAATTTAAGCCATTTGAACCAGGATTTCCTTAATGGTTATTCTTCTTTTCCAGAAAATCCTTATAATTACAATTTTAAGAATATATACTTTTGTAACAACGACACAACAAAGTATGTGGCTTTATCTAAAGAGAACTAACGATAGCCTTTACTTCCTATGGAATATAGCCTTTCTAGATTATTTAATAGTGTTATTCGTGAGATTATAAAATGGGATGAAATGAAGGGAGTTTTACGTCCTACTCTTCTCGAAATTTTTTTTTTTTTTTTTTTTTTTTTTTTCCAATGTATTGCCCCATGGGCTGAATGTGAGACAGGACCATGTCCTTGTGTATTGGGCCTAATTCTGACCCATGTAAAATAAAGAGTTTATTATTATTATTATAAAGATTAAGGACACAGTAACTTATATTCGCAATCAAAATGTTCGTAAAATTATCAACTTTATAAGTGATTTCTCATGATTGTATAAAAATGAAAGTAGAAAATGGAATTTTATTGAGATTGGATTAATATATCAGAAATCGAACATAATGCTTAACGCTAACAGACGTGTTAGTGTAAAACTTTATTTTCGGTTACCCAATTACAGTTAATTCAACAATAACGTTAAGCGACATTTTCGGTTGAGACGATAGACAATAGTTTGATCCCTTATACAACGCTTAAGGAGAGTCTCACATGACAGAATCTGAGGACGACTTTAAATTCAAAGTCGTAAGCAACTGAAAGAATGGAAGAATCAGATCAATCGTTAAGCAAATCCATGCTCACAGAATCATAGTTGCCGTCAGTAACTGACTGTTGTTCGTATTTCTTTGTCCGTCAATTTTGCGAGCAGGGAATTTCCAACCATCCATTTTATCGCTGTGTCCATTCTTGAGATACTTACGCTTTAAATTTCCTGAGACGGGCCCAAGTGAGCAGATGTTTTACCATACAACATTTTTAGAAAGGTATTGTAAGAGAAAAAAAATCCTGTCATGAGAATTATCAAAACCTTTTATCAAATTGTAAAAATTAAGATTGTTAACAAAATTTTTCAAACCATCTGCAGATGAAATTGTATGTTATTAAAATCTATTATCTGTGATAGTATATTGTGCAGTGGTGTATTATGTTGTACCTGGTATTCCTCGGAATTTACGATCACGATGATATAAAAAAACAGTTTAGAAAGAAATCTGTTTCCTGAAGATGAATAGACTTGAAAGAAAGGTTGATTAATGTATCAAGAGAAAATGATAAGCCCCTACACAAGTCTTAGTTAGAGTTAAGGTTTAATATGTACGATTACAAGTTTTAATTGTATACGTCAATATAATAAATTGACATTATTCCTTCAAATGAGTCTTGTTATTACAGGGGGGAGGGAGAGCGACCCAAATATATTAAGCGAACTAACTACGAAAAATTATCTCCAAATTTCAGTTGGTCATAGTAGGAAAACTAAGTACTTCGAGTGATATAATTCCTACCGAACATCCACCTATGCATAGAATCGGATGTTTATTCTATTTTCAGCACATTATTTACGGGCAGTTGATGTGATAGATACATTTGGTACTTAAGAGGAACACTTAATCTTTATTGAATTTTCATCGATTAAGCTATTCGTATACAAAATTGTCACAAGAAAAGGATGGGTTGTCGACAAAATCATTAAAATTATATTTGATTCCAATTTTAGAGTATTTCTTAGGAATATATCGACATATATCATCTTCTCAATGAAAGTAAAATGGACTTGATAACACCGCCGTGTTTTTCTTTGAATCAAATATTGAGTTTAAAGTTAAGTATTTTCTTGAATGGATTTGGAATATCAGTTATATATTTCTATACAACTAAATGTGTCGTTTAACATTTATTGAAAAACAATGTTCGAAAACTGAATAACACAGTGCAATTGCTGATCAGCCCTCTGTCATTTTATCCTTCTTGTAAAGCATTTTCCATCTCAATCTCTTGAATTTATTAGGAACAGAGAAATAGGCTAAAGACTTTAAAATTTCTGAACTTCGTAGACTGTAACTAAGGAGATGTTATTTGAGCTTAGCAAAAAATGAATCTGATTTTGAAATATTTTCCTACATTTGATGTTTTTTTCTTTCGTGCTTTTGATTTTATAACATAATTGATTTGCTTTGTTTTACATGACTTAGTTATAATTATGTAAAAACGGCCTCAAGATGACAGCTGCGAGTCTGTTTTATATAACCAATGCAACAAAATAGAAATGTCAGTTTAATGGCTCGTAAGATCAAAAAGTTTTCCATTAAACTTTTTACGCTTCAACATTCCATTTCAAAGATTAAGTTGTAATGCGATGGAAATGGAACCCAGGGAGTCAATTTTAATAATGTTTACTCGCAATACTAATAAAAATATTGTGCTTTTACCATATACCAATTTTATCAATGGTCATATTTCACCCAACAACCATAAATAACGCTATTCATCAGCTGTAAATCGATTTGGAAACAGTTATGGATATAAAGGATTTATTTCTACTTTTATACTGTTATATGTTTTTTTTAAAAAACTGAACCGGTTGTAAAGGAAGCATTTATAATGGAAGTATATATGCATATGTGTACTACACCAAGGCGTCATGATAATATATGATATTATTACCAATCAATGCTTTCTGCATGATATTATGAGTACATTTCTTTTTTTAAAAATATTAACACACATGTTAATTCAATTGTTATCGATTTTCATGAAAATACAAACTTGTTTATTAAATACACGTTTCTATACTTCATTAGCTATGTTTTTATCATTATGTTGTACAAAAAATACATTAAAGAAAGCATGAAAGTATTTCACTTTTACCTAACAGCCTGAAAAGAGTATATATATGTATTTCGTGAAAGACAATTATCTATCTTACATGATGTTTCACTTCAGCAACACAGTCTGTTATGCAAGAACACACATTCCAATCGTAATCTTGACAGATACTAAGTTTGAAAACCAGCCGAGGGATGACTTTAGTCAACACTTAAAGCAGTAGAGTATTTATTTTGTTTAAGTAATGGTGGCAGGCACCTCGTTTGCCTAGCATGTACCAACAATTTAGCTTATCAATGATTGGCTGTTAAAACAAAAAGTTCCATGGTCGGCATTCGAATTTCCAAGCAGAGCAATGAAGGTCCAATATAGTAACACAGAGAGTGTCGAGTAAAATAAATAAAGTATTGTAGCAACACAAAAGAAACTAGTCCAGGACTAGTCCAGGAGTCTTGTTCCCAGAAACTAAAACTGGATTTAGTTTTCCTTTCATCTGATTGTCAAACACTAAAATCAATTTTAAATTTAACTTTTTTTAGCCATCAAAACGGTGGGGGACATGAAAATAATTTGTTGTCCTCGGGAAGGGATGATTCTTTGAGATGTACTTCTAATAGAAATGAAAATAGCCCAGAATTAAAATAGACTAGAATAAGCAACAAAGCAACTTCTTATTCAAACAAAAAAGTATAATGTAAGTCCAAGACAAAGAAGAAGGAAGCTGATTTTTTAAAAATTATTTCTCTTTTATTTCTATAGACTTTAAGGTTAATTAAAGATAATGTAAAGGGATTCATAGAAATCGGAGAGACAGTGTAATAGTCCGTCTCGGTTGACACTGTGGTAACATAAGGTTAATTAATACTATAGAAATAAATAAGAAAACATTAGCTTTCCTTCACAATACTGTCGATTTTATCCTGACGTTGTAAAATTTTATTTTATGACCCAGTTATTTTTATGAAGTAACATTAAATTGCAGATGAGTGTTCCTGTTTTCTTGGTAGAAAAGGTTAACTTAAAGGCAGTTGGACGCTAAATTAAAGATATGGATAGTATATTGTATCTCAGATAGATGAGTAGTTTTAATTTTCACATTAAGGTAATAGTGCCTTCAGTGAGAAGAGGGCTTCTTGAAGGTTGAAGTCATTGCTTGCTTAAAGTCTTTTTCTGAATGAGAGTTAAGACATTAAATATTAACTTACCAACGAAATTAATCTTTGTAAATGTCTTATATTCCTAGCATTGACAAATCTTCCATCATTTAAAGGGGGTTACCATTTTTCCTTATTTCGAAAATGCTCAAATTTATGGAATACACCGAAATATAGAGAAATGTGTACCTTAACTTAGTGTGTGTTCAATATAGAAATAAAGTAAACGAAAAAACTTTTCGTTTATATATTTTGATCATATATCTATATATTTTAATCATATAATAATAATAAAAATGAGAATAAAACATTTGTCTACAACAAGAAATAAACAAAATAATATATTGAAGGTTATAAAATTTCCATTGTTTTTCAAATGGCTCTACATGAACAATGTTATATGTTTGCAATACCAATAACATCTTACATCTGATGTATCATTACAAAAATACAAAGGACATGTTTTCCATAGTCATCAAAATAATGAAACTCATGTCGTGACAGAATATGCCATTTCAATTTCACTTTCAAGAAAATCAATGTTTGAATTTAAAAGACATTAATTGTTGACATTTCCTAGAAAGATTTTTGCCGTTTATGAATATTTCTTACACATAATATAAGATTTAATTTACTGTTATGTGATACTTAGTGTTTTGAATTTACAGCGGCATGTTATACATCAACATTTTTAGGCCAATTTTCAATAAAATATCTCAAAAAGACTTTTTTCCCATTGTACATGATATCATGTTAATAGCTTCATAACTGTGTCTTGTGCAGTGGGTACAAATAGGGGGCAGATTTACTCAATGAAGAGGCAACTACCTGCAACTTTGAATTCCAAGCGCAGAAGCGCTACAGAAGCATCATAGGCGCATGTCTTCCATAGAAGGTTTTCCATCAAGTACAATTTTACAAGAATAATATTGATTTGTGTGCATTCTGTCACGAAATTACACAGGGTAAAATCTGTACATCAAGCTGACGTTCATATTTAGTAACAGTAAGCCTTACAAATATATAGGAGGGGGTAAATGCCCTTCATGTACTCATACTTGCGCCGCCTCTGGTCTTTTGTTACTTGCAGCTTATAATTCAAAGGCTTCAAGTTTAAAGGTCACATGGGAGATAAGGATCGAATAAATTTATTAATAGAGAGCCTTATGTAACTGTAAGGTTAACTGCTTCAGTCCTTTACTGAATTAGACTAGCCGACCAGCTGTTGATTGAATATTTTACCGAATTGCCAAAACTTTCTCACAGTATCATTAGTATTCACACTTTGTTGCGAAATAAAATGCAGTATATAATCTGCTGTTGGGTTTAATGATCAGGTCTGACAGGAATTGTTACCCTGTAAATACCACGAGAATTACATCCAAGCAACTCAATTATGTGAATACTGTAGGGTCCTTAAAGTTTAAAATTAATTCGATAAACTGACAAAATCGATAAATCATTCTTACTAACCATGTTAAACAATCAGAGCATATATTGACATGTAGGTAATCCAGATCGATCTTAAATCCAGTTCATCATTCTCACTCATTAAATATTTTAGTTATATCCCTTTTAAATATGGATATTTACATTTCCAGCATTTTGTATTGAAAAAATTCTTTTGGTGTATTTGCAATATACGTCAATACCTTATCGTCTTTGATTTTGAACGTAGGCCAGTAAGACAGTTAGCTTTTTCTTGAAATCTCGTGCACAATTCTATACACTTATTTAAGGGCCAATGTGACTCTTCTCGATTCGAGATTTTGTGCACTCCAATTTAAATGACGTCTGTATTAAAACTTTGAATTCGTCGCATATGGTTTGTGTTCTGTAAAACTTGAGTTCCACATTTCGAGTTCTTTTTAATCGAAAAGACAAAATGAAAATATGAGGAATTCAATTAAATCAGATACCATAAAAATTCTTAAAATGATTTACGTGATAAGAAAATCAGATTATGTCAATTACAAATACAAAAAAAAAAAAAACTTTTAATGCGATTAATACGGGAATATATAATTTTTGAAAGTATGTATTCATAAGGGATTAATATACAAAGTGCACGAGAAACATTTTAATATTGATATTTTTTTGTAAGGTTTTTCTGCTCTCCAACGAATATTGTTTTGGAATGCACCTAAAAGTGTCCACGTGGTTATCCTTTATCCTGAAAACTTTAAGTGCAATACAAGCTTACCGACTGTGTCGATTATGAACTTCGCTACGAGTAGTAGGACCAACATTGTTAGATCACTGAACGCAACTCTGCACCTAGGTTTATGACCGTTCCTTCGCAGTCTCCACATTGCTAATTTACTCTATAACCACGAAACGTATCTTTAAATCGTGTATAGATGACATTCAATAACGATATCGTGATCGAACTGTCTGGAACCTTTAAGATAAAGCGAAATATGAATGCTATTTACAATCTTCGATAAACAAAAGTCTTTAAATGATCTCCTTCGGTGTGGGAGGTTTTTATGTAACTCAATTTGTTTGCCTTTAAGGTGATCTTGAACATACCTCATATATAATACTATAATGAAACATGAATGAATTTGTTAATGAAGGCGTAAATTTCGAATGAGATTCTTATAGTAAAAGGATCTTTACCTTGAAAAAAAACCCAAACCTTTCATTAAACCATTAGAGATGATTTTTCGCTCTACATTAAGTCTAAAACTTCCGTTTAGATCGGATTTGTTGATCTCACATGTCGGTCGGGTGTAAGTTGATCTGGTCGTGTTACCTGTATAGTAATTACGAAGCAGACCATTATTCACTTTATTATCTGGTACTTTTCCTAAACGTATTATGCAATCCGCATGAATGGAAAGAAAGTTAACAAATTTCATTCTGTACATGAGGAAATACGTCGAAACGTTGTATACAATATATGCAAGTATTGGTTTTCCATAAATCTCGATCCATATATATATAGCCTCATTGGTTAACAACCTCTAAAATACTCCTTATGGAAGCCACAATTCTCTGGAGAGCTTACTTAGGCCAATTTATATTGAATTCTCGTTTAGCTGCAGGCTACTGCTTGATTTAAATTGGAAGAAAATTGAATTATTATGAAATGGAAATCATTTGAAATATGTGGAAAAATAACACTTATGTGACAACAAGATTTTTCAATTATCACGAACAGCGTTAACGAAGAAAACAGTGTAATATACGACGCGTTTTACCCTTTACTATTAATAATAAATGAATTTAATTGTGCTGGACGCAACGAAATGTGATATTCAAATACAGTTTCTAGAAACGTTTTTGAAAATCTCTAAAGTAAACGATTCTAATGAAATATATATAACATAATACTTCTTATAGGTTAGTCACATCCTAATTAGTTCCAAGTGTCCAATATTCAGTCTCAAGTAGAAGTATTACAATCCTTCCAATTACAAGTTCCTTCACAGACATAATCTAGCGTAAAACATGAACTAAGGCAAATTGAAATACTTCTACCCCCCTCGCCCCTTTGAAAGATTGAAACGGAGCTTAACACCAGGGCTTCAATTTCTATGCACAATTGTTGCCAAACACTGCAAATAGTTCTTCACCACATCGACCGATTTAATGTGTTACTTTACGGTTATTCTTATGCATTTTTTCAAGGTCAGAATTAAAATTAGTCTTACAATATGCATCAGCCTCCTCTCAAAGGAAATATTTTCCCCTATCAACCAAATTGTTATAATTGTACATTTCTTTCTTTCATTCAAGAATTCATTCATTTTGTATTTAATCAACATTCCTCATACAAACCATTCCTAAATTCTTGCACACGTTAGTTAAAGTATATGTTTATATTTATATATTCTAGTGTTATAATGGGAACTATTGGTTTCGACTCAACACACGCGGTACAGAATGTTACAGCTATATGGATTTTAATCAATCAGTTATCACCAGCACAGAGACATCGTGTATTGGCCGACGCTGGTTTAGATGAACAGACGTTAGCCTTACTTCTCGACAAGATGCACGTTAAAGATTATGAGAAGCCTATGATGCAATATGCTGAGTTTCGGATAAGTAAATTATTATTGCTATATATTCCTCCTATATTGATAATCTTAGGAACTTTTGGAAACTTATTTTCTTTCATCATATTGCGTCGACGGCCGATGTTAAAAGTTTCAACTTACTTTTACCTCGCATCGCTGGCTATTGCCGATAGCTTAGTGTTATATATTGGATTATTACGGATGTGGATAAATGAACTGACAGGAATAGATGCCCAGGATTTGACGAATTGGTTATGTAAACTGACCTGTGTATTGGGCTATGTTTGCAGTGATTTCAGTGTTTGGCTCATTATTGCGGTCACAGTGGAGCGTTATATTGTCGTGTGTCATCCGTTTAAGGCAAATCAAATGTGTAATGTTAATCGCGCTAAAAAGGTGATTGTGCTTCTGCTTTTAATTATATTTTGCATCAATGCACATTTCTTCAATGCTGTGGAGCTAGTTCCCATTTCGATGGAGACTAATTTTCGGAACATGGTAGTGGTAGATTGTGGTGCTCCCCCTGAATATCAGGTCCTTGTGGATCAGGTATGGCCATGGGTCGATGCTTGTATTTATTCTTTCTTCCCCTTTGTTATTATAACTGTACTCAATACACTTATAATTCGTCAAGTTCTGAAGGCCCAAGGCAGTCGTGAACGTCTTCAAAATTTTGGAGACCGACGTTTTGTGGAAACTAGGCGTCAAATGTCGGAGGTTACTTCAAAATTAACTGCCATGTTATTGACAGTTTCGTTTACGTTTCTTCTTACAACATTACCAATGAACGTCACCTTGATCATTACGTATTTCTGGAATCAGGGAAACAGAGAACGCGATAACACTGCTAAATTTCATTTAGCTAAAACAGTAACCGAACTACTTATGTATGTGAATCATTCTATGAACTTTTTCCTGTATTGTGCAACAGGTCGAAAATTTCGGCAACAGGTGCTCAAACTCGTATGTCATAAACAGGCTTTACAAACATGGTCCTCGATTTGTGACGATCCTCCAAAACAATCCAAGAAAGACATGCTTTTAAATCATATGAACTGTAATTCCGAACATTTGCATACCGAAAGTGAGTATATGAAAACGAGATTATGAACGGAATATTAATTCTTTTTATTAACTGTCCTTTTTACATTGAGATTTTATTTTTTGTAACTTTCGTTAGTTTGTGAACCTTAACTGAAATACATACGTGCGATGCCTTCAACAAAAAATAATTGTGAATGATCATCATTTCTCTTTCACCAAATAAATCATTCTTTTATAATCAACGTGTAACCATCGATGGCAGAAAATTATGTTCATTTTATACCATAAATCCACCGCTAACAGAGTCCACCATAAAACTCAAAGCAAAATAATGGTAGGTTTAGCTTTCAGACCAATTTTTGCATCAGTCATAACTATTACGAAAAGGTTACTAGCAATTGACGTGGATAATTTAATTTTCTTTAATGACGCAACTCCTTAAATTGATATGTTCAAAAGTATTGTGCGTGGTTGATTTCCTAGCAAATAAGTTTGTTAAAGTCCACTCATAGCTTCTGGAAATAGTTGATACTTGATTGGAAAACGAAATTCATCTAATCGATGCTTTCTATTTTCAGATTCACAAGACAGAAACCAACCAAAAGGTAGAGAGCGAGAATTATCTTAAAGTACAGCAAAGATTTTGTGTCCTCTATGAAGGTCGGCCATCTTTTAAATTGGCATTTCAGACGCTGCTGTCAGTGTTGGTTTCCAATCTGGGAGCTTTTGAAGGACAGCTTGTGATAATTGGAAAGTGATACGTTCATCTTTTTTAAATGGCAAAAAATAGTTGAATCTTGATCGGTTTCAAGGGGCTATACTCATTTATTTGTGTGTATTATAAATCGATAATGCCCAATTAAAACTATTCTTATCTCTTTCAAAACGAAAACTATGACTTTCACACAATTTGCAGTTTATTTGATCTCAATTGTCGACGGAGGGAGAAAGAAAAAAAAACGACAGGGATATAATTTAACAATTTACGTTGATTATAGTATTCAATGTTGGATTCAGTATTCCGATTTCTGCGACAGAATGTAATCTTGGAAATGGTTAGGAATACTGAAATTGAGCAAGAACCAATTAATTAGGCGACAAAATTATTCCACTTGGGTACAAATATTACTGTCTGGCTTACGTATAAATATTTTTCACTATCTTGCCTTAATGCCGCGCACATATTATGCCGTAACTGACTTCAATAAATCAAATATCTTTAGAAATAATTGTTTGTTTGATGATAGATGGGGTGAGTCCGCTTTTTATTTCGCTTCAATATTTTACGGTTAAAAATAGCTTTGGTATTATGCCAGTATCCCGGCCATGATCCATGATGTAAAGCGCATTATTGATAAGGTGTCCTTTTCAAAGAAATTTCGATGCACAACATACACTTAATTAGTTGAACTGTGAAAAATTGGCAGATTTTATATTAATTTTACCCTATATAAGTCAACCGTTTATGCTTACAAATAGTGTTATCCGCACCAAAACCTGGTTTTAAAGGTTTTAACGAAGAGAACTTACTTATTAGAGATTTTATCTTGCTAGATTAAAATGTTTAAACTTCTAAGACGTTTTGTTACATTGTGCTTTTCGTTATGATTTATAAATATTATGTATAAAATAATTATTATTCCTTAATTCCTTTTTATTCAGTTTGAATGTGAACGACTCCGTTATTGTTGGTTGTATCTAATATGGCCTTAGAAACGCGTTTTAGGCATATAAATGACTTAACCACGTAACGTAACACACCCAACGTTCATAACCGTCCTTTCTGGTAGATTTATGTGCATTAAGGTGGGTTTATACTTCTTACGTTACACGCTGGGATACGGCGTTTGCCGGCGTTCTTCAGCGCTTCGATTTATACTTACATCGCCAGCGAGTCACGCCGTATAACGGCGTTTGATGGCGTCACTTTTTCCAGAGTTCAACTGTGTTGAACTTTCCAGCGTATACGCTAGCAAACGCCGGCGATCAACCAATCACAAGTAGCTATGGTACAACACAGACAAGTCCGTGATTTGGATTTTTTTCTTCAAACATTGACAACGTTGATATCAGTTATGTAATTCCATAGTTTATGACATGATTTCGCGATGTATTTGTCTGTCTATAGATAGAAAATACATATTATATAGAAGGAAGAAGTTTTGAATTTAAGGTACATGTATATTTTGAAGGGATTATGCGATTTTCGTACATTTCTTGTTCTTCTGTAGACTATTTACATATTATATTCAAGACCCAAAAAAGGTCGGCACATGCGGGCGTTTTACGCAGCTAACCAGTGCAACGTTTTACGGCGTTAAACGGCGTTTGATGGCGTAAAAAGTATAAACCCAGCCTTAGACTTGCTGGAACGTCTGTTTTCCGATGCCAAGTTGAATTTAGTAGACGGGTAAAAACAAGTATTCGAAAGCATTGCAACCGTAGAAGCAGGACTAACGTTATAAGCAAACTTTTTCTTATAGCGATATCTTCGTCTTAAGTTTTGCACTCAAACTCAGTTCTCTGTTTCCGACTTTCAAAATTGACGTCCAGTGTCTTAATAATTCAACATACGTACTTGACGACAAGTCAATCGTAGCATCAAGTGATTTGTTTATTAACTTTAAAATAACTTTCTGATATAATGACATGAAAATAAATGCCCTTCAGAACGATGGAAATGACCTAAATATTCGTTACGTTTTAGTTCAATTTTATTGGAAAGCCAGGAACGGAAATTCAGATTTTATCCTGAAAGGTTCATTTGTCTGGTAACGGAAATTTATAGATGACTTTATGGCTTAAAGATTTGAGGGGAATTTGAGCTCCTTTAAGAACAGGGCTCGGAAGATGATATATTATTTTTAGATCAATGTTGTCGTTCGATCTAAAAGCTATGCAATTCATGTAATATTTTGTCCTCGTTACCAATTAAATCAGGCGATATATCATTCGATCGACGACAATGGTAATCGTGATTTATTCGATGGATCAGGCCAATGTTAGCAATACTTCCTAGTATTCTCCGGACATCATCTCGACTACTAAATTTACGACTACATTTAACATAAGATAACATCAGTACATGATCCGAAATCTGGTCATTTAGCACATTTGACAGTTTGTCAGTTATAGTAATATAATAATGATGAGGTTATCAGACGGTTTATGGAGTAAATTATCAACATAAATATTACTATACTGTCAATCAGTTGACAGTAAAAATTTCTGTAATCTTTACTAATATTCTTAGAACATCAAGTTAATACATTCACTGTCAGTCAAATATTCAGATAACGATGACAAGGAACAAATTCTGAATCATGGAAAAAGCTTCTAGTCATTCGGGACAACAAACCGAGGCCCCGTGTGCTACAGGCTGTTAAAGATCCCTCGACAGCTGGAAATCGCAAAAAGAATAAGCTAATGTTGCTGTCCTGGAAAATTTTCCCTCATTGCACATAGCGTTGCCCGTCTGCATTAGCCAATAAGATGAAGAGTAGGACGTAAAACTTAATTAATTTCATTTTTTTCAAGTAAATTTTGTTGTGGGATTATCGCACCCATAACTCGTGCATTCGCTAGCTAATATTTCTATTATATGGGTTATTCTGCTCCAAACATCATATCTTCTCTATTTGCACCTTTATTAAGAACAAAACACTTTCTCAAAATAGTGGGATACTTCATGTTTTCTTTTCTTAAAACACCTTCGCATACTCAATCATTCTGAAACATGAAGAACGGGCCTTCTTCTGGAGCAGTCTTAATAATTGATATGAAAACTTTTGTGCATGTGAGCATATAATTTTGTATTTAAATTTCGAAAAAGATTTTTGTAATACACGTCTATGAACTTGTTCCATTAAAGTATTATGAACGCCAGCTTGTAGGCGTAAAGCTTTTCATGAAACATTTCATTCGAAGTATTGGTTTTCCTAGAAATATTTTTCACAATTATAAAATTGATGATATTTGATGATCAGAGACGGTTTGAAATAAATACATAACGGTGTAGCAAATTCAGACATTGGTGTGCTAGAAGAAAAACCAACTAGCGATTTAGCGTATCAAATAGGATGTCTTGGTTGAATTCATATAATCACAGACCAAAACCGTTTAACCAGATCTTAAGATTAACCTCAACACCAGTAATTTCAACAGGTAGAAAATGATGTATTTATTTACCGATACCAAGTAACGAACCATTCCAGCTGTCAAAATTAGTTGGAGAAGTATGTTTATTATTGCTTGGTTGGTCTAAATAATAGTTAAAACTTCCTCATGGGGAAAATATATGACGATTGATTTATTGAGTAAATAGATCAGAGGAGATGAAAGAAAATAACGAAGAGGTGAGAGCGGCGAGGAGATATTCAGGAATGGTCTGAGAATGTAACTTCGTGTGATACAAAAAGAAAAAAAAACATCTATTATTACTCAGATCAAAAGTAAGGACCTCCTTCCATACATATATACATTCTCAAGTTTTCGCAACATTAGCTGTCGTGGTAAAACCTTCCACTATTGCGCTTTTATTATAAATATTGGAAGCGGAAAAATACACCTTTAAACAAAAGATGATTGTCGCATATTCAAAGAATTTGAACTTATATTTCTTTTAATAAAACAGTTTTATTGCAAAACTTATTTTTTTTACGCCTACACATTAATGTTGCGTATCGTGGACACGATAGAGAGCTGGTTTCTTGATGGATTTTGACGAAACTTGAGAAAAGATGAACCCTTTTGAAAATCAAACCAATCGAAAAATTAAGTATGAGTTATTGCCCCTGTTCTTTAAAACGCGTTTAATTTATTTAGAGTGAGGTTCTGAGTGAATTTTGGCGTGAGTCTTTGTAATCATCCAAGGTCAAACCCTACTGAAAATTAGAAAATATTATATACCGATAATTTAACTCTCGACTACATCTAGGACGTATAGGCTGCCATAAAAAATGTGGGCGTATTACGATGCCCATCGTTATTTTCTCTTTCCTTTTATTGCCTGTTCAGTTACGCAGTGATGCATTGACTGCAATAATATATTATACTTATTGTTATTAAAGTATTCCACTGTAAGTCTCCTGTAATCAATAAAGGTAACAATGGTAATATAAGAAACATAAAAAAATAAAACATTATACAATTGTAACAATCCCTTTACACAAAAACGTAATCAATTATTATTTCCAACAACGATAGGGCATTGTTCAAGATATATTCAATAACTAGTAAGTCAGTGTGTCCTTTTAATTCCGTAAATGCGGAACTAATTAAACGATTTAAAGAAATTATTAAAGCTATCATGTCGCGTTTATGATAAAATGAATATTGTTTAGTACAAATATTATATCGTACTACATGTAACGTTATGTTTTTGACATAAAAAATGACAACCATTGAAGCACAATTTTTGAAGCAGCTGGACGCAACTTTGTCATTTAAGCGATCAAGGTTACCATTAGTATCCATACTATTCGGGATATCTAAAGACAGTCGACGTTTCTATTATGACATTAAGCTATGTAGCAGTAAAAGTTTCAATGCAAGCTTTTTCGAACATATTTATTGTACCAAGAAAAAAGAACGATACATCTCGACGTCATCGCCGATGAAGACACGACACCTTCATATAAAAATAATGAATAGAGTTCAATGTTCATTGCAAAAGGCAAGATCAGCTTTAAATAGAAACATAATTCATTTGTAATTGAATTTGATACCACCGACATCAACCAACAATAGATGTTTTGAACCGAAGTTTCAAGGGAAATAACCAATATCGATTTCTCTAAAATTCCACAAAAAAGATGGGATTTTTAACGACACAACACAAAATCTATTTGAAAAAAAACAAAAAAACCCACAGAGATAAAGTTGAAGACTATTTCAAAAAGAAATGTGATGGCAGACTGAGATTAAGGAAGACAGAATCAATCGAATATGTTCAATGTTTTTATACAATGGGGTCCTTCCTATCAATAAGCTTGTTAGTGGTTCGTTGATTTATCCTGACATATACCAGCTTACAATTTCTGACAAATGGTGATTGGAATTTTAAAGTCAATTAAATATACTCGCCGCCAAGTCGTGAGATGAATTAATCGGCAATTCCAAATCCTTGTGTCTGGCAACTTTTACGTCGGGCAACAAGATTGCCTGCTTACTTGTTCCAAATGTCGATATGAGCTACCAGAAAAATATACACAGATGTAAAAGCTTATCAGCCTTCCTTTTACTCGATGAAATTGTAATGAAATGTTTTTTCAACAAAATCTTTCAAACTTTATATTATTTTACTGATACTTTTGACATATGCTCGTATATCTACAGTTTTTGAACTTGTGTCGATTAAACTAGAAATTTTTTAATAAGTTATAAATATTACAATACATCAGCAAAATGAAACATTTCCATCAAAGTATGTCTCTATGGGCAATTTGCAGCGAATTGTTTAATAGGATTATTTTCACAAATTATTTCGTTAAACATACAGAAAAGTATGGTATGAATATAAAGTGTACCTAACGAATCAACTAGGAAGGTAATGTACAATGAGTATCATGGAGATTAAATCCAAATCATTGCTTCTTCGAGATGGACCTTTGGGCATAAACTGTGTTTTTCATTTAGTTCAATTCTTAAATTTCATCTTCTTCTTTATCAATGATGTCTTCACTAGAACATAATTTAACAGAATAGTAGGTATAGTATCACTCCATTTCGACGTATTACTTATTTCAAAGTGTCAACACTATTTTAACACCATCTAAGAAACCTTTTATAAGGCGATACACACCAATAATATTATTTTAAGAAATGTATAAGACTTAAAGTTCCACGAAAGTGGTTTTATAATCGGGTTAACAATCAATTTTATGGTCAATCACTTCAAAGTATAAATGTCTTTAATCAATTATCTAACGAGACTATGAAACGTAATGTTTTTATTCTGCTGCATGGTTCGCTGCTAATGTGCTTTCCCTTCATGTTAACACGATCAAGAAATTGTCAGAAGGAATAAGTTCGAAAGAACTTAAAACAAATGTCTTTGAAACGTACAAGTATTCCAATGGGAATGTTCTTCCACAAAAACCACAGGCTCGTATGAGATGTTGAAAGTAGCTCTTATTGGTTTACCCATACAGAAATTATCAAGAGTTAAAGATGGACTAATCTAATTTTACATTAAACGTCATTGACTTAGTTAGTAAACAGCAACTGAACACAAAGAGTCAATTGTTGGCAAGCAATTCGCGTAAAATTAACTCAATGGAGAAAGCAGAATACGTTTAAAGCATTGCGAAGTACATTAGAAAGTAACGTTCAGGCTTCGTCCTGCTTAGGTGGTATTTATATTCCATATTTTAGAAAATTGGACTATACGAATCCAATTTATATAATTATTGTAAAAATTATAATCCGCTTCCGTGAATCTGGATTTAAAGAAATTAATTCGATTTCATTTCCGTTAAGTTTGTATTCAACAGAGTTTTCAATGACTTAAATGTGTGCCATGAAAGAACCACAAACAATAATCAATGCCACTACTATTCGCTTGGATTACACGTTTAAGATTTATTGTGTATAGGGTTTACCTACCAAGCGGAAAGCAGATAACCAAATGAAGTCAAGCTGAGAATCTTTGGAGGTTAAACTTTCTATTCCTTTTGCTGACGTACACTAGGTAACAGATGTAGGTTTATGATATATGTTGAGGAGAGTATGGAGCATAATTTAATTTCTTTTATGTCACCATAATCTCTTGTATGGATTTGCGTTTTTGTGGTTGTAGGCCTACTTCTATACTGGGCATCAAAACGTACATAGACTCAAAAGAAACCTGTAGATGAATATAATAGTCATTAACTTGAGAGGTAGTTTACATTAACACGATCTACATTATTCTTCCATGTTATGAAAAAATGAAAAGGGGGGGGGGGAGTCTGATGATTTGCTATGAATCGGGAGACAAAGTGATAACAATTGGTGCATTCTGAAAAAGCCCCAGATCTTCTTTCTGTTTATGATGAAAACCAACCTCATCGATCTGTTATCCAGTGGCGTTATTTACCTTTCTTCTCTTGGCTATACCCACTTAACCAACCTTGTTTGTCTTGGCTCTATCCACTTTCAAGTTTACTAACTTGCTTCTCCTGGCTTTACACACCTTATCTAACCTTGTTTCTCTTGGATCTACCCATCCTCAAGTTGACTAACTTGCTTCTCTTGGCTATGCCCACCTTAACAAACTTTTGCATCTCATCTTTTTTAACACTTGTATTGGCCCCACACACCTTCTTAACTAACACGTGTTTCTCTTTATCACACTCATCTTGACTTAAGCGTGCCTCTCTCAATACCCTACATTTTATAACTATTAATTACCTATTCGCTTTTGATCAGTATAAAATATAGCCTTCCTTCGGGGTAGGAAAGAAATAACAGGGTGTGTAACTGATCTCTTTTAGTAATTGACCATTTAGGCAACATTAATAATGACTGAAAGTAGAACAAACCAAGACAAAGAACTTCCCGGTTTAGAAGCGTTCATATAACTAAATACTGCAAGAAATAAAGTTTTTATTTTTTCGGGTTTATATCTTATATAGCGAGGCTAGACTTATTGCCACACAAAGACAAAAGTCTCTTAATACGTTTGCATCCGTGTATAAATATATTCTAACAAGCATAATGCCCATATTCTATATAAAGTGTAAAGTTAATGGGCTGAATGTGCGACAGGACCATGTCCTTGTGTATTGGGCCTAATTCTGACCCATGTAAAATAAAGAGTTTATTATTATTAAGATGTAAATGATTTGAAAAGTGAGATTCTCGAGGAAGAAGTCAAAACGCTAAAGCTGCTCCATGCTCGAAATGTACGACATTCTGGATTAATTACCCGTCTTGAGTCAATGTTTGCCTCTGGGTTCGTCATCATTAATTTTACAATTACCCTTTTTAAAACACAGTACAATAAGACTACCGTTCATCTTAGAGACCCAAATTCGAACCAGATATTTTGAGCGTTCGTTTTTCTATTCAGACTGGTCAGTGCCTTTAGAACATCAAAAGAAGAACTACATGGTAAGAATACATTGAGGACATGAATTGACGGTTTCTTTATGTGTATCTCCCTGATAAAAACTATCTTTGACAATCATATCTAAAATTCTGAAGGCCCTTTTATGTTCTCTTACACGTATATGTGACATTATTATCTTAAATGAATGCGACTTGTTTTTGTCTTCTTGTGAAGTTTGTACTGATTATTAAATGAAAAAATTGGTTATTTGTGTAGGCGCAAGATTCAATATTCTGATGGGGACCTTCACACATTTAACACACCGACATATCATATCCCATGAACATAAGTTGTTCATTATATTTCAGGAAGATAGTAAGTTCATAAAATACTCAGTTGAACTTAACGTTACCCAAATACTGCTACTGAAAAATGATGATTTTCTTCTCTTCTCGTTTTGCGGCTCGGATTGTCAGTATATGTGTCTTTTAATTAAATGGTTTGAGTTACTTATAGAGCGGCGCAGTTTCTGGCTGTTTTCAAGTCCTAATATTTACATATAATGTATGCACAAGGAATATAACTTTTGGCTGGACCAAAAACATCGTTGTAATAAAATCGCAATACTGAAATATCGATACAGCAGGCCTGAGCTGCAAAAAGCTAAACACAACCTATTTTATGATGAAGCTGTCTACCAGCTGAATCTCGACTAATTCTCCAGTTATTGATATTTCCAATATCGTCTGAACCGTTAAAACTGAATTTACCCGACACCAAAGGTTATCAGATTTTATGCGATGCCAAAGAGAAGAACCCTCGGTATTTTTAACTCGGAGTAGGCTATTTTTCTAATCTAGAGAAAATAGAAACTAATTGAAGACGTACAAAATATTGTAGAATTGTCTGATTTTTATAGCTTCAGATAAAAACTCGATTAAATCAAATGTCTAGCGATGGATTTATACATAGGTAACAGAACTGTTTTCTTAAAATTAATTTTTATTCGGTGACAATGCCAGAGTAAATTTGTCGGTAAAAGTAAAATTCCGAAATCCTGAACTGTCAAATATAACTATCTACTGCGCGTGGATTTTTTCCGTATCTCGGTCATTATTCAAAATCATTCCAGCGTTTCTCAATCATTGCGTTCTAAACAGCTGGGTATACATTCTTCCGTTCCTCGGTCATCATTCAAATCTATTCGATAGTTTCTCTATCGTTGCTTCGATATACATATAATAACACATATAACACTAAAAATGAAATTAAATTTCCTTCGATACAGTTTTTATAATTGATATTTAGAAATACTTTCTTAACACGCAACCTATATTTTTTATTAATATGGCGAAATCGGTTAAGCGGAAAATTGATCTGGCATCCGACTAAAAGGTATATAGATTCATTTTCTCGGTTGTTCTTTTTAAGTAAAGCTAATACGTTAGATCTGTTTTAGGTTTTGTGTGATCACTGGGCTTTTAGTGAATTACAGCGTCTGGTAAAGTTTTGTGAAAAATATCTACACCTTAAAATAGTGCCATTCTTCAGCTTTCCACTTTATCCCTTTTCGCAAGAAATATAGTTTATCTATTGTGTTCATATTTTAAAAGCTCACACGAAGTAAAAAGGGAAACCTCTTTGAGAAGACTTTGGCCAGATTACAGTTTTCATTATTTTTTTTAAAAAATTCAGCACGATATCGCACTACATGTACTTTATTAGACTCGATTGTCATGTCGAAACAAATCCAGATTAGTACTGTAGTTGAAATCTCGCCTGTCTATTCCGAAATGGAGTTTTTTCACTTATTTCTCATATTTAGATAAAGAAATTGAAGGCGGCAAACTTTGAAAATGGCATAAGATTACACTGCCATGTTTTTGGTGAATCTTTGCTTTTATAGCGGATTTAATTTTGAGAAGAAACTAAAACATAAACAAGTCGCTCGGTATTTCTTCCTTGTTGCATGCTTATAACATACAAAAATCTTCTTTTTTTTTTGTAACCCGCGTTTTTTTTATATTTTTATTTGACCGAGCCATTCTTCTCTTTTTATGGACTGATTCATACTTTTTATAAAGTGGAACGATTCTTACGCCATTCCTAACACTAGTGTTCTTTACTTGGTCGTTAGAAGAATATCTGATACATGTAGCGAACGTTAACATATGAAATGACTTGATGTTGAGATAAGACTTGTATACAATAAACATGTTTAATTGTTCTGTTATCAAAACGTATACAAATTAATGATCTATAACGGTGTGTAAAATGGTTTCTAAAATATCACCATTGTTAGGTAAAAGTGATTTAATGTCATGTCCATGTTATTTAGAATATAAGAACGGGGGTCTTTCTTTTAATATTTCTACAAATAACAAATAGACCTTTACATAGACGCCCACATATTTATTTTTTTGTAATCAACTCGTCGGCCCGATTGCATTTTGCTCGTGTTCAATCTACAGACCAATATTCTTTATAAATTCTTTTGGTTTTTATTTTGTGGGTCGTTGTTATTTTGAAGATGACCCCTATTGATTTTCGTCATGATTTGAGAATTTTCATCGTGTTTTTATCACTTTATAAGCCGTATTGAGCAATTCAACAATGAAAGCTGCTGGTGGGTGTATGTCACTTTGCTTTCTTAAATAGATTGCAACAATCGTTTTTAATTGAGATTTGTTACTAATGTTAATATAATATATGTGCATCTAATGTGATTAACATCTCTGTACAGAAAAAAGGGAAAGGACTGATAATTATATTTTATAGTGATGAAGAGGCAGCAATGGTTATTTCTATTGAGGTTTTTGGACTCGAATGAAAAGATGGCTTTGGATAGATAATCTAATATATTCCAGCATTGTACATCAAAGGCAGAAGCCAAGTTTGATTAATACGAAGCTTTTAAAGTTGAAGACAGTATTGTATTTCTAATATAAACAATCGTCATGCGCTAAATTTACGTCACTTACCAAGGCGTTAAAACCATCTTAGATAACCCAAGAAAAGACACACTTTAAACGAACCTTACCCTTTTCTAAATTGTAACGCAAACCTTAAGGCAATGCATATGATAGATTTTGTTTTCTGAAATATTTAGTTAGTAACAATAACATGGTATGTTTTTTTTATCCAAACTTGTCGCAATACTACAATAGTTTGTCAACTTTGTCACTTAGACAAGAAACTACCATAACACTTTATACTTGATTTCTCATAAATCTGTCTGAAGGAGTCTTACGATATTTTCTTATAAGAATTAAACGGGCGACCATAAAGATAGACAATGGTATTTATGATACAAATTAAGGAATGGGGAGATGTATTTCAAATCAAACACTCTTTTGATGTCAGACTATTCGCCATTAAAGACCATTGAGCCTCCTGTAAATTAGACTATTCCGTCAAGATCTGAACCATTTTGCATCTTGAACAAGAGTAACAATACAGTCTGTGTAGGTGTTGTTCAAACCTCTTATAGTTACTTGGTTCAAGATAATTAGTAACCTATAAAAGATACTTTAAACCACATTCTTCTTTATGTTTTCTGGATGTCATGCGTTATCCGTTTATTGTCCCACCTCTATCTCATATTAGACCAAACATTTTTAAGACCAAGTCCTTTTAAAGGAATCATTAAAGCATCATCTTATCGATATAAAATATAAATGAGCAAAGTGTAGTGGCTTCTGCCATGATAAAAATGATTAAATGGTAAGACAAAACTCCTTTAAACGCTTTATGTTGATCTAACATAAATTGCCAACATTATTACTATATTTCGAGTTGATAAAAAGGTCCACTTAGATGATGTTTTTGTATTCTATAGCGATTTCATATCCTTTTATATGTTGACAAGTCATCACCTTCATATATATATCACCTAATAATTGTAAATGAATCTTTCTTGGTCCCCAAGGCTATAAGGATTAAGTTGAAAATCCCAAGAGCGTTAACGGTGCTTAGGAATGACCATTTAATGCCATTATCTCTACATTTTATCATTATTAGTGTCCATCAGTGTTGTTGATGTGGGCAAGGTATTGTAACAGTTGATTCAGTTTCAACATACTGAGAGTGGTAAGTGGTAGTATATTGTTAACAGTTGAAAGATGATCTTGCTGTTTACAATATTTCTGAATACCTGTTCCCTCTTCTGGGCTAAAAAGCCATAACAAGCCTTTGTTTGATGTATAGACAGGCAAATCGGATTGAAAATTTATTATTGAAGTAATGTAAAAAAATGAAATGTCAAGAACAGAATATTAAAAAACTAGATAAAAAGGACAGTGTTCTCAAAACCAATACAATGAATAAAGAACATGCAACAATAAATTGTTGTGTTAAATGAAATGGTACAAATTACTTGGCACTCCAATATCTCTTAGATTTATTTTAGAACACTAAAACATATTGCAACCTTAAAATTACCTATTAAATTTCCACACTCTTTCACTTATATCATTTGAAAGATTGAAATCAGGACAAAACAAATTCTTGTGTACGACAGACTCATTAAGTCTTACAGACCTTTTTGTTAAAGCTGGTAATGGAACCTAGGATTTTAATTTATATCTCATTTATCTTGATTTTAATCAATAAGGGGCAAATAGATTTGGTAGATTTGTTGGTAGTAAGGCAAACAAACTTGACATGACGTCACCTTATATACTCAATTTAAATATATTGCAAGATATGTCTCAGCCAAATCCCTATCATTTATCATATTCCGTCCAAAATATAGAGATTAATATCAAGATTAATCGCTTGGTTATGGAGCTTTTTTCCGAAGTAAAAAGATGGATTTAATTTTGTTATATCTGGCATGTTTTGTTGATCAAATACCACAATTACATAATTTCCCGTTTTGTGGATGGATCTAGTCTGCACCATGCAAACCTATGCCTTGTAAGCAAGATCTAACTATGATTCATATGATTATGTGTTAGAAAATAATACATCAAATAAAAAGCTAGAACCAAAACTAATAAATTCCATGCGATGTAATTTATCAAAATTGCCTTATGGAAGGAAAATGGCGTAAAGCACATCAGATGTTGTCATAGAATATAAATGCGTTTCAATTCCGAAATAAATAACTGGGTGATATTTATTACTACGAGTCTCCGACAGTGGCAGAAACAATAAATTTCTAAAAGGCAGGAAACATACTAAGAGAGAATTAGCTCTTTACTTTTATTCGTGACTAATGATCAGTAAAGAATTGCGTTCATTCGAAAATTACCAACGTAACAGCCATGAGATAATATTTGTCATTTGTACTTCACATTCTGTAAAAGAAATATATCACGAGTGATGACACATAACAATTATCCAGTGGGCTAATATAGGGATGCATTTATGCCAGAAGTAACACGTGCACGCCAACACTAGTTACCCTGACGATGCCATGTTAGGAGGATGCCTCAGACGTAAACTTCATGGTAACGTGTACCAAAAAGGCATCAGGAGAAGAAACATGTGTACGCCACACTAGTTCTCCTGGAAATGCCAAGGCAACAACACCAATCTTTCTCCACGACATATAGCGTGCCAGAAGAGGTAACGTATGGCAGAAACAATTTAACAAGATTTGACCAGATGTAGTAAGAACGCCCAACATGGGAGCAAGATGCTTTGATCATCAAGGATATACACAACAATTTATACTGTTCTCGTCGCTGGGTTACGCTGGTTAACTGACTTAATGGAGAAATGATAATTATCTAAATAAATTGGAAGCTGACTTTATTGCCAACAACTTATTGTCATGAAAGTTTTATCAGCCTTTTCTCAAGAATAAATTCAGGGTGATAACCGTAAGTGTGTATTTTAATGTGGAAATATCTTATTTATAAAATCTCCAATCAATAAACATGGAACTTTGTGCAGCTGTTCATCTACTCATTCATCTAAATATAACATGTCACGGTCGTCCACTGTAAATCCTTTGGTATTTTTGTACTGAAAATAAAATGAATTAGAAAATAACCACTTTATGTTTTAGATTTAAGGGGGGGGGGGGTTTATTCGATATTATTTTAACCATACTAGAATCATTAGATCCCGAGACCGCTTGCGGTCGAGGGTCTCTAATGGTATATTCAAGCAATTGTACCACAAATTGTGATTATTTTGTTCCCGGACTCTTTTTTTATGGAAAATTTACACATGGGTTATTCGGTTTTATGACGTTAGGTGCAGAATGACGCACATAACAACAAACTGCACGTGTGCTATCGAATGAAAAGGAGACATCCTTTTTTTATCATTAACAAGATTTGGATTGACACAGAACATTTAGGCCTAAAGAAAAAGATGGAACTTATGCCGATGGGATAAGATCGCATCATGATGATGATACGTGAACTCAAAATAAATTTTCAATCTTTCTAACCTCAGAATACTTAGGATTACCATGTTTGTAATAAGTTTGCCTCATGACATCACAATCACCAATATCTTCACAATGTTTGGTCAAATCTTTAGCCGCAACTTTTTCAATCAACCAGTCATCATCACGATGCGATCTTATCCCATCGGCATCAGTTCCATCTTTTTCTTTAGGCCTAAATGTTCTGTATCTGGAAAACTTATTTTTCAAAGTGCTGGAAGTTCGCCTCCAGTCTTTGCGAAGCGTTTTATCAACTAAATATACTGCTGATTTGGTTGGATTAACAGGAGGAGCATTCGCAGAATTATTATAGTCTACGTCAAGGATTAACTTTGAAAAACTTCTAAAATGTGGAAGAAAGATCCCTTGGCCTTTTGATACCGATTCACATGAGAGACATCAACTGTGAGATGAATGGATGTGAAATTTCAACATGAAAAGCCACGTTAATCAAGTATTTTCCAATCGCATATAACGATCTAGAACACCTTGTCGAGTGGCAAATTTTGTAATTTATATGAAAGTACTGACTGACTGACGGGGAATGATTGTTAAGGGATAAAGTCTGCCTCTTTTTTCACTTCCACTATTAACACGTACAGAACTATAAAACTATTATTAAGACTCAGTCCAACAAAATATTTTATGCTAATGGTGGTCTCTTTTTGTCTTGCATGCATTTTTGGCTAATTTTTGGTTTAGATTTTAAACAAAATGTTATCTGAAATTGCACTTTCTCCCGACCTTCGAAATAAACATGTTGATGGATGTTTCTAAAAATAATAATTTTACGTGCAGTGACATTGAGATGTTGATTGAATATAATGGTCAACTTTCATTTTGACAAACTCAAGTATTGTCGTATTCATACGTCATATTGGATAAAGCTATAAAAGGTTAAATTTCGTGATTTAACTTCAAAACAAATTGCAAATGAATTATTAACTGGTCCAAATGCGACAATCGGGTTGATAGATATCAGCACACATATCCGTTCAATCATGTAAAGGGAGGCAAATGAAAATCGACTTCGAGTAAAATACTATCCTTAATTCAAAATTATCTTGACAGCATTGGTCAGGCTTCCACAAACAAAGTATTTCCTATACTTTATTTGAAATTTTTCTTATAATTTGATTTTGTGATAATATCCGGACAATCACCAGACTGACACGAAATGTTGCATTGTGGTCTGAAAACATTTCTAGAATTAGAAATTATTTCCCTTAGATGATAAATCAAACCACTTGACATCAGTTTCCTTGTTACATCACGAAAATCAACCTTCTAAAACTTTTTCCAGAAATCTTGTTAAAAAATTTTTATAACTTGTTATAACTTTGGCCAGTACGAATTTTCTGGAAAAAAATGCAATATATAATTCCAATGAAAATACTGACCTAGTCAAAATGAAGTTCAACATTTAATCAACATTCGCACATCACTGCAGATAAAACGACTAATTATAGAATTTGTAATTTCAGACATTAAATTTCAAAGCTTGACCAAGGCGTAATCACAAATAGGCATGCAAAAACCTCAAAAATCGGGAAAGAGGCCCTTAAAAAAATAACACGTACAATCATTATTATCGATGCATTGGTCGTCTGTGAAAAAAAAATGACATTTCCAATTCCAAATCTTGACGGACTAAAATACAATCATTTGCATAAAATGTTTTAATGGTAATGTCTAAGTCCACATTTACTTTTTGAAAATCTATTTTTTAACATTTTAAATTTTAGTTTTCCGTCCAAACTGTGATTAAAATAAGGAAATGAGACATTTTTCAAGAATCCTCTGGATATATTTTTTTTATTAATGAATACAATTGAAACTAGAACTGTGAACAGCTCCGAGCGTGGCAACTATGCGTTATCCCATGGATTTCGAACATTTTGAAACTTCTAACCTGCTAGCTTTGAATTCCGGTACTTTGGTGCCCACACAATAGAGGAAACAATGTTTTTATTTATGTCCGAGACAATACCAATTACAACGGCTTCAAATACTTTTTGAAAGCCTATTTTTTATACTCAACATTTTAAATATTAGTTTTCCGTCCAAACTGTGATTAAAATAAGGAAAAGGAGACATTCATGTATCCTGGGGAAATATTCTTTATGAATATCAATAACAACGGCTTTAAAGATATATAATTAATTTATTGCCCAGGATGCACATCATTGTGGCTATTATAAATACTGACGTTTAAAAGAATATTAAGTGTGAAATTAGGCGAGTGATGGTGACGAGTTTGTTTGTCCAGATAGATGTCAAATAATTTTTTAATTAAAGGATGTTTATTATTGGATATCAATCAATAGTTTACTAAATATTTAAAATTTTCAATATTTGACTATTTTGTTAATCATACGTTAATTTAATCCTCTCACAATGAGGGGAAATTATTAGTGTAAACATTTAATATCTAGAAGCTTAATTATTGAACAGTGGGCCATTCTGTATTGACATATTTTCTTTTCATAAGTGATAGTTAACGAGTTTTAAATAATTTTTAGTTCTGAAATAGGTCAATGTAATTTCGAGGTTTCTACATATCTTAAGTTGAGTATTACTACTGTCCTATATATGAATAATAATAACAATAATAATAATAATACTTTATTTGACAGGAAAACCAGTTTGCCAGGGGCAAATCTTCCTTGGTGTCCTCCTTAAACTACATATACAAAAATTATACAATCATAAAAGAAATAAAAAGCATGCACAAATAAAAAAAAATAAATAAATAAATATTTATTTCTTATATAGCGCATTCTACGATATACATGATGACATGATATTACAGTCTCAACGCGCTTTACAGTAAACAATGTTTAAAAATGAAATAAAATGACAATCCAACAACACGTTAAAGCAATTAAGAATAAAGGAGTCTAAAATTTTAGTTAAAAATTCCTAAATATACACATGGTTAAAGGTTATATCACATTTGAAGGACAATTTTATTTATAAAAATGGCGTTTGAAAAGAAGAGTTTTAATGCTACGTTTAAAGGCTTCCAGGTCTGTTTCAGATCGTAGCTTTGGTGGTAATTTATTCCAAAGTTCTGGAGCATATTGGGTGAATATTCTTGATCCGTAAAATTTATTGTTCGTATTTTGCTTGGGGTAGGCAAGTGATGGAGCTGTCGCGAAGCGGGTTGCTTTCACCGACAAGCGGATATCCAAAAGTTCAGTAAGATAGACAGGGGCCATACCATGGATGATTTTAAAGATTGTCAGTAAGATTTTGAACTCAACACGTTCGTTGATGGGTAACCAATGTAGATGATGCAGGACAGGGGTAATTGGTTTAATTTTTTTAGAAAGTGTCACCATTCGTGCTGCTGAATTTTGTAGGCTCTGTAGCTTCTTGATTTCGCCATCTCGAAGATTATAGTATAGGCTGTTACAATAATCTAATCTGGACGTTATCATGGCATGGACTAATTTTTCCGTACATTCTTGATTAAGGAGTCGCCGAATTCTACCAATCTTAAACAATGCGTAAGAAGTGCTTTGACACGTTTGTTTTACGAATGTCTCAAGAGAGCAGTCTGAGTCAAACATAACACCAAGATTTCTCACAGTGGATGATGCTGTGATATTTTCGTTTCCTACTCGGATTGATTCGATCGAGCTTGGATCTTTAAATCTCGTTTTGAAGTACATGATTTCGGTTTTACTGTCATTTAGGACTAGTCGATTTCTGTATAACCAAGATCGCACTTCGTCTAAACAATTTTCTAGATTTGCGACTGCGTCAGCTGGTTCACTGCATGTTATGTAGATTTGGCTATCGTCGGCATATATCATGCATTCTAGACCATGTTTAGTGATAATTTCCTCTATCCCCGCTTAACAACTTCTTTCCGCGGAAAAATATTATACACAGTTTGAATCGGATACGTTTCACAGATGTCATTATTAATAATTGCTTCCTGTCTTTCATCTATTTTGTTTTTGGTAGTTTGACTGTTGTTAGATTCTTTGTGATTAGGCGTTAAATCAACTAGGTTGTTGAAGTTAACTTCTATACTATTTCTTTTTCTCCTTTTTTTAGTTGTTCTCACCTGAATATTTTCAACATAACAGTTATAATGACAACTGCATAAGTTAAGGAAGGTGTTAATTGAACAATGTTCTTTGTCAATTGAAAAGTTGTTAAGGTTCAGTGATAGAAGTTCATCTCTACTGTAAATAGTTATACCCATGGTGAATGATAACATATCACAAATCACAAATAAAAAGCAAAACTTGTTCATAACTTCTTTGCCTTTAAATATTGTTACAAACTCTCACCAAATAAATAATCCCAATTCTGTATAGAGTCTTTCAGTATAATTTTCATCCAACATAAACAGTTAATTCATTAGAAATTTCACAAGTTATCAGAGATCAAGACACAGTGCAACCTCTCGGCAGCCATCTTTTCTTAACAAAATATGCACACAATGAAATACAATTATACAGAAATTATGAAATACACATACAATTTTATACACATTATTATTATATACAAGACAATGATGTAAAAAGGGTAGAATGGTATCAACTTGATGGTGGGACTTTATGTAGCTCTACATTTAGCCTCATTTTAAACATAGCTAGTCATGAAGATGATTTTGTTGTTGGGGCAGAGAGTTCCAAAGTAGACTTGCTGTATATCGGAAGGTTCGTTTCATTGCTTCCAGCTTACATTTGGGTAAATAAAGATCTTCATTGGTTTGCGAGCGAAGGCAGAGGTTTGATGAGGAAACAAGTGATTTCTTAGAAAAATAATTTTTAAAATAAAGAGGGCATTTTTCATTTATGATTTTGTATGTCAGTATCCCAGTGTTTAGTTTTAAACGTTGATAGATTGTGAGCCAATTAAGAGTGTCTGCCGATCTTTATGTAATTTTATGTAAGACTTCCAGTCTACCAGGAGACGCATTACCCCAAACAATACTACAATAATTCATGATGGGTAAAATATAACTATTATAAAATAAAATACGTGTTTCAAATGGTAAGTGGGATTTAATTCGGTTCAGTCGGTAAATTTTTGATGTTAAATTGGAACATATTTTTTTGAAATTTGTGCCCCCCAGTCTAAATGTTTATCCGCTGTTACTCCAAGAAGTACTGCTCCACAAACATTTTCAACGAGTTCATTTTTCAGTTTAAGAGAAATAGAGATGTCACGTTTAGACTTATTTTGAATGAGCATAGCTTTAGTTTTAATTATATTTAGAACCATTCCATTTTCATTACACCAAACATTTATATTTTCAAGATCTTCTTGTAAGGCATTATTTATTGAAGTAACGTCCGTACCAGAAACGTGAATAGTGGAGTCGTCAGTAAAATTTTCAGTGATAGATCTTTTAATGTGAAGAAGTAGATCATTGATAAAAATAAGAAATAGAAGAGGCCCCAAAATTGAACCCTGTGGTACATCGCATTTAACAAATATACCTCTAAATATAAGATGTTCAAGGTTTATACATCTTAATGCAGTATACAAGGATAAACACTGTATTTGAGCTAAGAATGAGACCAATGAAACCTAATTAAACTTTCCATGGTGAAATCCGAGCTTTGCAGTAGTTTTAGACCAGACGTGCAAGGGCTGATTCCATTTAATCTTTTTTGGCCATTCCATGTCACTCCACAATTGAACATTTATTTGAATAGTCGATCAATTTATATTTCTTGTTGATATACAAAAAAAAAAAAACAAAAAAAAAAAATTAACAAAATGTACATTTAATATCAATTTTACATTTTATTTCATTTTTTAATGTCGGTCTTAAACATAGTTGTATATTACATATTTATTCATTATAGAAAGAGTTCATATAGGCTAAAGCATATTCCAAATCCCGTTCACCAGTAAAAGTAAATAAAATATTGTTTACAGAAAAAACAAATATAAAAGATAATATTTAGGCAATATACCTAGATAATATATAGAATGTCGGTATGTCAACCGAAATGTTTACAAATGATTTACAAATACCAATTAAACCATATATTCTTTTTCACAGCTTATGTTATCACAGTTAATATGATAATTTTTATTCATTGTTCGCAAACCTTCAACTTACACTTAGTGAAATTGTATATAAGGATTTGATTTAACATGTATCTAATACAACCCCATTTCTCAAATCATATTTCATTCATTCCAGACATTATGGCACTTCTACCGTGGGGCACATCAGGTCCCTTCGAAACTTATCTTGGATCAACTACTGGACATTATCCTTCTTTGATTCTAGAAATAATTTCCCTCTCTTGAATCAACACAACAATTGGCATGGACGGTCTTCTTCATATCAGTGTTTGACGGCATGACGGATATGTTGTGCGATACGACGCTTATGTCTGTAGGGTGATATTTGGCAACGTAGTCCTGAATAGCCACGGAAACACGAACAACGACAAGGGCCATATAGAAAGGAACTCATGAACTTCATTCCTCCATTTAAACAACGTAGTCCTCCACAAATAGATCTGGATTCGGTGGTTGGAAAAACCATTAATAAAGATAATACAACCACTAATATTTGCTGTGTCGTATTCATTCTGAAGTTGTTATTAAAGCTGCTTAAGATCCGATCGTTATCCGTTCACTGTTGACTAATATGTAAAATGAAGATGTATTTGCAGATGTACTACAAGGTCTACGATAGGATCATGTATACGGGAAAAGTTTAGAACCTGCCTCTTATATACCAGCCTAATAGTTGTGGGTTTGTAAATACGTCATCAAAAGATATTTTTCCCGCCCAAATGAAAATTAATATTCCACACCTTTTTATCAAAGCAAAGATTTGATTCGATATTGCTGTTAGGAACATGTCTATCATAATCAATGATATTGTTTTTAGTTTGCCATCTTTCGAAGCTGATGTTTCATATTCCAGGGCCGCTAAGGGAAAATTTAGCCAACCATAATGATGCACCACAAAGCCCTACCATCTGAGTGTTATTTTCAAAATAAAGAATTTACTTAACTGGTCTAATATAGTTGCAATGTTTAAATATATATTTCTGCTCGACGAATTACTTAGTAACTTTCATAATATTACCTTTTCAGTAAAAAACGCACAGTTATCGTTTTTTTTTTAATTAGCTGAGAACACTAAAACGTAAATTTGACTGTAATTATTTTTTGTATTGTTATATAAATAATTAGAGGCAATTTGCATCTTTTTTTACTTGAACGAATGAATAATAATTCCCTAACCTTGGCACATGTAATCCGTGTTTTTGTTTTACCTATGGTGGATATATTTACTTCTTCATTTTTCGAAGGCTATGTATTCTCGAGACGATCTTAGCCCAAGGATATCATAGAAACAGTTAACATCCAAGGTCATCATAAAGCTAAGATCATTTCGAGAATATTATACCAGGATTCTCAACGTTGGAGGGTGGAACTTATTTTATAAATGTATATGGTCGGTCTGTCTGCATAGTATATACTTTTTGTAAGTAAATTCTGTTCAACAAATTACTAACATAAATTATTTCACCCACCCTTTGCATTGTTATCATCCTGGATCATAATGCTAATTTTAACTGATTACTCAATGAACAATCCGTATTCCTTGTTGAACTTCCTTCAAGACTTAAAATAGATATGGTTTGTTTACTATTTGATCAAAGACAATAGTAAAACATTCCGTATTTGGACAATTGGTGATGTCATAAGTAGCATTTCCCACGCCTAGCCAATTGATTTATTCAGAATGAATGGAATATGTTGATTTTATGACTGGATTGAATGATTGACGTATTCTAGGATAGGAAAAGAAATCTATTGTGTCACGGAAAAGAGTGGAAGTACATCGGAAATAAAGATTAAACAAATGTTTAAATAGAAGGATAGTTTATAATTAATATATAATTAGTACACTCCAGGCGTAGAATATGCACGTCAATAAAGGATTGTTTCATTTCCTAGCAGGTGCCTAACATACCTGGTGACTGCGGCGTCCGAGACAACGACCACTACATTTGATAACGAAAGAACCTATCTAATAGGTCTTTAAACGTATAGAAATATGTCGTGAAAATTAACTGGGTTCAAGAATAATGCTAAATTATTTAATAAGTTCAATGTGCATAACTTTAAAAGTAAGTTCACAGATCTATTCGATTTTTGGAATATTTATTATTGCAGATGTTTTGGTGTTGTTTGCTTTGGAAACATCTAATTTAAATAAAATCACGTTTCGGATTACTGTATATTACTGACGCAGAGGCAATCATTCATTCAGTTTCAGTTACAGAGTATTTAATATTCATCCCCGGGTTTCTGAAAATGCAAGTCGATCAGTCTAAATTTTACTTAATTTAACATGATAACTTTATTTTATACATAACACAATTCATGCGGTTCATATAATTAATATAGAATTTGTACATATTTTTCTCAATTTCGGGTGATCCGCGGTGGCTCAATGAGTTAAATGCTTGCCAACTAACCTGAGGATCTACGGTTCAATTCCGGCAAAAGTCGAGATGGACATCCGAATTTTCAGACAGATTTCCCCTTGTCCGTGATGCAGGTCGGAGGGGTTGACATGGGAAAAGAGCCTTGTCGTTCAAATGGGATAATAAATCGAGGCCCGTTGTGCTACATTCTATGTACGTTATTGATCCTTCGACAGTAAGAAATCGTTAAAAGAGTCGGCTTATGCCGCTGTACTCGCAAAATATACCTCATTGTACACTGCATGGTGTTGCCCATCTTCATTAGCCCATGGCAGTAGAGTAGGAAGTAAAACTCCATTTCATTTCTAAATCTGGAGATTGTGGGAGAAAACAGAGTTAATATCAACAAAATGAAAATTTATTTTCAAATAACTCACTGACTGACTGGTAGGTATGGTGTCTGCTTCGGTAATCAAAACCATATCGCAGACGTTGAGTAACGAGTGACCTGCTCCTATGGCTTCTTCTATATCTTAACTCTTCGTTCTTCTTCTGTATCTTGATTCTTCGTTCTTCTTCTGTAACTGTTTTTCTTTCTTCTTGTAGAGAGCGATGTGCTCTTATGACTTCATCTGTCCTTCTTCTGTAAAGAGCGATGTGCTCTTTAAACTTCTTCTGTCCTTCTGTGATTCTTTTTGACGTTTTACCGAAGACTGAGTCCACGTTCGACGTCATACCTACAGATGAGCAGGACGCTCTTCTGATGTGCTACCTAGGTGATCATTCCTATTTCTTTTAAGAAATAATAAACTGCTTCACAAATTGCCGACATACCCTCTCCCGTATGTGACAGAATGTTTTTCAGATTATAGTCCAGCTTACGTTTATTCAATAAATCGACCAGCGTTTGCTTCTCTTCCCTTAATTGCTCACAATGGATTAACAGATGTTCTGCTGTACCAGCTTCACCGCAGGGACATAGCTTTAGTTCGTATTTGTGATTTCTTACCTCACCCATCATTCTCAGACGAGCGACCGATCGACAGATCTGTCGATTGGGATGGTGCAAAATTACTTTACTGCTAATGCTATCGTTTAGTCTGAAGCGAAACGTATAAACATCCACGAGAGTTACCTCCCATGCAGATTTGATGCTTTTACCGATTATGCTCCGGACTTCTGATAAGCTGTAGTCTATCGGCTCAATTTCCGTTAGACTTAGTCCTTGTTTTGCGAGTTTATCTGCAATCTCATTTCCTTGTATGTCAACATGAGACGGGATCCATGCCAGCTCGATTGATTTGCCTCGACTATGTGTTAATGAGCACGCTTGCCTGATTTCGTCCACTAGCCCCGATTGGGAACTCGAAGAGTTGTTGACAATCGACATCAGACTGCTAAGCGAGTCGCTTTATACTATATAATTTGGATTTTGGTGGCCTGCGGAATATTGCACCGCATAGAGGAATGCAAGCATCTCTGAAGTATACACCGAACAGTTATTGGGTAGTCGCTTGATTATTCTTGTGCTGCTCGAAGGGATATAAATCCCCAACCCAGTCGTACTATTTTCCAGGTTATGTGAACCATCAGTTTAGATACGGGTGCTTTCCGACCACGTAGTGTCCATATGAGTTAAAGCGATCATCCGAGCGATGCAGGGATCGTCCCGTTTCTTATCCAATCTCGTAGCGAGAGAGGTGTCGACAAGAGGAGGCTTGATCGTCCAAGGAGCAATCTGGGAGAGAGCAAACTCTCTGATGGGCAACCTATCTAGTCCATATTTTCGAGCGGATTCCCGAACTGCCTGGCCAAAGCTTATATTCTTTTTGGCTTGTCTGAACCTCGTGATCTCGAGGTAGGTGAGAGATGATTCTCCAAGGTGCTTGATTTCTGACCAGTGAGGTAGTTAAGGTGTTAGACGAGGTCTCGACAAAACAGGGGTAGTGCCTGACAAAACCTCCATAAAACTAAGGCAGTGACAGGCGAAGACTTCACAAAACTCAGGCAGTGTCAAACGTAGCCTGGCAAATTATTTTACTTCTTCAGGAAACAGAATGCTCCAGATGTCACTGATTTGTGTTTCCTTGTGTTTTCTTTGAGAAAATGGCCCCTAACTGTTAATATCTTTGCAATCGATTCCTGTATTGCTGTTTTATAACAGTTATTTCAGTCTTGTATCGAGTAGACTTTTTTGTTGAAGTGTCAACGAGATAATAATGTTAAAATTGTTGGATAATAGGCTGGCAATCTTACCGATAGTTTTAAATCATTATCACATAAGGTAAATAAGTTAAACTCAAAGTCAAATATTACAGAGAAATATGAAATTCTTGTAAAAGTCTGGTAAGTTAAATTAAAAAAAATAAATCAAAATTAACATCAATTCGAAAAATTAATTATACCAGAAATCATAAGAAAAAATAATTATTGGTTTTACCACTGGCAAAAAAAGATTTCAAGATCGATTTTGATGAACGAAATAAATTCACACATTCATAACCATACGATTTCTAGATGCTTTTCAAACCGAATTAAATTTATTTTTAATTTATTTTTTTTATTTTTTTTTTTAGTATCGTTCATTGATTATATAATACAAATGTATTTCCATTTTCTAAATCACGAACAATATTACTAGTTCAAGAACATAATTATTTTTCCTTCTGTAGATATGGTGTCAGCTTCGGCGTTAAAAAAGAAAAAAAAAAGGAAAACATATCGCAGACGTTAAGTAAGGGGTAATTCGCTCCTTTTCCTTCTCCTGTCTTCTTCCTTGTCTAGATTATTCATTCTTCTTCTGTTTGGCTCTTTTTCTGTGGCGTTTTCTGCTGGTTTCATATATTTCTACTTCGACGTCATACCTACAAAGGATCAGTACATCAGAAGTATTGTTTAAGGGTTGTAGTCGATAACCATGGGTCTTCTTTCTACAGGCATTTGCAAATATAATTATTGAGATACGAGACTATAGACACTAATTGTTTAATATTTGTTAATGTCTTCACCTATGGAGAAACAAAATAAGAGGAATTTTACCCAACTGTTTCTGGTATGGCATCGTTATTTGTATTTGAACACATCGTATAGCCGTTTCATCAAACCCAATAGATTTTACCTCGGCATCGAACAGTTGCCATTTGAATATATTATAACCAAAGAAGCGTTGGCGGTGTTCCAACATTAATTTTTACATTAAGATAAAACAAATTCAAATTTTGCATTGAATGAGTAAAATATTTTATTGTCCATTTATAATCCAATTAAAGTACCTAAGCAGGTGTCCAGTCTAGGCGAATGTTAATTGTGACTCTATTTCTTGAATGTATAAAACTGAACATTAACGACCACAAATAGTCATATAAATTTAATTCTCAATTTGTAATTGCACTAGCACGGGCAGATAATTAGGATCAACATGGCTTTGCGAGTAGTTTATTATTTCTCATTCGTCTTGAAAACTCACGTACAATAATTCTCAGAAATTTTGGAACGCGGACACTTTTTCAGTTTTAAACTCTTCACTCCACAACCAGACAGAATGTTTCTTAAAGAGTCTTTTAGAAATTATCTCATTAGAATTAGAGACGCTTACCGTCAAATAATATTATATATGTAATGTCGGATGTTGGAACAGAGTTATGTTCTGAAATGTATAAACATTACCACCAACCAGAATGTAAACTGTTTGAATCCAATCAAAATGATTCACCCTTTGCTCTTAAACACATATACTTTATCATTTTTATCATTGAAACGTCTGAAAATAACCTCTTAGATATGATATATGTCTATTTTTAGTCGCAACATGGAGAGAAGCAGGAACTTTAAATAATGACAGCTCAACTCAATGAAGAGTTTAAATTCTACAAAAATGTTAGACTCTTAAAGTATAACACTATAATATTTTTGTTTTCGTCCAGGTAGCCTGTTTCTTATTGATTTACGGTATCCGTAATATCTATACTTTGAATTAATAACCATGCACCATTTCATACATCTTGCCTCGTCTATGTGTACTTAATATGAAATGCGTCAAAGCCAACTACAAAGCTGTAGCATGTAAATAATAATATTACGAATACAACGAAGACAGACACTTTCAACAAATTTGTTTTCTTTTAAATTCGAATTCTGCCCAGAGATGTATGGAGTAGACTGATAAATTTAATCGATCATGTTCTGGAATTCTGGTGCTTTTTTTCTTAGATAATTTCTGTAACATGCAGCTGTATTTCATCATATTCTAAAAAACATTATTATTTAAGGTTACAACTTAATTTTAAAACTATGATTTCGACGTTATCGTCTCCATCACATTCATATAAAGGCGTTTATCATTATTTGTAATGTAATGAACCTCTCTTGTCTAGTATTTGCAAAATTTGAAACTTAACCCTTTGGGACACTATCTTTCAAATATTCTTTTATGTTTTCGCATATTTTCTACTTTTGGCAAGTCAAGCGATTGAGTCTAAAATGATAAATAATTAACGTCTGTTGTTGTTTTGTTCTATTGTGGGTGTGAATAAATGGTTACAATGCCTTTAGATGAGTGATTACCTTGCAATATAAATTAATAAAGGCAGACTATAGGGAATTCAATGAATTGACATTGATTACTGATTACACTGAGTTAATCTTATTGAATTTATTTTGTCCTTTTTTCAATCACCTGATTCAAAATGTTTAAAGAACTGTTAGCATTTGTTGTATGAACTTGCATTTTTTAAGGTAAAATTATATCACAGGAAATTTCATCTAAAATCGAGAAATCAAAATGTCATTTACTGTTACTGGTACAAAGTAGAATGTCAAATGAAAACCACAATCAACCAAATAAACAATTAAATGCAATTTATATAAAAAAAAATTAACTTGTCACAAATAAATGATAGTGATCTCAGGTTGACTAGTGATTTAGATCATCTCATAGCAGAAGAAAATCTCGTTTTGAGAAATGTATGCGAACATCTGAAAGCTTTCCAGCAGTCTTTTAACAGATGGACGTGAATTCAAAAATTAGAAAAAAATTATAAAGGATAACATGTTTTATACTAATGATAAAACTTATTCTTGGGGTTATTATTGATTTTTTGCAATGATTTAAATTCATGTGCATGATTCTGTTTTCTATTTTCAGTTGTCCCGACTTTATACAAAAGTATATCAGAATTGAAGAGAGAAACGCATTGAAATACCTGTAGTTAATCAGACAACCGCTCCTTGTTGGGCGTGGGGAAAAGGCAAAGCCCAAAGCACGCGAGATTGTGTGATGTTTTTTATTTTCTTTCTGAACGACGAGATGCGTTTTATGTATCACCATGCTTCGACATACATCACCAAGTTTTAAAAAATTCGAATGATAAAATATATCGCCTTATTTTAAAGATATTAAAGTTGTTACTTCCTGCTAAAAAAGTTGAAATTTTCGTTCTCGTCCTAATAGCTGGAAAACTGGTTCTTATGGTGACCTGTCCAAATCGTATATTTGAGATAACAATTGTGATCTGAACAAAGAAGAATCTCAATGAACACCTGGTGCTTCTTTCATTTGAATGAACTAGGTTTTTGTGAATTGAACAGCTTAGGCATCATGGTTATTATAGCATTCACTATAACAATCTATTAATATTCGGTTTTATTACTAAAGTGATGCCTTTTTGAGTTGTGATATCTTTAACAATTATATGATTCAGTTTTTCTCTTTCTCAAGGCCGTACTGATATATTTATCAGCAATTCGACATATTTATTGTCTTATCAGATGTATAGGAATGTTTACTTTCTCAACATTCAAACTATTTATTTCTACCCAGTAGACATTAAATTTGCTCTTTTATATATCGTATGCAACATCACGAGATTAAACGGTGGTTTCCTTGGACATGTGCCTCACTTACTGTTCTCATACACAACCACTATATTGAATATTTTTACCCAATTGTCCTTACATTGTCATGTTATTTCCTTTCTCCGCTTGAGTCTGTTTTTATCACTCAAAATAACGTATAATAATCAATACAACAATTACAGCATGATTTAATACTTCTCTAATATTTTCCAATAGTTTGTGAATACTGGAATTCAGACTTCCATCAAATGAATATAGCGGTTATGACTGATACAAATATGATAACTATGATGCATGACAGTCCTTATTCCTCTTCTTCTAGGTATGGATGGTGCTCGCTGCCTTTAAAAAAAAGAAATTATCCATATCGCTTACGTTGAGTAAGGAGAATCTTCTCCAATGGTTTTGATGATGTGTTCTTCTTCTGTAATAAATTTCGGTAATACTTCTTCAGTATAATTCTTCATCAAATTACCTTTAGTTGCATGAAAATCCCGTTAGTGAATAACTAAATGACTTTTACCCAGAAGTTTTCCTTAAAAATATTCAGTAATACAGTATTGTATACACTAATTTGGAATAATTTAATCTGTGAGGAATTCGAACTTTGTTTTTTAATGACAATGATTTAATCAATGGTAATTCATGTTATGTGAACCCCAGTCAAAGGTATTTCTTGTTATGTGAACTCCAGTCAATGGTACTTCTTGTTATGTGAACTCCAGTCAATGGTATTTGCTGTTATGTCAACACCCACCATTCAATGGTATTTCTTGTTATGTGAACACCAGTCAATGGTATTTCTTGTTATGTGAACACCAGTCAATGGTATTTATATTTATGTGAACACCAGTCAATGGTATTTCTTGTCATGTGAACACCAGTCAATGGTATTTCTTGTCATGTGAACACTAGTCAATGGTATGTCTTGTTATGTGAACACCAGTCCATGGTATTTCTTGTCATGTGAACTCCAGTCAATGTTATTTCTTGTCATGTGAACACCAGTCAATGGTATTTCTTGTCATGTGAACACCAGTCAACGGTATTTCTTGTCATGCGAACACCAGTCAATGGTATTTCATGTTATGTGAACTCAATGGTATTTCATGTTATTTGAACACCAGTCAATGGTATTTCTTGTTATAAGAACACAAGTCAATGGTATTTCTTTTTATAAGAACACACGTCAATGGTATTTCATGTTATTTGAACACCAGTCAATGGTATTTCATGTTATGTGAATGCTAGTTAAAATATTGATTTATAAGTATAAGTTTTAGTAAACAATATCCACCTGAATATATCAAGATGATTTACTTTAATTATTCACAATTCAATTTGTCTCTTTAGTGTACTTTAGAGACTTCAATAGAATTTGGTTATGTAATTTTGGTAAGAATATAACATGCATTTAAGAAGCTGATTTTGCAACATAAAGTAAGCAGTAGAAAATTTTACAGTCGATAGGTTGTCCGGCTACTTATATGTGATTTGTTTCTGTGTCTAAAAGAATAACCACGAGATTGTCAAGTATTTTATTCTCTTAAGGCCTTCATCAACTCTATTCATACCGATTTTGACAGCATTGAGTATTGTAGACTTCGTTTGTATGTAAAACAAAATCCTCCGATATTCAGTAATCCTTATAAAAATAAGGTTTCTTTAAATATATAATACATCAACAGGCCATCAATTCTATGATTACAAGTATGTAGAAGCACCTGTTAGCGGGGGCGATGATAATCTTGTGAAGTATGAGTTAACAGTAGTTGAGAGAAATAAATCAACTCTAATTCCTTAACCGAAATCAAATACCACATTATTAAAGTATACCTTTTACAATGAAATTTGGAATACTTTACGGTTTCATTTGTAAATGCTAAAAAGTTAAATTAAATGTAATCAGGGTTATCTATTTTTAAACGGCTTGAAGAATTTACTCAGGTTTGCACTTTACCGGTTTTCCGGGATAATTCTACCAAAGAATGACATTCAAGACACGTTTTTATCAATATATATATATAATATAAATGAAAAATAGAGGATAGGTAGCATATTGAGCCTTCCTCCAATAATTTGTAATCCAATATCAAAACATGTTGGCAGGATTTGGTCGGTTTTTCAAAATTGGTAATAGTAGCAAATCCTTCTTTACCAGCTCCTTTGAGTCCTTCAAGATTATTGTTCTCTACAATCATGTCCATTTAAATCTGCCCAAATAAATTCGATAGCATTTACATACATATATAGCATGATATTGTGGCAAAAGAAGAACTGTGTGCCAATTGGTGTATACGTAAAATATAAGTGTTTTTTTTTTTACAAATTCGTTATTATATTCAGTTGAAGAATTAGTCAAACCCTCTCTCCGACATCCATTCTGGTAAAAGGCATACTGCGATATAGAATGAACTTAAAATTTAATTGTTTAAACTTGGCTAGTAAGAGCATATATTCATTAGTAGATAAATTTGCCGCCATGAATAACGTAAAAAAGGATCCGATAAATCCAAAAAAATTAGTAACTACACATAATTACTTATTTTTTCAATTATTTGTTTTGTGTTTTCCATAATTTACAGGGATTCACTGTTGAATATATACTTAAATTTTAGTTCCATTGTAAGACGTTTATATTCACATTTTACTCTTTTATGTATCAATATATTTTCCCGACTATCTTAGGTCAAGGTCAAAGCAAAATGCCATAGACTCTGTAACTAGTTGCATAAGAACTTAAATAAAATTTCGCAGTATGTTCATTATATTATATTGTATAAAACAAAGATATTTTTGCTCATCCTGAAACTTATATAAATATGTCGCTGTATTTTTGTTATATTTTGAAAACAAAGATATTTCTGCTCATCCCGATCGTTTAAAAAAAAACTGATCACGAGCAGTAAAATTATTTGCAGAAATAAAATGGTGATAACGGTAGCTTGCACGACAAGGTAACTTACTGACATTTGTCTGAAATGATTTTAGGGTCTATAGTGACTAAACTACGAATTTTTTCAATTCACGAAAATGCATTTGATGTTTGAATTTATTTATGCTGGCAATATATCTATATCCCATGTAGGCGTATAAAACTTTGGCAGTGTGAAGTTAGTTTGTTATTCGTTATTCGTGAATAACGAATAACGAACAATCTTCACATCTTATTCGTTTATGACGAAAGGTGTAGTCCCTTTAATCTAGCTACAATTTATTTGATATATTGTATTATTGTTTCCACTGTAAAAGGGGGTGAGATTATAAATCTAGTGCTGACTGTGCATGAATGTGAACTAGACAGCTTGCATCGAGCTACGCCAACCAATAGCCTGCATGTTGGGCATCCAGGGTTCAGGTCGTGGTATAAGAGTGCCTGCCAAGCCTGGCCGGGAGTCAGAACAGAGGAGGATTCGCCGCCAGAGCCTGTCGAGCCTGGCCGGGAGTCAGAACAGAGGAGGATTCGCCGCCACCATTCCCCGATATCTCTCTCTCACTCCCTTTTAGAAGATCTATACCTAATAAAACAAAATAAAACACAACGTGAAGTCATTTAAACATCTAGAAGTATTACAATAACGAATAACGAAAGGCGAAAAGCGAATAGCCAATAAGCAATAACGAAAAACAAAAAACGAATAACGAAAACAAATAACACGAAAAACGAATACCCCCCTCTTGGTGCTTACAAAAGAAACGAATAACAAATTTCATAGTCTCTGTTTCTTCTTATAAATTCTAATTTTCAAAGTCAAAGTCATTTAAATATCTAGAAGTGCTACAATAACGAATAACGAAATGCGAAAAACGAATAACTAATAACGAAAAACGAATAACGAAAAACGAAAATGACTAGCGAATATCCTCCTCTTGGTGCTTAAAAAATCGAAAGGGAATAACGAAAAACCATTAACGAATAGTGAATATCCTCCTCTTGTTGCTTACAAAAGAACGAATAACGAAAAACGAAAAGCGAAAGCTAAAAAAGCGAATAACGAAAAACGAATAACGATTACGAATAGAGAATATTCCTCTCTTTATGGGTGCTTACAAAAGAACGATTAACAAATATCATGGCCTCTGTTTCTTCTTATAAATCCCAATTTCCAAAGTCAAAGTCATTTAAACATCTAGAAGTGCTACAATAACGAATACCGAAACATGAATAACGAAAACGAATAGCGAATATCCTTTTCTTCGTGCTTACATAAGAACGAATAACGAAAAATGAAAAGCGAAAGCAATAAAGCGAATAACGATAAAACGAATAACGAAAAACAAATAACGAATAACGAAAACGAATAAAGATTACGAATAGAGAATATCCCTCTCTTTATGGGTGCTGACAAAAGAATGATTAACAAATATCATGGCCTCTGTTTCTTCTTATAAATCCCAATTTCCAAAGTCAAAGTCATTTAAACATCTAGAAGTGCTACAATAACGAATAACTAAAAATGTAAAAACGAATAACGAATAACGAATTGCGAAAATCCTCCTCTTGGTGCTTGCAAAAGAACGAATAACGAAAAACGAATAACGAAAAACAAATAACGAATATCGAATACCCCCCTCTTGGTGCTTGTAAAAGAAAGAATTTTTAAAAACGATTAACTAAAAATGAAAAACGAATAACGAAAAACTAATAACGAAAAATGAATAACGAAAAACGAATAACGAAAAACGAATAGCGAATATCCTCCTCTTGGTGCTTGCAAAAGAACGAATAACGAAAAACGAATAACGAAAAACAAATAACGAATATCGAATACCCCCCTCTTGGTGCTTGTAAAAGAAAGAATAACGAAAAACGATTAACTAAAAATGAAAAACGAATAACGAAAAACTAATAACGAAAAATGAATAACGAAAAACGAAAAACGAATAGCGAATATCCTCCTCTTGGTGCTTGCAAAAGAAATAATAACGAAAAACGAAATTCGAAAAACGAATAACGAGAAACGAATAACGAGAAAACGAATAGCGAATATTCCCCTCTTGGTGCTAACAAAAGAGTGAATAGCATACAGAATAGCCTCTGTGAAGTTCTCCTAAACCTTGATAACCTATCTGTTATTCATTTTTTCTCTGTTTTTTTTTTTTATTTTTTTTATTTTTTTTTTTGCTATTATTTTTTTTAGTCGTTTTGGGGAATAGCCGTAATATAAAAATGTTATTTTTTAGAGAAGGGGTGGATTAATTCTCTTAGATTTTCAGGCCTAGGGTGGAACAAATAATTTATTGGGAAATTGGGGTAATTCGTTTATGCTGGATATTTTCTCATTTTCTAAAATTCAACAGTAATGTGATAAAGTTTTTCCATCAGTAGAGGTCGAATTTTGCTCGCGTTTTATATTTTCCTGTAAATTGAAGGCCACACATTACATTATGAATATTTAAATTTAATTCCTTTTGATCAGCTAGGACCTGTCGTAATTCAACAAAGCTCAATGGATTCAACTCATTGGGGAATCACACACTTCTTATTTAACTTTTATTTATTTTATAACTTTTGGTCTGGAAGATTGTGATTGGGGGCGTCTCATTGGTCTAACATATTGTTCAAATCACGAGGTTTCTGTCAAGGGGATTTCTCAAGAGATGATCATTTCAAAGGGATTCTAGTTTATGATCAGAAAGACTTCCTAATTTCCTACTTTCGAATAACAAAGAAAAAGTCCGGATTAATTTCAGCACCACGTATATAAAACGTCATCAATACTTCTACACTAGAATTTATAATAGATCTCGATCATTTTTATACGCCCAAATGAAAATGTGGACGTAAATTGTCGTCGCCCCTGTCCGTCCGTCGGTCCGTCAACATTTGTTGTAGACACGGTTTTTTAGTTATTGTCCCTGCCTCTATATTTGTTGTAGACACAATAGAAGCTACAATTGTCAATGGATTTGAATGAAACTTGGTGTGAGCATTAGAATTGATAAGACGGCGGTCAAGTTTGAACTTGACGATTTTTCAATGAAAGGTTTTTGAGTTATTGCCCTGGACTTAGTTACACCGCGTCAAAATTTATTGTTGATGCAATAGAAGCTACAATTTTCAATGGATTTGAATGAAACAAGGTATGTGAATTGGTATTGATAAGGCGGTGGTCAAGTCTTGAATTTGACGATTTTGCGATAAACGGTTATTGCCCTTGACTTAGTAAAATCGCGTCAAAATTTTATTGTGAGTGCAATAGAAGCAACAATATTTAATGGATTTCGATGAAACTTATTGTGAGGATTGGAATTGATAAAACGCCGGTCAAATGCGAATATGACTATTTTTCGAAGAATGGTTTGCGAGTTATTACCCTTGATTTAGTAAAATTGTGTAAAAATTGTTATTGTGGGTGCAATAGAAGCTACAAATTTCAATGGATTTTGATGAAACTTGGTATGAGTATTGAAATTGATAAGACAGCAGTCAAGTTCGAAATTGACGATTTTTTCGATGATCAGTTTTTTAGTTATTGCCCTTGACTCAGTAAAATCTTGTTATAATTTTATTGTTGATGCAATAAAACCTACAATTTTCAAAGGATTTTGATGGAACTTGGTGTAAGCATTTGAATTGATAAGACAGTAGTCTAGTTTGAACATGACGACTTTTTTTAATGAATGTTTTTTGAGTTTTTGCCCTTGACTTCAATATTCAATTAATGTTTTTTGAGTTATTGCTCAATTTATTATCCAAATTCAGTGGGCGTATGTTACCTTGACTGGCAAGCTATCTTTTATATGTAAATTTAATCGGTTATTCAAATATAACTACGTTTAAATATCGCCACTACCGAGAAAGTAGACCTTAACAAGTTTGAATAATTTTTAAGGAATATAATGATGGGGTGGCTCTCACAAACTTAAATGTATGATTGGCTTCAAGATAAGTAGAGTTTTTCTACCGAACGTATGAATCGTTTACTAAATGTAAAACAAAAAGATTTATCAACGTTAAACTGAACCAAAGTCGGTGTGACTTCTGACTTCAGCGGTAAATAAGAACGAAAGAAAGACTTATTTACTTACTTAATTGACGTCACATTGAATATCATTCGCGAATTACAGTGACGAGGGAATTGAGAATTGATAAAGATTCGGAAATTGAAACAAAAGTTATGTTTAATGTAGTTGGTTTGTTAATGGATATAGCACTTATTTTTAACAATGAGAGGGTTTTTATGGTTTATGTTATGCAAAGTTCCCACTGTCGTCGATTCAGTTTCAATCATTTCTATACTCTTGTAGGCAGCCTACTAACCTGCGTATTTTTTCCCTGTCGTGCTGTATGTTTGGTAAGCCACGAAGTCGTCCTTTTATAAGACCATGACTCTTGCCAAACGAACTTTTGAGTATGAGTCACAAGGGGTTGAATCTGATTCATAGAAAAGACTAAATATACAATGAATAACTTTATAGCACCGTATTGTACAATAAATAAATATATATTTTGCTGTTTATACATAAAACAAAAACAAACGTTTTGATATCCTAGCGACATCGTCTTCATTCAACATAATTAGGACATTTTTTGGAGTGATGTGTCATCATGCTTAAGCCACCGTGTTTGCACTCATATTGTATGTGGGACTGAATGGCATGGATCCCCAGTCACATCATCTTCCAACCTTCCACCTTCTTTCATTATATTATTAACCAATATCATAATCACGTTACTGTCAATAAACAAATTACTCTCAACTGATTTCTTATCGTTTTTTATTACGTTTTTATCATGGAGCTCGTCAAACGTTTTATTACACGGAAGAGAAAAATGTAGGTCAGGGTATAGGTAGTTTATTAGAGAGACTCTCGGAAAATGGAGATACATCAGAAAGGTTGACAACGCAATTGGTAAATTAGAGTGTTTTAATGAACAGCTTTAATTTGTCTTTAAAATGTAAATCAGTAAGAAACTGAAATTAACAAACTTATATCACTAAGAGTCAATACAGTATCCAGAGTTAAAAAAAAAAATGTTTGATTTGATATTGTTTCGGTATAATAGTTTAGATCTATGTATCAAGAATCAAAGTTAAGATATCTTAATGAATACGACTGAAGATAAAGGCAGGCCAGATAGCCAATACATGTATCTTCTTAACATCAATAACGGATTGCCAAGTAGACACTGCTTCCGGATGAGACAAGTATTACATAGTAATTTGGATTGGGAATCTCATAAGATATGTAAAACGCAGAGAAAATGCCTCAAGACTTGTACAAAGTGAAGTTGTCGAACCTGTTATGACATGATTTTACTGACGGTCTGACTGGCTTTCTTAAAGACTTAATATAATAATATAGAGACTTATGTATATTCAAAAGGTTACAAAAAAGATTGGGATTCCTTTGCTGCAAAATTAAGAGTCTCATATGGTAGCTTTATGTCTTTTAATCAATTAAACCTTCAGTTGTCCGATCTAGCATATCGCCAGAAAGCCGCACATGGAGCTTGAGTTATATTTCCCTCGTGTAATCAGAAATTAAATTTACAAAAGATGTGAAAGTATGAAGGTGTTTCTGTTGAACGAAATTTAATTGTACCTTCATTAAGCTGTGATTTCCCAGATGTATGTATTCGACAATGTATTTGAATTCAAATCAAATGTGGCTTTATCTGGTAATCTTGACAACTTTTTGATTTATATCTAATATAAAAATGTTAAATATTTTCAACACACTTTTAAACGTAGTATACACACGTTTGAAAATGTTCTTAATGTTATAATTTATACTTGTACAACCAGATGAAATTCGTCTACATGATAAAAAAAAGTCAATGTACCGGCTGTATCGTCACCCAAGAACAGGTCTTGATATTTGCTTTTGTTATCATAGAGATAGATTGATAGATAAATTCGAAGTAATATACGCCAACTGACAGCTTTGTTTTAAAATGAAAGACATAAAGATACCAATCATCAGTCTGGAATATTCATCCTGTAGTCATAGGCCTACATTTCTTTCAAACCGTTTTGGTTTTCGAATTTTCACGAAGAAAATTCGACAAAAATTATCTATTCTAGTACTGAAAGTTTAACTCATGTTGAAACTTTAATTTTTATTTTCATTAGTTGATAAGTAACACTTGCTTCATCTAATTTTGTAAAGAACTGTGTCTTCTAGAGCGTTAACGAGCAATGGTTGGATGAACAGTCATAGGTAACGCCAATATACGCTCCGCATTTCATGAGGGTGTATATAAAGTATTCAAGTAACAAGAACAGAAATTTCAGAGGGGATACGGGTCTGTGTCTCAAAATATAAAGCCAAGCCTTCATAAGATCAACATCACGATTACCGGTGTTACAGGTGTAGAATCATACGAGAGTTGTGAGTACCTGTTTGTTGTTGTAGACTGATATAAACCTAGTTAATACATTTCCATTCATAATCAGTTAACTAAACGCCAATATTCCAAACCAACCATTACCAATCTAATATCTCTGAACAGTTTATACTAACAAACGTTAAAGACGATATCACAGTCAATCACACAACCATAAACAGTTTGATTTACACGTGGAATCAGGGTGAATTAACCATTAAAGCTATAAATATTTCTTCAAATACCACAGGAGCTTATTTCCAGTCGATCCGCTTTTACTCGGATAATCTCGTCAAATCTCGTCTTTTAAATACGGAATGTCTGTTGGATTGTAGATACGGTAGAAATATAATTTACGCTGCTATATGTTTCCCACCTGAAAGTAGAAAAGATTCAAGAAAATGTAGACATTGTATGGGAGTTTGTCAATTTAAGGGTTTGTTGTTACGTTGTCTGTTGTGTTGTTCAATGCGGTGTACGGTACGGAACAATTACGCTTCTACATATAATTTTGCCTTTATCATTAAACATCCTGAAGGAATTCCCCCCCCCCCCTATTCGGAATTTTATATAGCCCGTGTGTGACCCCTTTTATATAACAGTTTTATAAAAACGCCACTTGTAAAGATGCAAACACGACTCTCTGTATCTATAAACCCCACGCACCAGACTTGGCATTATAGACGTAAACATATTAAGAAAAATATATATAATTCCATATTAACAAACACTGACAGTGTTGAACAAAATTGAACTTGAAAAAGTTTTAAAAAATGAACTGGATGACGTACTTCTGTAATTGTGTCAAAACCTACATGCAAGGTTTTATATCATTTCATTACAGTTCTTTGTAAAGTCTTCTTATGACATTGTCAATTTATATTCATATCACTTATTCACAAATTCCCAAATTACTTCTTTTTTATATTATATTAATTTGCTTTCAAGAACTTACCAGGATAAAAAATATTAATATCGTATGATTTCCGAATGCGAAGGAATTTATAATACAGAAGTGATGCTGGTTTAAAATTACGAGACTATTTTATTATCTACTAATTTCAATTTATGTAGCTTTAAAAATAGAATAAATTTGAAAAAGAAGTAAAAAATATTACATAAGACTTGGCACTAAAGATCTAATTATAATTCTTGTAATTAAATAGCATTAATAGACACAGTCACAATTAAAGTCGGTTGGTGATATAGAACTATTCTTATATGGGTTTTGGTGTAAAGTGTTTCCGGATTGACTATCGCAATGGACAGTATTATATTAATTTGTCGATAAAAAAGAGAAAAGACAAACATAATACAGTATAATTCAAAGGCTTTGGCCGAAAGACATCTGTTGTCCATATTTTCATCGAATAATTACATGGGAGATAAACCAAGGATATGACAGCTTTCAAGAAGAACCTAGCAAATGATCAACTTAAAATGATATACCTCATATTAACTCATAATCGAAATTTTATTCGGAGCCGCGGTGGCTCAGTGGGCTAGACGCTTGCTCGCTAACTTGAAGGTCCAGAGTACAATCCCGGCAAAGGTCGAGATGAACTTTCGGAATTTTTCAGCCCGGTTTCCCCTTGTCAGTGATGCAGGTCGGAGGGACTGACATGGAAAAACGTCTAGTCGTTCGGATGGGACAATTAACCGAGGCCCCTTGTGCTACAGGCTGTGCACGTTAAAGATCCCTCGACAGTTGGAAATCGCAAAAAGAGTAGGCTGATGCCGCTGTCCTGGCAAAATTTCCCTCATTGCACACTGCATGGCGTTGTCCGTCTTCATTAGCCCATTAGGTGCAGAAACGTAAAACTCCATTCATTTCATTTTTTTTTTTTCGAAATTTTATTCTTTGATACAGGAAGAGAGTAACGGTGTTTAAATGCTGGATTAAGATTAAGCTTAAAGAAGTAGCAGAGAATTAAATGTGATTACCAGGATAAAATGGAAAATAATAAAATCAGAGAATAGTTGTGATATTGATAATACAGTTAATGCGTTTTTAATTGAGTAGATATTGTTATGCTGTCATAAAATGATTCTGACAATACCATTAATAACTGATGTATATGATATATCATTAGTGCGAATTGTTCGCGGCGATCAATTTACTGGTATTCAAAGTTTAATTAAGATCAGAGATTTCATCGTATCATGTCATCTGATATGATATATTAGCTTAAGTTAATATCAAATATACTCGTAATCAGATACGATATTCTACGTTAGAATTTAAGACGACTAGATCGATTCTAGATGGTTGCTGGAATTATCAGAATTATCAACGTTGATATTATTTACTTTAAAAAAATTGATATAAAGCTTAGATGACGAAGCATTACAAAGGCAAATATGCAAACATCCTTTGAATACACCCGTGTTTTGCTTTGGGTGCTGTGAATAAATGAATGTAGTTTTACTTGCTTTCTGGGCTAAATAACACGGTTGTTCTCTGAAGAACGAAACGCTGTTACATGTCTTTTCACCAAATGTTATTTGCCTCTATACCCGAATCGGTTGCAGTCTAGGATATTAAAAAGTTACTTTCTTAGACAGTTCTCACAGTTATAAAAGCTAATGTAACTTTATTGCCCAGAGATATATAAAACGAAACCTCAATAACATTATTAGATATTTTCATAATGCCTTATCAGATTATCAAAAACGTAAATAGACTTTAATAATGAAAAATAAGCCTAGCAGTCGTTAAACTTACATCAAACATTGCCAATTGGGAAAACAAATCCGAAAAAAATATTTCTGATGACTGCAAAGATGTAGGCTTCGACACAGTATTAAGTCAGTTCCTGTGCCTGAGATCATGTATATAGACAGAACTAGTTTCGAAGCCGATATATTCAGCCGGGCTCAAGTCCACTGACGATTCAATGAGTCTTATCGGATCCTTCGTAGTCGCCGATGGTAACCGACTTTTAGCAAGCTTATAGAAATCATGTTTTAAGTCATAGTGGAAAAACACTTTATCTTATTTTTAAGTACCATGATCAGGAACTCTCTGTCAGAGCCTTGGAACCCTATGGGCTGGTCTCCTGTCCAATGTCTAAATCAAATTTTCATTGTATATTTTATACAATGAGAAAGCAATCTTTTTTTTGTTAATCGACCCATACCCCCAATAATGAAGACAGACACAATCGGGTGGAAATATTTTAAATGGAATGTAATAAGTCTGTTAGGAGGGCGAGAAAAATTGTGAGCTTATTGTGGCTAGAGTTTTTAAGCAAGTGTACATATTGAGTTACTTTAAATAAGGAAACTGAAAGCAACTGCTTCGAACCATGTAAATGCGTTCTGGCCCTTCGATTAGAAATATTTAAACGGAATTTAAAACTTGTTGTAATTTACCGTTTAAACATTGATAATTATTTGTTTTAATCAAACGAATATTCACATAGTTTCCACAGTTACCAGTGGCAAGGTCCACTTTAATCAAAAAATAAGTGTGTGTTTACCAGTTGCTCTTAGGTTCTGTCAGCTACAAGGCCTACTTTGATAGAATCCAAACCAATCAAGACGACCCTCTTGGATCGTAAATATTAAACAAGAACATAAATGAGTCTTAGAGAGTCTATAGTCAACTATGTGCAAACCTACTATATCATGCATTTACAAATCGTTGGCCTATATCAATCGATTTTACTTCTCCAATTTAATATGAATAAGAAGGATACAGCATTATTGAAAAGGTTGTCATATGTTTATTTAGCTGGCACAATGGTTGTCATTTATAACACTCATTTCTACCCAGTAGAACAATACCATTAATTAGTAGATTGTGTATGTATTTTAAGCCTACGGTAGGTGTACAGGAATAAAAGATATCGTTTTACTGTCCTCCACCCACACGTGTCGTCAAGACTGCTTTGAAATAAAAGGCAGATAATTTATTTATCTCTTGACTTTTATTAGTTAAATTTAAGTCGAAATCGTAGCAATCACACGTAAATGTGCGCATACACCATCTTATTTTAGATGGGATAAACATAAAGAAGTTGTTTTGATCCATTTGTTGAAGATCAGTCCGACTTTCAGCTGATATAGGCCCAACCCGCAAATGATAAGTACATAAAATGACATCTTTCAAAAGAGGTGAAAACAGTGTTAAAATTTACTCTGTTAAATTGATTCGACTATGTTACTCATTAACAAAGTCACGGAATGCTCTGTTCACAATCATTTAACACTATAAATTCAATTTCCATTGATTTGATCCAACTCAGCAATAAAACAAACATAGTGAATCATTTCATGATTAGTTTAGAAAAACTCAAAACTAATTTGATTTTGTTACCTATCTTGCATATCAAATTCTATCTCCTATGTCGATGATTTATATAATATATAAGATTTCTTCAAAACAATTCAATTTTGACAGATTTATAAGTTTACTGGTAATCGTAGATAGGATATCCACATGTTAAGAATAATATAAATTATTTAAAAAAATGAGGTAACAAGTTATTTTTTTGTCGCTGGTTTAAAACTAGTATTTTGGTGAAAACGTCTCAGAAGCAGTCAACACCGGAGATTATAGTTCTCGCTGATATTAATCAAAGTAATTCTAATTAAAACACCTCTGCGTGACATGTGTATGGTGTGAGAGAAACCCTATACTTCGATAACGAAGGTTGAACTATCATGGGAAACGTTGGCGTCGCTTAATTCCAATCTGTGAACCGTGATTATACTAAAAACAGTATTAAAGTTAGCAGAACTTAATTACAGGCAAGAAGATTTTAGCTCTCAAAATCAAAAATGTCTCCATGCTACACATGCCCATTTCCATAATAAACGCGATGACTCTTTTTCTTTAGCTACATTTTTAGTTTACAAATCTGTAACGCGCACTGTAAAGTTAACAAACGAAAATAATCGAGTCGAAAGAAACAAAAACTTTTTGCGAGGGCTGATGTGTGTTTTGAATTTTCGTAAATATAGTCTTCAGAAATACTAGAAATAAACAAATATCGCAAACACCTGTAACCAGGAATTTAACTTATCTGTGCGCTTGTTCTATTATTATGCGAGTTTGAAGTAAATGAAGAGTGGTCATTTTTAACTTTCAACTGTTGATAATTCGGGACACAAATATGGATATGAAAACTTAAATGTGGACGTTGAGCTGTGAACATTATTACTGAAAAATAAATCCGTTTCTGAGACTAATGAATTTAGGCCAAACGAATGTTGAATCCGTCCCTTTAAATAAATTAAATGTTGAGTAAAAAGAATCTACTCTGTCCATAATCTAGTCCTCACAAATTATAATCAGAATCCAGAATACAGTCAAAGCTCATCTAACTACGACCAGTGGTGCGTTTTAGGCTTATTGATTGTCGGTTTTTGATTAATTTTTTGATAAATAATAAAGTGGATTAGAGATTTATGCACGTAAGACGGAATTGTAACATCACGAAAGAAAAAGTCTTGTATTTAAATTTGTAAAGACAGTAAATTCTAAATCTGATCTAATATTGCAAAACGATCATAACGTTTGGGACGATCATCGCATGATTCTGTCTACTGATAAGACTGTAAGGAGTGCTATTCCCTATATAAATATCTTGTATTCATTCCATGCAATGTACAAAAATATATCAACGAAGAATATTTCAAAGGTGCGCTGATGATTACAAGGAGATATTTTTAGTTCTAAACTCTTAATTAAATCTATATTTAAATTTCTACGATTTTACTTTCCCCATTTCCCATGTGTGTAATATTGGGTACCATCGGTATGCATCATACTTGATAACACTTTTCATTATTATATACTTTATCCTTCATGTGAAAAGAACCAATGTATTGCTAAACTGTTATTTCGGATTCATTTTGCGATTCGGCTCTTGAATACTTGATGATTTGTAAGAAAAATGTTATGTTTTACTGATAGGCAACAAGGTCTAAATAAATAATACTAATAAAATATGATTTGACATAAATATATGCGTTCTTTTGTTTCGTCTCATCTAGTATTCTGTTAGAATGTTTGTCTATTGTCTCAGCTAAGATGGTTTTTGAACTGCAAGTACATTCATTACATAAAATGAAGCAATTAGTTAAAAAAAAATGACGTTTTAAAAAAAATTATTGACAAGCTTTAAAAATTATTAACTGATAAATTGTGTTAACAGACAAAAACTGTTAACTGAAAAGAATTGAAACAATATAAAGTGTGAAATGAATATTTTGAAATAGTGCTTTCATTAAATGCCTAATTTTATCAGAATTGTAAAACCATAAAACGTCAACTGAAATGGTTCAAATTTATGCTAAGTGTCCAAGAAACACATAAAAAGTTCAGAGTCTTTTTAAAAAAAATCCTTCAATGTGGTTTATATCACATACATAAAATATATAAAAAAGAACAGACATACCTTTTAAGGGGTAAGGTTCCCATCGAATGCTAGCTGAGGATAAGGTCGTATGGAGTTGTCGGCTGTATTCTTTTAGTCAACCTTTGAAGTCGTGATCTAATACTATAAAATAAATCTAAATTCCGCTTATTGGCTCTAAAGTTTTGACAGTACAACCCCGAAAAACCAGACTGGCAACTACAGCGACAGGGTCCATACAAGAAGGGACTGGATAACGTCGTGCCTCCATTTAGACACATCGTAGCTGCACATGCTGCCCGTCCCTGGCTTTCCGTAAACATCATAGTAATGCAAATGATACAAGTTAAAGTCTTCCAGTTCATGTTCCAAAGATACTTGAAAATCTCGCTTGTCTCCAATCGACTATGAACATCCTCTAATATATTTCATTTATTCATAATTGTTGTAACGACGCAACCACTCTACACTGTATCTCTTTCAATCTGAACTGAACTTCACAACTGTGTTATTCCACTGGTCTTTCGAATGCTCCCCACGTAACTACCAATTGCTTTCTGATTTCACGAAGCCTCGGGAATTTCCACTTCCGGCAATGAAATGAGATCGATTCAAAAAAAATATCAAACGATAGCCTTTTAAAGGTCTAAATATAATCCAAAATGAAACACGAATTTGATTAAAAATAAACCAAAGAAAGTTGTTTATAGTTTACAAAAAAATGTAAACTGAAGGTTAAAATGTACTTATTTCTGGTTACTCCCGAAATGCAATCAATCTAACTAAATTATTGTCAAAGATTCTTATAAATCTTAAAAAGTAGAAAAGAAAAACCGCATAATTCAACATCAATTGATCTTAATTTGTAGTTAATCGAGAATGCTAGTTAGAATAAATCGCTATTTCTGATCCTTTAAACGTCCAACTGCTTTATAATTAAATAAAATAAGTATCTCACAAAATGTTGTAAATAGTTTGGATAGAGTAATTATTCTGTTGGCGGAAGCCTGTTTTTATACGGAAGATATTGCATTGATCTGACGGAAGGGAATGGGCGTATTGAAGAATCAATATATTTCCACGTCACTTTTGACTTACGTTATTGAGGCATCATTGCCGCGCATTGACGACTCCGCCTACTGTCATTCTGACCAATCAACACCCAAAATTTTGGGTAATATTCCCACCGATGCATTTATGAATGAATTGAAGGGAATGTTTCATTGATAAGATAAAGGAATGTACTTGTTTTTAGTATTCTAGTAATTTTTAACCAACTTCTTACTACCAATCTACTTCATTGATTTAACCAGAAATATGTCGGATATTTTAGACAGTACCGTTGTTGATATTTCTGAAGTTTTTCTATATTTACTATTTGATGATTTGATCTTATAATCAAGGGCGATTAAATAAGTAACCATTATATCCTATTTCCAATTGATTTCCCAATGATTTTCGTACCTTGTTTACATACATGTTTTATACCTGGATAGAAAATTGCACGCGTATCAAGCAATTATTATAAGATATTGAATGTCAAACATATCTAGTGACACTAAGAAACATGTTTTTTTTTATCTAAAGTGTTTTGCTACAACATGACAACGAGTACACACTCGCAAAGTTGATGCTGTAGAGCGAAGCGGGTATGATTTCCAGCGACTTCTCCTTATTCCTAAAAATGAAAAATGATATCCGTGAACGTCATTTCCGGTCTGACGAAGAGGTTGTGCCGGCAGTTGTGTAGTGTGTAGTGTAGAAATGACCTGACTTTCAGTTATGGGGCTGATGGCACACCGTTGGTCTAAGTGCATCACACTAGAGAGCAATCAGATTGAAAGAGAAGAGGTGGATCAAAACCCAAAATAAGTTAGGCTAATAACTTATTGACTCACTCTCGTTTTACAACTTGCCTGCCACCCGTTCTGTTATTCTGGTTATTCTGCTATTCCTGTCAAATCTTATAATCAAATGAAATGAAATGGTTTCCCTTCCTACTTTTCTAACCCAGCTAAACACAGAATGGAATTGAATCTCTTGGTCAAATCCCATTATACTTATAATATTCATCTATAGTCAAGCGTCAGGGAATTACTTAAAAATTGGCTGCCTCTGAAGGTGGTTACTTAATGTTCATTTATTTATATTATTTCTACAACTGACCACTGTGGTTGAAGAAGAATTTGGCGATAAAATACCACAACCATCCTTCACCATTAAGAATAAAGAATATCTTCATTTGCTATTTTGTCAATTTAAAACGATCACTCATCCATTTTCAACACCTGTCATTCAGATCTTTCATTCACAATTATTGTATATAAATCTCCATAAAATATCAAACATATAAATTACTCAAGCATATCCTTGACGTACAAAACCAAGCCCCATATAACTTACCTAATATGGTTATTTTGAATGAACAATATATTGTCCTTTTCCTCAATGGACTATAATGTTATGTGGGTTGCCTTCAGCTAACACCACATTACCCACTCCCTAAAGGCTTTACTTTACAAAAATAGAATGCATTTGATATATATACAATGAGCGTGCAATGTTTCCAGAATCTTATTCGATTGCCTGAAGGTCAACATGAGTTGAATAATTACTTTTAGGTTTTTAGGGGAGGAGTGAGATAATAAATCGAGACCCAATCAGTTACAGGCCGATCGAGAATGTCGTTGTCCCGGCAAAATTGTCCTCGCTGCACACTACATGTTGTTGCCCGTTTGCCAATACAGTTGTGAAAAATAGGACGTAATACTCCATGTAATTTCATATGATTTTGTTATATACTCACAGTTCACATTACAATCGAATTCAAGTTCCATCTGAGATGAAGGCAACTATAAACTTTTAGAGTATTGTTCAAACAGGTAGATATCTCCTGACTATAGGAGCTACGTGTCCGTTAGAAGCAAAAATTACACTCTATCCTCAAGTTTCATTTTCTTATTCTGGTGACTAAAGATTTAATGTACACCCTTGCCCCAATCTTAGCCAATACACAAAAGAGCCATATAAGTTTGTGTTATTCGTCGAATCGTTAAGTAACAGTAACAGCTTGTGTTTGGTTTTATTTTATAATTTGTGCATTTTAGGGTCCCTTAACAGTTAGAAATTGCAAAAAAGATTAGGCTAATGCGGCAAAATTTCCCTCATAGTACCCTGCATGGCGTTGACTGTTTTCATTAGCCCGGTAGGTGCAGTAGAGTCTGGACGTAACGTTCCATTCAGTTTTTTTTTTCAAAATTAACACAATATATTTTTACAACTGCTATATAAAATAGTGTTTACACTTATAAATCCTATTTATAATTATGAGATGTGTACAATATTATTCTATCTACACAAGGATTAAGAATACTTGATTTAGTTCTTGAGAGGATTGTCTGTCAATTGTGAATAACTTTAATCACACCATCAGTAATGTAGAAACACCGTATTTGATTTACAAGTCAATTATCATCGACATTTACCCTGGAATAATGACCGTTATCGGGGACAGTTATGGAAATGTAGTCATTATCTAGAAATTGCTATAATTCTTGAATTTAATTTGTTTGCTCTTCTATACATCTAATACCACGTTTCAATATGAAATAATTCTTCACCCAAGAATGACAATCAAGATTCAAGTTCTATATACATTTTAGGAATTGGTCATTTAATGGTTAAATCAAATCAAGTTGTTGTGTAACGTTGTTTTTTGGATGACTAAAATGGAAGTAAATGTTCTATGTTCAATCAAGTTGGTTTTTAAAACCTTTCCGGATGGAACATTTCACAAAACTTTAGCAAAGAATGTCTTCACCGACTGTATTTGAGTATGGTGAAATGAAATATCAATGTGAAGGTGTATTGCACAATATAAAATTCAAACGGTTATCACCTCTAATAAAACAACACCATTAAGATGCAAAATATTCATTAACGAATGAAGTTTAAGATTGGTTGCCTGTCCAATTTTCTAATGCGTAATTTTACAACAATTTGTGCAAAATAAAATATGTTAAATGTTAACCATCTTACTTACCTATTAATTATTTTAATTCATGTTAATATATTTTTTTCCTGTTTGGGGATACGTAAAATCAAATCTTATTGAATTCAGTGAGAAAAGATGGTGCTACAAATACTATCACTGACAATAATTGTGAATGTCTTCTTTATCAAAGTAAATGTAGTCTGTTGTTTGATCATTTAACTGGGCCCTATAATAACTGTTCTGGTGATAATTGAAACAAGAAAGAAGAGTATAGTTTAATAGAAATATTAACAAATATCAAATTCAATAAATTCTGAGCAATAACAATAGTAATAGTATGAATAATAATTGAAAGCACTTGACAATATTAACATAAGTTTTAAATCACATTAAAATATATCACTATTATATACCCCCCCCCCTCCCTTGCTCTCTGTTTTTAACATTATACAAATGAAAAATGCTTGTTTTTAAATTATACTTCAGAATTGGACAGGGGTGGAATAGTCAATGATACTTCAAAAAAGAATTCAGAGCCGGATAGTACAAGCGGAAAGATAAAAGCTTCATAGCTCTTCACGTCCGGTAAGTAATTGGGCCGGTAGGTAATAACGTCATAAATAACGTTTAAATACTATATCAAACAGTTTTAAATAGTAGCAGATTTCGTGTTACAATGCTATATTATTACGCAATACTAATTATGTCCATCACAACAAATTGCGTGCATATAATGTTTTAAATTGATCACAAGTATATATCACACGTCCCATAAAACAGGATAACTTTTGAAATTATGATTTGTTCAGTCGTTTATTCTGATTCGGGCTTAGTTTCCGTACTCTCTTTATTTACAAGTGGTGGCCATGGTGTGTCTTGACGTTCAAGTGGTGACTTTGGATGACAATCGACAGCTCGTGTTTTTCCAGAATCCTGTCGCTCAAATGATCCACGGTGGACATCCGATAGTTTCGGTCTCTGTTTCCCTAACAGCTCACATCTTATTTCGTCAAGATGTGATTTTAATGACGATAAGTTACCAGCCATCTCGGTTTGCATTGAATCCTTGGTTCGCCATTGATTCAATATTTCGTATCGGAAACTGGAGATGTCTTGTTTGATTTCCTCAAAGTCATCTACAGTAAAAATGAGAACATTTTGCAAAGCTGCCAAAACAATCTAAAGCACTGGTAAATAGAACGAAGGATGATCTTACCGAAGTAAAAGCTGCAATCTCAGCTTAAATGTGGAACCTGGGTCCATAAGATGATGTTAGTGCAAGTACCCGATTGGTCAATCACTAACATTAAGAATTCAAACAATCAAATCAGATTACTGTATTTTCTGGATTATATTTAAGTTAAGTTTGTAGAATAAGGTTCACTGAAAGAAGATGAAACATACCTTCTGTGACTTCGGCCTCTCTCTGTATATCAAATATATATCTTTGGATTATTCTTTGCATAACTTTCTGAAATTAATGAGAAAAAATGATCATGAATACATCCTATTTCACATGATAACCATGTAAATTGTTGACACATCGTGTGCAATAAAACCGAGGAGTCGTATATCACTGTCTTACGTTATTGAATGTGATCTTAATGTCGCTTACGGACTGTCTTAATTTAGGGGTTAACAAACATTGGACAAACCTTACCAATGTGGTACTATCGTGTTTCCACCTTCCCAACGACCGTTACCCAATATATCAAATAGATTTGCCCCATTTCAACACATTAATTAACAGCTATTTCTTAAGAAACAATTTCCATCACAAAGATGCAATTAGCACCTCAAAGATTGCTAACAAAAATACAACAATTACTGACACTTAAATCTTCCTCTTGAATATGACATTAACTTCAAGAGACAAGAGTAATTAAAGAAAAGAATTATTATTACACATTGAAAATCCCACAGGATGCAACCATATCCTGTTTTTGTTCGAACTATTCATATAATAAAGATAGCTTGCCAGGCAAGGTAACATACGCCCACTGGCAGCATTGAATTTGAAAAATAAATAGAGCAATAACTCAAAAAACATTCACTGAATTAATATTGAAGTTAAGGGCAAAAACTCAAAAACTGTTCATGGAAAATTGTCAAATTAGAACTTGACCACCATCTTATCTATTTCAATACTCATATCAAATCTATTGAAAAAATGTATGCTTATTTTGCCCCCACAAATATTTTTGACGCAATTTTACTAAGTCAAAGGCAATAACCCAAAAACCATTTGTTAAAAAAAGTCAGAAATTCAATCTTGACTAATGTCTTATCAATTCTGATGCTTACACCAAGTTACATCAAATCCTTTCAAAATTAAAGCTTCTTATTGCAACCACAATATAATTTTGACGCAATTTTACTAAGTCAAGGGCAATTACTTAAAAACTGTCAAATTCAAACTTGATTGAGGCCTAATCAATTCCAATGCTCACACCAAGTTTCATCCTCTGAAAATTGGAGGATTTATTGCATCGAAACTAAAATTTTGACAAGATTTTTCTAAGTCAAGGGCAATAACTCAAAAACCGTTCATGCGATAATTTCCATTTTCGAACTTGACCGAGATATCATCAATATATACATGCATACCAAGTTTCATTAAGATCGGATAAAAATTGTAGCCTCTATTGTGGATACAACCCAAATTTGACACGTTTTTACCAAGTCAAGGGCAATAACTCAAAAACTGCTCATGCGATAATTTCTTTTTTCGAACTTGACCGAGATATCATCAATATATACATTTATACCAAGTTTCATTAAGATCGGATAAAAACTGTAGTCTCTATTGTGGATACAACCCAAATTTGACGCGTTTTTACTAAGTCAAGGGCAATTACTCAAAAGCCGTTCATGCGATAATTTCCATTTTCGAACTTGACCGAGATATCATCAATATATACATGTATACCAAGTTTCATTAATATCGGATAAAAACTGTAGCCTCTATTGTGGATACAACCCAAATTTGACGCGTTTTTACTAAGTCAAGGGCAATAACTCAAAAACCATTCATGCGATAATTTCCATTTTTGAACTTGACCGAGATATCATCAATATATACATGTATACCAAGTTTCATTAATATCGGATAAAAACTGTAGCCTCTATTGTGGATACAAACCAAATTTGACGCGTTTTTACTAAGTCAAGTGCAACAAATGTGGACGGACCGACGGACGGACGGACGGACAGGGGCGACGGCAATATACGTCCACATTTTCATGTGGGCGTATAAAAATCAATATTTAACTGAAATTGACACGAGTACAAATCTAAGTTGCAAAGTTCTTTATTGCTTAATTCTGCCTCTGTTTAATTGATATAAACACGTCAATTCGTTTTTTGATATCTGATGTGTGCTTTACATTTTATGTAACAAATTCAAAAACTATAAAACAGGTGTTCGTGTAGGGTATACATTAAATTATTCTTCAGTAGGCGCTGATGGAACTCATCACGTAATTCAAATATTAATAATCAATATAATAATCAATATCTTTAAACACTATGAAAAGAAGAAGGCCCCGACGAATTTCTTTGGTTTTCAAGTAAAAATTTACCGAGAAGCCTGCAATGCGTAGGTATAAAAAATATATCAAGTGTATAAGAGACAATTATTTTGTTTAATCCACTGCATTCTAATTTATCACCGATGTCGAAGCAAGGGTACGTGTGTATGATCATTTATATAAAGTTAGATATTTTAAAAGTTATAATTACTTGTAATTGTAAAACAAATTAGATAAAAATAGATAAAGTATATAAAGATATAATTATAAAGTGGTTATTTCTATATTCTGATCTTTATTTCGAGGTGTTGATATGTTTACTGTGCCAGGCACATTTTATTAGGATCTACCTTGTAAATCCTTTTATCTTAAACAGCAAAGTGGTTTTCTTTTTTTCGATATCAAAATTTACAATAATAAATTCATAAACTGCTTAATTTGAGAGGAATTGCACGAGTCACACGTCTACTTGAAAAATTCGAATGGTGCAATTTGGTGATATCAGTGTTTCTCATCCACATACATTTATTTTTAAAAAAGAAAACCTTTTTAGAGTGTTTTTTAAAACATAATTATGAAAATATGTTAGAACGTGTTATTAATATATTTGAAATCTGAAAGGAAATTGCCAAAACTACATGCCAAGAAAAATGAAGACGGGAAAAAACGTTCGAAAGAGGCATAATACGAAATGTTGGAAAAGAACGATGATGGAAAGGAGGAAGTGTTCCACCAAATTCACTGCACGCTTCAAGATCGTAGCGATTTTAGAGACACGACTCTAGAGAAAAGATCCATTGTATGAGACAGAATAGATGTTACAGAATAAATGATAGCTTGCCAGACTAAGCATAATTGGAACATCCTCTCTGTCGATGCTCTGGTGGGCTGAATTCCGTAATACAAGATTTATGGTCATTGCAGTTAAGGTATAAATGCGATGTTCGTAATAGCCTGACATAGTGAAGTAGGTTTGTCATCAAAAAGATTTTTGTATTAGCTTATTATTGCAATTATTAAAAAGGAAACACTTGCAGATTTTTTTATTGGAATATACACATGGATAGGAACCGCATCGAGATGTGAAATTATAAATTGACCTCTACCTTGGAGAAGATATTAGATTATATCAATCAATTAAATCTTCAAAGACGATTCCCGAGGCGCTATCGTTTATTTGTCTTGAAATAAAGCAGCTTCTACTCTCGCATGCAAATTTACATTCAGAATATTGGTAACTACGTCCATTTACTTAATTGTCATAACATTGTTTTTCATTCTTTTCATTTTGTCTTTCCATATTTTTTCAATATTCAGTTTTTATATTTTGGAAAAAATAGTATTTTAGTTTTAATTGTTTCCTTAAATCAATCTTTTTTTCTCAGTTTTGGAGCTTGTAAGAAAGTTTAAATTTCACAGTTTCTGGTGTTTATAACTGGTTTCATTTATACAGCAATAGATAAATCAACACTTAAATCAACAGTCATCAAGCTTGACAGGACGATGTCCATATCGATACATTCTATCTCAACCCACTAGACTGAACACCGGATAATTACAGAATAACCCAGTGAGCTGAATTTTATCATTACCATGATACCTACTGTAAGTCTACTGTTCATTTTCTGGATCAATGATATCTTTCAGTGGCTTAAAATCTCTTATATAGTCATTTGTGTCAAACCATAATGCATTTACTAATCGTGGTACCAAACTATACTCGGTTGTTGTTAAAGGGATATGAATATATACTACCAATGGTAATGGAGTAACATTTCATTCTGAAACCTTTCAAATGGCTTTCGTTCTGAGAATATGAACAAAACCTTACTAATCAACACATTTGATGTACATTAAGCATAATCTAAATGGTCTCTAAATCTCAAAGTATTTTCTGTAACGTTTAAGTAGTAAGTCGCGTTTCCATACCAATTCAATTCGAATCCCTCTTGTGTCGTTAAAACCCCATCAATGTAGTACATAATACAAGTCTTAGCTTCCTTTAAATTGTGTTCAATTATCTAAATAATAACCACATTCACATCCGGTCGTCCCGCTCTGTCCAGAAGCATGATAGTCCATTATATGGAGATAGGGAAACATGATGACCTTGCTGTTAAATTACGTTTAGTAATTAGCATGTACTCTCCTCAATTTAATTTCATAACAAACTAAGATTTAACAGTCTGAACGTTCTTAAACCTTATAACACTGTCTTATTAGTAGGATTTGGTGGAAATGGTTTTATTCTTGTAATACACACTTACAATTATTGAGAGAAACTTGGCAGAGCATTTAGTATTTGATTATGAGGATCCTAAATCAAAAATCGAACTCTTGGCCACGTCATGCATCATAATCCAACAGTGGTGACCATTAAGGAAATGATCATCAAGTTACCTCTTATTTTAGTCTTCATATTTAATATTTAACAATAGTTCAAAACAAAAGATTGTCTTGGATTCTTGAATTACATCCTAATCAGCCAATACAACTAATTTTCATGTCTCCGTATTACTGATTATTACTGATGCAGTTCTATCTCGGCTTTTCATTTCATTTCCGCCCTTCACTATGCCTTTCAGCAAGTGTGAACAATCGATTACCTGATTGTAGTTCAATCTCAAATATTCATTGCAATTCCGCCTTTCAGTTACCTAACTTTTCATGAAGTGTGAACCATGTGAAGATGAGAATAGACGAGGTTCAATGTCCAGTCCGGTATTATCATCGATACAGTAGAAATTAGAAGCAAATACAAGGAATGCACGGAACAAGCAGATACTATATCGATAATCCCAGACCTGCCATCGGACCGGGCACCTCGCTTATTCGCGGTATAGTCGTTACATTTGTGTTTATAATAGGTCCTCAGTTATATTTGAATAACCTCTATTATTTTTCTAACACTTTATTGGACATTTAGAGCAATGATTTTCTTCCATAACTTCATGGGGAAAATTAGGTTACTTAGAACAATCTGCCATATTGCTTGGCCTATCAGTAGACTAATCATCAGCGAGTCATAAATTCAAGATGTCAAAAATTGTGACATTTCTACAAATATTCATTTCCACATGAAATGAGTTTGTCATGATAAGAAGAGAAGATGAAATATAATTAGACCATCAATGAGTAGTCAAAACCTCTTGATACATTCTCAACACATACTCAGCACGACATTCTTATGTACAATTACGCCATGATAAAGAGATCTTAAATATCCATTTCCGATTGTACAAAACGTTCTCCTAGGCACAAATTATTTGCTCCATTATAATAGCCAGAGTTCGAACCAAATAAAAAAAGTACAAATTATTGAATACCAAATAACTCGTTAGGAATCAGAGGCATTTCTGGGAGACGTTATTTGAGGGGCGAGAAGGGGCTTGTCTTGCACATGGCCCGGCCTTTTCATGTCCCCACTCTCAACAGCACTATTGAGGATCTCAGCATGCTAGATTTCATAGCAAATCTGAGCTGAATTTTCCCATTCACAAACAATTATAGATGTACACTAGGATAATTGTTATCTATTCTATTCTTAAAAGTTTCAGAAATCTAAATACCTGATAAGTTATTTTCCCGTCCGTATTTTCATTGGGTATTGCAGACGTAGAAGGAACTGTTTGTTGACCACTGGATGTTCCATTTGTCTCTGACATCTCGACGGCAACACTGTCATACGCAGGATTAGAGGACTAAAATTATATAATATTATTATAGAATTAGAAACACAATTGATGTATTAAGCTCTATTTTAACAGCGAATTAAAGACCTAAAGTACTGTCGAACCGCAATACCAAACCTGAAATCCAAAATAACAGTGAATAAAAATTTTTCAAATAGGCCAACCTCAAAATAAATGCATCACTCTTAAGGATGCGAGATAGCGATTGTATGATTTTACATGGGCTGAATGCAAAATTTTGTGAAATATGCTACTTAGTTCTACATTTGAGTAATAAACAGACAGCACTAATTTCATGCAATGGCTCAGTTTACCCACATCCCTCAAAGATGGTAACATATGGTCATAACTGTGAAAACCAATCCTAAATTAAGAATTCTAAATCTATTCCTGTACGATATATTGTTCAACAAATATTGTAACATCATAACCAGATACGAATTCAGCCTATTCAACCATAAATTTCCTTTTTTTTTTGAACTCTTTAAAATTCTCATTGTGAATTTTCGTTGCAAATCATAAAGGTTAACAGAGATTACATTCAGAAATAAATACATAACCTTTGCAGTCATTTACCACCACCAGGTGCATTTAGAAAGTCGGAAAGAAAAATAAACCCTTATATATTTTGGAAGATTAGAATCACTTTAAATTGATAAGAATTAGAGTTTAGGGCAACATATATTAGTATAGAACCGTTATTTATGTTTAACAAGTAATATAAGACTTGTAATTATAAGTAATTCCACAGAAAAAGTATTCACAAATGATCGAAAATTTGTTTCATGATTTTCGACGTAGGTTTCATTGAGAAAATCGTCTGGATAAATTAAAGCTGATGATTTCGATGGTAACTTCACATGGTCCAATTATCTATTTTAAGAAATAGTTTATATCTGAAAGTATTTATAGAAACAAGTTAGCGTAAAGGAATGATGTTTACCGCCAACAATTCTTGATTTAGATAGTCAGTCAATCAAAACAAGATATTATAAAGAGGAGGTTAACTGTACTTCTGGAGGGTTATTTTTGAGTTCTACAAAGAACTGCTGAATAATAATAAACTCCTTATTTCACATAGGTCAGAATGAGGTTCAATTAACAAGGACTAACATTGTGGAGGCAATACAATGGATGGTATGGAAAAAGAAAAAAACAAATATTTCAATGTAAAATTGTTTAAAAATAAACAAGTACATATGTACTTGATCTTGAATTCCATCCCCTAGTAATCCCTAGCAATACACCAACACGGTAACAGAAAAACTTGTTTATTGAATAAAGGACTTAAAGTTCCTAAGAAATTACGGAAAATTCTTTCAAACTGGGACCACGCTGTCAAACAATCTACAAAATATTCATCTTTTACACACAAGGGCCATAAAGTGAATGAATTATCTGAATTTATAATCATCTGCTTCATTGAACATACATGAAGAAGATGAAGATTATGATGTTAATATACATATCAACAAATGTCATTTTTCAGCGTGCCCAATTTCGGAAAACGATAAAATCATTACATAGAACCTATGCACTTAATCTTAATCTGGAAGGATCTAATACTTGAATGTTTAAGCATGTAATTCAAAATTGCACGAACTAATCGACATCCAACGCATTCATTTAAGGTTCTGTATTATCATTACTTAGGAATTAAGAACAACAAATTCCGCTTTTTATACGCCCACATGAATTTGTGGACGTATATTGTTCTCGCCCCTGTCCGTCGGTCTGTCGGTCCGTCAACATTTATTGTAGACACGATAGAAGCTACAATTTTCTATGGATTTTAATGAAACTTGGTAGGAGCATTGGTATTGATAAGACGGCGGTCAAGTTCGATTTGGACGATTCTTGGATAAACGATTTTTGAGTTATTGACCCTTCCTCTATATTTGTTTTAGACACAATAGAAGCTATAATTTTCAATGGATTTTAACGAAACTTGGTGTGAGCATTGGAATTGATAAAAAGGTAGTCAAGTTCGAATTTGAAGATTTTTCCAAAAAAGGATTTTGAGTTATTGCTCTTTACTTATTTACATCACAACAAAATTTATTGTTGATGCAATAGAAGCTACAATTTTCAATGCATTTGAATGAACCTTGGTATGAGCATTGGAATTGATAATGCGATGGTCAGGTTCAAATTTGACGATTTTTCGATGGATAGTTTATGAGTAATTGCCCTTGACTAAATAAATTGTGTAAAAATTCATTTTATGTAGACACTATATAAGCTACAATTTTCAATGGATTCTAATGAAAGTTGGTGTGAGCATTGGAATTGATAAGACGACGGTCAAGTTCGAATTTGAAGATTTTTCGATGAACAGTTTTTAGTAATTGCCCTTGACGTACTAAAATCTTATTCAAAATTTTAGTTTCGATGCAATAAATCCTTAATGAAATTGCGTCAAAATTCTATTGTGGTTTCAATAAGAAGCTTTAATTTTCAAAGGATTTTGATGGAACTTGGTGTTAGCATCATAATTGATAAGACATTAGTCAAGTGTGAATTTCCGACTTTTTTTAACGAATGGTTTTTGAGTTATTGCCCTTGAATTAGTAAATTGCGTCAAAAATATTTGTGGGTGCAAAATAAGCTACAATTTTTTAATAGATTTGATGAAACTTGGTATGAGTATTGAAATAGATAAGATGGTGGTCAAGTTTAAATTTGACGATTTTCAAAAAAACAGTTTTTGAGTTTTTGCCTTTGACTTCAATATTCATTTAGTGAATGTTTTTTTAGTCATTGCTCAATTTATTTTTCAAATTCAATGCTGCCAGTCGGCGTATGTAACCTTTCCTATCAAGCTATCTCTATATTTGAAAATTTATGTAAAAGTAAAGTTAAAAGTTTAAAACTGATCAAAAAAAAAAAATTAAAAATAAAAATCTGACTTATGTCAAGAATTATATTTAAATGAAGTTTGAAAAACAATCCAGAAGTATTTTACAGGAAATTGACCAGTACCCCGAATATATGATTTTTGACAATGATCATATTTTATACTACTGTTTGATATAATGCTTTAGTAATCGTAACAGTCCACTTTCAGGATTTAAGCAAAATTTTCTTTAAAAAATACTAAAAGCTCGTTTTCGCAATGATTATATTGAAGACAAATGAGACTCATGTCGTTTTTCTATCTTTTTATCAAGTTGATTTAATAATAAAGACAATTATCAGATTTAAACAATGTAATAGTCACTTGAGAAAGTCTATGGAGCAAAACCTTTTCAATCCGAACATAATCAAGACAGAAATCTTGTTTAAGAAAAACACTTGAGTTATCTTCTATTTACAACAAAATTGACATCATTTGTCAAATATCACGACAAAATTTTAACTTCATTCAATAACTTTTTGATGAATTCCAGTCTAAATCAGAAAATAGAAATTTGTGACATTGTGTTATTTGCAAAGATATTAAAAGTTAGTAAATGTCAATCAGTTATCCAACACAGAGAGTTAATTAAATAGCTTCTCCATCTGGAAGTCAATTTAGAGTATTTGGATATATAGGGCAGAATTAAAGAGATTGTAAAGAGATATTCTAAATTGTTCATGTGTGTCAAAGGGACAATGATAGCAACAATTTGCAGTATTTCCATTTTCAATCAGGCGTCTGTGATTCCAGCAATATCACAAAAATTAAGTGTTTGATGGGAATGCAGGAACCAAAGACCTGCGATTGAAATTTGGAATGGTGCAGATTGATGCTATAAGTGTCCCCGATACATACAAAAAAATAGAGAACCTCTTTACAACCCCTTTAAGTCGGTTTTAAAACACTTAAAGGTAACTTTGTCAAGTAAAATGTAACCTTCCTACTTCTATATGTCTAATTATTATTATAATATATACTATTGTATTGATCGTCTACTTCACTAAAACATTACAATAATGTTTGTTCAATGTGAACAATATCTCTAAGAGTATAATGAAGATGTTGCTTTCATGGCCATTTTGATTTCCTTCACAGTGCCGATAGTATAAACTGAAAAGGGCCATCATAAATATCGTAAGTTTCGTAACGTACCAATGACTGAAAAACCCATATCGAATTCCGCAAATTCTTAAAGGAATTTATACTATTATAAAACAGAGACAGAAACCATAATGATATGTGTCTACCTAAAAATAGGATATAATATTGTTTTAACGAACTGTATACTCAACATTTTTTGTCTAATTTGTTACTTTTTATACCTGAAATGATTTTGTTATCTTTAGGAACTAGTTCGTCTAGATTTAATTTGTTAGTTGTAAGGTGGGTCGTTTCAGTTCATTGGAACAAGATATATTAAGCAACGTGATTGAAATTTTGGAGAGATTAAAATAAATTTCTTGTCGAACTTGAAGACATGATGGAATTTTTTTTACGGATAAAATTTTCACTTCTGACACCTATCAGAATTCAGAACAGAAAAATGGTGACCTCCTTTCAAAATCACTTTACCATAATGATGACCACTGTGATTGTATTTTTATATGACGATTATCACTGAGGTAAATCAACGACATAGATTTTAGGATTTTTTTTTTCATTATTAAACTTTAAATGAAATATATGGGTAAACCGGATCTTAAAATAGTATTGGGATATGCTACAGATATTGATAGCTAAGAGTACATTAAAACCAGATAAATCGAGTAAGTATGCACGGATCTGGCGTAAACGACTTCCTTCGAAGGCTAGGTTTATACTATCTTTGGAATAGATCTATTGGTAGCATAATGAATTATATTGAGCTTGCGATAAGAGTCGACATTGATTAACTCGAGAACTCTCTAACCGAAGGTTCATATTAATAGTCATATGTAACAACAAACTATTTGTTTTTGTGGTGAAACTTACAGTTTATCACCGATGTAAAGCAAACTAAGGGGCGGAATGGTGATCTACTGTTAAAGTAAGAAATTTGTTGCCATAGAAATGCCATTTATAAATTAATTCTAATCTACTACAGATCCCTCGATAACTGGAATTCGCAAAAAAGAGAAAGCTTATGGCAAAATTTCACACTGCATTAGCCCATAAGGTGAAGAAGAGTAGGACTTAAAACTCCATTCATTTCATTTCAGTTTTGATTATAACGAATAATGGAGTTCAGATGAGATGACCTACCCCGACAGCTTCAGTTGATATACCATTGTTATCTGTTTTCTCAGGGTGTTCATCATCTGTATTGTTACAAGAAGAACATAATAGAGCTGATAACGCCTCCTTAGGTGCAGCAAATATATTCAAAGGAACCGGAAGAACGGCCGAGTCACTGATGTATTCCATGTAAAGAATACTTCTGGAAAACTTCCATTCAGCATCGGAATCTTCCTGAAATCACATCAATGAGTTCTTTACAAAATATCTGTTAACTTACAATAGACACAGATGTTCTGGGATTTAAAATCTTGAAAATATTCCGCTTCCGTTATTCTAAAGCTCGCAGATGATAATTTCTTCAAATACGAGCTCTGTAGTTCAAATAAACAAAATAAATGTAACGTATTTTTGTCTAAAACTTAAGGATGTTTATAATATCAAAAAGGACTTTTTTGTTCTTTCTTAACACGTTAGTCTGAAAAGGAGTATTTTCATGACACTTACTGCAATAGTTTGAAACGATCTGGTCATCATAGCAATCAACATATTTAATAAGACTGTTACAGACACCGCGTTATAAGCACCATAAATAATGTATCCAATATCCTCCGTTACGTGGTTATCATATTCACCCAGTCGAACTGCCCCTGGTTCACCTCGACCAAATAATGACCAAAAGACTGTTCGAAATGTTGCCATAACACTGAAATAAATCAACAATTACAAATTATAGTATGCCGCATATACCAGTATATAACCCAGTTGCAAATGTTTTGTGCAGAAGAGTAGGACTTAAAACTACATTTATTTCATTTCATTTTACAAATGTTTAAAAGAACTTTCAATATATAGTAATATTATTTATACACGATATTGTTATTTTTGTGTATTTAACACATAAGAAAAATCAAAATGAACCATTCATTAGATATAACATAAAGAAAAAACAAAGGAGGTGATTTTGCAATTTGTGACCTATATTTGAGTACGAGATAAAAGAGACATTCTTCACACGTAACACTGATTACGAGTAAATTGTCAATTACGGAAGAATAAGGCAAATTCAAACAGGACTACAATTTTTTTCAAAAGGACAGACTTACCCAGTCCCTTATGTCTACGTATTTAATTACATATGTAATTGCCGTTTTTAAACGTAGGTTCTGCACTCGCAGACCAAACAAATTTCAATTTTTTCAGTACGGAACACAAAATGAAATACGAAATGTGTTGTGAATGTCGAGGGCGGCTGATACTGTCTAGAAAATTCATTATGTTTACATGTTCAAGACAATTGGATTTCAGAAACATAGTCAATCTAATTTGTGTCAGACTCATCTTACAAAATCTACACGCCATTTATAGTAGTTAGTAATTAGACTTCAGTAACACAGTCTCATCCTCATGACCGATCTGACCACGGTCGCCATTAATAAATAAATTTTTTTACGTATCGTGTGATTTTCAACTTACTCTCCGAAGTTTGTTTCAGCTGGAACTGTAATATTTCTCTGTTCTACCTCTATGGTTTCATGTTTACTGTAATACCAGAACAGGTTATGCAGGCCAACCATAAAAGCCACCATTACAAACGAAAACAAGGTTAAAAACTTAACAATATCCTGCAAAGAACAATTAAAGTTTTCATTATGTGCTGGAGGGCATGGCAAATAGGTTTTCTTAACCAAGCTCTCAATCATTTGTTAGTTTTCCTCTGCATTCAGGTCTTATAATTTCTTACTGGCTCTAAGTCAGTGTATAATTAAAAGAAAACTGATACAATTTACAATGATGACATTCTCGTTCCAAATTTACCATAGGCAAAGTAATATTGAACACGCATATAAAGTGCTTACGATCATTGACATTGAGATATTTGTACCGTGAGAATCATGCTTAAACTCTCCTTTTTGCCGTGGTTAATTACTTACCGATAACATACGGCCCAATGAAATCTGTAAAGGACCCAAACTTTCATTCGATGGTAATAGGTAACTTATTCGTGCAAAGCTTAATATGTTCGCCATAGCAAATAAACCTTCTGATAGATTCACTGGGTCAAACGGGTCCCAATAAAAACGATCTGAAACACAAGTAAAACATTTAAAAAATGATGTTTTAGGTTTTAAGGAAAATGGTTTATTCCACGGCTATCATTTCACTGTAAAATCAAAACGATTTTCTGTTTATAAGCATTGAAAGTAGTCCGTCGATAACAAGAACTAATCGAAAGTGTTTATATTTTTCTGAATTGTTGTGGAGAATGTTGCATTTACATCATTTGATCAAATTTCAGTAGCGAATGATGGATATTTATAAATCGATCAATTTATAAATTTTATTCAAAATGCATTTAAAACACAATCTTAAGTGTATGACAAAACTAGGAGACCCAGTGTTTGATTAGAAAGTGGTTTTAGTGACAATGATTAAAAGGCTGCTTATATTTCATTTCTTGAGATTTAAATTAATGGTGGTTGGCCATAGAAACCTGATACAGACGGTTCCGGAGTGTAATATTATATAGATTAAGTCAATCATAGTAACCAAGGTAACGAGGTAATAACTAGTGTTCAATATTGGAGTTACTCTATCCCAGGTAAATAAATCACTTCCCGTAAGCATCCGGGCATTCCACATATCAAATAATCATTTAACTTGCTGGACCACGAAACATCATTTACAATCTTTTGGTTAACTTCCGGTCTTTACTTCATCGTTTAATGACTCTTAATTGGTCTGGAACCTAGTCAAACCTGACTCAAATGACATGTCACGGCCAAGCAGTTTAATGCTTGACCTTACATGTGTAATCTGATAATCCGCTAACATGATTTTCAGAATCAGACCGGTTGTATTTTAAATTTATGGAAGAAAACATATATAACTGCGTAAAGTTTACATTCAGTTTGTTTTAAATAATCAATTTGACATTTTCATTTGAATCATAGATAATTGTGTTTATCGTATGTACGTGATATTTGACATACCCTTGAACGTTCCATGTGCTATAAAAGGTTGTGTGACTAAAAGTGTTAATATTTTAACGATGATCCCTGACTATTATATTAAACTATGATATATTGTACTTATTTCAAGGCGAGGTGTAATTTGAAAACACTTAACAACTTGCCGTTGCTTCCTGTTTCTTTTCCTCTGACAAACCTTTAAGAGAATAAACTTAGTTTGGCTTATTGTTGTGCATCAGACTCAACAGGCAAAGTGTTTTAAGGATCACAACCTCGTCAAGATATTCAACTCTAACTGCCATCAAATGACAACTGGATAACATATTCCCCCACAATGAGTGAAACAGTATTTTACAAATAATTTTCCGAAAATATATGAAACTGTAAAATGTACACTGAGGTGAAATTATGTTGCGAGGTTCCGCTTTGAAATATTGGAAATCTATTAATTGGCATTCTTTGCTGAAAATTAAAGTCAAACCCTAGATTCTGTGTCATATCTTCTGAACTAATATCAGACATGATTGGTGTATGTCACAGAAACGTAATTGAATTAACTACATAAAAATGCCGATAAACGGAATAATCTTGCATTAAAAAAATGATTGAAGAATTTTATCTGAAAAATTCACTGCACAGGGTTTGACGGCATCGTTATTTACGCCGTGTTTGGAATATTAAACAGAAACTTATTTTCTGTGTTTTGCATGTCATTAAGGAGCATGAGATTTACCAGCGGCTTTGATCGTGTTTAAAATATAACTCTGCCATGACCACCAATTTCCAATTTCATTTCACGACAAGAAATGTCGACATGTTGATAACATCTACACGATTAATTTTCTTTTAAGCACAAAATGGAAACTAAATATAAATGTAATATATAATGTGATTGCTTAAATTATACTATCATATTTTAAACAAATAAATCTTCTTATTGCTAACTCAACCTTTACAAACACAAATGTGGAAAGTACATAATAATATACGAATAGTATAATTATTTGGTTTGAATATCAACTAGCTTTTGACCATTGATCATTCTTTACGCGAGAATCAATTTTTGGAACTTATGCATTGATAAATGATCACTCACCTAACAAATCAAAAATAGCAATTAAATTGCAGATGAGTTTTTGCTACATTGGACCTAGTTACAAAATTGGAATAAGATTTTGTCTTAAAAAAGTAATACCTGTCCTCAAACAAGAGATACTACACAATTACATCACTTACCTGCATTCAACCAATACATCGTGTAAAAACCATCTTCAGCTGAACTAAACTCTCCTTTAATATCATCTAATGCACCATAAAACTATAAGTATATATTTTAATAATGTGGAATTTATAAGCTGACAGGCAGGTATAAAGGACGGTACAGTAACAGTCACCAGTTACTAGCGTTTTTAAGTAAATGGGCAATAACTCATATCAAATGTTTTTCGATATCCTGATTTTTAAAAGGGTTCATCCTTAAGGAGTAATAAACATTTTCTTTCACACAAGACAATGATTATCGGATAAAAATACTTCTTTATTAGCAACACAACTAACACATGTCAGATGAAATGGTAAAAAGAATTAAAAAATAACAAGATTTATACTAACTTATGATGATAGGGCGCTGGGGAAAATAAAGTATCAAAGGCTAGTAGAGGGTAAAGGGATATTAAAAGAAAGGTTATATCAAAGCTTGGTAAGCAGCAATGACAAGTCACACAGAAGGTAATAAGAGAAGCAATAGTAATGACAAAGGGAGGTGGGGAAGTGAGTAGATAATGACCCAATTTGCTATCTTCATTTCTTGTGGAGGTGTTGTCTTCTTTCATTCTGGTGGAGGGAAGTCTAGGTGTTTCACCTATGTACATGGCACCACATCTACATGGTATCTCGTATACACCGTCACTGTTACAACACCCCCTAATTTCCCTAGTTAGTATATATCTTGTTTGTCTTGTGTTATATATGTGGTCATCGCTTCTAAATGTCGTTGAAATATTATTAACATTTTCAGCAATTTTCGTCAAAATATGTAATGCAAAGAGAATCGAACGCGTCTTAAAGAACGCCTAGTCTTACCTTTTACTAGCAATAGTAGAGAGACGGGGTGACAATATACCCTCATCATTTCATGTCGTTTGATGAAATTGTCTTACACTCAGATTCTACTAAGTTAACATTTCATGATAAAAATGTGGGCAGAGGAAGCGAAGGAAAATTGTATTTAATATGATATAACGTACTGCAAACCTAACACTACCAGTAAAACTTGATGCTTAAAGAAAAAAAAAATCTGCGCTTAGCAGACAGATAGACTTGTGCATTGCTGATTTAATGATTAGTGATTTAACAAAAGTTTTGACATCGTATCATCTCGTGATTTAACAAGTTATATTTAAGTGAAAGGAATCGGAGACATATTAAGGTCGTTATTTCCAGGAAAATTTACTAGTTTATAAATGTCAAATACTTAAAAAATTTAGCGTTATAATAAGTCTTAAGATTTTTTATTATTATGTGTCTGTAAAAAAGCTTTATATTTGTTCTCTTTGTCTCTATATTTAATAGAGAATAAAAGGAAATTGAAGTCAACTTTTCATCAATTTGAGATTTAGCTCAGAACAACATAATATGGAAACTATGAATGCTTAGAAGTTCGTAATAGAAAATATGTATGCTCACAAGTTAGCAATGCAATGAAAGTAAGAATGCTTATAAACCATTTTCTGTTTTCAAAACAGAGGATTGAGTGATTATTTGCAAAATCTATATATATTGGTATATATTGGGTGGATTGCAAAATAATTCGCACAAATATTTATAGTTTCTATACAATTCATTATAATCCTTTTCTGTTATATAGATTTTATATATTATCCATGTATCAAAGAATCCGCTCAATATTTTACAAGACTGTAGGATTAACAATGTAGGGGGCAGGGATTGATCTCATGAATTCTATAACAACAAACTAAACAACCTTTCCAATATTTCTTTTTTCAAATGCCTGAACAATTTTGATTGAAAAATGTCCATTGTGGTCTAAAGCTCCCAGAGTTATGTCACTTTAATCTGAAATGTGTGTTTATTATATATAGTACAAGGACTAGTTTTATATGAAAGTTATTTTAGTGTAAGTAGACTATGATTGGTATGTTTTCTGATTCAATTCAATGTAACTGATGTGATTTTTAGTCTGATACATAGTACAATGGGGTAGTGAGTGCGACTTCACCAATTGAGTTTTATTTCAATGAATTTTTTGAATTTTAAAAAGAGATGTTCAGACGTTGTAACTTGTAAGTTTTGTCGTTTCAGATCTGTGCAAATTAAACTCCAAATGCGCAAAGCGGTTTTGTACCATAGATGAAACGACATACTACTTATGTATTCTTGGAGATTTGTAATGTAAATCTCAATGAAAGTAAGAATACTAGGGATTTCGTAATGGAAAGTATGTATGCTCAGAAGTTCGTAATTGAAAGCATTCATGTCTAAAAAATCTTAATGGAAAGTCAGTTTGCTCAAGATTTCGTAATGGAAATTATGTATGCCCAGAAATACGTAATGTTAGTATGCATTATAAATTAGAAATTCATAATGGCAAGTGTATTTACCTAGAAATGTGAAATGAAACGTCCACAAGTCTAGAAATTTGTAATGTAGGCATAATCATGATTCGTTATGGAAAGAAAGCAAGTAAATGGTAAATGCTTTATCGTGTTATATTTCAAGAGTATGTCAAGTAAAACATAACTCACCTTCAACATGCTGACGACTCTCAGAGTAAAGGAGGCGGTATATCCAGATATAAGAAAGAAATCCATGATATTATAATAGGAATGTATATAATCTAAAATACCATTTTGAAAGACTTGACTGCATTCTTGAAACATAAAACCTGAGAAAAGAGAGAAAATTAAAATAAAACTTAATGCAAAATTCAATTCATACTTAAATCTAGAAAAGGGAGTCATGCGATCAAAATCTAGACCTACATTAAAATTTGATGTGTTTTATGAAATTGGCGCTTGTTCTGCAAAAGGTCTTGTCTTTTGTGAAAGAGTGTTGACCAAAACGGATTTAATCCTGTTTGCAATAAGGACACAAATATAATTGTCAATATTTATGAACATGTTTGACCTTGATTCGCAATTTGGACATGGGAAGCCTTACCTGAATATGATCATAAACGTGGAAAGGTTTCATATTCAATGAACTGGCGGACAACATAATTAAAGGGAGACTATTCTTACCTATCACCCAGAATGTCATTAAGATTGTGGTAACGGTCGGGAAATCTTCACGGAGAGGAAAGTCTTGACCAAATATAGGCGTGCCAGTTTCGTTGACCAACTCGCTATATTTCGTATATTCATTGGGATATGTAATATTCAAAGTCCTGTATTTCGTGACGCCATACGAAGATTCGATGGCCGAGGCTATTATTAATACCAAAAATGCAAAGAAAGACACTGTGTGACCAACAAATTTGACGAACGGATACCGTAAAATTTTCACGAACTGGAAAGAAAAAAAATGTGGTTTAAGTCAACAAGCTACAACTTTGTAGGGTATCTATTTATTTGCTACGGTCTGATATAATTGAAAATCTTTTTGACCAGAACAAATCAACTTGACAAAACTTCACTCGAACTGCTCTGTATTGTACTGGCTTCTCAACAAAGGAGACAGAAAAATAAGTCCTAAATTTGTCATAATCACATAGTATGATAAATGTCTTGGATCACATCATGGAAAGATGCAGATATTCCATTATACATAAAGAATTGTAAGACGTTTGATTCTTTAATAAATCACGATTTGCTGTAGATAGCCACAGATGTTATTTTGGATCTCAATTTGTAGAGCTATAATTGATGACATCGTCAAATTTCTTACCTTAGAGTTTGGTGAAAACAGATATATAAGCAATAAAAACGGATACAATAAAAACAAACAGACTGCTAACAGAATTTTCAAAGGCCAGTTCATTCTGTCCCATTTACCCATACCATGGTACCATAGGGTAACTAATCTTTGTTGACAACTTGGATGTGACACAAACTAAAAGTAGAGAGAACAAAGTATTGAAAGTATCATTTCGGAATCGTTTTAGCTACATCTATAATGTGCTTAAGTCAGCTGGCAAGTATTTTTTTAAACCCCTTTTTTGATTCCATGTAGCTAATAATGTTAATATGTTTTATTTGTGATAACACGCAAAAAAGAAGAAGAAAAAAAAAAGATGATCTTCTTTGAAATTACGGGTCTGATACATGTCGTTTCCAAACTTCATTAGAAAAGAAGGTCGTTTATTTGGAACTACTCCTATTTCTCATCCAGTGAGTTCCTATTTCTCATCCAGTGAGTTAAATGCCTCCTCGCAAATATGAAGGCCCTTGTCAATGATACAGGACGATAAACCGAGGATGTGCAAGTTAAAGAACTCTTGAAAGTAGGAAATTAAAAAAGAGTTGAATAATGCCGCAGTGGAAGCAAAATGTCATAAGCCAAAGTGTTTAAAAAAGTAGGACGTAAAACTCCATTCATTTAAATTTAAATATCTAATACTAGAAAGATAGAAATGATAGCTAACCCCTTTCTCGTGGTATAATAAGGCTAATTTAAATCGGGCTAATTTCTCGTATTTTTCGGTTGTACTCCGTCCTGTTTTATTCAAAACCATTTCCAATTCTTCCTGTGTCCGAATTCTATCCAGTAACTTCACCACATATTCACTGAGCTGTTCTGCTAGTTCTCTGTATTCTTTCTGAAATGTGTATTATTTTACAACATATATCACTAAAAGTAGTCGTATCACCTCTCTGTTATAAGGTTTGCTTTCACACAATATGCACCTGCAGCTTAAAATTAAATACAGGTTAACAGTCAAGCAAAACATACCACATTAATAATTGTTAATAAGTTGATTAGAGCAATCTGGCAACGATGTTAATTTCATTTATAGTCTTAAATGCATAAACTGTTATTTGATATAGATATTTTACGCGTTAAGTGCTTGATACCAGTAACGCTTACGCCTAAATCTCATAACGGCCGAGTACAAAGTACAGCTGTTGTGATGCACAAATGATCGTAAATGGATTGTTTCCCTTTATACATTTATTATTTCTTTGAAAAATCAGATACGCATTTAACGACTTGGGACAAAACATATCTTACCTTAAAATGTTTTGCAATATTTGCCAAATTTCGAAGATCTTGCGCAAGTTCAAACGCTGACAGAATAGGATCTTTACTTGAAAGTGACAAATAAGCTTCGCTCGCAAGTCCCTTGTAGGCATTCAATCTGTACTTAGCTAATCGAAGTTGGTCAAATTTCATCTTATTTCTACATTCCTGGCATGGGCAACTGAATTTGTGAGGTTTCTGTATCGTTTCTCCACGCAATAACAAAAGCTGAACTATTTCGTATTGGTTTTTCTGTGCAGCCAGAATCAGTGGTGTGATATCTGGAGAGAATTGTGATTCTGCTGTCACGGCGGTTTTAAAGAAGCCGTCTGTATCGCCCAATTTCTTTCTTTCGCGCCACATATCCAGATAGCGTCTGTGCTTAAGGATGGTTTCGGCGATTTGGACATGACCAGCGCTGATTGCTTGTAACACTGCTTCATATATATGGTGTTGACTTGATCTGTCCAGTAACAATTCCACGACCTGCAAATATTAAGACAAAAAGTTTTCATGTAGTGAAATATATCAACAGATTATGTACATGCAATGGTATAGAACTAGATGGTTGCTTACCTTTGGATCTGTTTCTGTCAAGAAAGGATACATATATTTAAAATCCATCATTTCAATAAGATTTTACCTCTTATACTTATAAATTTCAAAAATAGCGGATCACAGTTCACATTAACTGTTGTTGATGACAGTATTGGTAATTCAACACAGTAATGAAAACAAACACAATGGGTTCTTCACACCAGCATACTACTACCAAAAGTGTGTCTTTATTATTGCTGTAGTCAGATTGGTTATGCAACGAATGCTATGCAATTCCATTTGTACAGTTCCAGTAATGGCTTTAGCCTTTATAATGTCCAGAAAGAACAAAGGTTACATTAACAATTCTGAAGTTAAAGAGCTCGTTTACATAATACCATTTGTAGAACAACCTTCATGGGATGTTTCTATTCCCTAATTATCCACAGAAATATCAATTAATTAGTCTAATAGACTACATTAACATTTGCTATTAATAATGCCTATTGAAATCGTGGCTTGAGAAGAGAGATTTCCGTAGCACAATGTAGTGTAAGCTCATATCCGTGAGATATACTCTGGTTCCCTATATATTGTATTGGTGCTATATTATGTAACATGTTTTAAAAAAGAATCACTAACGAAAAATTAATGTCAAGCATTTGCAGATTCCCGTGCAGTTATTATAATGATGGATGAATGAATCATATCCTTTAAAAGATCTCGTTCATATTTTACTTATCCTAGTTCACTGATAGTTTATCCCGGATACAATATCAACGTCATACAGACGAAACGTGATGGTGTTAGTCCAAAGTTTCGAGGAACAAACGTTTTCAATTTCCAATTATCACTATGCCTAGATTAGAATAATACTTGCCCAATTTACTTGAGCAAAAGCATCCATAATCCTTAACAAATAGGTGACGTGATCTATTTTTTCAGTTTGGAAATACGTAATTAAAATAAAATTTTAAAAGTTGACTTCGTCCTTCATAACACCTGGATTTTAAGTTATATTGTCGTCAATAAGAATTCAACAAAATCAATCCAAAATCCTTCGATTCGAATATAGCTTTCAATAGTTAAGTCATTTCATTAACAGTATGTGTGTTTTAAAAATGATGGGTGAATGAATCACATTCTTCAAACATCTCGTTCATATTTTACTTATCCTAGTTCACTGATAGTTTATCCCGGATACAATATCAACGTCATACAGACGAAACGTGATGGTGTTAGTCCAAAGTTTCGAGGAACAAACGTTTTCAATTTCCAATTATCACTATGCCTAGATTAGAATAATACTTGCCCAATTTTACTAAAACGTAATTTCACATTATGATCTGTTACATAGAATTGAAAATGTTTTACAAGACAATATCTATCTATTTATCTCTATTAATATCAATTAATCACACCCATAACTAAATATCAAAATATCACATAGAATTCGAACAATAAAAACAGGTTGAAAGGCAAAAAATCATAAATAAAGCTAAATCTGTTTTGAAACACGGAATGAGAATGATAGGAAAGATCTAAAACCATATATGATAATAAAAGCAGTGATACATTAATTGTCAATTTTAAAAATATCGATTCCAAATGGATGTTATATGAGTGTTGATTGGGTGTAAATATTGAAAAGTAAAGTTATACCATTATCATGTAACAAAACAAAAGTATACCACGAATACAAAAATCGAGGTCTTACATTTGATTATGTTGACTTGAGCAAAAGCATCCATAATCCTTAACAAATAGGTGACGTGATCTATTTTTTTCAGTTTGGAAATACGTAATTAAAATAAAATTTAAAAAGTTGACTTCGTCCTTCATAACACCTGAATTTTAAGTTATATTGTCTTCAATAAGAATTCAACAAGATCAATCCAAAATCCTTCGATTCGAATATAGATTTCGATAGTTAAGTCATTTCATTAACAGTATGTGTGTTTTCAAAATGAAAGCATAACAATCAATATCTACTTCAACTGTATGAGTCTATGAACACAGTACTAGACTAATATACACCTTCATATGAAATATTGATATCTTAGGTATAATGGGTGGTTGTTTTCCCTTTGAAAAATATGATACATATCATTAGGATTAACATAATACTGACACGGACAATCATGAGTTCAGATTTCCATTGAGAGTTTTGAAAATATGATAAACTATATTAGCTCTATCTGTCATCAGAAACAGTCAAGGTTAAGTCGGCATCGTTTGTCATCGATTGGTGATGTAGAAGCCGAATCCAAATCGGGTATCAACATACACCGTTGTTTGTTACATTTACGTAGCCAATAATATTAACAATTTAAAAAATTTTATTTTTTCAACGTACCTCTAAATGTTCATTTTTAACTGCCAAACGTAAAGCTGTTCTACCAAGAGCATCGATACAATCGGTATTTAAATCTGGATATTCTAAAAGTAATCTTTTAACACCAGGGATGTCTCCAAACTCTGATGCATGGAGAAATTCTTCTTCTGCATCCACAAACTACAAAATAATGATTAAAATATTACATAATTTAAATACACGACTAACAATTTTCATCCGACTACTATTGGACGCCTTCTATGTCCTGTTTTTATATCATATTAGAACGTTGGTACTTCCTGTAACATATGTATACAGTTAGGGCGGGTTTTCCTAACATGATCTTAAGTTTCCGAAATCATAATTATTTACTACAACAGCAAATTCATTTTGAATGGAACAAAACACCACCAAAATGTGATATGGATCACCGACGAAAACACAAAGCGACAGTACATATCCACACATCACCTTAATTATACACTCACAAGATTATAATTTAGAAATTATCATAGCCTATATATAGAATCATGGTTAAAAGGAAAAACTTACGCGATGAATTCCCTGAGATGTTGAGAATTTTAATCCATATCTAACCCTTTTATGAGCACCAAACCACTGTCCACATGACATTGTAATATACACTGTGGGTAATACGAGTGGGTAATACGAGTTTTCTCTTTGACAATTTAACACACTTGAAATTGAGTACGTCCGAGTAATTCGTTACAAATTTTTGTTCAATGTTAGTATCACTCACGACTTAATACAAAAGACTAATTCGATAACTGCTAGATCCTACTGAAATCCTATGACCAAATTATTACTTGATGGGTATAGACCAACATAATTGGTTGAATCGGTAGATGTTCTAATTGAAGTACATGTATAAAAATATTCTCTTGAAATAGATACTCGAACATCAGTTTGTGGTATATAGTCCTTTTCATTTCCTTATATGTCATATTGAATGTGGATTTCCTGTCAAATGTGGATCATTGTGGAAAAATAGTTCCTCACAAGATTTACACACGCCATAAACCTTCAACTATTGCAACATATCAGTGTATATATATCAATGTATGCCACTGATGGCTAAATTTACATATAAATCAGGAATCTCATTTCAAAGTTGAAACCAAAGCGAGTGGAATTAATACAAATAAATTATATAAAGGTTCCCACACACCATAGAGAATGCTGGAACCATAGAGACGAGTGTACAATATATTTGTTTAAGTCAACTTTAATCAACAGTTCTATCCACTCAAATATATTCCATCTTGCGTATGGGATGCGTAGGGTTTGCCACTGAACTATTGATTTCTCAAAATACCCGATCACAGCGTTTGTCTTATATGCAAGTTGCACACGAATTGTAAGCTAAACTTAAAGAGTTACGTTTCGATTATTTTCAAAACTGAACGAGTTGTGTTTTACCTGCGTACTTCCTGCAAATATTGACCATGTGATCAAAACCTCTTTAAGTTCAATCACATCATAGCGACCACTAATTATGGATGGTTGCAAATATGCGAATAAAAATATGGTCATAAATTCCGAACGCAATTCATCTGCTATTAACCAGTTAGTTTCATCGGTTTGTAATGCGCATCACGAACGCACAGGGCGTTAGAACTAGATAAGCCACTCATACGTGGGTGATGTGCTATCACCGCCGTTCATTATGCACTCGTTACACCTCATAGTGTTTCAGCATAGGCTTTGGTTGCGAGTGGCTTCAGTACTGATGTACGCTTACGTTAGAGTTGTGCTGCAAACATTCGCAGGGAATTATATTAAATATTAATATTTTCCGGAATAACTTTGTGTGTTCCATGTTTGTTGTCTATAATTCATTGTATACAACATATGCTTGTGAAGTATTCGGAACATATTTTATTCGCAACCATGCGCAATGGTGTGACCCCCCCTTTAAAGAATATTTGAAATACAATTTCTCGGAAAAGTATTAAATAACATCGATGTCATGTTCATGGGATAGAATTTCAGTTATGTTGCTATACTACGGACGCCAAGTTAAAGGTTGTTTGGTTACAGGTATCTTATTTCATTTGTTTACCAATTACGTTTGGTGTAAATTGGCATTTCTGATTCATTAAAGTATTAATTAGCGTGGCTTGAAAGATTTTTACAAATTTCATTTGAAATTACAACAAAATTTTCCTAAACCATCTATGATATTCCTGACTGTTACTATGTTCTAGGCTATTAATCTAGTGGATATTTTGTTCGCCACCATTATGTTTACAAAATTTTCTTCAAATGGAAAATGCCAAACTTCAAAAAGATCATTATAGTTTGTTTTCTCAGTTCGTCTGCGTTCGTTCCTCACAGGGTGACCTGACCATAACTATTTTCGGGGTGTAGCCAAATCTACGAAACCCGTCCATCACGTTAGAGAGAGAAGACCTTTTTGTCAATGCTGCTCTGTCTGGGTGCGTTTGAAGGAAGCCTTAGTCAAAATATCTTTCTCTGCATTTGTAACACCTATTGACTAAACAATAGATGCAGTTTTGGAGATAAATACAAATCAACTCATTTGTTTACACTTTCTGTAGCCCTAGACACCCAGGGAAAGGGAATTACTCGCCTTAATATTTCAGTCACTAGATGTCACTCTAAGCTTCTCTTTCACTTACAATGCTGCCCTTACAGAATCCCTGAATTTTACAGTTTTCAATTATTTGTATACTGGCCTTGCTGACTTGAGATTTTTCATTTTTAACTTAATATACGTGCTTATGTTATGCTAAATTGTCAATTGTCGTGATTATGATAGAAACATGGATCACGATTTATGATAAAATGTTTTAATAAATATTATATTTCAATACATCAGTATACAAGTTTATCAAGCTTTCTGTTTTATATATATATATATATTTTTATTTCCAGAAAAGCATGACATTAATTATCGTTTACTTCGGCTGAATATAGAAATACAGCTGTATCAAAGAACTGACCAGACAATCTACAAAACACATGCAACATTTTGAAAGATATATCTCATTTGCAAAAAAACAAAACACCATACCCTAATACCCTGCCCCTCCCCAAACAACCAAGTCTGGCTACGGATGGTATTCAGAGCCTTAAGAAAAGCAAGTGTTGGTGTCTTAAGTTTCGTCGACATGACAAATTTCTTGAAATAGGTTATGCATTTAAAATGTCGACTCGGGTCTTTTATATATCTTATCAGATTCGTAGCAACCAATATGCGGTTGGCGATAAAAAAAACAGAACAATGAAACTTCGATTTTTCAGTCATTGCAGAATGAGGTCGACCAACTGATTTTTTCGATGCAGAATATTTCTGAAAGTAATTGGATATCCAGTAGTGCTAATTTCTGGATATCCAGTAATTCTAGTTTCTATCACATACCTTTGGAGACTTTGATATTATCTTATGTATTAATCATTCATAGGTTTTTACAGAGAAACAGTTTCAATTTGTTATCATATAATGGGTGGAATTTCAAAGGATTACGGTTAACCTAATTCACACAAACATGAGATTAAAGAGTAATGCTTTTGGGATGGTATAGTGGGTTTGATGTGCGAGCCTCAATTAACTTTATAATATAGTATTGAGATAGCTGGTAAGGCAAACTTACTCAGCAGTAGTCGAGAAAGAATTATATTTTTCAATAATTCTTTCAATCTGAACTGTTATAGGTTTCAACGATCTACCATAATCGTATATATCTTGGAGATGTTTCGTGCAAACTTGACAAAGACTCCGGGTTTATTATTTAATATCAGTCTAATAATATATTGATCAGATTCAAATATTGTGAATCCTGTTCTCGACAATCAACAAATTAAACAACAAAAGTATACAGAGTTTTAGTCTTGGTTAGGAGTTGAATAATGCTGAATTTGACATGTTTTCTGAGTGTAAAATTGTACACCGAAAAAAGTTAAATTCTAACGTTTTAAATATTGATTGATACTAAGTTTCAGCTACAACTGTAGCTCCTGACTTTCAGACCAGGGCGTGTTGTCACCGATTGGATCGGCATCCATTAAAGTAATTCAATAAATAAAATATACATACCGTCGCTTTTGTCGATTCTTGACTGGCATTGGACATGAAACTATATCTATTGGACCCATTTCTTCTTCTCCAGTATTTGGTTTTACCACTTGGCATGCTATCAACCTTAATTCGAGAAATAACACCAAATAAATTAGCAGATGCTCCCCCTGTAAGTTTGACATTTTTAGTCGGAGTACGAGCACTACGCATGGTAGTTCCTCGTCGTTTATCCATTGTTTTAATCAAATGCAAATCTTTACAATTAACAACTATATTAACACTTGAATCTGTTATCTAATTCTTGATCGAACATTATTTTCAAAATTAGAATTATTCCTGATATTAGCCATGTACCAAGACAACTGTATGGTTTACTCAGTTGACCATTTCCTGGAAATTATTTTTGTAAGCCTTACTAATTTCTTCAGAAATGCACATTCACACATTTGTTACTATTCCCTATAACAAGTAACATCCGTTTCGAATTTAAATAACCACAATTCGTGATGAAAATGCACTGTAAAAATTTATATTGAATCACATTAACATCCTCTCAAACAGAATTTTTGAAATACAGTTCTTCAGTTATACTAATGGATTTGACTGTCGTGACACGAATAATACATTGATTCAGTCTGAACTAATTGGTTTGTTAATAACAGTCGATTATCTGAACTTTCTGATTAATATCCCTTCATAGCATGCAGCCAATAATGTAATAAGCAAGTGTGCACAATATTTTTTTCAAATCAAAGAAAACAACTGATTAATACACTAATAAACTATCCTAACGGTAGAGATCTTGAAAAATGTCTTAAAACATTATGTTTATTCGAGGAACGCCCTTCCACTGCGGACGTAGTTTAGTATTATATAAACGCTATAGAAATTAAATAGTCAATTAATGGCCAATACAAAACATTGTTAATGGATTTTCTTATTGTCCTCGTAATGAAGTGGAAAAGTCGAAAATTGGAAATGATTGATTAAATGGGAGGGGTCAAAATCTCAAAATTACCGTTACATAATAATCCGATATATAAATAAATAAACATAGCTGGTTGAATTTTATCGGATAACAGTACTGTTACAGCAGACAAACATCAGAATTGTTCTTCTGATAAAGGATGGGAAACATTTTGAATTAAAACGCTCTTTTAGATGTTTGTCTTGAGATGTGATACGGTAAAGAAATCTTACAACGGAAAGGGGGCGGGTCTAGTGAGAGGGACTGATTTTTGTTTTTGTTTTGTATCTTGAAAAGCAAACACTTTACTAACTCATCATAGACAGATCATATATGTCTGTTAGGTTCAAAAGAGTGGGAAGTAAAACCCTATCCAATTCATTTAAAATGACTATCAATGTCAAAGATAAATTATAATCGGAGATGTTAAGGTGTGACTTTGTTCACATGCTTTTAAATCCTAATCAGGGAGATAGCAAGTTTCCTATTATACGATGAATTCATTACATGTTTACCATTACACACAATAGAATGGAGACGACACAATCATGGAGATTTTGTTTACTTTGATGTTATTAGTGTCACACAAATAAAGATCGATAGATAGCAAGTTTGTAGCCTTACAAATCACAAATCACGTTAAAATGGTTACAGGTAATTTGTTATCTGAAAACGGATGAATAGTAGAACAGTGAACATTCACTTCAAGTCGACCGAAAACAGGTGATTGGAAGAACAGCGAAGTTCACTTCATGTCGACTGAAAACAGGTAATTGGTAGAACAGTGAACGTTAACCTCAAGTCGATCGGAAACAGGTGGTTGGTAGAATAGTTAACATTCAATTCTAGTTAACTAAAAACAGGTGATTGGTAGACGGTGAATGTTCACTTCTAGGTGACTGAACCCGGATGATTGGTAGAACACTGAACGTTCTCTTGAAGTTAACTATAAACAGATGGCTGGTAGAACAGTGAACGTTCAATCACATTCAATCCACGATATAAAGGGAAGATACAATATAATTGAAATTTCATCACAATTATCCCAACAAGCAAAATAATACCGATTAATTGAAATGCATTCAATCAGGAATCATACATGCAGTTTAATCAAATAGTACTGTTTCATTCATCGGTAGTTTTCTAGTACATAATACATCAATCTATGAGTACAGAACAAAGAACATTCCATGAAGCAATTGATGCAGCTGTATCATTACACAACAAATAACACACCACAATGCAATACACAGACATCTAGTTACAGTATATCCGATTTGGGTAATGAAATATTGTCTGATGTATTTTTGTTCTTTAATAAAGCTCACTGTCAACATGGGCGTATTCGACAAATAGGAGATCAATGTCGATCTCTTCCGATGAAAACAATTTAAAAGCGTAACCATTCAATGAATATTTAAAGAGACTGAGGTCAGATTATGATCATCAGAGAGAATGTGGCATTGTTCTGTTTATGGTAATATTTTTGAGATGAATCCGGCTGTCGTGGATAAACCTACCGGACTTGGCATTATCAATGTAGAATAAAAATTAAATGGTAATGATCACAGTCACAAGTTCAAATCTAATCCAGTACGGATGTTAATCAGCTCTCCAATTCTTTAATGATCGAGGTTGGATTACTTTGATACTCGGGTCCCATATTGATTGTATAATATGATCTGAATTAGTATCTTAAATAGCATGGAAGTGATCAGGCTCTATTGTGCCATTTTTGGTACAGGTAAATTAAACGGATTCTTTTTTTATGCAGCCTATCGTAATACGTTTTGTGAAAATTGGATGCCCTTTTGACTTGATTAAAACAATATTTCATTTCTACTGTACATATCAAATTCGACAACAAATAATTTAGGTTTTGGAAACAAGGCAAGGTTTCTGCTAATTAAAAATTAAATATACGAAATAAATATACATAAGTAGGCTAGTTTATAAATATACATTTAGTAAATTGATTATAAATTATAATTACGTATGTACATTTAAATGTATGAAAGGAAATGCGCATAGGTGTCCACACCAGACAGGGGTCGTCATCACCAACAACTTCGTCCGCCCACAAGCACAACTAGATAATAGGAAAAGACAACTGGGCTGGATAATTGCAGACTGTTAACATTAATAGATATTTGATCACAGACTAACATGGAGGAAAGAAGACATATGTTGATCGTGATGATTGGAATACTAATTTGCGAATCAAAAGGTAATCTAATTTTCATATGTGAGCAAAATATATACTTAAGAACTATTATAATAGCAAATATACCGGGTAAGTAAATAAGATCAGGAACACTGCTTTATTAATGTTAAAGGGTAAAGTTCAACAAATATGGTAAGTAACTACTACCGCAACTAGAGAAAGTCTACAGGATCAGCAGCCAAGGTAGGTATACTAGATTTACCACTCGCGTAAGTATACAAGGTCAACAAGAGATCAACAGATGTGGTAAGTATTCCAACTAGGGTTCAATTTAAGTTCACCATCCTGGGTAAGTATGCATGATCAACATCACGAGTAAGTAAACAAGTTCAAACAATTAGGATAACTAAACAAGTAAACAAATGCAAACAGCTAGGGTAAGTATACAAAATCCCGATTCCTAATAAAGCAGCGATTGCGATGTTCCACAGACTCATAATCGTAGTCAAATAGGAGTGAAATATAACATTTGAACATAGGTTCGAGATATTTTTGAAAAGTTTATATTTCATAGCATCAAAACCATTCACTGACTTGCTGATTTGACGAATGAAGGCGTGTTCGTCCCATTAACAATATCTTGCTGAATATAATACCAAGGTGGTGCTAAGAATCTTATATGCTATTGTCGAAAAAGGTTTTAATAGAGAAAGTCATACTGACGGTTTTTTTTCTCTGGGCAAAAGACAACCTTCCAAGAGTGCACACATTGTGGTAGTTCCAAGGTCATTGTTTAGGAGAATTTGACATTCTGTCGGGTCAACACAAGAACAATGACGTATCATCTGCAATATCCGTAATATCATTTATACATATTATGAATAAAAGTGGCCACAGCACCGAACCTTGCAGGATTCTATTCTGAACAGAACTGATGATATTGGACCTCTTATAACCACAGATTTTGCCTTTTCAGAAATAAAATCACTGAGAAGCGATAACTAACGGGAGCTGGTAAGTGAGATATTCATGCCAGAGCTTGGCTTATATGAAACAAAATCATCTTTAGTATCGAGACCTTCATCAAGGCTTCTATATTAATCGTTTTATATATTATGATATTTGGATACATTTTAAAGAATAAGAAACCTTTAATGGAGTGCTCAGGTGAAAAAGCATATAGTGAGAAAGCAAAAATTGTAAGAAATTTAAGAAGACACACAGAGGAATTAGAAAATATACATTGTTAGCAGAATAGACAAGTCAGATTGGATAAGTTTGGAAACCGTTGAGTGGGCTTCGGTAGGATTGATTGATGAAACTTGGTTAAAATTGGTTATCCTTATCTACTTTGCTGCGTAGTCTGTTCCTATTGCGAATTATTCGTTTGATGTAGCCAAAAACAAAGAGATCAACCGAAAATAATTCTGACAAATATATTTGGATCTTGGTGGCTCTTTAGAATTTGGCCCAGTTTGTTTCAGACAAGAATTAATTGATTGCATCTGCTTTTAGTAAGTTATGACCAGGATTTATTTTCGAGTAATTAATGATAAATTAGGATTCAAACTACTACGAGACAAGAAATCAGCTTTAAAATGTCAAGTTATAGTTCTGTAGTCCGTGGCTTATATCAAATAAATCGGTCATCCAAAAAAAAAAAGTTATAATTTTTACAAGACTAATGTCTTACACATTTATGAATACAATAGTGTTGATATCGAGTTCGAAGTTAAATCAATGCCTGTAATGATTAGTGTTAAATGCTATAGTTAAGGCACAAATCGATAGCTGTATGAACCACACCCTAGCTACTACCTCACGATATATGGCCATTGACTATCTATAATTATCATAGCATCAACTTCAAAACTCATAAATCATGATAACAACTGTTTATTAAAGAAAGAAAGTCACAAGTTATACATCTCATTTCCATTGTCATTATTTTATATGAAAACAAAACAAAAAATGATATACACAAAAATCTATATCATATATATTTTAGTTTCATAAATTAAGTCCAAACAATCGAGTGAACCATTTTGGTAATACTCTAAAGGCGCAAGACTTGGAATGAATTTCGAAATAACTTTAAAAAACCTGTACCGAATACGATCGCAGGTTGCAAATAGGAAAGCAAATTAAGCGAAAATTTGTGACGGATCACGAAAAACCTGTGTCAAATACTTGTACATAACCTCCTATACCATAAGGGTCTTCACAAGTTAGAGCAGGACATTAAATCGAGCGAATAATTGGATGAAGCCAACTCAGGAGACATAGAGAATGCAGAAACCTGTACATAATGCGTACACACAGCGCATAATCATAAGGGTTTCAGTAAATAAAGAAGTAAATCTGGCGAACAAATTGATCTCGATTTTAAACGGACTAGATATGAATCTGCTAATAAGAAGTACCCCAAAACCATTTACGAATTGAATGAACATAACTCATGATGGTTTAACAAATAGCACTAAAACACATAAAACGGAAGATATTTCATTTTGTAATGTATCACAGTATATAGTGGTTACATCATTTTACATCAAGTTTAATCATTTGCCACATTACAAGGGTCTCTAAGAAAATACATATCTATCTATCTATGGAACCAACCTAACATATCTTGCTATAACTTTTTAAAAATGAAGTTAAATTTCTGGAATTGTTTCAAATTTCAAAGAGATAAAAATTAATTTCCTGTAGATACTGGAATCTTCAAAGGAAGAGTTGAACAATAACAAGACGTATGTATCTAGTTACTTTTAAACGATAATTTGTATGAGATAAGTCTATTAAAATCCTGTATTCTTTTACATATTGGGGATAATAACTGTGAACAAATTCTGTTACATTTCAACTTCCTTCCTTGTTTCAATAGCATAACATTTACAAAAATATATCATAATTTCATACACAGTAATTATATACTACTCTCCTCTAATATACACAAACAGACACAGGATTTGAAATTAGTGACTATGACAGAAGTTGGATTTATGTTACCCATGGGTTGAATGTTACCCATGGACTAAATATTGGGTTACCCATGAGTTGAATTTTTCCCATGGATTGAACGCAGCCTATGATTTTAATGTCACCCATGGTTTGAATCTTACTGTGGGCTATAGGTTACCCATGAGCGAAATGTTACCCTTGGGTTGAATGTGGCCATTGGTTTAAATGTTTCCCATGGGTTGAATGTTACCCATAAGTTGGATATTTCCCATGGATTGATGCTTACCCATGATCTCAATTTTACTAATTAAGCTTATTATTATATATCATAAAAGTTTATTATTATACTTCAGAGACTTGATAAGAAGCAGACTTCCTGTAAAAATACAGACGTAAACAAAATTAATTTAATATTCATTCTTAATGTATATAATAATTAAGACAAGACAGGTGGAAGTCAGTTTAAAGTTTTAAGATATTTATGGAGAATTCAGATAATTTTATCACGCTTCAACACACTATAATAATCGAATACATAAGCAAATCTCTGAAAGATGGTTGAGTTTATGTCGTTTTATTAATTTTTTGTGCAAATGTTTCAATGTCTGAAACGTCGTAAATTATGACTGAAAATATCTTAAATATATATCTTTTACTCCTACGAAGTAACTACTTCATCAAACCAAATTTGTGTTAAAAGAGTTCAACTAAACTCGGAGCGGACCAATAGTTAAGTAAGCAGTTTGATCTATTTTTTAGATAGATAGATAGATAGATAGTTTATTTACAAAAACATTAAGTTACAAATAGCCATTACTGAAAAATATATACAAGCATAACCCTTATAATCATAACAAGCATATGTTGGTCTTTATAAGGAGACATGCTATCTACAAAATATATAATTGGCAACTCCTTTAATTTAATTGACAGCTATCTCTTTCGTATAATGAGTTTAAGGTACAGCTCAGCTCGGGCCATGTTCAATACTGTTAATTAGATTTCAACGTTGGTTCAAAAGAAAAAAAATGTGCGCGTTGATTTATTTGTTACCGAGTACGAATGAGTACAGTTTCATCTTTGCTCACCTTCTGTCTCGTTTCTAGATCATTTATGTCAAAGAGTTTTAGGAAAATACGCTGCCAGGAAGTTGATCAACATTATTACCTATACACACATAATATACTGGTTGGTCTTAATAGAACTAGACTGATTTGTTGTTTTAGTAGGTTGAACAAGTTAGTTAAAAAGTTGTTTAAATTTGTGGAAACTCTAGACCAAAATATAGAGATATATTGCGAACCTTACATTTCTATTAAAAGTTTAATTTAAAATGTCTTGCATTAATTTTACAACTTTTTTTATGTTATATATTTTTAACTTCTTAAACAAATTCAGTTGGATCATTTTACAACTTTTTTTATGTTATATATTTTTAACTTCTTAAACAAATTCAGTTGGATCAAACAGCATATTTTAATTTTTTCTAAGGTATAATATAGTTAGTTTGCAATAATGAAAAATTTTGTATTTTGCCTCTATAAAATATGGTCGCTTACTATCATACACTAAATATCTACTTACGTTTGGAAATGGTGGGACGGGTTTCTTTTTCTTTTTAAGAAACTTAAAAACGTTACCGTTAACACGGGCCACCCGTCCTAATCCTCCTTCAGCCATTGTTAAACTTTATAGTTTTCGTATCAACATTTCATGAAATACTTATGTCTATGAATCTCATATTATGAATGATAGACCTGGTGCCTTAAGACACACGATGAATCTGACCAGAATATCTTTTAACACTAGAAAGGTTCATAATCAGACAAAACTATGTGATATAAAACCGATTTCTTCCCTAATATCAGAAAACTGTTTTAGTTTGGCACAAATATGTCCTTTTTGAGTACTCCTATTAGCAGATTTAACATTTCAACACAATCAACTATAGAAGGCGTCCATGTATAATGCATATATCGCTATATCTGCACGGGTTTAAAGTAGATATATTCTAGTAGCTATATTCAATTATACTGTTACTGCTGGCATGTTTACTCCTCTTCAACACAATTTCAGGGTTTTTCTTTTTATGCTGGATGATATCAGAGTAATATAGGATTGAATTTCAACATTTAACGGTGTTTATATAATATGTTATGCCGTGCAAACTGTGTTGTCAGTAAACGAAATACTTTAAAACAGATTTAAAGGCGAAATCGTCTTAAGATTGTAAACAGTGGATTAGCTGTCTCTGGTATAACATGGGAAGATGTCAAGTCAGTTTGATATTATTTCTCTTCACGAAATAGCATCTTTAGATATCCCGTCGTCGGTGATGTCTGAAAAGATGTGGATCGTTTTAAAGGGTCGAACCGTCTTCATCAGCCTATCAGGTACACAAGAGGAGGAGGAAATCTTCATACATTTCATATATTTACGGGTCATTGTTTTACACACTGCGTGATGTTTCTGTTCTTTTTATGCCAAAGTAAGGCATAAAATAGATATTATTTACTATCATTACATATAACTCTCCAAAACACAAAAGTTAAATGTATACAATTTAACTTTAAATTTAATTTTTCATTAGATTGAATGATATTTGTAGATCAAGTACTGGACTTCCGTAATTAGATAGCTGGTATAGATTTGATAGTGAGTTGATAAAATAATTTGGTTAATTTTAAAATTTGATAACTTAATATACAAATTGTGGTCGTTTAATTAACAAACAAATTTTGATACTTTCAAAACTTTAAAACAATACTTTATACCGATCCTAAATGATTTTCACATAACAACAGATATAATCAAGAATATAAGGATATATATTTTTGTGTGGGGAGAGGGGGGGGGGTGGGAGAGAGACGATTTAGTCTAATTTTCATTCAATGGGTATTTATAAATAAAGAATAATCAATAAAGATTAATACATTGACAGAGTGGCATAGATTAAAAAAAAACAATTTGGATATAATATAATGTATATCAAATATTAATGAGGATATAAGTTATTATCTGAAAGGAAATAAAAGAGGCTACAAAAGTCATATGATGAAAATAAATGATACCGCGATGACTAATAACTTAAGTCAAAACGAACATCTAGTTAAAATGTATAGAAAGAAGGATTATGTTTTACAGTTACCGATACTGAATTAAAAGAAACTTTACACCTCAGCTAAAATGCCTATGATTATCAAAGCTTTTATACAAAAAAGGGTAATTTCCGAACGTTTATACTTTCACCACTGGTTAATAAAAAATTTTTGATGCACGATGATGAGACCATTTGAATAAGTTAATAAACGACGAAAATATCATTATCAGGAAAAAAGGACAAGGGAAATTCATGTGTTATTCATGTTAAACCGAAAAGAATATTACCAATTTCTTTTGGGGAAACCGGGAGAATGATCACTGATATTCTAAAAGGATGAATAGACAGAAAATTTATTCCTGATTTTTTCAGACTGCTCTAGTATATCATATCAGATTTCGGAATGTATTGTCCTTTTTTTATTGCCTTTAGCTTGTCAATATTATCTTAAAATGATTATATTTATAAAACTTCAAATTTCACCAAATACCTATTTCATATCACTTGACTTCAGCAATATTTATAATGAAAACAGATTAAATGCCACTTTTCTTACAATGACAAAACTCATCAGAAATTCAGAACAGCTATGGGAAAGCGATAATATAATTTCTCCTTTCAAAACTCCTTTCAAAAAATATCCCATGCAAGATGTAGGAGAGACAAAAAATCTTTAAGGGAATGGATAAACGGTTACTTTAAGTTACTTGATTCGATATCATCCACCATCTTGATAAACCCATTGGCAACCATTTCCACTCCGCAAGCCAAAATCTAAGTGACATCAAGTTGACATCAATCGAGCAAGTGATCTTGGAAGAAGATAACAACCCTAAATCGTCAATAATAAACAGGGAGAGCTTTCGGATCAACCAACTACTAACCGTTTCTACATCTGGATTAAATCTCCAATATGATTAGCAAATTATTCCATTTTTAACACAGTTCAACAGTACAGCTTCTTGGGCTGTTAAACGCTAATATTCCGATGTGCTTAATAGATTCCTAACTATAATCTTTTATTTAAAAACATAAACTGATCGTAGGATACTTAAAAATAGGAACCTTAGGAATTACGATAGACTTTTAATTAACTAGCATTCTTCTGTTGTCGGTTTTGATTGGTTTAATCTTTATCCTTTATTTTCAGTACAATGTAGGATCGTTAAAATTTTATTTTTCAGAGAGTCCGGCTGGCATTTTGTTTGACTTTCATGATGGTAATTTAATTTTAATTTGTACTTTTAGTAAAAGAGAAAGAAATTAGTATTTTAGATAATTTTCTGACTTTAATGTTAGAAGTACTATATATTCTTTTTTTAACATATGAACCTTAACAACGGAAATCTCCACTTTAACCCTGTGTCAGTGCCTTCTGTTGAATAGTAACTTGTAACCTTTTAAACATCCTTATCCATTTTCATTTGGTCACCGCTTGCAAACGAAATATAAATTTAGGGCTGTTCCTGTCCATGGTAAATAAAATCCACTTTCATTTACTGAAGTAATAACTTTCATATTGGAATTATTTGTTTATTTTGTGAATCGCTAGCTAGTAATTATTTCCTATGTTGAAATCCGTAATCTCTACCTAGATCAGTACCACTATAGGAGAACATCTCTTTAGCACCTAAATCTATTTCCGGGAAATCCTAGCGCGCAGATCGTGTCGAGTGTATTACAATGTCCAATTAAATATAATGTGTTAATTATATTATTCGGTATTGTTTTTACGATTTCTTGTCTCAATACATTACCATTTTTCTATAAATTCATTTTATACATTTATTGTCTCAAGTTTATATACTATCCCTTCATAATAATAGAATAAGCGTCTGGAGGATCAAATGGGACAATAAATTGAGAACCCATATGCTAAGGCTCCCCGGAGAGATTTACAAAGCTTTCAAAGAGTACACTGCGCAATCCTGGCAAAATTGCCTTATCGCACACTTCATGGCGTTGCCTGTCTCCAATAGCCCTATACGATACATAAACTGTTTTGTAAAATTTGATAATTTCAGACACAAACAGAAACTAAAGTTTTATTCACACTCAAACTGAACTGATTTCGTTACAACTAGGCATAATCAGCGAAATTCGGGTTCAAAAACAGTTGTACCGTATGTTAATCTGCAAACAAATAAACTTAATACAATGCTGAAAAAACAGACATTTTTGACAAAATCACGAAGTTACAGAGAAGGAACAAGTTGTTCACCGAAAGAGTGCCAAAACAGCTGTACTTAATTTTTCAACAAATAAAATTCAAATACACTAGAAAATTGACCAAATATGAAGGGAAAAAAATGTTTACCTGTGCTTCGAATTCCGCAATAAATCACTGTTTAAATTAATATATGTTTCTCTCTTTATTAATTAGTATAGATACGACGTATATTTTATTCGGAATGTTTTTAAGTCTGCCACACCCTGATAATTCCCATGTCAGACATAAGTTCGACTTCGTATTTTTTATATTGTAATATTCGGGTGTATACTGAAAACAGACACAGTTCCAGTAGAGACTTGCATCTTAAATTTGCGTTTTATATATGGACACCGATTATTAAGATTCAACACAAATCTTGGTAATACAAGGTGTTATTTCTCATTAAGATGACTTTAATTGTCAAACCAATATTTTTAGTCGTTCGGATGGGACAATAAACTGAGGCCCTCGCATAAAAGTAGGCTAATGCCACTTTCCTGGCAAAATGTCTCATTGCACCCTGCATGACGTTGCCGGTCTTCAATATCCCATTAGGTAAGAGTAGGACGTAGAACTCCATCCTTTTCATTTCTCCTACAGAAGCTGATAAAATACTGCATTCAATTTATCCATTTCATCAAGCGAACAATAAATATTGTATATGATTGGTTACAAATAACATCGCTAACGACCAACCACAATGGCCATACATGACAAATTGTATATCTTAATGCATACGTACCTCACCAAAGTTTCGAACAAGTTTCGAACTTTCTCTCATCATGGCAGTTGTGGTTTTGAAAAATCCATTTTTGTTATTCATAGGCATAATGTCCTTTCAAGCGAAAACAATCTATTACTGCAAATACTTAAGCTCGCGAAATTTCTAATTAAAAACAATTTTTCTGTTTGATCAAGCGTTTGTTTCCAATCCGTGCGATGTTCATGCACTTTGTCAAGATATTAAGAATGTTGATTATCTGGTATTTTCAAGTTATGTATTATATATATGTTATTTATAATATTGAAAAGCTATTTTGAACGCTCTACTCTAATGGCACACCATCATTATCAGATAGGAAGTCCGTTGTAGAAAATGTACTACCTACTTTACTTGTAAGCTTGAAGCCAATTTTTTCCAGTTTGGTGCAAAATTCAAATAGCTCGAGTTTCAGGATATGAATTAATGAAGGCAAAAGCAGACAGATTCGGCCCTTTGGACACTAGTAAGTACAGTTTTCCAAGTACAAACTGTTTACTGACAGTGCTACTTCTCGAACAGTATATATATACCATCCCTGAAGAAGCTAATACGCTGCAATCATGCTAAGATATTATGTATATATGAATTGAATATGAATTGAATATGGATTAAATAAAAACTTGTTCTCTCGATAATGGATTAGATGTTTCATTTTACGAAGAATTGATGACAACCCATGTTACTGTGTGTACCATGTACATGTATTATATATTTCATTTTGTAATATTATTGCACATTGAGTGGGATTTTCTTTCAAAGTTTTTGATTCTCTGGAAACCACGTCTACATCATATCGCCTGTTAAGAAATTTTTGCAACAGTATGACAGCAATTTACTTGTAAATCTTTGTTTAAGAAATTACTACAACCAGTTGGCCAGTCATTGTAAGTGTTACTGTATTGTTAAAGTAATATTAGCTCTCCAAAGTATATATGTGACTTGATTCTAATGAGGAAATCATGTACATGTACCAGTCTTGTCATTAGTATAAGCTATCAGTGAACGATGTAAAATGTTACTGTTATATATTTATACTCGACTACGGAATACTCATGGATAAGAGACATGTGTTCATTTAGAGCTAATATTATATTAAAGGCCAGAAAAATCATTATCATGTATTAACAGAAATGATTAGTACCTTTCTATAAATTTTGAATTTCAATAATAATCAATACACATCGTGATGATCAATAATGCTGATACTTTAATGATCTTTCAAGTCCATTTTATCGTGTAAGTATATTATATAGGCATATTCCGCAATGACTATTGTAACAATAAAAAAATATATATTTCAGAAGATATCTTATCGTAACATTTTAGTTAAAATATACGAATTTTTCCCACTGAAGAACTTAAAAACGCTGTCGTTTCTAAGTGTCGTATTATAAACTAACGTAATATTTGACTTTTATTATAACTGATATCACGGGATCAATTGGTAATTATTCCATTGTCATTTATAATCTATCAATCTATCAGTTACTAATTTACTAATGGTCAAATGGTAGGTATAAATATTTCATTAGAATATTCTATTTGATATACCTTTACATTAGTACATTGTTTACTGCTATATATTAGTCTTTAGTAAGGGGGATATAAATCAGTCCATACTACCTACAGGATACTAAAATATTGATGCTTCAAGTTTCATTCAATATGTAGCCATAATAGATTTTAAGCAATATCACATCATTATTATGGCGTATCACCATAGTTACTAATACAAGTCAGAGGTGTTTGAAAATGAAACGGCTTATGGTCGTCTGGATTAAACAAGAAACTAGTTCTAAAAATTACTTGGCAATAATAAAAGGGTTATGCGCCATTGCCTTTACCGAGATATGGCCCATATTCATTAGCGTGGCCAAGAAAGATACAAGAAGTTAGGTAAGGGAGATAACCATTCTTTCCATATCTCGAGCTTGACAATGGTCAGAAGTTTTGTTGAAGATAAGGTAGTATAATTAAATTAAAGGTTGTTTTTTTTCGGGGATACGAGTTGAAGGAAACAATACACATTATTCATAATAATTAGGGGTTTGGTGAAATCAGCTACCTCAGGCCAATAACAAATAGACAGAAGACATATTCGGGATATTAGGTGTAATGTAAAAGGGAAAATCAGATCGATAAATAAGGTATCTGGTGGTATAAAAGTACTTAGTCAACCAATTTATTTGCCTACTATTCAATGTTAAATCACGAAATTCAACCTTCTATTAATCATAATTTTTTCCAAAAATTTTGTTGAAAACTTATGTCACACAAGTTTCTGTTCAAAAATGCAATATATCATGAACATGAAAATCTTGAGCTAGTCAAAATGAAAGCAAACCACTACATTTTATTAATATCCGATTGACTGTCACTGCACACAAAACGACTATTCTACGCCTATAAATTTATCATTATCTCAAGATAAATCATTTCGCAAATAAGACAGAAGTCCAATTTCAGACATTAAATTCCAAATCTAGAGCAAAAGATTAGTCTAAAATAGGCATGCAGAAACCCTAAAGAGGTATATAATTATTAGTACAATAAAAAACTTTTTGACTGAGTCTGTAGGAATACACGACGTCTCGGACCCAAGACAGCTCGGCCTTTCATATACTAAGATACCTCGGCCTCGGACCCAGACACCTCGGCCTCGGGTTATTTCACATCGATCACAAGGTGTGAATGTATCAATCAACATTTTTAATCACTACTGCTTATCGTAATCGGGTATTGACTTGGGTAGATAGGGAAGAGGGGACATTTTTATTTTGAAATGAGCTGTGAAAGACTTTCTTAACTCTTTTTTGAGAGTTTGGGTGGCCCTAAAAAGGGCCGTTTTTGTATATTTGGCTTTTGATTTCTGTAGGGAGTTTTAGTTGGCGGCAGGTCCGTAAATCGCAGCGCATTTTCTTTAGAGACCGGTGGCCGAAATTTCACCTGTTCTATATGCCGCCCATAGTGTCATTAGCTTTCCTTCGGTCGTTTTGGTTTTTTTCCGCTGAAGTCTGAACAATTTGTGTTCTTTCAGCAAAAGCACATCCATTGGAATTTTCTGGGCTCTTTATACAAATGGTTGATTAGTAGATAGAACGGGACTGAACCCCTTTGGTTTACGTACTGGTTCAATCGATTGAGTCGCTGGATTGAAAAAAAGGGAAGTAATGCAGTTTTCTTTCATTTTCAGAAACGTTAGATTTGTTCCGCACCATCTATCCGTTATAGATTATATTTATGAAATACAAGTGGGAAGAACGATGGACTGCAGTAAAAAAGACTGAGAGTAAATCAAGACTGTTTACGAGGATTCAAAGGAATTAAATAGATTGAAGAAAACAAGATAATAGGAGAAACAGTGGTATAATCAGGTTTCTAGCTGATGTATTGATAGTTTTAGAGTGAATCTTAAGGATCAGCCATGTGTAATACCACTTATCAAGCTTCATAAAACATCAGTTTACTGGAAAATAAGGAAAATATAGAGATCGTTGGAAAGGTATTACTGTAATCCCACATAACTGCTGTTTTGCTAATTATATGCGCCGTATATTTGTAATTCCAGTTTTCCTGGAATAAACCAAATGTGTGCTTTCCATTTGCAAGATTATTTTCGGTAATTTTAAGTACATTGACGTAACATTAAAAACTAGGCGACTACAATCAACAATCTAAACATATGTAATACCTATCAGTACATAAATTTATTTTCTATATAACACTAAAATTCGAAAAGATTACTTTCTTGTTTACAGAAATCTAAGGTATACCGAAGAGCATTCTATTGGGTTATTTGGAGATAGCACTATTATGTTCTTTTCTAGTTTCATTTCAAGTGTCCCTTTCGTAAAAGTTCTTTTTCAAGAAGGAAATAAGTTGTCGCAATTGCAGCAGCAAATAATAATATGGACATAACTATACCAATTATATATAAGACAGTTGCACGCTTACCATAGCGTTTAGCGAGTTTTTCTGAAGCGTAATCAAATTCGTAGTCGGATCGTTGCATCCAGTATACAGCGGGGGAGCAACACAAGAAACAAAAGAATAAAAAGCACGGGCAATGAAGGGCAGCGTGAAATTTTTGATTAATGGAATTATATGGATTGTCTAAAAGGAATCTTATTTTCGGTGACCGTTCTTCAACTTCTTCTCCTGGCTCTACTACTTCAATTACTACTGGTCCAGCTACGTCCGTAGTCGGCTGTACATCTTCTTTTATCACAGCCACGGGCGCTTCAATCCACTCAGTTACTTGAATATCGTCGGGAACTACATCATCAGCTACAATAGTAC